>JAOEGL010000002.1:109449416-110049416 GCA_034509955.1 Urosaurus nigricauda | reverse complement strand
CAAAAGTATTAGCATGGCTTTTTAGCCTCACCTCTATTTCTTCCTGCTAACAATTCCACCACCCCAAAGCCTCTGATAAATACATTTGCACTGTGACAGCAGGAAGATGAGAACAGGAGATGCTTCTGTTGTTTCTTTTCTTTTCCAAACTGCTTCACATGGGAAAAGAACTCAGCCTCTCCCGAAGCTTTGCAGCATGTGCTGGAAGAGAGGCAGAGCCTTTTCCAAATACATAAAACCTTGAATACCAAAAGGATCAGTAGATATACAAGCAAAAAAAACCTTTCTCTCGCTAGTGAAGATAGCTTTAATTTGTTTGGTTTTATTACTCCCCATTACACTATCAGAGCATCTTATAAGTATATTTGATATACTTATATTTGATATAAGTATATTTGAAGGACCTCTTTAGCAGATTATTAAGTCCCACGAGATAGCAAACAAGGAGATGAACTCCTTTACATACCTTGGACCTGAGCTACTTAGGGCTTTACAGGTGAACAGCTCTCTAAAACTGGGTCAAGAAATAAAGTGGAAGTCACCAATTCTTCAATGGACTATATCATCTTAACTGCGGCCACCGTGGCCTTGGAGAGAGAGAGGAAGAGCCACACACAGCTCAACCATGCCTAGCCTCAGAGGCAGATGGAGGACTCTCCTTCCATTCCATCTGCCACCTTCCTGGCCTGGAGGGAAAGAAAAACTGGCAGTATCTGCTGGACTTGATCCCCTTCCTCACTGCTATTCCCTTCTCCTTTTGTGCCATAGCCTTTTAGATTGTGAACCTGAGGGCAGGGAAATGTCAAATTTGCAATCTGCAAGCTGATCTGAGATCCTGTGGCTGAAGAGAAGGGTATAAATACTATAAATAAATAAATGAATAAATAAATAAATAAAATCAGTCCTTTAGCTTCATCCATAAGATTGCCTGGCTGTTACATTTTCGGTCAGGTAGAGTTTGATCACTCTTCAAAGGCAGACAAACAGGAGCTATTTGAGAAACTGTTCAGATAAAAGCTGCCCAAGTACCACAAGTGGCAGGTTTCAGTTTGTCTTATTAGTACTGATCTTTTCCAGTTTTATGGGCATGCTAAGGAATACTAGTTTGTTTGTTTTTCAATATATCAAAACATAATAAAGACAGATATAATATGAGAACATACCACACTGTGTAGTTTGCAGCATTAAGATCAATTGCATCCCCTGTCAACTTGAAAGCTCTTTCACTCCTCTCATCACGTTGCAGAACAGCTCGGAAGTAATCATATACATCTTTAACTAGATAAAAAAATAGCAGTATAGTAAAACACTCTGATTTGCTTTATCACATCTTGGTTCTTTCAGCTCTATCCAAAACTCTACAGTTAAAATCACTAACATCTCTAGTCATTTGGATCTTGGGATGATTCTCTTTTTGATTCTTACAATGGCTCCCCATTTAGCATACACTCCTTGTGTTTCTAGCTTAGTGCTTTCCACAGCTTTGGCCCATTGTGTCTGCCTCATGTTGTACTGCATACCTTCTTGTAACATTTTCTTCACTAATTCTTGCACTCTCTGCAGTTTTAAAGTTGAGTTGTTTCTTGATCAACCCTGCCCATTCTCACCTACTGCCCACTGAACCTGGAGCTCTTTCTCAAAACACAGTGCCACCTCTATCTCTCACTTCCTTCAAGGACAGTCTAGCCCTGTAATATTCATCCTCTAAGCTGGGGACAGAATTTGTTCAAATTTATCCCATGTTACCTTTTTCTTTGGTCCTTTCTTTTCTATAACTGAGATTTAAATTCTAAGCCATAGAAGTAGAGTCCTGCCTTCTTTTTGCTTCTCTTATGCATGAAAAGCACAATAGTATAAAATTGTAATAACAACAACAACCTTTAAATGCTCCTGGAATTGAATTTTAAGAGCATGCATCATTTTGATGTTTCTGTAGTTACATTATTTATTTTATGTTGTGCCTTTGACAGCCTAGGGGTACACATTAAAAGCTCACAGCACAAATTAAAACAACCTGTATCAATAGCAAAGTGCATAGTTGTAGTTGGTTCCTGCTTCCTGATACAGGAGCAATAAATCTAGCAAACCTAAATTAACTACTGAATAAAACCCTGACATCTTTCTTTAAAAATGTATTTTAAGTTTTCAAATCAATTGACTTTTAGTACCAGTTCTCTGATAAGCATAAATAATTATAAATTATTGTTAAGCTCATTTTATTGCTAAAATTACATGTTATTCTAATTTCATTACTTCTTTCATGTCCCAAATAATCTAATGAGCTTTTCCCTACCTTCACATTTCTCAAAAGGGAACAATACTGAAGAATCCTACATTCCTTTTTCAAATATGTTCCTTTGCATATTTACACAGAGGTTAGTTCAAATGCGTACAGTAAGGCTTATTCTCACAAAAGTACACACAGAACTGTAGCGTAAAATTAACATAGTTTCATTAACGACAAGTTCCTTTATTATAGGAATACAGCACAACTAATTTCTGGCAAGAGGCAAAGATTCCAGGAGATATAGACAGCAAGTGAAAAGCTGCTAAGAGAACAGAGAGTGAGACAACATCAGCTGAGAAGGTTGGCTGATGCTGGCCCATCTATTCAAGTAAAACCTATTTTTGTAGACATATTTCAACATATATGCCCACTGATTGGTGGGCATCCCATCTGTTCATTGAAAATACTGCACAACTTACATTTTTCACTATATATTATCTGAACAACTGGATGTGGCCCATCATCTTGAGGAACTGGTTCAAGGTCAGCCCATTCCTTCCTGTCTCTGTAAAAAACAAAATTTAACAGTATATTAACGAATGAAAAAAAGAAGCTTTTACCCAGAGTCCAGGAGCTGGTTCGCCCATCTGGGATCCTAGCATAATTCATTTCAGACAAGTTTTTTTTTCCCTCCTTCAGCTTCATTTGTACTTTGCATCAACGTTCAAAAAGTTATGGGTAAACCAGAAATCTATTACCATAATTTCAGCCAGTTCTAAAAGATGCTTTATGATCAGGGAAATGGCAGAAACCCTCCAAGGCTGCATAAGCATGTACTGCCAGATGAGACTATCTCCATGTCATTATATGCAAGACACACTAAGGATGACCACACAGAAAGAATATCATGGTGTCCTGCATATCTGAATTAGTGCTAGACTTTCACATTACCACGCATAGTATCAGCATGACAGAGCTTATGTAAAATACAGAGCACTAGAACTATTGTTTGATAAAATATATATTATATCGATTAACTGTAGCATTGTATGCTCATTTTCTTCTTCACAATGCCACACCTCCCCAACAATGAGCGCATGTGCTAATGACTATAAACTGCAAGACAGAAATCCAGATGGGAACCCTTCTGCCGTATGAAGATATTACAGAAAAATAAAAAATGCACTTTTGAACATTAAATTATTAGTGTCACTGACTCTTTGAAAAATGAATACTTGGACTGTTTCCAGAAGTTATGTATGAGTTCTTGGAATATGTGCATTTTAACTGCAGAACTGGCATAGGCCCTGAGAAGGAACTTAATACAGTAGTTATTCACATAAAAACAAACAAACGCAAAATGGAATCTCTACAAGCAAGTAATAATAATTCTTCTGCTTCCCATTTTTACACTGTTTACTCATAAGCCTCAGAAAGAAGTTGTAAGAGTCAAGTTCAAGCCACTCTGAGATACACCAAGAACAGCCAGTAAAATTTGTCAATACTCTTTTTTTTTGCTTCACTTTGTAAAAAACCCAAGGCAAACTTGTATAATTTGCAGGGAAGATAAGAAGACAGTCTGAATTTAAACGCTCTGTGCAGACAGCGTTGGTTGCTACCAGTTATACCGGTTAAGGTGGTTTTTATCTGCAAGTGTCTGAATAAGCCCTGGATTTAATTTCTACAAATACTTAACACAAACAGGTGCTTTTAATGCATGTTATCATCCACGGGACCTATGAAGCCAGAAGAGATGAGCTGCCTCTGAGCAAGTGATAAAAACTGACTTTCCCTATCCCTGAATAACTACAGAACCCCCACATTTAAGGGATTAAGAGGAAGGGCTTGTGGCTACTTAACATCCAGAATCTCCCCTCATCTTTTTTCTTTAAGGAAAGTCTATCTCTAATGAATTTTGTACCAGCTTCAAAATCCACTTTCAGCGCTGCTTTTCACTCCCTAAGCATGACAAAGGCTATAAAGCCTGCCTTTGCACTTTCTTCTTGGACTTTCTTTAGTATTTATCCCAAGTCTTTGTTGTTTTCTACTAGCAGTATGGTGCCATCTGCCTATCTTAGATCGGTCGTTCCCAAACATTGGTTCTCCAGATGTTTTGGACTTCAGCTCCCTGAATTCCTGATTGTTGGCCAAGGTGGCTAGGATTTCTGGGAGTTGTAGTCCAAAACACCTGGGAGATCAAAGTTTGGGAAACACCGTCTTAGATTGTTGGTATTTCTTCCGCCCGATCTTCATTCCTCCTTCAAATCAAGGGAGCATCTACACTGTAGAAACAATGCAGTTGGACACAACTTTAAGGGCTGTAGCTCCATCCTAGGGAATCCTGAAAGAAGCAGTTTCACAAGGTCTCCAACCTTCTCTGCCAAAGAGCGTTGGTGGCACACAAAACTACAAATCCCACGATTCTATAGGATGGTGCTGTAAGCAGTTAAAGCGGCGTCAAATTGCCTAATTCCTACAACGTAGATACACTCTGAGAAGGATATTTTCTGCACACACTTCCCCAGGAGTAAATCAGTTTGTTGGTGTGGTTTTAGTGTTCGACTAGGACTTTGGAAGACCAAGGTCCGAATCCCAGCTTGGCTATGGAAAGCCCACTACGTGACCCTGTGAAACACACACTCTCTCAGCCTCACGGTAAGGCAATGGCAAACCTCTTTTGAAGAAACTTGCCAAGAAAACCCAATGGTATAGGTTCACCTTAAGGTTGCCATAAGTTGGGAAGGACTTGAAAGCACACAAGGTTTATCACACTAGGGGGCAAACAGGATTTAAACAGGAACTGTCCTATGTTAAACATAAGGCATTTCCTGTTTAATTCCTGTTTAACTCTCGTTTAAA
Source organism: Urosaurus nigricauda (assembly GCA_034509955.1). NCBI lineage: Eukaryota > Metazoa > Chordata > Lepidosauria > Squamata > Phrynosomatidae > Urosaurus > Urosaurus nigricauda. Next base: position 110,044,330 of record JAOEGL010000002.1, on the reverse strand, counting down.
TCCTGTTTGCCCCCCTTGTGTGATAAACCTTGGCAACAAAATCCAGTGGAGTTGAGTGAGGCTGACTTCTGAGTAGAAATGCACAGGGTTAGGCTAGTGGATTTCACTAACACAACACACAACACAACACAACACACAGTCATCTAGTAACCAGGAGCGAGAAGGTGATGTTTTAGCAGGGTGACCAAATGTCCTCACTGCAAAAGAGGACAAGCCTCCACAAAACGTAGGATAGGTCGAGAAAAATGTAGCATATGAAATATAAAAGCTAAAAATGCTAACTATAAATGTAAACCCGTGCTTCTTCGGCCAAAAGCGAGGACATTTTGGGATTCCTCCTGGACAGAGGTCTGAAATGGAGGACATGTTCTGGAAAAGGAGGACCTCTGGTCACCCTGGGTCCAAAATGTCGTTATTATTTGCGTTATTGTTCTTTTTTTCCTAATCAGTTCAGGGTGGAAAGGAGGACAAGGCATTGTAAAATGTAGGACATAAAGGACAAATTTAAGACACGACAACTTACAAAAGCTAAAAATACTAAATATAAAGGTAAATCCATGCTGCTTGGCCAGGCTCAAAATGGAGGGCCTTCAAGAAAAATGGAGGACAACCTGCAAAAGTTAAAACCATTAAATATAAATATAAGTTCATGCTTCTTGGTCAGGCTCAAAATGGAGGGCCTTTAAGAAAAAATGGAGGACAACCTATAAAAACTAAGAAGATTAGATATAAATGTAAATCCATGCTTCTTGGCCAGGCTCAAAATGGAGGACCTTCAAGAAAAAAATGGAGGACAACCTACAAAAGCTAAAAACACTAAATATAAATATAAATCCATGCTTTTGGCTCAGGTTCAAAATGGAGGGCCTCCAAGAAAAAAATGGAGGACAACCGATAAAAACTATAAATCACTTAAATAGCTTTTGCTTCTTGGTCAGGCTCAAAATGGAGGACACTCAGAGAAAATAATGGAGGACAACCTATAAAAGCTAAAAAAAAAAATTTAATATAAATATAAACTTATGCTTCTTCGCCAGGCTCAAAATGGAGGGCACTCAGAGTAAAAATGGAGGACAACCCATAAAAGCTAAAAAGCACTTAAATATAATAAGCTTTTGCTTCTTGGTCAGGCTCAAAATGGAGGACACTCAGAGTAAAAATAAAGGATAACTTATAAAAGCTAAAAGCCACTAAATATAAATATAAACTTATGCTTCTTGGTCAGGCTCAAAATGGAGGACCTTCAAGAAAAAAATGGAGGACAACCCATAAAAACTAATAAACAATAAATATAATAAGCTTTTGCTTCTTGGTCAGGCTCAAAACGGAGGACACTCAGGGGAAAAAAAGGAGGACAAACTATACAAGCTACAAAAAATACTAAATATAAATGTAAATCCATGCTGTTTGGTCAGTCTCAAAATGGAGGACACTGGACCCAACCCAAGCTGGAGTTTCATAAAAAAGTTTTCAATAACAAATAATAACAAAAATAAATAACAAATAAATAAACAACAACAACAACAAAAGGTTTGGAGAATCCCTCCTCCTGGGCTGGAGGACGGGATGGAGGACGGGTCCGGGAAAAGGAGGACGCCTGGCCACAACAAAAGCAACACCTGTACAAGACGTAGCCGTTGCTTTCCAATGGGAGCCCGTCCCCAGCCTCCAGGAGGCCGCTGTCTCCGGCAGCCTCGGCCTCAGAGTCCCGGGGAGGAAGGAGAAGAGGAGCCCCAGGCTCTGGATCCAGCTGCTGGCCTCCCTCCTCGTCCGCCATTTTGGCTTCGGAAGACAATAGGAATTATTATACATTAGGACCTCCACCACCACAGAGCCCGAAGCCTAGAGCGGCTCTCACACAGGGAGGCGGAAGTGCCCTCCAGCACTGAGATCGCCTCTTCCGGTATGGGCCCGTCTAGGCCGGGAAAAAGACCATAGAGACGAAAGAAAGAGATCCCGGCACTACGACCACGGAGTGCGGAGCCTAGCGCGGCTCCCACACAGGGAGGCGGAAGTGACGTCGCTCAGTAAGCGAGCCTCTTCCGGTACGGACCCTTCTAGGCTAGGGAAAAAGACCATAGAGACTAAAAAGAAAGTGATCCTCAGTGTGACGTTAAAGGGGTTCGGCTGTGTTGCGTTTCTGCAACATTTCCGGTGTTACGTCGAACGAACTCTTTTCTATCTTCAGTGTTATATTATTATCATTGAGGATGTAAAGGGGTTCGGTGGTGTTGCGTTTCTACGCGCATTTCCGGAGTCCATTCGAACGCTCTTCTTCTTCACTGTTGTTTTATTTAAAGGGCGCCTCAGAGGAGATTATTTAAAGGCAGTGGTCCCCAAACTGTGCCCCTTATTAAGGGATTTTGGACTCCAGCTCCCAGAATCACAGACAGTTGGCCCACATGGCTGAGGATTCTGGGAGATGTAGTCCAAAATCTCTTGACAGGCACAGTATGGGGTACTATAGTACTATTCAGTGGTTTCCAAACTGTGTCCTTTAAGGGATTTTGGACTCCAACTCCCAGAATGCCAGGCTATTGGCCCACATGGCTGAGGATTCTGGGAGACGTAGTCCAAAATCTCTTCTTAAAGGGCACAGTTTGGGGGCCACTGCAACCTTTGACACCGCTTTAACTGTCCTGGCTCTCAGTGCTGTGGAATCCTGGGAACTGTAGTTTTGTTACAGACATTTTAGCCTCCTCTGTCACAGAGCTCTGGTGCCACAACAAACTACAATTCCCAGGATTCCCTAGCACTGAGCCGTGGCAGTTAAAGCAGTCTCAAACTGGGTGCAGCAGGTCCAAAACACACTGCAGAGATAATCCAGTTTGAGACTGCTTTAAGTGCCATGGCTCAGTGCTAGGGAATCCTGGGAATTGTAGTTTGTTGTGGCATCAGAGCTCTCTGACAGAGAAGACTAAGTGTGTCACAAAAAAAACTACAGTTTCCAGAATTTCCTAGCATTGAGCAAGGGGAGTTAAAGCAGTATCAAACTGGATTATTTCTACAGTGTGCTTTGGACCCATATCTCTGGAGACTAGGGCTCAATTCCTGGTTTGGGCCATGAAGCCCAGTGGCCAAGAAAATTTAGCAAAGAAAAGCCCATGTTATGTTGCCATAATAACTCAGCAATGACTTGAAGGCACACAACAACAACAACAACAGATTCAGCCATGAAACCCCCTGAGTGACCTTGGGGCAAGAAGTCACACTCTCTCAGCCTCAGGGGAAAGGCAATGGCAATGGCAAACCTCCTCTGAACAAATCTTTCCAAGAAAACCCCAGGATAGATTGGTCTTAGGGTTGCCATAAGCCAGAAACGACTTGAAGCCGCACAACAACAAAACAAGTTGCTGCTTTTTCAATGTCACTACAAATCTACTTCCTGAGCCACCTCAGTCTTCATAGTCTTACAATAATCAATATTATAAAAATAAATAATAAATAAAATAATATTCAGTATTGTCTTCAGATACCTAAGCGGTTTGTTGTCAGTACGCCTTTTGCAGTTGTATATATTTCCTGCAGCAATACAATGGAGAAGAGCTTGCTCACAGTTTACAGATTAATAATGTCTTTCATATTAATCCTATTTTTCCTTCTAATAGTAAAATTGCAGTAACCATTTGATTCCTTTGGATGGCACAGCAGGTCAAGTAACTATGTTTATATCCCTTATCAAAAACACACCTTCACTATAATAATATATTAAATAACAACAACAAAAAAAACAACCCCCAAAATTAATTTATGTTCAACAATCAGCAGTGTCTCGTTTTATTTTATTTCTTTTCCTTACAGAAATTTCTTTTCCTTGTATGGTAAGCTGTGTAGTTAAATGTCTGTGGATGACACATACGATGACGAGATCCCAAATATTACCTTCAACATATTTGTTTATTACATTATGTCTCATTTTACACTGAAAAATAGTGATCAAGGCAGCTAACAAGCAACACTAAACCATTACAATTGTTATAAGGATCAAAATGGCTGAAAAGGCCTAATTGAATAGGTGTGTTTTCATCCCCTTTAGAAAAGTATTAAAAGTCTTAACTGTTTATAACTTCAAGGGGAATGCATGCCGTAGTCTAGGAGCAATGTAAGTGTTATACAAGCAGCACTTACACCTAAATGCAAACTACAGTTTCACCCAAAATCCACAAATGGAATTGTAGTTTTGTGAGACCTTTAGCCTTCTCAGTCAGAGAGTTCTAATTATATCTTTATTGGACTAACGATAATGTGCAAAACACATGTTGCAAGCTTTCGAAGCTCCACTGGCTTCTTCATCAGGCACAAGTGTCAAAAATGATACAGAAGAAAGAAATTAAAAAAAAAAACTGACAATGTTAGTCATAGTCCTGTATTTGGTCAAGAAGTTGTGGTTGTTGTCCTCAGTTCAGATGGTATGCGGCCTTTGAAATCCAGTTTGTTTAAAATTCTTTGTGAGGCTACACGCTCCTTTATTAGGAAGAAAACTTTGAATTTTCCATAAGTAACTTATTATGTTGGATTGAGTTATTTCTGGGGTTTTCAACTCTTAAGATTCTATGAATGTATATTACATTGCATTTACTTTATTTTAAATTGGGGAAAGAGTAGGATACAAATAAATATAATAAAATAAGATGATGATGATGATGATGATGATGATGATGATGATTACCTTAACAACTCCTAAAAGTTTTCCTGGTGCAAAATTCATGCTTTTGCATCAGAAAAACTTTTACATGTTGTTTAAGTTATGGTACTTTGCAGATGTAACAATAATTATTGCAATAATAATTAAAATTGTGATGCCATCCCAATTTAAAAGAAATCATCTGCAAAGTAATACACATTCATAGAATCTTAAGAGTTGAAAAACCCAGAATGTTGAAATAACTCAATCCAACGTAGTAAGTTACTTATGGAAAATTCATCATTTTCTTCTTGATAATGTAATAACTTACTTTGTGAAAACATTCTAACAAGTAAGAATGAGTTGTACCAGGACAAAAATGTCAGGAATGAATTTACTTGAGAAAAAAAAGTAATTTTGCAAGCTCTTTTTTTATTTAGTCTTTTGAAATTTTACAAATAACATAAAAACATATTATATCATGCTTATCATACATATATATGTACTTTAACATTTTCATTTCAGTGCACCCCTCCCCTGGAGCCATTCCCATCTTTATACTCCATCCAAAATTTTAACTCATCCCATGGAGGTAATTTCCCATCCTCTTTTGCTAATACATTTTCAATAAATGTTTCCCCTTATTTCATCAGAACCATTTCTTTTCCATAATCCTTTCTGTACCTTCAATTTACATGTTAATTTATCATTAATTTTGCAAGCTCTGTTAACTTACATTATAATTGTTTTGTGGTGAGGTGCTACTGTATAGATTTAGCTCCTGTGTTAAAGAAATTAACTGTGACAGGTTGAAAATTCATCATTGATGCTGTATTTACATTTGTGCATATATAAACACCAATGAGAATGGAGACAGCAGTCAAGAAATCAGAAGACAACTAGGAATAGGAAGGGCAACTAGACAAGATCCTAAAGAGTAAAGATACACAACTGAACACTAAAGTTAGAATTGTCCAAGCCACTGCATTCCCCATCGCCATGTACAGATGTGAGAGATGGACAGTGAAGAGATCAGATAAGAAGAAAATCAACTCATTTGAGATTGTGCTGCTGGAGAGGAGTACTGAGGATACATTGGACAGCCAAGAAGACAAATACAGTAGGTCCTGGAACAGATCAAGCCTGATTTCTTCCTGGAAGCCAAGATGTTGTACTTTGGCTACATCATGAAAAGTCATGACTCATTAGAACAGACGATAATGCTAGGAAAGTTAGAGAGTAGTAGAAAGAAAGGAAGACAGCATGCTGGATGGATAGACTCAATCAGGGAGGCCATAGTCATGAATCTACAAGACTTAAGCAGAGCAGTGAAAGACATCTTGGAGATGTCTCATGCAGTGGGTCACCAAGAATTGGGGTCGACTCAAGAGCAGTTAACAACAACATGAATAATAATAAATGTGTGCTGTACTAGGAGTCCATATGTCCTCTTTACATGGTCCTCACCTCCCTTTTAATGGCCACAGCAATGCCATCTAAGTTCACTCAGATGCAAAGATGGGGGCAAGGTCACATGGTAAAATTCAATCTGAATTTTGTTCTCCCTGGTCCAGCTGGAGCACTTTAAACATTCCTCTGTGCTGGTTGCTTCATTGGTTAATGTATGCAAGCATTCATTGGATAAATATGCACAATTAAAATGCAAATTAGAATACCATGCATAGTCATGATAATTACCATAATACAGAAATTAAGTGCTTGAGGAGCTCAAGGGATAGAACTGCAGGACCAGCCTTTTGAGAGAATCCGTCACAGTGCCTTTTAAAGGTTATTTTTCTATAAAAAGAAAACAATAAAGTGTTTCTTCCTTTTAAAAAACAACTACAATGGTATCTAATTGGGAATGAAACTATAGTACAACTAATCACTTTTAAAGTAACTTTTGAAGTTCTGTGCAAGTCTACACTCTCTTGCTTAGGTTGATTACGGGACTGATGTCTGAATAAAAATTCATAGGATTCTGTGATCAATTTGAAAGCCACTTACAGACATCCTATCAATAAATCTTGCTAGGAAGAGCCTATGAAAAGGTTCTCGTCCTGTCAGAGAAATTTGGGGAGCTATATTGTGTTCAATAGCAAAACTACCACTCCTGGAAACTTCCAGAAGCAGAAAACACATGAAACAATTTCTTGGGCAGGAGGCACAGGGAGTCCTCGGTCTTCACAAGGTTGCTGTTAAGGCAGGATTGCAATACTTAAGTACTTTCGCAAAATGTGGGGTTTCCCCATGTTTGACAATACTGTGACATCTTGGACATGGAAGGGACTGTTTTGGCTACTGAGGCCTTAATGTGCACTGGCTGTATGATTGGGGCCAGTCCGGAGCATTATGCTTCAGAACTGGCCATAGATTGGCTACAATGGTGGCTGCACACATTGGGTCAAACCCACTACTGTGACATATTGACATTAGCATGGCTGGCCCATTCCCTGTTCCCAGAGCCACTGCTTCCCTTACCTGCAGGAGCTTGGTGAACTACTTCTCTGGAAGGTGGGCTTGCCCAGGCAGCCAATGAAGAAATAGGGCAGACGGGCTCCCATCAAATGGAAAAAGTCTCTGTGGAGAAGGAAGATGGCCAGTGCCTGGCAATGAACAGCTAGCTCAAATTGGGCCTGATCCAGCTGTTCATGCACCACAAAACCCTGCATCAACTTCGGTATTTTGAAGAAAGACCAGGGCTTCTTATGGCTTTGCTAACTCCAGGACAAAGTCCGGTTAACCAGGCAAATCCATGGCATTTCACTGGAAGTCACAGTGTGCCACGGAAACAGACATCACCAGCATTGGGGTGAGCACAGGTTTTTTGGCCCGTGCAGACAAGGACCTAAAGATCCATATGGGAGAATGAGTTAGCTGTAAGTATGTACTGCATACACCCATGTGTAAGGACTCTTTCAAACGGGGAGGAATTTCTCCCAACTCCGAATGGAGCCAATGCGGATTTATGTAAATTCGCTTGTTTAGCGAATTTACATGAACTCCTGCTCCGTTCGGAATTACTTTCCATTACCCGAAATTAACCCCCTCCTGCCCGAATTTGCATGCGAAGCTCTAATTCGCAATAAGGTAAAACCCATGATTGCATTCGAATTGGCTTCCCTCTTGCCCGAATTTGCATGCGAAGAGTTAATTCTTAATAACATAAAACCCATGATTGCATTCGAATTGACCTTAAATTATACTTCCAATTTAGCCTTGTATGAAAGAGTCCTAAGTCTAAAGATTTTAGTCAAAAAATTGACCCCAAAAACCTGAGCCAGCCTATCCATGGGTCAATGTAAGTACTGTACTTTTATTCTTATATAAAATAAGGAACCATCCCCTGGTGAAAGGCAAGAGTGTACTCTGTCTTAAAGACATTGATGCCTTCTACTCTCTCATCCACCCAGCCTTTAGTATGAGCACAGTTATGCCTACTGGAATTCTGTAAGTTCTTTGGCATTGTTTTCCTTTACTTCATCCTTTACATCCGTTCTTACATGCCCCTAAATTCTACCCTCGACATATCCATGGGTCATATAAAAATCCATAATTTTGTCTATAAAACCTGCCCTTGACTTATACATAAGGTTGCCTTATAGTTGAGTATATACGGTAGTATACACAAAGGTGCAGAGAAGAGTCATAAGCAATGGCTGCTTATGACTGCTTGGGGTTAATTCCAAATAGCAAAGCTTGCTGTAATAACTAGCTTACTCTGTGCCTGGCCTGTACATTTGCAAAATCATGCCCTTGAAACACATGCTGAATTACTCCAAAATGACTGCAGTCTGCTGGTTCTCGCAGCCGCTGCCAATGAAATCTCATTCCATCCAGAGCATATATGGAAAAGCTGGGGAAATTTTCTGCTGCATATTCACCAAGCTTTAGCTGACACACTCTGCCTTTTCCACGGGTAAGTTACTCTGGTGTACTGGTTGAGCAGGCTGGTTGGAAAATTGTAGAAAGATATTGTTTTTTGCACAGTTGTTTAAGGACACCCTTAAAGATACCTGACCCTGCCAGACGTCATATAAAGTTATTGTGTGGCAAAACACAACATGTGCGGCATGCATAAAATTTAATAATTGTGGGATATTATAGGTAAGACCTCTGAACTTTTTGAAAATTAAGTATTTAATTGAAGTCTTGTTCTGGAGACCACACTTAGACTGCTGGCAGGCTGTGGTCAAAGGGGCAGAGATCCCCATCACTGTGGGGTGCGATGTTCTCAGATATAGGCCATTACAGGTTCAGACTCAGTTGGTATTGAGTGTGTATGGAGGACTGTTGTGGTGCCTTCTTTTTTTTTTTTTAATTGTCATTGATGTTTGTAATTGTTTATATTATATTTACGATATCTTCATTAAGCCTTCCTCTGATACACCGCCAGCCAATTTCAGCACAGACTAATGGAAAATAAGCAAGCTTCATGCGCTGCTGCAACACAATTATATTTTGAACCATGATGGCATAGCATAAATAATTATGTTTTTCAGAGGCTGGGTGAGTTAATTTTTGGAATGCAAGATACTGAATCCTCCAGCCAGCACGGCCACTGAGAGCTGTAGTCCAGAAAATTTATGTTTCAATGTTCTGGGTCCTCCTGCCCCCAATATATCCACTATGGAAAAGAAATCTAGTTCTAGGATATAAAACAGGAAAGAAGACTACAGAGGGAATGTTATACATTGCAGAACTAGTGTGTTGTGGTCTCTGAGTGTTGGACAATGACTCTGGGGATACCAAATTTGCACTGGGCCATGGAAACCCATTGGATATTGGCGTCACTAGGGTTAGTGTCACCCAGTGCAGTAACTCATGGTGTCATGTAGAAGTCTAGAAATTTTAGTCAAAAAATTGACCCCAAAAAGCTAGGTTGACTTATCCACGGGTCAATGAAAATAGTATACTTTAACTCTTTTTTAAAAGGGAACCATCCCCTGGTGAAAGGCAAGAGTGTAATCTGTTCTGGAAGCACTGATCTCCCCCGCTGTCTCTTCCATCCAGACTTAAGAGTGAGCACAAAGAGTTATGTCTGTTATAATTTTGTAGGTTCTTTGGCACTGTTTTCCTTTGCTTCATCATTTAGATCCTTTGTTGCAAGTCCCTAAGTTTTACCCTCGACTTATTCAAGGGTCATATCAAAATCCAAAATTTTGCCTCCAAAACTTGCCCTCGACTTATACATGGGATCGACTTATAGTCGAGTATATACAGTAATTTACTTATAAAGCGTGATTCCCATATATCACTGAATGCAATGGTAATCGTTGTGACATGAACAGCTAGCAAAATTAAATTTATACCTTTAAATTATATAATAAACACAGAATAAATGTGTTTTCATATATGTTTCCCTTCATGCCTGATGTTGAAAAGTGGCAGCAAGGTGCCTACCCTGTGCCTCTGCTGCCTTCTGAACTTGGGGAGGACATTTGAACCATTACATTGAAGAAAGATGTACCTGTCAGTTCATTTGGCTTTTGTATATGGAATGAAAAGGGGTATGATAACTTTCTCTCGGGCAGCAGTGTTTTGGGCCTTCTTTTCAGATGTGAAATGTTATGGCGATGTGGTATTTTGTTGCAGGGTTTGAACTGGTCCCCCACACCCACCAACACTCTGCTGTTGAATTCTTTCTTATTATATTTCTTGAGAGAAAGAAAGATGTATATGCATATGCATCACACAAACACACACACACACACAGTTGGCCCTCCCTATCCACAGATTCTTTATCCATGGATTCAAACATCCGCAGCTTGAAAATATCTAAAAGAAAATATAAACGCCAAAAACCAAACCTTGATTTTGCCATTTTATATAAGGGACACCATTTTACTGTATTGTACATAATAGTACTTGAGCATCCATGGATTTTGGCATCCTTAGTGAGTCCTGGAACCAAACCCCAGTGAATACCAAGGCCCTACTCTATATCAAATAGATAGATAGGTATATATATATATATATATATATATATATAGGATGAGTATCCCTTATCCAGAATTCCTGAATACAAAATACTCTAAAATTGTCCATATCAGTGGCCGAGATAGTGACACCTTTGCTTGTGTCTGATTTAGTTTTTTTTTCTTTTGTATGTCTATAAATGTTTATACTTTTAAAAAAGCTTCTCAATTTTAATTCTTTAAAATTTTGATTATAAAGATTTTAAATGGCTTTATTTGTCAGCTGCCTTGGGCCCCTTTCTGAGAGAAAGGCAACACAGAAAAGAAATAACTAACTATATAAATAAATCAAATCGGACGGTTCCGTTCGTGTGCACAAACTTTATTTCCTGCACAAAATTATCCAAGAGATTATGTCTTAAGTGACCATCAGTTGGTGTGTAAACAAAACATAAACAAATTTTGGCTTTTAAGTGGTTTTTCCAGTGCTTTTATCTTTTTTGTATTCTGTTTTTAAACACATCTGTTTTAATTATTGTAATAATTTTGTTCCATTTTACTTGTCACTTTTTCGTGTTTTTAACTGTACTGTGTTTTTAGACCATAAGTTGCTTTGAGTCCCACTTTTGGAGGGAAAGCAGGATACAAATTAATCAATCAATCAATTAATTATGATGATGATTTGTATTTAGACATGGCTCCCATCTCCAAGATAGTTCATGACAGATATGCCATTATTCCAGAGTCAGGGGGAGGAAAAAATAATAATCCAAAATCCAAAACACTTCTGGTGCCAAATGTTTCAGAGAAGGGAGGATCAACATCTCTCTGTCTCTCTATATAATGCAAACTGTAAAATATTTTTAAATCAAGTACAAATCAATGGCAAAGATGATCTGAAACATGGAAGGGGGTCCCTTTTTTCCTGAGCCAGCTGCTCTTTGCGTTTTTGTGCTTCTGATGCAGCTGAGGCTCAGTTTGGCAAGCTGGTTTTAGCATAATGCAGTAGGCACCCTGCAAGGCTAGGATCTCAGCCATGGGCTTCTTGAATGCCTTCTTTAAAGGACAACAAACACCCCCAAAACCCAGATTATACAATCTATTGAATCTGCTTCCCTAGTCTTTCCCTACCTTCCCCCCCTCTGTTTTCTTGAAATCCTCCTGCTGACTTGCAGAAAGGGATGCCTCTCCACTGAAAGTCTGGCACTTGTCATGCAATTAGATTAATTTTCTTTTAGAAAAAAAACCTAATAGATGGTTGGGGGGGGGGTTGTAATTCCTTTCTCCCCCAATTCTTGGCTCCTGCTGCTGCCTTGCTTTTCCAAAGTGGGATACATCAAAACATGGAAAGGGAAAGGGATGGACTGGTTCTTCCAGCTGGCTTTAGAGAAAGGGATGCTTTTGGCACACTGGCTGCACAAAGCTCTCCAGGTTTTGCCATGATCCTGGAAAGGAGGGGGGAAGGAAAAAGTCCAAAGTGAAAGTTAAAATAAAACAAAACAACAACCTCCCCCTCCAATCCTAGCAGCATCAAGGGAGAGAAACAGTTATCTGGGGGTGAGTATGTATTTATTTGTTTTTAATGCACAAGTCCAACAAGAGTCAGATATCAATGAAAGTCTCCTGGGAGCAAGTCTTTCAGAGGTTGTTGCAATGCTGGGAAAGATGGAAAGAACTTGCTGTTTCTTGTGGTTTTTGTAAAAAAAAATTAAAATGGGGGGGGGGAGGAGAAAAAAAGACTGTGTGTGTGCTTTTTAAATCTCTTGTCAAAAGGGCCACTTAGATCTGTGAAGGAAGAGTAAATAAATTAATTAAAAGGTTTCAATAAAAGAGAGGGGGGAGGTCATGTCAAAGAAGTGGTAAATATTTTGGAATTAAGGTGATCAATTTTATTCCTGCCCCTTTGGCTCCTTTGCCAAAAGTGGACGGGGTAAAGTACTGCCTTTTGTTTTGGCCTTGTAGGATGCATCCGCACTGCAGAAATGATCCAGATTGGCACCACTTTAACTGCCCTGGTTGAAGGCTATGGAAGTGTAGTTGCTTGTGGCACCAGAGCTCTGCTTCTAGTGGTCTGAGTGTTGGACTAGATTCTGGAGATCTGGGTTCAATTCCCCACTCAGCCATGAAACCCTCTGGGTGCCTTTGGGCAAGTCACAGTCTCTCAGCCTCAGGGAAAGGCAATGGGAAACCTCTGAACATATCCAGCCAAGAAAACCCCATGATAGGTTCACCTTAAGATCACCATAAGTCAGAAAAGACTTGAAGGTACACAACAACAACAACCACTGTCATTTTATTAATTTATATCCTGCCTTTCTCCCAGTGATGGGACTCAAATCGGGTCACAACATATCTAACAATAATACAAAACTTTGATAGAAGTGAGTAGATATAAAGGGTTTTTTTTTTTTAAAAAAAGCAATTAAACGATTTATGAAGTTCAAACATTAAATGCATTAAAATTAAGGCAAAGAGTATACAAATCATAAAACAGCACAGCAGAAAATTAAAAGCCCATTCCATTCAGTTTGTAAAAGCCTAGTGGCATTGAAATGTTTTCCAAAGAAGGATAACAAGGAGGGAGCCAACCTGGCCTCCTTTGGGAGGGGGTTCCAAAGACTGAGAGCAGCCACTGAGAAGACCCTCTCTCTCGTTCCCACCAAACAAGCCTGAGAAGGTTAGGAGAGAGATAAGGCCCTCTCCAGAAAATCTCTAAGACCTAATGGATTCATCATAGAATCATAGGCCCATTTTAGATTGGCAGAAAGAGGTGTGATGAAGGCTGCATGAAAGCCCAGCCTTTAGATGAGAAAAAGGGAAAGTGTGCCATGAAAACGCCATTTTGGCGCTTTAAGGGAGAAGAAGCGCCTTTAAAAAGGTGCTGGATTTCCTTACTCTTTTTTTAAAAAGTGCACTATAGCGCAAGTGCATCTAAAGGCTGAGGTGTAGTTGCGCAGTTAAATGGGGCTCTGTCTCTTTAAGGTGCCCATTTAAAGGCAGCGATAGAGGTGCGGATTACAATGAATCGTGGGTTGGGAGCATGCGTGGTGTGGACTTCACTTCTAATTAAAACACTCAATGCCCTGCAGGTGTAAAAGCTGGGGTTTAACCGCGCGGTTTTTTAAAGCTCCCAAACCCTAGCTCCAGCCCTAATCGGAACCCTAGACATGCGCAGTAGGGACTCTGGGATGCCGTTACTGTTATTCTACTGTGGATAACATGTCAATTCATTCACAAAATAAAGGGGTTCATTCATGATGCACCAGTGCAACGGCACAGTTTAAAAAGGCAGAGGAACCGCAGTGATAAACTGCTGAACTTTTAAATTTTTTTTCCTTGCCGGCTGCGAATTGCGCAATTGCGCAGTTCCCAACAGGCAATGATAATTTGCTGTATTGTGTACCTGTGCAATTGCGCAATTTGCAGCCGGCAAGGAAATTTTTTTTTAAAGCGCGGCTAAAAGCCATGTTCATTGCTGCCCATGTAGCTGCTCCGCCTGTTTGTAGCGTCCTGACAGCTTCCCATGTAGCTGCTGAGCCACAGAAAAGACCTCAGATAAGTCGTTCCCAAACCCCTCAGTCTAGCAGCCCTGTACCTTTTAAATGCACACCTGGGGCTTGCAGTCTAGCTGCTAAGCATTAAGGAAAGTGCAACTTCATGTCACACTTTCCTGCCAATCTAAAAAGCCCCATAGAATCATAGAGTTGGAAGAGACCACAAGGGCCATCCAGTCCAAACCCCTGCCATGCAAGGGAGATATGGTCCTTCAAATAGGCTGGACAATATAGGGCTAAACCCAAATTCACACTGCTTTGTATTGGCATGGAATCACAGAATACACCGAAACTTGGTTAGGAATGAATTATGTCTAATTTTCTTTCCTTATAAAGCTGGGATGGGGGAAATGCGTGGCTGTCCAGATACTGAATGGCTGTGCTGGCTTGGACTGGTGCAAGTTGCAGTTCAACAATCTCTGGAATGTCACCTTTTTCAAGGAACTGGTATAATGTGAACTGTTGGTCTTTCAGATCCCTGATCTGGCTGTGGTTGTATTTGCCTTAGTTATGTTATATTTGATCTAGTGTAATGTGCTCTACATGGGGCTGCCTTTGCATAGAGTTCAGAAACTTCCCCAGGTACATAGAGCTGGTTAGAAGTATAATTCAACTTCCCTGCTCCAACCGTCTAATGGCTACTGTTTTGTTTTGGGACATACTGTAATTCAAAGTGATAGTTAGAGCATTAATAGATGAACAGTTGGCCCTCCATATCCACAGATATTTTTATCCAGTGATTCAATATCCATGGCTTGAAAATATATATATATATTTTTAAAAAATATAAATTCCAATAAGCAAACCTTGATTTTGCCACTTTATATAAGGCACACCATTTTACTGTGCCATTGTATTTAATGGGACTTGGGTACCTATGGATTTTGGTATCCACAGGAGGTCCTGGAACCAAAACCCAGCAGATATCAAGGGCTGACTCTGTGTGTGTGTGTATCCTGACTTTCTCCTGTTTGGGACTCAAAGTGGCTTACAACAAATTAGAAAAACACATAGTTAAATATGCATTAAATGCAAAAATTAAAAAGAAATTAAATGAAAAAATTAAAATGATATTAAAACATACACCATTAAAGACACATCCCTGCACAACAATCAGCAAGACCCAGCACATTGTTTAAGAGAGATGGGCTTGATGTAATAACTTATCAAATGTCTGTCTAAACAGAAAAAAAAATCTTGTTTGTGAAAATAATGCCACTTAAGATTCACTGGGAGAGGAGTGAATCTTTATACAGCTTCCATCGGGGCTATTTCACAGACCAGGGCTGCATCCACATTGTAGCAATAATCCTGTTTGACACGACTTTGACTGCCATGGCTCCATGCTATGGGATTCTGGGAATTGTGGATTATTTCTTCAATGTGGACCCAGCCTATATGAGCCTGCCTAGACCCTGAGATTCACAGGAGAGGACTTTCTGGTGGCTGCCCCTAGGGTTTGGAATGTCCTTCCTTGGGAAGCTAGTTGGACACCCTCCTTGCTATATTTAAATCAGCAGACAATTTCTTTTTTATTCATTTAGAATAGAAGGCATTTATGGAAAGTGCTTGTAAGAGCGTGCTGTATTGTTTTAAATGGTACAAATTTAACTGCTTTTTATCTTTTTTGAGTGTATCTTTTAATTTTTTAAAAAAATATTGATACTAGGTGAATTTTGTTTTAATGTTGTATGTTTTTAAATATATTGTAATCATTTTAATTTGTAAGCTGCCTTAAATCCCAATCTTGGAGGGAAAGGGCAAGGTATAAATAAAGAAGAAGAAGAGGAGGAGGAAGAGGAATAGTAATAGCAATAATAATAATAATAATAATAATAATAATACATTCATTTACTATTTGGGGGCAATAGAGGTTTCTCAACAGTACCAATGTCACTAAAACCTGTCTCTGAATTATGTGTTTTAATCTAGTGGATGCATTCACTTCCAAGAAATCTTTGGTTGAAGGAACTGCACTGATACAAGCTGAAAAGGTGATCCAAGGCTGTCTCACTATCTGGATGACTTCTTTCCCCCATTACTGATGGCATTGGGAGGCGACCAGAACATAAAATGAAGCTGCAATAGAACCATTTGTGGGACATGCTAAATAACCCCAACAAGCAGGATGTGCTTTGTATACTGGGATAGCAGACATGAATGCAATCAGAAAGAAAAGATTTTGGGCATCCTGTTTCTGCCTTATGACCATCTTTTTTCTTCTGGTCACTCTCCAGGTACTGTGGATTCTCAGGTTGTCAAATATGAGTTGAGCGACAAATATGTTATGGAGTGTTTCACAAAAGGGAAGAGTCAAGATTGCTATATACAATACTTAGCTTTAAGGGAAGTGTGCATGCCTATGGCCACTTGGAGCGCATGAGACCGGAGATGTTCTCCTTTCTTCTTTCCCTATAGACCCTCTCTTTGGGCTGCCAGAATCTATGGGGGTTTTTATTTTGCTTTTTCATCTTAGAAATTAGGGATATTATTTTCTGGATAATAGCCAAGCAACGTGGCTTCAAGATTCTGGGTGTTGTAGTCCAAAAAAGTAACTAGACCAAACTCTGGTTCTTCACTTACTACCCCTAGGTCTCTGTTCCCTGCTGATGGTCTTCTTGCACGGTTGTGTTTTCCTTGATAAATCACATTAATGCACATTTTACAAAGAGAATGTAAATGGAGTGGTTCATTTTCCCCAGTGAGAAGACAGGAATATTTACACCAGAGGCCCTCCAGATGTTGTTGGAAGACCGCTAGCCCTAGCCAACATAGCCATGGTGAAGCATGGCAGGCTCTGCGGTTCAATAACAGCTATCCCCTCTTTTACAAGATTAGGGATCTGTGATTCTGAATTGTTCTTTCTTGTCACATTCTAGCTTGGCTTCTTTCATTAGGTGTGCTGATGTGACAAGAAAGGACAAGGTGTGGTAGCAGATCAGAGGTAATCCTGTTATGAATGTCTCTAAATTACCATGTGGGAAAATTGTGAGTGTTCAAATATGATTAGGAATATAATGCAGATTTAGCCTGAAAGAGTCCCCGGTGATAACTTGCAACGTGCCTGGCAGAACTAGACTTTTCACCCCTTCTTCCCCACAGTGGCCCTACTTCTGCCAGTGCAAGTATCTAATTCTAGATACAAGCCTATAACACTGCTTGGCCATGGAAATTCACTGGGTGACCATGGGCAAGTCATATGCTCTCAGCCTCAAGGGAATGGCAAACCTTTGAACAAGTCTTGCCAAGAACACCCCATGAGTTACCATAAATTGGTAATGACTTAGAGGCACAAAACAACAACAGCAACAATGACAACAACAGAGACATAGTTCATATGAGTATATTGTATGAAGGAGAATGTTGTAGGTAACTATATATTCTTTCCAGAATTGGTCCTAGTCGGAGTAGGTCGGGATATAAATAAAAGTTGTTGTTGTTGTTGTTGTTGCTATTAAATGAAGCATAATGCAAATTCATATTTGAAAGGCCATGACTGAAAGCAACAGAGAAAACATGTTGCTCTCTGTCTTTAATTTTTTTTAGTTAAGTAGTCAAATTACTTTAGTTGATTACATTTGCTTATATTTGTATATAAATGAAAACACTTCCAGTGGGGAAAATGCATAGTTTATTTCTATTTAAAACCCGCATGTTTATATCACAATGTGCAAAATTAGCACATTTATGTTGAAGGCTATAATCACTGCTAATGTAGTTGCCAGTTCCTGTGCTTTGCCTTTTCATCCTTTTTGACGTGTGCATTTATTTAGCCCTGCCCATGCCAGGTTGCCACAGCCACAATTCACTGTTGTCCTCATCCATCCAGTCTTTAGGGTGAGCACAGTTATGCCTGCTAAATTTTTAAAATTTCTTTGGCATTGTTTTCCTTTGCTTCTTTTACATCAGTTGTTGCATGCCCCTAAATTTTACCCTCAACTCGTCCATAAGTTATATCAAAATCCACAATTTCGCCCCCAAACCTGTCCTTAATTTACACATGAGGTCAACTTATAGTTTAGTTATATACAATACTATTATATCCACACAAAGGAATCTGTCTTCATCTTTGCATGCCATGAACAATTTTCTTATTTTTCAAAATTTAAAATAAATTTTAAAAAAATTTTACAGCCCAAGTTAGTCAATCAAAAAGTTTTTAATAAATTTGTTTCACCAATTTAAATAATTTCCTTTGATAATAAGGTATTTGGATAAATCAGAGTAGGCATCCTTTGACTATTCAGATAAAATATTTTTGACTACAACTTTCATAATCCTTTACTGTTGACCAAATCGGTTAAGGCTTCTGAGAGCTCAAGTCCAAAACATCTAGAAGGCCAAATAGTCCTGAACTATAGCACTGTTTAGTTATTTAATTTACATCCCATCTTTCTCCCAGCATGGGATCCAAGATAGCGTACATCCACTGTTGAGAAAAGGTGAAATCAGGCATAAACAAAAACCAAAATACACATGAAGCAAATCAGCCTATTAAAATGAGTGTGCCTAGACTTGTTGAATTTTTTGTTTTGTTTTTAAAGACAAAGCAGCAGTCTTATGCTGAAACTCTATTTGCCCTCCCTTTGCCCTTGAAAATGCTCTTGGTGACTGACTAAAAAAGTTGACAGTTGTAATCACAATTTATTATGGAAACGATTGTCCACACAGTAAATCACAAATGACCAATAATGCCACAATCTTGGATTAATACAACCCATTGCAATCCTATTTGTTGGAGTAGAACTAAATGCCAAGGGCTTATTTTTTTTCTGCATTTTAAACTGCATGAAGAATGATTTGTGCCAAGTCTAATAAATCTTTAGTAATGGTGGATTTCTTTTCCTTTCTTCCAAAAGGTGGTTGTAGAACTTGGTAAGTCTGAAAAGATGGTGACGAAAAGCTCACTTTCACAAAATAATGCTTTCAGAAAGGAAGAGCTGGAAAAATATGTCCATTTGTTTGTAAAGAACCCAGAAGTTTACAGTGATACAGAAGAAATTTTAAACCAAGATAGATATCCTATATTGCTGTGGTGGTCTCCATTGACGGGAGAGACTGGGCGACTTGGTCAGTGTGGACAAGAAACTTGCTTCTTTACTATCAACAGGACCTATCAGAACAATCCTATGACAAAAGCCTTTCTCTTTTATGGTAGGCTACTTGCTTTTATTTTTCAAGTTATTTCCTGACTTTTTATGACTACTTCTCTCAGACAGTTATGTATACTAAGAAGTCTGTTTCCCTTCTCTCTTGGTTTTCTGTATGCCCCTGCCTCAGTAGCTCATATTCCCTATTGCCAGGTTGCAGACACCCTGCAATACTGTAATTTAAGTTTTTTGTCCTTATATTTTTAAAATTATGCGAACAGTGAGGTTTCCTCAACTCTGCTTATGCCTCCTTCTAATGTGTGGGTTAGTGCAGAGCCTGAACATTGGAATGACACATGTACAAGTTGAGTTTTCCTCATTGGGAATTCTGAAATTCGAAATATTCCAAAATCCAAAATTGTCCATATGTGTGACTGACATAGTAACACCTTTGCTTTCTGATTGTTTGGTGTACACAGATTTTGTTTCATGCACAAAGTTATTAAAAATATTGTGTATAAAATTATCTTGAGGCTATGTGTGTAACGTGTATGCAAAACATGTGTTACATCTCCAAGATATTTCATTATGTATATGCAAATATTCCAAAATCCGGAACACTCCTGGTCAAAAGTGAGGGAGGCTCAACTGTCTTTAGCTTCAGGTACATTATAACACAATTCTAGCTGAGGCATGGGCCGTCTGTAAGGGATTAGGCACAATCCTCTTCTGCTAGGTGATCCCATAAATTTGTTGACTGAGTGGTCCAGTGGCAAAACTATTCTGATGAAGATCCTAGCAGAAGAGTCCAAAAATGGGGAAGAGAAGGAGTGAGGCAAAAGCTCATTTATGCTTTGTCCAAACCTGCTCCAGCCCAGGGACACAGCATTCGCACAAAGGTAGGGCAGGCCAAAAGTAAAACCCAGTAATTTCCAATACCCTTAAGGTGGGAGGTATTTGGATTCTGCACTGCTTCCATTAGCCTAGTGTCACCCCAGCTGGCTTTGGACATCTTGGTAATTGGGGAATCACACTCTTAGTACCCAGCAGCAAAAGGAAGAATGCTTGTGGGATCTTAAAGTCTAGAAGATTTATTATGGAATAGGCTTTTGTGGACTTGAATCCACCTCATTGGATCCTTGGAGTAAAACAGTTTTGTATACACTTTATACATGTGTGAACAAAGGTTTATTGGTTTGTGTGTGTGTGTCATAAATATTGATGTAAACTGTCAATGTGTTAGTGGGCTACTCTCAGCCTCAGAGGATGGCCATGGCAAGCTCCCTCTGAAGAAATTGGTCAAGAAAACCCCATGATACGGTCTCTTTAAAGTTGTCATAAGTCAGAAACAACTTGAACACACAACAACAACAACAAAGTGTCACTGTAATGCACAAAGTACAATTTGTGATAGTTCTGTGTAAAGGAAGTGAAAGAAAGGGACAGTTCACAGTAGAAGTGATGAGTGAGAATGCAATCATTCTTCCAGAACCAATTAATATTGTAGGGCAGTCCACAACTTGTTTAGTTTGAAGGTCTGTGTCTGGCGTTTATTGGGAAAGGGACACACACATACTGGAATGAAGAGCAGAGGCTCAGTTAACTTCACTCCTGTCTCAGTGATCCTGCTCAAGATCACTGGTGGGAAGTCGTGGAAGCTACTATGGGGTTACTGAGGATCCTTATAGATATTGTTACTTCCCTACTGCTTTTAGGTATGCAAAAGCAACAATCCCACTTGCTGCAGGGTTGTTGCAGGGATGACAGGCTTTAGCTTTGCTCCTTCTCCCTGCATGTTACAGTGATCAGCATTATTTCCTGCTTCTGCTTCCAAACAGTCTCCAGTTGGGATCACTGCTGAAGAATTATTAGTATTGCAAAAGGCAAAGTGACTAGATGTCATGACAGCAAAGGAAAGCAAGGCACAAAAAATGTAGGGCATTCAAGGAAAATATAGGACATTAAAACATAAATGTTAAAAACACTAATATATAATATATGCTTCATAGTCATGATTCAATATGTTGAAATTCCTCTTGGACAGACTCCTGGAATGTAGGACATGTTCCGGAAAAAGGAGGATGTCTGGTCACCCTGGCAAAGAGGCAATCCCAGTTGCTTGGGAAGGAGGCATGGGAGCTACACACTAGGCCTTCTGGGTTTGGATACTGTTGTACAGAAAGCCATACCTTCATTTCACGCCTAAGTGGACAGACTCAGACGCCTTGCTAAATTGCAATCGAGCAGTTTAATGCAAAACTCTCTCCTTTAACTTCCTTTGTAGGAGTATGGAAACATATAGATTTCAGTAATGAGTCATGGTAATTGTGTATCGACAAGACATTATTTAGTCTGCTTTAGCTTTAAAGTGGAACAGATTTACCAGTTTTTCAGTTACCCATATAATTATGCTTTGAACAGGGGCATGCTATGCACAAATAAGCATGTGGAACTTCGCACATTATGGAGAGAAAATTAATGACATCCATCAGCATCAGTTGTTGAAGATCAAGCCACTAAGTACAAGTGAAGTTTTTTGTGAGGCTCTCAGGCTATGTGGCCATGTTCTGGAAGAGTTCCTTTCTGATGTTTTGCCAGCATCTGTGGCTGGCATCTTCAGAGAATAATAGCCTGGAAAAGGATTGGATATATATATCCTGTGTGACCTTGGGAAGGAAGGAGTAATTTGCAAATGTATTGTTCAGGGTGGGAGGACATGCAAGAGAGGATTAATGTCTGCTAACTGGTGCTCATTATCTGCTGGGAATCTCCTGGCCTTAGGCTGTTTCTCATTTGCATTGGTTGAGTCTTAACCTTGCTGTTCTTCAGGACTGATAGCCAAGCCTTGTTTACCCTCAGGGTTTCCTCTTTCCTGTTGAAATTGTCGAGGTGTTTATGGATTTCAATGGCTTCCCTGTGTATTCTGACATGGTAGTTTTTGACATGGTCCAGAATTTCAGTGCTTTCAAACAGCATTTTATGCCCAGGATGGTTTATAATGTATTCTGCTACTGCTGATTTTTCCGGCTGACCCAGTCTGCAGTGTCTTTCATGTCCCTCTCTTCTCTTTTTGCCCATTTTCAGACCCACAGCTATTTTAAACAACGTAATTTCAGTAACTGTAGTTAGAAGTTGGCTTGTTTGATGGCAACAATTATGATAAACTACAATTTGTTAGGTTAAGATAAGGAAGTAAGCTGTGGTTAACCACAAATGGAAACAAAAGCTTTCTTTATAGCCGCAATTACCTAGGGGTACATGGGAGCATATGATCCTAAGATCTATTCTTGATGTGCTAAATTGTGATTTGCCTTGATTTCAAAACCTACCTCCAAGAGGCACTGCAAGAGGTTTAATAAGCAGGACTTACTAGCACCAGTGTGGAAAAGATAGGTTTCCTGGACAGCTCTTCCACATTTGTTGTTGTTGTTGTTGTTGTGTGACTCAAGTTGTTTCCGACTTATGGCAACCATAAGGCAAACCTATCACTGTGTTTTCTTGGCAAGATTTGTCCAGAGGAGGTTTGCCATTGCCTTCCCCTGAGGCTGAGAGCATGTGACCTGCCCAAGGTCACCCAGTGAGATTCACGGCTGAGCTGAGAATCAAACCCTTGTCTCCAGAGTCATAGCCCAATACTGAAACCACTACACCACACTATGCAAAATTTAATAATTAATAACACAGGCCTGCAGAACTGAGGGTCATAAACACTTTTTAAGAAATGTATGCTGGTCTTATAGGTATTTAGCATTCTAAATACAAAAAAATGACCTAAGATTTGCTCCATCATGTGCAGGTTTTTTTAAACAACTTTCTTTGATGCTTCTAGGTTGTAATATGTGTGTGAATGAAATGATCCTGCAAAGAATTACTTCGCAAAGAATAAGAAAAGGGTTAAAGTCTTCTAACAGATTTCCAAAACACTTTAATTTGCTGATATAAAACACAAAAATTCATTCAAAAGCACTAAAAGAAATCACACTGGAACATCAGTGTCCACACTTAAGGAAAGCTGATTTCATTATTTGTTAAAATATCATATTTGTGGGGGTAAAACTCTGTGGTGTAGTGTGATGTTTTTATTGCATTTTCAAAACCAGCTCCAATATTGAAAAAAAGTTTTCTCATTGCAAACCTGTGTAATCAATACTGACCCAAATCTAATAATCCCAGATATGCGTTGATAAAAATTTTTCATACCCTTGTTTGAAAAGAAGCACTACCTATGAACATGGTGAGCTTTCTTTTACTAAGGTGGAATTCTCTGTACTTTTGTTTTTCTGTGGCTTCAAGTCATTTCCAACCCTAAGGTGAACCGTCATGGGTGTTTCTCGGCAAGCTTTGTTCAGAGGGAGAATGCCTTCGTCTTTCTCTAAGGTTGAAAGAGTGTGAATTGCCCAAGTTCATCCAGTGGGTTTCCATGGCTGAGTGGGGATTTGAACCCTGGTCTCCACAGTCCTAGTCCAATGCTCAAACCACTACATTGGCTCTGTAAATATAGCAACCTAAAAACAGAATAGTCTAAACCAGCCTTAATACTCTGGGATCGTGTCCAATGGATTTGGGTTTTCTTTCACTGGGTTTTTAGTTTCCAAGTTTTGTCATTTTTGGTCATAAGGTTTTGAATGTTTTTATTGTTTTATTAAGTGTTTATTACATTTAAGTTTTAAATGCCACAATAATTCCCTAACACTCCCAAAAACTTGTGTAGACAGAGGAAAGTTAAAAATAATTTCAAGTATGCAGTATGCCACTCATCCCTGATCCTATCCTTTCTTATTTTGTCTTATTTTAATGCTGTCAATTTTTAAAAACACTTCCCCCACAAATATGCTTGCAATTGCAATTCTTTTGTGTCTGCTCCCCATCATAATCCTATTAAAGCTTCTCTATCTTAATTCTTGTCTGCGGGATATTCTTATCATCTCCTACATCCCGAAAGACTTATAATCTATCAGCTAAGATTAACTGTGTCATATCAAATCAATCAGTCATCTCAGCACTTTCACCTTGAACGTATACATCTTTACACTTCTGTCTGCATATTCTTTATCTTCATTAGATGACTCAGGCTTCCTACTTTCTTTTTTCAACAAGAATTTCACTTTTTCCATTTTTAATATTATCTAAAAATAAAAATGCCCATGCCAAAGAAAGCAGGTTTTCCGAGTTTACCATACTTTTCTGTATTACATTTCTCTGTTCTGTGCACTGTAGATTTTGCTACCGGTATGTTGGTTTGTTTTGTAAAAGCTCTGGTTTCTGGAATTAGAGTCAAAACATGCAAAGGGCACAGCACAATACTATACCTCTTTACTCACAAGTAGATCTTAAAGAGTCTTACTTTCAGGTAAGTAGCCTTAGGCTTTTGCTCTTATTGTCTTTAATATTAAATAGGTAGATGCAGCTCAGAAGAATATTTTAAAAAACAGCAGTAGGGCATAGATAAGTAAAGTAGAAAACCAGAGCTGTAATTTGAAGCTTGAAATTTTTGAAATTATTTTATATGATTCCCTTGGAGATTTTGGGCTGAATTATTTCAGTTGTCAGCCACAAACTGGCTTTGATATATATCTCTTTAGAGGTGTAATGAAAATATTCTTTTCATAATACTTGTCTGAAGAACTTCCCTTCATACACAAATCCACATAGATATTCATTATTTGGATAGACCTGAATTTTGCATGTTTAAAGAAATAAAGTTTTATTATATCTTTCCCGCATGACATAGAGCATCCTTTTAATGTATCAGACTAAAAGTAACCATCACAACATTTTGTCTTTGATTGTTTTATGACATCCAAAAAAAGGCAAAACTTGTATAATCTTCTTAATTATAGCCTCAATGCAATGCCAGCAAAATGAAAGTCCTTATTAGCACAAGCAGTTGTACAATTCCTTTGCACAGCTTTTTGCAAAGTTGCTTTCCATGACCTCCTGCAAATGAAAGTGGTCCTGGATATCACTTTTGTTCTAACCATGAAAATAGACAATCACTGTGCAGCAGATCTTGTCCTAGCACAATGACAAAATAGGACATAGACTTGAGTTTATATTATACTTGTAGTATGATCCTCTTGCATGTTTACCCAGAAGTAAGCTCAACTGAGTTGCATGAGGCTTCCTCTGAAATAAGTACGTATAGGATTACATAGGTTGGAGAGATTTTTCTGTTACTGATGCAGCTAATACAAAAATACTCTTCTGTATACATTCCCATGATTTACAGTCAGTATACCAAGTTCTCTGTATCCAAATATTTGGCATCCATGGATTTAACCATCCACAGCTTGAAAATATTGCACACACACACACACACACATTCCAAAAAGCAAAACTTTATCTTGCCATTTTTATGAGGAATGCCATTTTACTATGTCATTATACATTATGGGACTTGAGCATCAACAGATTTTGGTATCTACGAGGATTAATGGAACCAAATCCTAGAGGATACCAAGGACCCACTGTATTTTCATGCCATCTTGGTAATGTGGGAGAATCTGGATTTTGTTCTGGTTATGCGGAATACGGTTTGATCATCACATCTGATCATCTGATCATCAGCAACCTAAAAGGTTCAGTTTGTATATGCTGATTGCAGCCTCACTCTATGAATGAAAATCTTTATGTAACCAAAACATCAGTGTCCGTGCACAAGAGGAAGGCATGGATGGGGAAACTACAGAACTTGAGAAGTATAAAGCATGTTTTAAAAAAAATAGTAGTAGGGAAGCCCCAAAAGAGTCCAATGACAACAGAACGTGCTGAAGTGATCACAGAATGGTGAGTGAATTGGAAGGTGGAGAGCAAAGGAAAGGTAGAATTTTGGAAGAACACACAGCTGACTTCTTAAACAAGAATACTTTGCTCTGCAGTATTTTGTTGTAAGCCCATTGTTTTCTTACATTACTTAAGGGCTATGGAACAGTATGAATGCTGGACTAGAATTCCAGGTGGCCAGGGTTTGAATCTCTCTTCAGCCATGGATGCTCGACAGGAGATCTTGAGCAAACCCTTCTTTCCCAGCCTCAGAGGAAAGCAATAGTTAAATCCACGTAAAACAAATATTCCTAAGAAAACCTTGTTGATAGGTTTGCCTTTGGGTGACTATAAATTGGAAACAACTTGAAGACACACATAGAACTCAGCTGACATGGCTTTTTCTTTTTGTTTTCTTTGGAGGTGTCTGCCTGACACACTGTCTTGGTAATATGCAATTCATGCCATTTGGGAAAAGGCAAGATGAATAAAATTTTCCTAGATTTTCCTTAACTAAGAAGACTGCTTTTCTTGCTATTCTTCATTTGTAGGTACTGATTTCAGCATAGATGGCTTGCCTCTCCCTCGCAAAGATGACCATGACTGGGCTCTTTTCCATGAGGAGTCTCCCAAAAACAATTACAAGCTCTTCCAGAGCCCTGCTATCACTCTGTTCAACCACACAGCCACGTTCAGTCGCCACTCACACCTCCCGCTTACTACCCAGTACCTTGAAAGTATTGAGGCCTTAAAGTCCTTGAGGTATGTAATTTCTTTGCCAAAAAAGAACAGCCTGAGGAAGAGGCTTGCGCCACTTGTGTATGTCCAGTCAGACTGTGATCCACCGTCCGACCGGGACACTTATGTAAAGGAGCTTATGGCTTACATTGAAGTGGACTCCTATGGGGACTGCTTACACAATCGAGATCTTCCTGAGCATCTCAGGAACCCAGCCTCCATGGACAGTGATGTCTTCTACAAGATTCTTGCCCAGTACAAATTTGTTTTGGCATTTGAAAATGCTGTATGTGAAGATTATATCACGGAAAAACTCTGGAGGCCACTGAAGTTGGGAGTTGTGCCAGTATATTTTGGTTCTCCCAGTGTTGAAGATTGGCTTCCAAGCAATAGGAGTGCCATTCTAGTCACTGCATTTTCACACCCCAAGGATCTGGCACAATACATCGAAGTGTTAGACAAAGATGACAAGGAGTACGAAACCTATCTTGAGTGGAAACTAAAGGGAGACGTGTCCAACCAACGACTGCTTGCTGCCATCAAAGAGCGCACCTGGGGAGTGCAAGATATCATGAAAGACAATTACATTGATGCATTTGAGTGCATGGTGTGTAGAAGAGTTTGGGAAAACATCCAGCAGCAAGTGAAGGTAATTATAAGGGGGGGGGCTGTCTATTTCATGGGGTCCCTAAGTGAGACTATCCAAATCTTGGTTTGAGTCATGTTGGTTAGACCCATTGATTCAGTTGCTGAATGGTGTCAATAATTAGATAAATCCAGGTGATAGCTTCTCCAGAATCCAGATTCAACAGAGATCAAGTGAGGGAAAGAGGAATGCTAGCAAGAAAAGAAAATGATCATTATTTTTAACACTGGTTATAACTCTTAAATAATAATTTTAAAAGGGCCCTGTAGAAGTGGGTGAAAGTCATTTTCTGAAATGTTGTCTGAATCACCGTGTGATCAGTTGGATAGAGAGGAGGAAGAACACAAAAGATGGGGAAGTAAGAGATATTTCATGAAAGAACCTTGATGCAAAACCATGAACATGCAGGTAAAATTAATACAAAAAGAATCAGAAAGGCTCAATACTTCCAGGGACTTTTTTTTCCTTTCTGGATAAACACTAGTTCAATGAGGCTATTCTACCTGGGACAGTAGCTACTGTCACACTGCAGAATTAATGCAGTTTGATATTGCTTTAAATGCCATGGCTCTATCCTATGGAATACTGGGATTTGTAGTTTGTTGTGGCACCAGATAGACAGATAGAAACTTTATTACAGTCAGACCAGCACAGTCGTGCTCTCTGAAAAAGAGGGCTAAATATCTCACAAAATAGCAAATCCCTGAATTCCATAGCATTGAGCCATGGCAGTTAATGAGGTGTCAAACTGCATTAATTCTGCAGTGTAGATGCAGCTAAAAACTGAAATTCTGGCCAATGTCTGCTCCTAAGGCAGCAAGCAAAAGCAATGATAACCCCCTTTTGGGGTCTGTTATTCAGGTTACCATCAGGTTACCTGGTTGCCATCAGTACTTTATTTCTACAGTTCTACAACTGGGGTTGATAGAATGTACATTAACACCTATCAATAAATCTCTGATTGGTAGATCTGGAAGGATGTCTAACTCCCAGTTGTTTAAGAATGGTAACAAAACAGCACACAATCCTGCTGAAATGAAGAGGGGGAAAAGCTGGGAATGCATTTTTATATGGAAACCTTTAAGTTCTATTCAGTCCTCATTCTCCCAGCTCAAAGTTCTTTTAAGTTTAAGAACTTGAAGAAATTCTTTAATTTAGTGCTTGGTTTAGATTGGTGCATATTAGAATTCTTGAAAAATATACCTTGCAAACTTGAAGGCTGGCCACTACTATTCGGGATCAAATGTTCCGAGGCCATTCATTCACTGGTGCTGGGGAAGAGAAAATAAAAGTGAGTCCCATATTATAGATTGCAAGCCATAGGCCTGAGAAACTAACTATGGTTTTACAATTAAAATGTAAGGGAGAAATATCTTAAATACTGCAACTTAAATATAGCAAGGCGATTACTAAAAGTTTGGTTGTATTTATATTTTTTCCCCAGGGACTGTTACCAAAAAGATGGAATGCAGAAGCTAGCCACTTGAGCTGCCCTAAACCTCAGGCATTTGTTTTTTCTGCTCCAAACGTGGAAAATACAGCTCTGCGGGAGATGTGGATACCAAGCTTTGAACAGTCCAAGAGAGAAGCACATGCGTTGCGGCAGCTGGTGGAAAGGAACAGAAATTTCACGGCTCAGGAATTTTGGACTCTGGTGTTTAGAGACTGATTTTTAGAAGACAATGAGCCCTTGACTCAGGATGGAAAAAAGACAATCACTCAGAAAAAAGCCATCCACAAATGATCTTGCTGCAGGGCCATTGTTTGCAGATTTCCTTAATAAGTGAGTAGGAAGCAGTTTTAACAACTGAACATGGTATTCAGTGAATACTAATAAAGAAGAAGAATGATCCCATTGGGTCATCTTACAATACTAATATTTAGTATAAATTATTAATATAGGCTATTTGTATGATTAATGTTTGGGCAGTATGCCTCCCCCATGCCATAAGGTCATGTCAAGACTCCCCCACCATCCTATACAGTTGAACTTTTTGGCTTATTTATGAATGTCTCAAGGAACTAAGTTTATCCATGGTACTGGGCATTGGTTTTTCTGTCATTTGTTTACATGTGAGGAAGTCTTGAATATGAATCCCAGATCACTATATGGTCAGATGGCCAGCACAGTCATGGAAATGTTTTAGAAGAGGGATTTGCAACATCAGTTCACACAATGCTACAAAACTGTAGACACAATAGTCCAAAATATCCAGAGGGCCAAAGTTTCCCTGCTCAGGTAATGAAAAGAACTCCTTGCCCAAGCTTGAGTTGGCTCATTCATGTTATTGGAATTACAGGGGGCCCTTAAAATCCATTGGGGTTTGGTTTCAGGACCCACCATGGATGCTCAAGTCCCATTAACTACAATGGCATAGTAAAGTGGTGTTCCTTATATAAAATGGCCTTATATAAAATGGCAAAATCAGTTAGCTTTTTGTATATTTTTAAAATATTTTAAAGCCATGGATGCTTGAATGCATGGCTAAAAATATGTAGATATGGATGGCTGATTGTATTTTCATGTGACTTGATACCATGCCGCTCTGGTCAAATCTGTAAAGGGCTAGCATATAATTCGGATGACTGATTTGTTTTCATTGCTGTGGAAAAGAACCATATCATTTTCCTGATCCATCGGGTCATGAGAAGTGGCTGCAGAGAGGAAGCAGCTACACCTGGTGTGTGTGTGTGTATTACCTTCTATGTGCAGTTGGATTTTCAGTGCTTTTCAGTGCTGAGCTTCAAGGAAATCCTTGAAGCCACAGATCTATGGAAAACTAGTTTGGGACACTGCTTCCCATAATGCTTTATTTCTGAGGTCTCCTCAAAGGGTGCATCAATGTGGTTGCACCCAGAATCTCACACTGAAACAGTAGGCCACTCTGAATAGACCCACCCTCTGTAAGGAATCATATGACATTATCAGCAGAGTGTTATGATTTCTCAAAAACTCAGTAAGATTTCAGCCACAGGCCTTTAAAACTTGCCTAATGTAAAGTAATCAGGGACAGAACTACTTGAGACAAGAAGCTGTTGTAGCCCCAACATCACATTCATTGTTCCCGGACAAAAGAGAAGCAAGGTTGCAATCCAGACCTAAGACTGATATTCATTATTAGGCCTCTTCAAGTCAGTGCCTTTGCAAACAGGTCTTCAGTTGGTTGGTGTGGATACAAATGCTAGTCACCAGGGCAAAACCTACCAACTGAAGCCCTGTTTGCAAAGGCACTGACTTGAAGAGCACCAGAATTAGGAAGAGTTACTTTTTTGATTGTATCTCCCAGAACTGCAGCCCTGGGATTTTGGTCTGTTGTTGTTGCAGTGTACCTTCAAGACTCATGGTGACTCTAAAGTGAACCTTATCATGGGGTTTTCTTGATAAGATTTGTTCAGAGGAGGTTTGCCATTGCTTTTCACTGAGACTGAAAACATGAGTCTTGCCCAACATTACCCAGTGGGTTTCATGACCGAATGGGAAATCCATCCCTGGTCTCCAGTCACTGTGCCATGTTGTCTCTCTATTGTTAGTCCGAAAAGAAAAGAAAAGAAAGAAGTAACATTTCCAAACTCTGAAAAACACACATTGCCGCTGACCACAGCCTAGTTCTTGCCCATATTAACAAGCAGAAATGAAGCCAGTTCAGCCATTAACAACATGATGATTACTGCAAAAAAGGGGAGAAATCTAATGAATTTGTGCTTTGCTACCCAGCTGTATTTTTTATGAACCCAAGAGCCTTACCAGGAATGAAATGGGCAAATGCAGACATTAAGAGGCTTGGTGTTCACACGCTCCCATCTGTGTGCACAGAAGTAGGGATGCTTAGGGAGCATACTCTTGTAGCATGAAAAACCAGACGGGCTCATATGGCAAAAGCTGGATTGCCTGTTTAAATGGCAGTTTGCTCTTGATCATGTATTTTGTTTGGGGAAAGCTGCTGTCTCCTTGCACTGAAAGTCTCCTTGGCTGGCATCTATATTGATATCTCCTGCAGCTCCAACCTTTGCGACAGGACACCCCTCAGACAGGTGGACGGATAGGTCTGAGCACTTCTGTTGCTCAGCATGTTTCTACATCACCAGTCCCCTTGGTGTCAGCAGTTTTAGCTGAAACTTGGCAGCAGGAAAGTTCCTGATTCTGAGGGAGAATGTAAAATGCATTAGCATTTGGCACTAGTACAGTGTCATCCGGAGACAGATTTAAAAGGAGAAGTCGTGGTTAAAATTTACCCATCGTGCAGTGTTTAAAAATGATAGTTAAAAGGCAGATGCTATAACCCACATCCTGAGGGAAATGTACCCCTCCCAGAATAGGTGTTGTACTCCAAGAGGCGTTAAATCTTTCCTTATCGCATTGCTGCAGACAAGAACAAAGGATTTCAAATGTTTGGGGAAAGATTGTGGGACTTTTTGCACTTTTTCCAATGATCTGGGGAATATTTTGTGAAAAAATGTGTGCAAATCCATTTTTTTAGTACAAAACCCATTTCTGTTGCACAATATAAGCTATTTTCTGCACAGAAAGAGTTTTTGTGTAACCATGGGGATTTTGGTGCAAGTAATTCCCCTCCCCACTATTCTCCAAATGTAAATACAATAAAAATAAAAATGTAGTAGAGATTGGTCATTTTCTGAACAGTTTTTCTGATTGAGGAGAATAAATTCCATGAGTATTCTAGGCACCCGTAATTTCTTCCATTGTTCAGTAGCACATTTACAGTCACCAATGCAGTACATGTCTACTTCAACATTCACTCTGCTCAGTGGAACTTACTCCTAGATCAGCTTGTATAGGATTGTAGCTTTAATTTCCTCCCATTAGTGTGGAGTTGTATAGCCTGTGAACCGTCCAAGCCAAAAATAGTCTGAATGTGATGTGATGGCCTCAATATTATCAAATATATGTGATATGGCCTTGCTTAGAAAATAGATTTCTTAGGGCCAATCTAGACGCGCCAAAAGAAGTGCATCTAGGGCTAAAAAAGCTGCCTTTAGGGTTAGGGAGAGCGTAGCTTCTACACCCTCCCTAGGCCTAAAGCATATGGTCGCCGCCATTTTAAAATGGCGGCGTCCATACGGACGCGTTTTCGTAGCATCATCATGTGCGCAGCTTTTAGACACGCTGCGCACATGATGATGCTTTTGCGCCCCAGGAGGGCGCAAATCGCACCCTTTCTGTGGCACCAAAAAGGAGCTCCAAATGGAGCTCGTTTTTGGCGGCGGGTCTTTGCCGTGGCTTTTAAACAGCTGCGACAAAGACCCAGGGAGAAATGGCGGCATCCATATGGACACGTTTTCATAGCATCATCATGTGCGCAGCTTTTAGACATGCTGCGCACATGATGACGCTTTTGCTCCGCAGGAGGGCGCAAATCGCGCCCTTTCCGTGGCACCAAAAAGGAGCTCCAAATGGAGCTCCTTTTTGGCGGCGGATCTTTGCCGCGGCTTTTAAACAGCCGCGACAAAGACCCAGGGAGAAAGTGGCCATGGCGGCGGCGGCCCCTTCCTCCCTTCAGCCCTGCCTCCAAAAGCAGGGTGCAGTGGACACCCAGGGCACCTGCTGAACCCCGCTTGGAGGCTGCGGGGAAGAGGCAAGCGAGATGGGGTCGCGGAGGCTGCCAGTGTGGCAGCCTTGGCCCCATCCCACTGCTTCTGGGGGCAGGTGGAGACTGCCCCTTTTGGGCAGTCTAGATCAGGCCTTAGATAGTTGCACTGAAAATACAATAAGGGTAGAATACTAGGACTAGACAATGACGACAGAAATAGTCAATGAGTTCCTATTCTTTGGATCAAACATTGATCAGAATGGGGACTGCCGTCAGGAAATCAGAATGCAACTAAGAATGGGGAGGGCAGCTATGAACTATAAAAGCTCCTAAAGAGCAAACTAAGCACCAATATCATCACTAGGGGGTTGCAGACCACACCAGGTAATGCCCAAATTGGGGGTGACACCTAGTTGGCCCCCCGCAGGCACTGCTTGGGCCCAAGTGCACACTCCTTGGGCCTGCGTGCATACCCCTTGTGCCCTTTGGAGCTATGTGGGCACCATTTTGTCCTGCATGGGCACTCCTCTAGCCCATACGGGTGCTGTAGAGGCTGTGCGGGTGCCTCTAGGGGCTGCGTGGGCACCATTTTGGCCCTCATGAGTGCTCCTCTGGGCCGCGTGGGTGCTCCCTCGGTCCCGACAATAGGTATTCCCAGCACTGGAAGTCCGGTACTAGAAGTCCCACCCCTCAGAAGTCCCACTCTTCACACCGAGTGTCCGAGGAATTGCCACTGCTAACCACTAAAGTTTGAATTGTACAAGCAATTGTACTTCCTATTTCCATGTAAGGATGTGAGAGCTGGACAGTTAAGAAAATGGACAAAAAGAGAATAAATTCATTTGAGATGTGGTGCAGGAGAAGAGTACTGAGGATACCCATGGACAGTAAAAAGAACAAATAAATGGGTTCTAGAACAGTTCAAGCATGAAATTTTCCTCGAGGCTATCATACTTTGGCCACATCATGAGAAAACATAACTCACTGGAAAAGACAATAATGTTAAGGAAAAGTGGAGGGGAGTAGAAAAAAGTAGAAAAAAAACATGCCAGATGGATGGACTCAGTTAAGAAGGTCACAGGTATGAATCTGCAAGAACCTAAAAGAATAGTGGAGGATAGGGAGTCTTGGAGACAGGGTCGCCATGAGTTGAGATCAGCTTGAGAGTTTTTAAGAACAACTAGGCCCTAATTCTTATCCCCTAAAGTGTCCGGCTAGCTAATTTTGTCCTATGGAATCAAATTCCTTTACCTGCCTCTTGTCTCATGGCAAAGATGGGATGTGGGTAGATTTACCCCAGAAGCTTCTAACTGTCTAATGCCTCCTATATAATAAAGGTAAAAGAGAGTCACATTTGGATACTGAGAAGAAGTATGTAACTACTGTAATTACTAACCTTGGTGTTATCTAAATATTAAAAATCTACTGCTCAGATTTGTATTGAATATCACTAAAATCCATCATGCTTAAACCAAAGGGACCAGCATCCCCCTACTGCTTAAACTTGGCAAGTTTTGTTTCTGGTCCTATGAATGGCACTTGTTTAGAAGAAGGGTCCATTGCATTCAATAGGCTTTAGTACCAAGTAGGTTTGTACACAGCAGGATTTAATCAATGGGAATTACAGCACAATTGTATACTTGCCTACTCAAAAGTAAATCCTGCTGGGTTAAGTAAGGCTTATTGCCCAGGAAAATGGGCATATGATTGCAGCTCTTAGCACACTTAATGTGCAGCCCAGAGCAGTGAGATGTTGTTTGAAATGAATGCAACTTGGACATTTAACTCTATATGCAGTCAAGCTGTTGGAAGTCACATCATACCTCCGAATAAACATGAGCAGCAGGCTGTTAGCATTTTAAATGCAAGCATGCTGGTTTAAGTGGTTTCTGTGTTGCAACATGAAAGCACTGAGGTCTAATGCTTATAGTCCTTGTAAATCATAGCTTGCTAACCTTAATCATGGCTGTTCTGTATATTGATACAAGAGTCTATGTCCTTTCAGCCTCCTTGATATCACTTGAGGAAGTTCCATAAACCACTAACTGCCTCATTGTTTTACAAGTAACTTTTTTTGGTCTTCATCTTATGAAGGATGACCTATTGATCAATAGAATATGACTTTAAAACAGTTTTTAAAACAATAATTAAAAAAGCTTTTGGAAGAGAACTGAGTGAGGTGTCATTATTTATTTATAAGGCTACATTGATTGCTTTTCTACCCAGAATTTTAGGTAAGATGTATAGTGATCTGGGAGGAGATGAGCTTAATGGAATTTACCAATGGAAATAATTTTCACTGGGTTAGCTGTGTTGCAGCAAAAGAAAATAGCTGTGTGGCATCTTAAAGATTAACAAATTTATTATCAAAATTTGGACTTTCTTTCAATGTATTTTGAGCCCGCTTGGGCTTCTCTCTGACTCCTTTGCCGCATCTTCCAGATTTATTTAATCTGATGTTTATTGACAATGACTTCCTTTTTGACCTGAACACTGACTTCTCTCAGATACTCAAAAATAAGCAAGCAAACACAATGCTTAGGACAGTGCTTGTTATAAATTGAATCAGAATGAAAGCTATCCTTTGGTTGTCATGCTTCTCAGAGAAAATCTTCATACAATTGTAAAAAGCTAGAAATATATAGAGGGAGGGACTGTGTACTGCCTTTCACTGAAAGACCTCTAAGCTGTTCTGAGAAGTGTGGATTGTTTAACTTCACATGAGATCTGTTACCCTCAATACTTTCAACTGCCACATTTGCAGTCTCCACAGAGTTTGTAAAGTTACTTTTAAAAAAGTAATTTGCTGTTACAGTTAAAAGTTCTAAGGCCCCCAACTAATGCCAATTGGAGTTGTTATTTTGAAAAAAAAAACCACCACATTATTTTTCCTGTTGCTCAAAAGTAACTGAAATACTTACCCTTCTATTACTTTGAAAAAAAAACCCACACACAACAGAATTATACTTACTGCTATTCTATGACAGTGCTTCTTATTCTATCAGATGTGGAGGACCAGGAGGTTTCCCCTCAATGTTCCATGGACCAACACCGAATTTCCACCCATTGGCTACAGCACTTTCTTTCCTGGAAATTCAGCATGGACCAGTGACTTACAGCTTATGGACTACTACTAGTTCATGGACCACCACTTTGAGAAGCACTATTTTGTATTACCAAATTCATTCCTCTTTCCTTCATTGTGACATCATAATCCATAATGTGGCATGAGGCAGAACACACAATCTAGCAATTGAACCAAGAACTGCATTGATCAGGAAAAGCTATGGAATGCTCTCAAAATATTGGAGTGTGAATACTTTTATAGTTCTTTTGAGATTGCTGTACTCAGGACAAGAGGCGATCGTCAGAACAGAATATGGAGAAACAGAACAGTTCCCAATTGGCAAAGGAGTCAGACAAGGCTGTATATTATCACTATACTTGTTCAGTTTATACACAGAAAACATCATACAAAGAGCAGGGTTAGACTTAGAAGAAGGAGGAGTGAAAGCAGAAGGAAGGAGCATCTAAGATGCACAGATGACATAATATTACTATTGGAAAAATAATAGATTTGAAACAATTACTAAGGAAGGTCAAGGAAGAAAGGGCAAAGGCAGGCTTGCTGCTGAATATAAAGAAAACAAAAATAAGGACCTACATAAATTCAAATTAGACAATGAGGAAATTGAAATAATTTTAAGGTTCCTCATAACTTGGATCAAACATTGTTCAGAACAGAGACTGCAGGCAAGAGAGAAGAAGAAGACTAGGAATGGGAAGGGTAGCCATGAAAGAGCTAAAGAAGAGCCTAAAGAATAAAGATATACAGCTGAGCACTAAAGTTAGAATAATCCAAGCCATGGTTTTCCCCATCACTATGTACAGATGTGTGAGCTGGACAGTGAAAAAACTGGATGAAAAAGAAATCAACTCATTTGAGATGTGTTGCTGGAGAAGAGCGCTGAGGATACTGTGGACAGCAAAAGAAACAAACAAATTGGTCCTTGAACAGAAAAGCCTGAAATTAAGGCTGTTGTACTTTGGCCCCATCATGAGAAAGCATGACTCATTAGAAAAAACAATCATACTATGAAAGGTTATAGGTAGAAGAAAGATTGCATGCCAGAGGCTAGATTCAGTGAGGGAGTTTATGGGCATGAGTCTGCAAAATTTAAGCAGAGCAGTAAATGACAGGGAGTCTTGGAGATGTCTCATCCACAGGGTCAATTTGAGTGAGATTGAGGGCAGTAACAGTTTAAAAGTTAACATCAAAAAAGGAATCATAATATAATTTGTAATTGGGAAAAGGAAATAATTATGGGTTCTTAGCACAAGCTTTCAAAAGCTGTTCCTAAATACAACAGGAAGACTACAAACTTAATTTTTCTTTGTTCCTTCATGTGCCTTGCATGTTCATCCAATATTTAAGTGACAGTTTGAGAGGAGCAAAGTGGTAGTTTCTGGAGGCCAACCATTTGGCAGTACTGTATGAAAATACAGTTTTTATTTTAAGCAAGGAGGGTTAGATTATCCAGCCTTAAAAGAAGTTTGTATACAATTTTTTTAAATTTAAGGCGAGTCTGCTAACTGCAGCAGTTTTATTGCTGAAATGATGCACCTCTTTACTCATGCCTGGTATTAAAAATATACAGACCCCAAAGGCCACTTGTATACGAGCCACATTTTTTCAGATTTCTCACTCACACTTATTTTTCCTGCATCATGGCTTGGAAACATGGGCCCTAACATATGTATGAAGGCTCTTTGCCATATTTTATTATCAAAATATTGAGAGGCACATCACTAAAAGGTATGGAAATTCTCACTGAATCAGTTCTCATTAAAATTATACAATGAAACATTTTTTCCCCATTTATGGTGAAAATGCAAAAAAGTGAAGAAATACTGGCTCAACATTAATAAGATAATAGAAAAAAATTGGGATTCACAATTGGCTTGAGATGAGAATTATATTTACTGTACTAAATATGATAAACTTAGAGGATAAAAAAAGAAATGTAGTACAGAAACTTGATAGCTATTTAGTAATGGCAACAAGATTCATTCTTGCAAGGAATTCCAACATGTATGCATTGGCTTGGAAAAGTAATGGAAATGGCTCAGTTAGATAAACTAATTTGCTGAGAAGAAAACAAATAGAGGTTTTAATAGAAAACTGGAAACCATTTAAAGAATATGTTAAGCAACTAAAGGGAGATATTGTTATTGGATCTGATAGCGAGGATATTTGAACCTTTCTTCCCTCTTATTCTTTTTTTTTTTAACTTTTTTCTCTTGCATGTATAGATGTGTTAATGAAAGGAATGTGGATAATATGGTAAATAATTAAATTGGAAGAGGAAAATAGAAAAATAAAGAGGGAGAAATAATATTATTTAGGAAATCAATTAGTGGATGGGCAGGTGTTTGTTTTTTTAAGAGTGAGGGGGGAAAGGAGAAGGGGATGTTGTTTGTATGAGTCTTGTTGTTTGTTTTGGCCATTTGAGTGCTTACGTTTTTGTTGTTGTAGTTTAATTTTGAATAAAAACTTAATTTAAAAGAAATTACATCATGAAACATATTACCATGGTGAGTAAACAACATGTGGCTTTGAGCATATTTGCAGCTTTGAGGAACCCCTCAATCCTTGCTCATTTCTTTTCTGAAAAGAAAACATTCTTTTCTTCTCATAATTCCATAGGAGTAAAGGATGTGGGTCACCATCAGCTCCCTGGATTCAGCAAAGGAGAATGTCCTTGCTACCCAATATCCTTATTCTGGCTTACAGACTAGAGCAACAAGGGAGAGAATTTACAACAACTTTCATGTTCCAGCCAAAAATTCTTCAGGGTTGTCCCTAGTGCATGCTTTCCTCTACTCTGGCTATTCTCTCCAGTTCTTTGCTAATCTAGACCACATGCAACATATAGCCTTGGCCAGCTTTCCCATCTAGCCGTCTTTTCCATTCTCCCACCTGAGGCTTGTTCACCGCTTAGCAGGGTTGCCAAAAACTTCCCACTCTCTTGGCCTGAGCTACTGGAGAGACTAGTCCTATTCAGTGACTCATCTCTAAGAGCTTTGGCGATCAACTCATTTCAAAAAGAAGTGGTGATGGTCATTAACATTGGTTCAGAGTTCAGAAAAGTTACTTTTTTGGTTTGCAACTTTCAAAATCCTCCAGCCAGTATGGTCAGTGGCTATGTTGGCTGGGGGATTCTGGGACCTGTAGTAATTTTTTGGAGCTCTGCTCCCGTTCAAATGGAAACACAAACAAGGGGTTCCATAATTCACTCTACATTGAAATATGAGGTTTGGTGAAACCATATCCCACACTTCTGGAATTTCAGATGCTGGGGTGCCATTTTGGTTTGCACACAGGAATGAGCTGCTGAAATGTGGAAGAAAAGAGATCTCACATAACTTTTACCACTGTTTGCACTGGGAGAACTTGGTTTTAACTACTGTGGTTGGGAAGAAACTAACAGCCTTGACAGTCTGGCATCAAAGGTACGCATCAGGGCAGAGTGGGAGTGTGGCGTCTGCATGACACACACCCTGACTCCACCCCATGCCAGCATGATGCCGCAAGCCCCACCACACAGTGGGCAGCATTATGACGCTCCTCTGGTGTAGTGCCAAAGATGAAGCAGTGCCAAAGGAGTGCCAAAAATTTGTGACAATGGTGGAAAAAATCAGAAATGATGTTATTTAATTACACAAAAGAAGAAGAATGTGAATTTGCAAGACAAAGAAGTTTAGAGGTACAACTAAAATACAGTGGTCCCCCCGGGTTATGAAAGTAATCCGTTCCGGATTACCTTTCGTAACCCGGAAGTCTTCGCAACCCGGGGGACCGCTTTGTTTGCCGGACCGCGCGGCAAATTTAAAGGGGCCGCGCAGTTTTTTTCTTCCGAACCCGGGGTTTTTTTCGTAAGCCAGGACCGTTTTTGCGGCCCTGGCTCTTTCGTACCCCGGGGGATTCGTAACCCGGGGGACCACTGTATAGTAAAAATATTTAGGAATAAATATAATGAAAGGTTTAAAGGAAATGGAAGAAAATAATTTGGTAGTATTAAGGAAAGAAGTAGAGAAAAAATTAATAGAATATAAGAATATTCAAGTTATCGTGGAGGAATAGCATTAAGATGAAAATAGTATCAAAATTATTTTTTATTTAGAATGCTGCCATTAAAAGTTTCAGAAACCAAATTGAATAAATGGCAACAAATATTGAATAAATATTGCAACGGAGGGAAAAGAATCAGACTAAATAAACAATTTTGGTATAAATCACAAAAGGGCCTTCCCAGTATAAGAGGATATTATGAAGCTAACTAACTGAGATATGTTATAGAGGTATGTTAGGTGTGGGAGACACAAGGGCTGCACAGACCGCCCCTGAGGGGTGGCCTGCAGCCGCCCCTTTTAGAGCTAGATTGGGGCCGCAGCAACTGCGTGCCATGGCCCTGATCTCGCCTTTCCACAGTGCAAAAAGGAGCCACAAAAAGCGGCCCTTTCTGCATCAAGGAAAGAGTGCTGTAGCCGCAGGCGCCATGGTTTTTCAGCGCTACTTTGGTGCTCCATCATGTAGACGAAGCACCAGAGGAGTGCTGTGAGGTCGCACACTGTGTGGCGCAGTATGGGCCATCATGCTGGCCTGTGGGTGGAGTTGGGGTGTGCAATCTGTAGATGCTCTGCCGCCACTCTGCCCCCCAGGTCGGCCAAAGATGCCGGTCTGTACAGCCTCTTAGTAGAGTTAGATACAGGGGAAGTAGATATAAGAGTATGGAACAGTTTTAAAGGGAATTTACTAAGAAAGAAATTAAGATAATTGGAAAAGCATTTATGAAAAATATATTAGAAAAATGGAGTAAATATAAAAATGAGTTAATGACTAAAATTCAATATAATAACACCAATAATACTGGAAAGGAAATTTCCAATGAACCTGAGAGGAATGCTAGATAAGAGGTTAAAGGAGAGGAAAAGAGATAAAATAGAAAATTGGGTGGATCTAAGAGTAGAGAAAGAGAGTATAAAGGAAAAACTTACGGGGATAAAAATTTCATGGTTTCATTGTATGCAATTAGAACTATGGATTAAAACTGGAGAAAAAGGAATAGAGAAAGAAAAAAGTGTACACAATTTGAACAATTAATAAAGAAAGGATGAGAAATGGGGGAAAACAAAAACTGGAAAGGAATGATTTGTAAAATTTATAAAATGTTGATGGAAAATAAAGGAGAACATTTTGAGAGGACTATGATAAGAATAATTAGGATGTAAAATATGTGATAAAGAAAGGGATAGAATTTGGGAACAAAGTCATTTGAAGAATCTATTGGTATGGATTAAAGAAAATTATTATAAATTAATATGGAAATGGTATTTGACACCAATGAGACTGCATAATATTGATAAGAATAATTCGAAACATTGCTGGAGAGGTTGTCAAGAAGTGGGGTCATATATACATATGTGGTGGCCATGTAAATATGTATAAGAATTTTGGGAAAAAGTGATCATAGAAATAAAAAGTATTATGAATATAAAAATAGATAGAAGTCCAAATATAGTACTGCTATCACTACAGTGGTCCCCCGGGTTATGAAAGTAATCCGTTCCGGATTACTTTTCGTAACCCGGAAATTTTCGTTTCCCGGGGGACCGCTTTCTTTGACGGACCACGCGGCAAATTTAAAGGGGCCGTGCGGTTTTTCCGTTTCGGATCCCGGGGTTTCTTTCAGATCCCGGGGCCGTTTTTGCAGCCCCGGCTCTTTCTTTCCCCAGGGTTTTCGTACCCCGGGGGATTCGCAACCCGGGGGACCACTGTATATAATTCAGAGAATTGGAAAAAGAAGAAAAAAGATTTGATAACAAACTTGCTTACAGCAGTGAGATTAATCAAAGCAAGATGTTGGAAAACTTAAAGTACACTTAGAGGAGTGGTATAAAGAGGTATGGAAATTATTTATTAATGATAAAATTGACATGCAGATTGAAAGTAAAATAGGGATTATGGAAAAAAGTGACTTTAATGGGATTTGGAAAGAATTAATTGAGAAAGTATTGAGAGAAGAAGATGGAAAATTACCTCCACAGGAGGAATTGAGATTTTGGATGGAATATTAGAGTGAAAATGATTCCAGGGAAGGGGAGCACTGAGGTGGGATATAAAATATACTTAGCCAAGTTGTAATAGAATGTAGAAAATATGTATATGGAATTATGTATTGTATAAAATTTATATGTATGAACTTTAGTTTCAATAAATTTTTATACAATTTAAAAAAAATATTGATTGATTGATTGATTCGTGGACTTGGTCTACTTCTTCAGATGAATCTATGATGAATCCTCATCATAGCAGACCAAGTCTATGAAAACTTGTACTATACCATTTTTCACAAACTTCTTAAATAGTCTTTTAACAAGCTGTTTAGCAAATGCTCGATATGCTCTTACTAAAAATAATTACTGTGCAAAGGGATCTTGTTGCACCTTTTAGACTAACTGAAAGAAAGAAGTTGGTAACATGAGCTTTTGTAGATTGAGCGTACTTCCAAACATGCATCTGAAGTGTGTCGAAGTCTACAAAGGTTCATATTAACCAACTTGTTTCTTTCAGTTACTCTCAAAGATCTACAAAGGTCAAAAAGATCCCTTTGCATACTTATTTTCCCTGACTAACACAGCTATGTCCTTAAAAAATATTACTGTTTGTGCCCACAGCTTCCAAATCCAGAGGCAGTTCTGGGTTTAAAATATCCCCCCGCCAACTGTGCTCATGATAATTTAGGTGGGAGTAGAATTCCTTTTGGAAAGGGAGATCCACCAGCTACCAGTTCACTTGGACCTCCATCTTATCTAGTCTGGCTTTCAGTTTCTTCACTCTCACTACACACCACTGACATGGTTGAGATACCCATGGGTTTTCCTGGAATTGTGGAAAAGCAGAAATTGAAAAAGTGAGCGCAATCTGCTTGTTGATGAAACCACACGCCACATCTTCAGACAGCATGTCAGCTTCATTTTGCATGTATTATTGTACTGCTCCTCTTGAAGATGTCCATGAAGGCCAGACATTTGAATAACTTCAGGATAACCAAATTTGGTTCAGTTAAAAGCTCATCTGTCCTGCTTTCTCTTTTGCCATTCTCCGAGACAAATAAACCAAGAGTGCTCATATGTTGCTGTTACTGAGAACAATGAGCTTTTATTTATTCATTTCAGTTGGCTCTTCTACAAAAATTATACCTTTTAAAGAACACCAAGAACTAGCTACATAATATTTGTTTTCGTGCCATCTGTCCTACAAGTTATTAGTCCTGGTGCCAAATTTTGAAATACTGTACTGACAAACTAAATAGAAAAATAAATGAATGAATAAATACACTGTACAAAACCTGAAACTTATTTTTTTCTGTATAGGAACAAAGTAAGATGCCTACTGGGTTAGATCCAGAGTTTGAGGAAATTACTTTTTTCCACTGCAGCTCATAGAATCCCCGAGCCACCATCATGGCCACTGGCTTTGGACTTAACTTTTCCTAAACTATTTAAGCCAGAGTTTATTTAGGTCAGCATGTGCTTCCAAGAAAGCTACTAACAAAGTGGTCATGAAATTTCAGCATGGCATAGCAATTTGAGGATTGGACTAGGACTCTGGAGATCAGGGTTAGATTCCCTGGTCAAGCATAAAAACCCATCAGGTGACCTTGGGCAAATGAGGTTTATCACACTAAAGGGCAAACAGGATTTAATCAGGAATTAAACAGGAATTAAACAGGAAATGCCCTATATTAAACATAAGGCATGTTAAATGCCCTATGTTAAACATAAGGCATTTCCTGTTTAATTCCTGTTTAATTCCTGTTTAAATCCTGTTTGCCCTCTAGTGTGATAAATGGCAATGCTAAACCTCCTCTGAAGAAACTTGCCAAGAAAACCCTATGATAGGTTCCTTAGGGTTGCCATAAGTAAAAAAATGACTTGGAGGCACACAACAACAACAAATTGTTTAACCCCAGCAAATACGATAGCCAGCCCAGGCTACTTGAGGTGAAACATCACACAGCACCATCCCCTGACAGTAATAGAAATGTGGAAGATGAGTGAAACGACATATTTGGCAAAAAGAAGTGTATTCATGGCTGCATGAAACTCTAGCCTTTAGATGAGAAAAAGGGAAAGTGTGCCATGAAAACGCTTTTTTTTTTTTTTTTGCATTTTAGGGGAGAAGAAGCGCTTTTAAAAAGGTGCTGGTTTTCCCAGCTTCTTTTTTAAAAACTGCGGAACGGCGCAGCTCCATCTAAAGGATGTGGTGCAGCTGCTAAGCATTAAGGAAAAGGCAACTTCATGTCACACTTTCCTGCCAATCTAAAAAGCCCCATATAGTAGTCATATCTCTCATGCCTGAATATCCTTTTAATAAAACCTGGATCTTTACAGAGAACCATTGTGGTGTAGTAATTTGGGTGCTGGACTAGGACTCCTGGATACCAGGGTTTGAATCCAGCTTGGCCATGGAACCCACTTAGTGACCTTATGCAAGTCATAGTCTCTCAGCCTCAATGGTAACTCTCACTGAACAAGGCTTGCCTGTGATAGGGTTGACTCCTCAATCAGAAACTACTCGAAAGCACACAACAGGAGCAA
Organism: Urosaurus nigricauda; assembly: GCA_034509955.1. Classification (NCBI taxonomy): domain Eukaryota; kingdom Metazoa; phylum Chordata; class Lepidosauria; order Squamata; family Phrynosomatidae; genus Urosaurus; species Urosaurus nigricauda. The sequence goes on along the minus strand of JAOEGL010000002.1, from coordinate 109,999,785 downwards.
GATCCTTTATGTTTCTGGCAATTTCCTAGGAGGTTAGCTACATGCTCAGGAACTTCTTGGGCAACATTCCAAGATTAGCCATCTGGCAGGGGAAGTTTGGGAAAGTGATGTAGCTATCTGGATGGGCTGCCTGCCAGCTATTTATTTATTGAACTAAGGCTAGACATTTGACCTTGGCAAGCTATTGATGTCATCAAGGCCAGGTGTGATCAATGTGAACATTAGGACATTATAAGTCCTAGAAACTTAACCCTGGCAAATAAACAGCTGTGTAGACTAGGAGTGGACAACTACAGAAGGCTAGGGACCAATTTTCACACATCCCCGGGCTGTAACACCACACCAAATATGTAAATATGTTTTTTAAAAAATAAACATATCTGGGTAGCTTTTTAATCTTTCCCCCCTCTGCAAAACAACAATCTTGTTGTCCCAGCCCCCACATACTGCATAAACCCCAAATTCCAGCCCAAAATGGCCAAATTTGATACAGGAAGTTAGTGATGTGACTAACGCAACTATTTGGGGGAAGGATTTAGGTGAAAAACTGCCTAAATTTTTTATTTTTATTTGTTTGCTTATTTGCTTATGTATTTATTCATTTATTTTTTATTTTTTATGCGAGTCTGGGGGGGGGGGGTTGGGATGCTTCGGGACCATACTTTGCCCACCCCTAGTGCCAAGGCTGACTAGTTCCAGGGATTCAAATTTTTAGTCAAAATTGTAAAGAGTTATCCAATGTGGTGAACCTATTTTGGAGATTGTGTTCAGCATCTCAGACAGCTCCTTTAAAGATTAAACCAAAACCCAGACCAGATTCCCCTCCCCTTTCTTCCACATAGAAGCAATAGGCTGCTACTAAGCAGAGGTAATTTCAGAATTCCAGGTGTGCCCTGTGCTTTTTTTCTTGGGGATCTTTCTGTAAATGGGTTTGCTTATCTCCAGGAATACCACTCATGTCCTCAGCATTGCTTAGACAGTAAGGTTTAAAAGAAATTAGACACATTTATTGTTCTAAGCTTCTCCACTAGTTAACTGCACTGTAGTTCCATTTTGAAAATATAGCTGTGCCCTAAAGGCACTAGATCCCATCTGATCTTATACGGTAAATGCAAGGCCAGACCTGGTTGGATAGGGACTGCCAATGAATACCAGGGGCTATGGGCTATATTTTGGAGGAAAGCAATGGAAAACTACCTCTAAGTTTCTCTTGCCTAAGAAAACCCTATGAAATTCATGGTGTCACTATTACTCAACAGCTGACATGAAGGCACATATATTATATTGTTGTTGTTAAATGAGTCCAAGACAACCCCAATTCATGGCAACCCTTTGGATGAGATATCTCCAATTCCCCCTATTCTCCACTACTCTTGCTTGGGTCCTGCACATTTAGGCTCGTGACCTCCCCAGTTGAGTCTATCTGTCTGTCATGTGGTCTTCCTCTCTTTGTATTACCATCTGCCTTCTCTAACATTATTGCCTTTTCTAATGAGTCATGCCTTCCCATGGTGTTGCCAAAATATGACAGCCTCAGTTTTGTCATCATGGCTTCCAGGAAAAGTTCAGGACTGATCTGTTCTAGGACCCATTTGTTTGTCTTTTTGGCAGTCCAAGGTATCCTCAGCACTCTTCTCCAGCACCACATCTCAAATGAGTCGATTTTCTTCCCATTCACTTTCTTCACTGTCCGGCTTTCACATCTGTACATCGTGATGCGGAATATACAGTTGGGCAATTCTAAGTTTGGTGCTCAGTTGTAAAAATTTACATTTTAGGGTCTTGTCTAGTTCTTTCACGGCTGCCTTTCCCATTCCTAGTCTTCTTCTTATTTCTTGACTGCAGACTCCATTCTGATCAATGTTTAATTAAATTTGAATACATTGTATTACATTATAACATTTGAAGATATTATATTATATTACATTACACTTTAAAGATGAACTGATAATATAACATACTGTACATTGGGCAGCTTCCTAAAAATAAAACCACTTCTGCAATATCTTTGTATCTTCCCCGTGCCTTCCTGTTCTTTTTTCTGTGTATCAGGGCCATTCTCCTTTTTGTAGAAATTGAATGACTAGACTTGTCTAAAATTACCCTTATTTTGACCCAGTAAAGCAAATGGTATTTTGCGGGAGGGTGCTGGGGGTGGATCCAAATTACGATTTGGTTAATTTTCCTCAGCACAATCTTTGACACAGTTCTAAGTTCCATAATTCAGTGCCACACTGAGCTATAGTTAAATAGGCCTATGTAAGAAAATCTGTATTTCATTCCATTATGAATCTGAGCATTTGTAACAACACAGAAAATAAGAACAAGATCTTTCTTGAAGGACCTTTTCAAGAATATCGACCTACCTCTTGGAAGTAGTGTAAATGACTACTCAGGTAGAAGCCTTGTGGTAATCTTGGGCATAGACATCCGGATAGAAGAAATTAGATTCCTGCCCCCCCATCCCCTCGACTCAGCCAAAATGGCAGAGTTATTGCTCTGGAAGAAAAGAAAGCCACAAGACGCTTAAAATGCAAACAACTACTAAGAGAGCACATTAGGGCATGAATAATTTATTGTCCATGAAAAATTGAATTCTATTGAAGTGGAGGTTTTGTGACACATTTATGATTTGGAAACTTGATAGCATGTTGTCAGAACTGAAGGAGTAGAAGAGGCAATACAAGAAGTCTGGAAAGAGCTGTTTCATAAACTGGATAAAACTCCATATGCCAAGAAGCATCAGGACCTAGAGGTCTGCTCAGCAGATTTGAAGGTAGCATTAAAGGGTGATAAATATTTAGCTGTTTAATTTATTGGAAGCTAGGGAAGGAGAGAGGAACTATTGGGACTTTCTGCTTCAAGTATCCATATAATTTGACTGGCTCAGGGTAATGTTCATCCTTATTCAAATGAATGGAAGACTATTTGCTACTCTCAGGCAGAAAAATGTCTTGGGATGGTCCTGGAAGGATCATGCCCCTCCCTGACATCACTGGAAATCTCCAGATATTTTTGGTAAAGCTTACAGGTCTAACTGGAAAATAAAAACCAGGAGATCTTGTCTTTTAAAATGCCCCCTCCTACTCTCCCTGAAAATGTCATAGGAAAAGCAGAATTAGAACCAGAAAAAGGAGTGAAGATAGGAGGAAGCAACATAAACAACCTAAGATATGCGGATGGCACCATAATATTAGCAGAAAACATTCAGGGATTGGAACAGTTTATTAGGAAGGTCAAAGATAAAAGTGCAAAGGCAGGTCTGATGCTGATCTCTTTATGCTTTCGTCAGACCTTATCTGGAATACTGTGTCCAGTTTTGGGCATCACAATTCAAGAAGGATATTGACAAACTGGAGTAAGTCCAGAGGAGGGCAATCCAATTGGTAAAAGGTCTGGAAACCATGCTCTGTGAGGGGCAAGCTGGGTAAGTTTAGCATTGAGAAAAGGAGGCTTAGATGTGACATGATAGCCATGTTTACATTTTTGAAGAGATGTCATATTGAGGATGGAGCAAACTTCTTTTCTGCTGCTCCAGAGACAAGACCAGAGCAATGGATTCAAACTACAGGAAAAGTTTCCAGCTTAAAATTAGGAAGAACTTTCTGATTTTAAGAGCTGTTTGGTGGTGGAACACGCTGCCTCTGAATATGGTTATTTCTCCTTCTGTGGAGGTTTTTAAACAGAGGCTGGATGGCCATCTGTCAAGAATACTTTGCTTGTGGTCCAAAGTTTGGAAAAAGAACCTTAAATTTACAAAATGCAACGACTTAAAAGAAAATACTATAAAATCTTCTATAGGTGGGGTGCTTAATGCCAGAAAAATGAGCAAAGATTAATAAAGAATCAAGAAATAACTGCTGGAAATATGGACAAGATAATGGTACTTTCTGTCATACATGGTGGCAATGTGTAAAGGTGAGGAAATTTTGGAAAGTGATACCTAAAAATTTTTTAAAAAATGTTAAAAACCAGCTTTATAATGTCACCAAAATATTATCTTCTAAACACGCTGACAGAGATCAGAACTGAATCAGAGAAAAAATATAGGAAAATTCTACTCTATATGGCAACTGTGGCAAGAATTGTCTACATCAGAAGATGGAAGGACCAGGTAATTCCAAATATTAACGATTGGATCTTAAAAATAATGGTTGTGTCAACAATGGACAAAATAACAAACCCCCTCAATCACAGTTCAACAAAATCCTATGAGGACATCTGGAAGAACATAATTACTTTATAGGAAAGGAAAGAAGAAAAGATCTTAAGAGATACTTAAGGAGGATTTTAAAATATAGAGAAAGAAATAGAAGAAACTGAACTTAAAACTAAATATAAGAAATAACAAGAACGGAAGAAATGAAAAGACTATAGATCTCTTTTATTGATTTTTCAAGGTTAGTGATTAAAGACAGGTCACAAAAATAAGCACATTACAAGAATGTAAATAGGGAAATTAATAACTCAGTTTGATAGAATAAGGAAGTCAATGAGATGAATGGGGTATGAATGATTGTGGGATTGGTTGAATGATTGTAGGAATAAATATTAAGTATAAATGATGGATTAATTGCTTAACTAATTCAAATATGTCCCTAATATTCTTCACAGGCAATATAACAAAATAGGATGATCTTGGGGGGTGGTGGTGGTGGGGGATATAAATTTATTGTTTGGATTTTTTCCCCATATGTGTGTTGAATTTTTATGTTATAATAAGGTTAATAAAAACTTCAAAGAAAACTTTGATTGTCTATTCCTGCATGGCGAGGGGTAGATAGGATAACCCTTGTGGTCTCTTCCAACTCTATGATTCTATGAATGCTAAGAGATGAAGTTCAACAACATCTGAAGGGCTGCAAAATTCCCACCTCTGCATTATCCTATTATTCATTCCATAGATAAAGCTCACATGGCAAACATCTTTTTCTTTTTGATTGAACTGCAGTGATGAACACTAGCTTCTCTACTGAATGACAGTTGTTTCTCAGAGGCTTACATTGTATAGCATACATGATTAATCATTTGCTATTTCACTGTATAACACTGGACTGTTGGCTCAGTGTATAATGCAGATCTTCATTAGCATAACAGCTGGATATGGGGCTTTGCTTAGGATCAGAACTTCATTAGATATTCTTCCACATTTTCTTTAAAATGACAGCTTCAGGTGGATAGAAAACTTCCACCTCTTGGTTGTATCACTAATGTTCATTGTTCTTTAATTTTCTTCCTTGCTGTTTTCCCAGTTTATTACTGCCTTGACAATATAACAATGAATTGTTATTCTCCCTTGAAATGAGAAACTGTAGTGTGTCCAAAGGAGGGCAACTAAAATGGTGAAAGGCCTGGAAGCCATGCCTTATGAGGAATGCCTTAGGGAGCTGGGAATGTTTCGCCTAGAGAAGATAAGAGGTGATATGATAGCTTTGTTTAAATACTTGAAGGAATGCCACATTGACGAGGGAGCAAACTTGTTTTCTGCTTCTCCAGAGAACAGGACCTGGAACAATGGATGCAAACTGCAGGAAAAGAGATTCCACCTCAACATTAGGAGGAACTTCCTGACAGTAAGGGCTGTTCGACAGTGGAACACACTCCCTCAGAGTGTGGTGGAGTCTCCGTCCTTAAAGGTCTTTAAGCAGAGGCTGGATGGCCACCTTTCAGGTATGTTTTGATTGGGAGTTCCTGCATGGCAGGGAGTTGGACTGGATGGCCCTTGTGGTCTCTTCCAACTCTATGATTCTATGATTCTATGAATGATCACAGCCAGTCAGGGATAATGTAATTGGCAGTAACATGTCAGGATGCTAATATAGGCAATGCGACCTGGGCATATGATGAAGTGAAGTCAGTAAGATGAACAAAGACAATTTAGTGAGGGCTATATTTCCAATCAGGAAGATAACTGCTTACAACAATCAGAAGGAAGGAATGGAGGGAGGGAGGGAGGGAGGGAGGAGAGATTGCCTTTTTACACTGTACAAAAATATTTGCTTATTCTATTTTTTTTTTTAAATTCAGGGCAGCTGGAGGGCTCAGGGTAGTGTGGGAGACAAGACCAATGTCAGACCCCTCTAAGGGACAGCCATGCAGTCAGTAGGCTGCACGATTTGCACCTTTCTTTTAAGATGAAATATGTCCTTCTTCAAAAAGGCATGCCTTTAAAATGCAAGTACATTTAGTCATGATTCCAGCAACTCAGCACTAATCCTGAAATGAAGTCATGATGCTGACAAAACCATAGCAAAAGTAGAACGTCACTCAGTACTAGCGTATTAGCAGCAGCACTATCACCATCTCTCATGAAAAGTGTAGAGTGTGAAAAGCAATATTTTAATCCCAGAGTTTTTTATTAGCTCTTATACTATACTCCTCCAGTACTTTCTGACCACATCCTAAGAATCAATACTGAAATAAAATTGTCATCGCCTTTCTCTCCCTGGCTCCCACTCTCCATCCTCCAAATGTCTTTAGAACAGATAAGGTTTCCTAGGCCTCCGTAACACAAAAGCCACAACCTGCACCTTGACCACCAGGTGTCACTGCGGTGTTAAGCATGATTAAAGGTAAATTCCACAAGAACTTTCATCCGCTTGGGTTTTTCAAAGGTTATTGCTTTAGCATTCATGCACTGATTACTTCTATCTGTTTGTCGATCAAGTGATCGATCAATTGGCCAATCTTTTCTTAGTCCAGAAGCTTCCATTCAGCTCTCCAGTAAAATGAAAGCATTAGAATGGTGTGTCTGAATTTTTCTTTCCTTCTACGTGACATCCATCCCAGTCTCACCAATTAGTCTACACTGCATGATTCCAGAGCAATCTGGACAGTGTGTAATTGGCTCCTGCTTGGATGCAACATTAGTAGGAAGGTCACTGACCCATGAGTTACTTTAGACTGGAATGCCTTCTCTCCCCATCAAGGCAGTCTTTCACGGAAAGTCATAAGAGCGTTAAGGAAGCTGGCAAGATCTTTGCGGTTGGCTTTTATCTCCTCTGTGAATAAACAGGCAGAGGGTTTCGGTTTCCTTAGCTATCAATCCAACATCTTTTGCATGGCCAAAGACTCGTGATTTAAAGTAGGAGAGGCTGCATATCATTTCTTGAAAATCCCCTTATACCCCAAAAGTTGCAATCTGTAGAGTTTGGCCTTATGCTTTTTTATAGGTAGTATGTCCTACTAGAATTCTCATGCCTAGGATCAAACATTGGCCAGAGTGGAGATTGCAGTCAAGAAATGAGAAGAACTCAGTCAGGGGAGTCATAGGCATGGATTTGCAGGGACTGAGCAGAACAGTAGAGGATAGAAAATCTTGGGTTGCCATGAGTTGGGGCCAATTCAAGGGCAGTTAACAACAAAATGTCCTACTAGACTAGAGAGCCAGCATGGCATAGTGGTTTGAGAACTGGACCACTGACTCTGGAGGTCAGGGTTTGATTCCACCTTAAATAGCTTTTAAAAAGCTGTAAAGATGGATCTCTTCTGGCAGGCCATTCCTGAATAGTCTCTCCCGCTATCAAAAGAACTTTAAGAACTCCGACCACACTTTAATCATGGTCTATAGTTTGTTGTTGTTACTATTGTTGCTTTTTTTAAAAGTATGTTTTAATTCTTACATTGTTTAATTGTATTTTAAGAGGGGGGATTGCGGGGTTTGAACGTATGTTTTTAATCTTTGTAAGCCGCCTCGACTGCATCTTGTAGAGGGGTGGGATATAAATAAATAAATTATTATTCTTCTTCCTTGCTTGGCCATTGTCATACTTTGGCCACACCATGAGAAGGCAAGACTCATTGAAAAAAATCTAGGAAAGATGTTCCCCCATAGAATCATAGAGTTGCAAGAGACCCCAAGGGCCATCCAGTCCAATCCCCTGCCATGCAGGAACTCCCAATCAAAGCATCCCTGACAGATGGCCATCCAGCCTCTGCTTAAAGACCTCCAAAGAAGGAGATTCAGCCACTCTCCGAGGGAGTGTGTTCCACTGTTGAACAGCCCTTACTGTTAGGAAGTTCCTCCTAATGTTGAGGTGGAATCTCTTTTCCTGGAGCTTGCATCCATTGTTCCGGGTCCTGTTCTCTGGAGCAGCAGAAAACAAGTTTGCTCCCTCCTCAATATGACATCCCTTCAAATATTTAAACAGGGCTATCATATCACCTCTTAGCCTTCTCTTCTCCAGGCTAAACATCCCCAGCTCCCTAAGGCATTCCTCATAGGGCATGGTTTCCAGTCCCTTCACCATCTTAGTTGCCCTCCTTTGCACCCGCTCCAGTTTCTCTGCATCCTTTTTAAATTGTGGTGCCCAGAACTGGACACAGTATTCCAGGTGGAGCCTGATCAAAGCAGAATAGAGTGGCACTATTACTTCCCTTGATCTAGACATTATACTTCTATTGATGCAGCCTAAAATTGCATTGGCCTTTTTAGCTGCTGCATCACACTGTTGACTCATGTTCAATTTGTGGTCTACTTGGACTCCTAGATGCCTTTCACATGTGGTCTCGTCCAGCCAGGTGTCCCCATCCTATATCTGTGCATTTCATTTTTCAGTCCTAAGTGCAGTACCTTACATTTTTCCGTGTTGAATTTCATTTTGTTAGCTTTTGCCTAGCTTTCTAGTCTATTCAGGTCATTTTGTATTTTGATCCTGTCCTTTGGGGTATTAGCTTTTCCTCCTAATTTGGTGTCATCTGCAAATTTGATAACTAGGCCCCCAATTCTGTCATCCAAGTCATTGATAAAGATATTGAATAGCACTGGGCCCAGGACAGAACCCTGTGGGACCCCACTGGTCACTTCTCTCCAGGATGAAAAGGAACAATTGTTGAGCACCCTTTGGGTGTGGCCAGTCAAACAATTACAAATCCATGTAACAGTTACCTTGTCTAGCCCACATTTTACAAGCTTGTTTGCAAGAATGTCATGGGGAACCTTGTCAAAGGCCTTACTGAAATCAAGATATACTATATCCACAGCATTCCCTTCATCTACCAAGCTGGTAATCTTATCAAAAAAAGAGATCAGATTTGTCTGGCATGACTTGTTTCTCTGAAACCCATGTTTTTGTGATTCTGGAATTATCTTCTAGATATTCACAGACTCTCTGTTTAATGATCTGCTCCAGAATCTCTGGGAGGGGTTATATAGAGCTAGACTGCTAGCTCCACCCCCTAGTGACTCACAGAAGCTCCACCCCAGCTGGAACTTTCTAAAAAGGTCCAGGAAGGCTATCAGACTGCTAGCTCCACCCCTAGTTACTCACAGGTGTGACTCATAGTAACTCCACCCCCCAGCAACAACACACTCTCCCAAGAGTTTTCAAAAATTCAACTTTCACCCATTTAACAATGGCCACCCAGGAACTGCTCTCCTTCTCCTTCTCTCCAGCAGGAACTGGTCTAGAAAGTAGTTCTGATATGCAGGCAGTTACATAGTATAAGTGGATATGATCCTGCACCTCTCCCCACTCCCCCTCACTATTCCCAAGCAGGCCGTTTCTCACCCCACCCCCACCCCCACCCCCAATTTCTTTCTTTCTTTTTTTACTTAATGGATAGTCATGGTCATGCAATTTTGCTAAAAATAAAAATAAAAACAGACCTGAAGGCATGCTGGGGAGGGGCTAAGGCAAGGAGGGGGGCTATGGAAGCTGGCATGAGGAGGAAGCTGGTACAGAAACAGCACCATCACACTGTAGAGAAATTGTGTGATCATGAGTGTCTCCGTCCTTATTAAGTTTGCATTTCTTAGACTATTGTGATTGAGGAAACTTACAAGCCTGGTGTAATAAAGCCCTTAGAGATATTCTATATATTATGCAGAATGGGGTATAGATAATATTGATTGTGGAAGAAAATAGGATTTTTTTAAACACTCGCACATTTGAAAAAAGAGCCCCTCCCGATTTTTTTTAAATAAAAAAAGTATATGGCAGCTATAAGGTTAAGTTAATCTTTTATATACTGGTTTATGTCATACATACTGGAACATTAAAAAACACCCTGAACTCTTCTATAGTCATCAGTCTGCTACCATGTTGTGCAGTGTATAAAGTGACTCACTCTCACACTCTCTCAGCCTCAGAGGAAAGTAAAGGGAAACCCCCTCTGAACAAATATTGCCAAGAAAACCCTGTGATGGGTTGCCATAAGTTGGCAACAACTTGAGGGCACCCAACAACAACAACACAACTATGAAACACAGCCCTAAGCATGTTTACTCAGAAGTAAGTCCCAATATATTCAATGGAGCCTATTCTCATGCAAGCTTACATAGGATCGGAGCCTAAGGATAGCAAGAGTGGACATGGTTTTTTGAGGCATGTGCTGTAAAAAACTTAGACATGAACCTAAAAAAAAGAGGTGTGAAACTGAAGAGAGCCAGCATGGTGTAGCGGCTTGAGTATTATTAGCCTATATCCCACCTCTCTTTCAAAGATGGGCACGTCACCTTGGGCACATCACACTCTCTCAGACAATGGCAAACCTTCTCCAAATAAATCTTGCCAAGAAAACCTTATGATAGATTCCCTTTGAAGTCACCATAGGTCAGAAACAACTTGAAGGCACACAACAACAACACGGACCTAAAATGAACAGATTCCACAGTTGCTAACTAGCTGAGATCATAAGAAGAGCTCTGAGCAGCTGCCTAACTGGTCCCTCTCCTTCTGCAGCTGATACTCAAAAGCCACTTGGGCCTTTCCATACCAGTCAGGATGCATTTCTCATACACAAGGTGGAGCAGGCTTGTTTTATGTTTCACTGTAGACCAGGACTTGAGCCAGTGGGTAGGGAGACTGCCAGGAAACAGATTTAGGTTTATCAGTAGGAGAGAAATCTTCTAACATTTGAGAAACGTTGAGCTGTGAAGTAATCTGCATGACAGGTGGTCGTGGTTCTTCTTCATTGCAGATACAACAACACCAACAACACCAGCAATATATTTAACCTGTCTATCGCCATGGATTAAGGTGGGGAACATCAAGAAATAAACAATGCACAACATCAGTTAAAACACATTAATTAAAATGTGCAGCATTTTAAAAGGACAAATAAGACATACATATTTTAAAACAATCCACATTTAAAATTCATCATTTAAAATTCTTAATTTAAAAATCATCTGGATAAACCTGCTGGTCTTCAATGCCGTTTTAAATCTGGACAGCATATTCAGCTGTTGAATCTCTTCTGGTAGGTCATTTCACAGTATAGGGGCGGCTGAAAAGAAAGTCCTCTGTTTGACATGTAAGCCACAGCCAAGACCCTATCCAAAGGATACTGGTGTGTGGGGAATGGATTATTTCTGGGTAGTAGAGCCTAATGGCTGTATCATGGGATCTTTGATTTATGTATATGAAGGTCTAAGGCAAAAGGAAGTCCAAAGGCAAATCCTCACTGTGATAAGTTTTATTTAAAAGAGAAAAATACACATGCACATACACACAACTTCACACACTCACAAGAACTAGAGAAGTTGGAAATAAAAAAGACTTTACAACACCTGATTGGATGCTGCTCCTCTTGCAGATGGTCTGGGAATGTAAAAGGGATCTCAATCACTCTTGATACAAACAGGGTGAAAGAGGGGTTAGCAAAGTAGGTAGCATATAGTCATCCTGACTAGTAGCTACTGATAGATCAATCCTCCATGAATATGTGTATCCCCTTTCCAAAGCTATCTAAGCTAATGTCCACCACGATATGGAGAAGGCAGTATATTCCAATTGCCATAAATTTCCATTTTGTAAGTGCAGATATATATTCACATCCTATACTGTTGGAGGAAGAAAATCATCATCATCATCATCATCATCATCATCATCATCATCACCCCCCCCCCCATCATCCTTAACTCTATTTATAACCTACCTTTCCCCACAACCTGGACTCAAGGTGCCTTATGAATTAAAATGTATGTAGGATAGCTAAAATATACAAAAGATCAACATTAAAATTGAATTAAACAATCAATCAAATCTAAACTAAATTAAAAGATGAATGTAAAAATAATGCAAAGCAGTTAAAACCAGTAAACACTCCCTTTTAAAAAAAGTTTCTTTAAAAATATTCAGTTCTCAAAAACCAGCTTGGAATAAAGGGTGTCTGTCTACTGAAGGAAGGACAACAAGGAAGTGCCCACTGTCACTTTGCTAGGAAGGGAGCTTCAGAGCCAAGGGCAGCCATCCAGATGGTTGCATCTCCAACACATCTTCCATCCTCAGCAGATGTAAAGACAGTGGAACTGAATGAAGGGCCTTTCCTGAGGAGCCCACGGACCGGGCAGGCTCACATTGGGAGATAGAGTCTATATCTATTATTTAAATATTTTCTTAGTTATAGGTTGGGAATATGTGGGTGTCTAGCTGTTGCTGAACCTCAGCTCCCATAACTCCTTGCTACTGGTTAGACAGGGATAGACTGATGGGAGTTGTCATTCAATAACATCTGAAGCACCAGCATTTCCTCACTCCTAATTTAACAACTGAACCAGTCCCAGATTATTTACTTTTCCAGGTCTTGCTCTCTTAGTATTGTGTCAGCCAATAAATTCTATGATGGTTTTGTCCATGTGGACTTTATAGGACAAGGCTGAGGTAAACTGGCATATCTCCATTAACTTCTGCTCACACCAGCTGAAGATCAAACTTTACTGCTATAATCATCACTACAGGTGATCCATCTCTACTCTGCCAAGAATTATGATGTGTTTTAAGAGATGTGTTTTAAGAGACAAAGTTAGCCCCTTGGAAACAGTTGCCTGTGAAAGTGTGGATCTTGATCATAATGTTTTGCCACAGTTGACTTTTTTACTTCCATTGGTGTTTACAAGGCATATGACTGACAAATGGAATGGGGAGAGCTGAAGGACATAAAACTGTCATCAAGGTCCACATTTCACTATTTTGAAGAAAAACACATTGGAAAACATGCTTTTCTGATTTTAAAGATAAAATCAAACATCACATGTTTCAATTACAAGCCACATTGATAATTCTGGAAACAGTGTGGCCTTTGAGATGTTGTTGGACAGAAATCTCCAGCACTTTACACCGCTGGTTGAAAGTTGGTTATAAGCTAAATTGCAAGCTTAGGCCAGAATTCACCAGTTTTGTGGCCACGTAATGTCTATTGGCCCACCCCTCTCTGTCCTCACTTGCCAGGCAGCAGTTCCCCTGTTAATAGGAGAACAACTGACATTTCCACTCCTTCCTGTACATGATCTTCGGTGCAACAGTCAGAAGTTATAATTCTCCCTTGCACCAGAGATGACTTGTGGAAGTAGGGTGGAAGTGTCAGTCAGCTGCTTCCCAATTAACAGGGGAACAGATCCTGTCTCTGGCAGCAGCTGCTGCCTAGTCAACCAGGATTTCACAGTCTCAACACATTCCCTAAATCAGTGAGTATGCAAGGATCATGAATACAAACAAGTCACAAATGTACAGCTCTGGGTTACTCGTTCATAGCTGTATTGATGAATTCCAGCCAATGTCTTCAGAGCTATGGAAAATGGTTTTCTCTCTAATCCAGTAGTTCTCAAACTATGATGCCATGGTTATTTTTTTAAAAAAAATAGTTAAAAGTTCCCACAGGTTCAAGGTAATCATGGAGAAAAAAGGCTCCACTGCTTTGTTACCACTTCTCAAGCAGAGGGAACTGGAGACATCTAAACATTTTCATGTAAAAGAGAGACAGTGTCTCACAATATGTTAAAGAAACTTAATCCTCAAATTAGCTCACCATATTTCTGCCAGGAAATAACTGCATTGGTTTCTTCAGGGACTATAAAACAAAAGGGGAGGATGCAATACATATATAATTATAGACAAGGCATATGCCAAAGAATCACAAAAATATCCATGTGCAAAAATGTCAAATTATATAGAAACACATCAATTCTGAAACAGCATATTAAAGCACCAACATTCAAGACCTAGCCCTTTTCCCTTCTCATCAAAGTCTTTCAATTCTAGTTTCTCCAGCATCCAACAACACAAATTCTTAAACGAATGATTATGTTCTACAGTGGGCACTTGTTATTCACTGAAGTTTGGTTCTAGGATTATCCATGGGTACCAACATCTGTGGATGCTCAAGTCCCACTATATACAATGGGAGAATGCTGTCCCTTGTTTTTTGTTTTGTTTTGTTTTTATTTTTTGGGGGGGAGGGCAACCAAATATTTTAAAGCCATGGATAGTTGAATGCATGCATGCAGAATCCAGGGATACGAAGGCCAGCTGTATAGAGTGACTAGCCACAGCTTTGTCTCCAAATCTGGAAAAAATTATGAGGAAGTGGAGGAAGAGCCTCCCAGTCACCTCCTTACCCAGCACTCCTCAAACAAGTGGACTGCATGGTTATACCATCTTATGTAATACCCCCCCGCCCCATACACACACAAAGCAGCCAAAATTTGGATCAGGTCATGACATGGAAGAAGGGGGATCTATTTCACTCATACATTCCACTTTGTTCACCAGTTTTTTTGTTTTTTTTTTTTACTCTGGGCCTCATTCTCATGACCCGTGTGTTGTGGCTATCACTGTTGGTCAACCTAGGCTTGCTTCTCCAGTCTTTTTGTCTCTTACAGTTGCGATCCTTTTGTCTTTCCCAGAACAAAACTTCTGAAGATAGTGCATATTGGAAGCTGCTACATTCATTTTTGAAAATGTGGTACTCCCCCCTTTAAATGATATCTTATATTTCATTTGATTGGGATGTCATTTTAATATAAAAATTTGCTTTATTCTATTTTAATATTTAAATGTATTGTGTCTGGCATGTTGTTGGTTAGTCCCAAACAGAGTAGACCAATTCAATCAGCTGAATGGTGAGTCTCAACGCATAGGCTGATCCCACTGACTGACTGAACCTAGTCTTATCAGGAGCAACAAGATTTAGACTTGTGTTTTTAGATATATCTGGATTTTTTTTGTTTTTTACATGTTGTGAGCTACCTTGGGTCCTAGTAGTAAGAAAAATTAAAGTAAATTAAATTAAGAATAGATAAAAGTTTTTAAAAAGTGATTAACCAATACCCTGTTTCTTCATCACACAAAATGTCTGTGGGTGGGTCTACATTGGCCAGAAATTCCAGGTTGCTCCTGAAGTATTCTGACCCCAAAGCTGCTCCAGCTTCCCCATGTAGCTCCAGTGTGCTCTAGATTTTCCTGGAAAATCCAAAGAAAAGGGAAGACTTTTAAAACCAGTGTAAGGAGATTAGTGCATAGCTAAAAAGGTGACTTACTGCTGCCTAATTCAATTAGAATTTGGGATACCTCTGGATTTTTTGCATGGATTTTTGCCACCCAGACTGCTGGTTGGGTGCATTGCAGGAACATGTGGCTAGAATCCAAGTTCAGCCAGCTGATTTGCAAAGCTGGATGCTCCCGTGCAACCCATGTAGACATGCCTTTTGATTCCATTTCCTTTTCACGTATCTGAAAGCAACACAAGCCAAAAGGTTGAAGTACAGGAATGGTGCCGTGTCTTGCTTCTCAATGGCTTCTCAATGAATTCCCTGGAGCAAAGTAAATGCAGTATCATCTGGACCCAGTGTAAGACACTGGCATACACTTAAAGCAAGCTGGGGGCAATTTTCTGTCATTGGGATCCTTTGGGGGGCACAGGGGTAATAAGAATGCACCCCTTCCCAATAATTTTGGCTAGAAAAAGAGTAGTTCAGGGAATCAGGCCACAGTTTACCCACTCCTGCTTTAAGGACAGGGTAATGCATGTCACTTGTCTCAGAAACAGGATTCACTACAGACAGGGTGGACCAATGCCCTTCCTAAATGCACCCAGTCAGCTGGAAGGTGCACTGGAGGTGTTATCTTTTGTCTAACCTACTTCACAGAGCTGTTGTCAGGCTAATACGGTGCAGGGAATGCCATATATGATGCATTCTTTGGAAGAAAAGCAGAGCATAAAGACTTGTTCTAAAAGACTGGAACTGCTCTTTCAAATGAGTGTCTCAGCTGCCACAGCCAGAGACCATAGGAGGACCAGATACAAAGTTACGATGTACAGGAAGCCTTGCACACTCCTTGTGGTGATTCTGCATGGTGTTCACTAGAGATATGGTGCCTCTCCAAAAGCGGGCTGACTAGGGCTGAATTTTCACTGCAGAATTAATGCAGTTGAACACTGCTTTAACTGCCATGGCTCAATGTTATGGAATTCTGCGATGTGTAGTTTTGTGAGATATTTAGTCTTCTCTGTCCAAGAGCTCTGGTTCCACAACAAACTTCAAATTTCAGAATTCCATAGCATTGAGCCATGGCAATTAAAGCAGTGTTAAGCTGCATTAATTCTGCAGTGTTGCAGCAGCCTAGGTTAAAATAAAACACTTGCCTTTATTATCACCCTTTGAGCAGTGTTGGAGCTTCTGTGCTTAGTCAACCTTGGATGCCTTTTTTCAGTCCGTTGTAGTATATTTTGATTCTTTCATTTTGTTGGTGTTGCTCTATAAAAAGACATTTGAGGACACCCTTCTTAACTGCCTGAAATAAAATGTCTGTTTTGGTAGCCTGCTGTGCCTGTTATAGAGATTGGAGTCGGGTGAGGGTGTTTTTTGTCACCTTGACACTCTCATAAACTCAAAAAGGTTGTGTAAAAATGAACAGCTGTTGCTGGGCACACACCGAGTTCAGCTTTGACCGGCTGTTAGCACTCTTATCACAACAGCTTCTTGGAGCTGTTACAATACATCATCTGTATTTTCAAGAATTGACATTTGACTCCTGCACAGATAACCTCAGACCTCCTAGCTAGGTGAAAACTTCTTATTTTTGAACTTGATCAGTGTAGTGGTGGTGGGGGGATGACCCAAGGATAGAAATTAAAAGGATCAGAGAAGGAAGGGTAGTGCCTGCACATGGGTAAAAAAACAATACAAAACTCTATTGAGACTTTCTGATTCTTTTTGTCTGATTGTACCTGCATATTTATGGGTTTGCATCCTGTTTGTTTCTTGGGATATTCTGGTTTTCCCCATCCTGCCTTCCACTGATCATGTGTCTCATCCATTATCATGCAACATTTCAGAAATTTATTTTAACCAATTTCTACTTATTTTTTTATATCATCATGCAGAAGTTATGCATTTGGCCTCCACATTTGCAGCTTTGACTTCTGTGGATTTGATTATTCACCAATTGGATTAATGTTCTCTCTAGGAATCTCTAGATCCTTGAGCAGGACTCTATGGTCAATATCTGCCAAAATTTGCTATTATCAGTGCCAAAATCTTCTGAACTTTGGTGTGTGTACATTCTCTCTAAGGCCCCAAAATAACTTGGTACTCTCTGGGCAGTCATGATCTCTGAGGCAAGTGGTCATGTCCACACTATCCCATAAGCACATCAAACAGAAGAATTTGGGAATTGCAAATGAGAAACTTTGATACCTCTGAAGTCAGGAAGATAGGCGATTTAGGCAGGATGTTCTGCCGGACAAGCCGGTAAGGCTGATTTACAACTTCATTCTCACCCCTGACATTGCCAGACCAAGCAATTCTTTACAATGTAGATTTGCTTTCCTTTGATGTAGGACAAACACTTTTGCCTTTAGTCTAGTTTTGGCCTATATAAGATCTCCAAAATCCTTTCTTAGTACTCTGGTTGGAAAGCATGGGGACACTCTGTCACTGTGAATTTTGACTTGTCCATTCCCCCTCTGCTCACCAGAATGGCTGTGTCCAACACTATCCCCATCACAACTGGACTTGGAGTCAAGACTCTTGTGTAAAGTATCACAGTCAGTTCAGCCTCCAACTATTCCAAAGCTAACTCCTGATTTCCTTAGTCCTGGTATGTATGTGTGAGTGAAGGTGTATTGTGGTGTGATTTCCCCCCTAAATAAAAGAAACTTCATTTAGAGAATTCTGCCTCTGTAAAATTCCTTTGATATCTTTTCTCTTGGTATACAGGTGGAAAACAATTCCAAAAACATTGCTTGTAGCACAATCCCTTAATTAATTGAACTAATTAAAATTCCCCTAGAGAGATTCATTGCTACATCACACTGGAGGATGCAGAGATTGTTAGAGAGAACACTTTTCTTGGCATTTGTTGTTCCTCCACTGCAATTATATGGTCAATATCCAGCAGATGTTGAACCACAGATTTGCACTGGATGACCTAGAGATTCCTAGAGAGGTGTTCTTTCAGGTAAAAATAGTAATGGTTTTTGTATTTGTGTTTTTTTCACTCTCACAGGATACCGGCTCCCCTAACCCTAGTGAACGTGGAGGCCCACTGTAGTTGAAAGTGCTAAACTGATTTAGTAATATCACATGAGTTAAGCATTAGGATTATTTTGGCTTAGTTTCTAACATTCCTATTCCTCTTGCTTAATTGCTCTGTTGAATCTGGGTCCTGGAAACAACTGCTATGTTTACTTAGTGGCTGCCATATTTCCTGTTTCTGAGATAATGCAAACACACAGGCAATACAGGTAATATTTCATTTTCGAAAAAAACTGGGTTACTTTAAACCAACCTGGGGAATGGGAATAAGAAGTTCAAGGTTATGAGATGAAGATAATGTCATGTGGATCTCCGAAATGAAATTGGTTTGTACAGGAACAAAACCTGGAGAAAAAGGTCTCTGGATAGTTTTCTCCATCTGAAGGGGCTAAGCCCACCTTTGAAATCCTGGGCTTTTGCATTTATACGTGGGGAAAGACAAGAGAGAAAAACAATGAGAGGTCAAAGCAACGCATCCTACCAGACACATAGGCATCTCTGTCAGAAAGTTCTGACATGTAGGAAATGGGATTGCCAATTTAGGACACATAGGCTTTCCCTGAAGTAATCACTAGCTGTCTGGCTTGGCAAGGGATGCATGCCAGCCTGCCATATCTTTCTTGCTGCCTTACAGGAAAGGTCACAGGGAGAGGAGGGAAAAGAGTGAGGGCAGAGAGGAAACTTCCTTGTGCGTACTTGACAAAGCATGCATTTGGGGAGTGTGGGATGACAGTAGGATGCAGAAATACATTCCTCTGCCCATTCCTTATTACTACAGATTATGTCATGTCCCCATTTGTGTTGGCTAGCTGTTATTGGCTGGCTCCAAGGCATTTTGCTACCTGAAGCAGAGGAAAATATATTGTCTGGGACTTTGTTCTATAAAAAGCTTCTTCATTGAATGCTGGTAACGGAACAACGACCTGCACCACACCTGAGAGAGCTAGTCTGGGGGCTTCAGGATGATCTATGTAGTATGTACCACTTTGTCCTCCCATGGAGAAGAATAATGAGAGGGTGCACAGGAAGAATATTTGGGGTTTGCCTGTACTGCCCTCCCTTAGCATCTGCCTCAGATGGCCACTCCACTTTTCCCAACAATAGGACTGGCCTTGAACATATAGTCACCATCCATCCAATGACTACTTGGTCACTGAGTGGTTTCCCGTTTTTTTTTCCTGCCCACACTATCACAGGCCAACAAAACTGCCAGAGATTGAAAAAGTTTCTGAACTGTACCTCCAAGTATCTTCGATCCAGGATGGCTGGGAGGGGGGATTCTGGGAATTGTACATTCAGCCTCTGTATTGGTGGGGGTTCCATTCTCTGAATAGCAAAAAAACATGGGACCTCAAGACTCATTATTGCCAATGGATGTGCAATCTGTATGCAACCGTGTTGTTGTGGCTGCATGTATGTGCCACCATTGACAATAATGGGGCAGGCCACTAGCAGACGCTTCAGTCCATAGATGGCTAGCCCACTGATTCAGAGGGCCAACTGTATTCCAGAAAGGAACTTTTCCAAGCTCTGAAACTTCCTCCCTCCCTACGTGTTCCTTCCTTTAAAAAAAAAAAAAGGTCAGAGAACATTTTCTTGTCATCATCTATTTGATCACATAAAAGATAATCTCATTATCATTTTAGTTTTGTGTTTACACTAATTTCTATCACCCATTTAATAAATAAATAAGAAAATATTATAGAATAAATCTTAATAATTTCATGCCCGAATCATTTATATTCCAGCTGTATTTCTTCCCACCCTCACATTGATTAAAGTCATTTAAAGAAGAGACATGTTCCTTCTGGATCACACCTAACCTTTATCCGGGTTTGGCTATTTGTTACTGTGAGCTGAGCACTGTGTTTGATTTATAGCTTTCTGACAGCCCCTCCCTGCATGTCTTCTTTTTTTAAAAAAGCAAATGTTCAGGCAGATATTTGCTACTATCATCTCACAATGCCATCATTCAACTGCAGGGCAAGTACTATAATAGCATGAGTCTGATTTCCAAAAATAGCTGCAGACAAGAAAAAGGAAGGCACAATAATGTAATATACCCAGCAAGTAACAGCAGCATTAACCTCGAGGACATGACACAAAAGGGCAGAAATGCACAACGCTGCACTCAATTGATTTGTTTCAATATTAGAAGCTGACATCTGATGACTCTGCAGCTTTAGGAGTGCTCAGGGGCATGCTAATAAGATACAAGCCAGACTGAGAAAAACAGGGAGATGCTTAGTAAATGATTCACCAGTTGTCATAGGCATAATGCAGGTGGCCATGCAAAATGGACACCAACAATTGTGTCATATGCTGACAGCTATTGAAATAATGTTAAATTACATTATTTCCCCTTTCATAACATGGCCATTTGGACTTGTTTTAAACTCAGGCAACAGCTTCTTGGGAGGATGAACGGGGACACTTGATCAGGCAAAGTGGACATCGACCACATGGGGGAGGAAACTGCAACTGGAGCAACAAAATTGTATCTTTGTCACATGACACTGGCCCTCTTTTGTTCTCCCAGTGGAGCTTTTTAAAATTAATAACGCAAAAACTCCATTTATGACTTCCTTTCCTGCTAGTGTTATTCTACCATTTGCAGTGCAAGGATTCAATTCTGTTTTAATGTTGATTTTGCATGGTCAAAATGATGGGCTTAGATGCTCTTTGCTTACTAATGATCAAGGGAGAAGGAGAAGGAGTGGACATTTCCATTTGATTTCCTTTCAATTAGCAAAGTACAGTTACTGAGAAACATTTAAACATTTCTCTACAGAAAAAAGGCAGATACCCCCCCCCCCCGGGAAGCTTTTCAAAGAATTTGAAGGGTTATCCAGATTTTGCTTTTGTTAGTATGACTGTGAATAATCTCATGCATGCATTCTAGTTTTGTCGTTCCCACTATTTTTGTTTTAATCAAACCACACCTCTGTGCATCTCTGCAAGTTCTGCTGCTTACACATATCAGCACTGCTAATAAATATGGAATTGATGATGTGGATACATTTGAAACATGCTCAAGGCATGCAGAGTTGTCATCCTGGGTCTATATGCATTGTTTATTCACACAGCTGACAGTGGAAAACTCAGAAAAAACCAAGATTGATTGGTTAAGTGCTTTTTTTGGCACCCCCTCCCCAAACTTACTTGGGTGCATTCGAAATGCATGTGAAGAACAAGGATCCAGCCCACATTCTACTGGGATTTTCACTGTCTGAATAACCCCTGAGAAAGGAAAACTTTGTTCCCCCACTCCACCTTCTTTCCCAGCCTAGTAACTCAATTCCTGGGTCTCTCTCTCTCTCTCTCTCTCTCTCTCTCTCTCACACACGCACACACCTGGAAATGTAACTGGATAGTTAAGAAAATTATTTCATTACCTGGGTCTATTTTTCTTGTTGCTAAGGTTTAGTCTTAATTAATCACTGGCAGATTTGTCGGCACTGAGCTGCGGGCTTTAATCTGTTGGCAATTAATCAAATCTATCCTGAATTAGTAAATTCCCCCCAGGAAAAAAGGCCTTTTAAAAGTAAGACTGTGTGTATGTGTGTATGTGCATACATACATGCATGTGTATGCATGTGCATGTGGGTGGGCAGCCCCAAATTCTGTGTATGACAAGTTATTCATGCAAATAAAGTGCCAGAAAAGTTCCCTAAAGTGTGATAGGGAAGAGAAAATACTGCTTGCATTGTGTTTTTGAAAACAATGCTGTTGAAAACAATGCTAGTGGGAAAAGAGCCTGGTGTGAGTCCCATATTACAGCGTTTCATTGCTCCAATGTCCCTATGCTTGCAGTTCTCCCTATGTAGTACCTTGAAATTTTGGGGCACTAATGGAGAACTACACAAGAGAGACTGACTTGCTTGGAGCCAAAAGAAAGAAATGTTATATTATTTCCACATCAATGTTTCTGGACATCACTAGTGCGTCAACTTCAAAGCCTGCACTAGCATTCCCTGAAGGTTGGAAAGTAGTAAAACCTAAGTGTTAGGGTCTCAGAACATAAAAGGTGCAATATAGCTTGGAGAGAACCTCAAAGATTTCTTTTATCTGGGAAAGGAGTTGACACATTATTAGAAGCAACAGTTGAACTAAAGCAGTGAAATGGTACAGTGTTTTGAACAGTGTAATTGATGTTGATTTCTTAACTTCGCAGAATGCAGCAATAAACACAAGGAAGAGATTGCTCAATTAATATGGACACCTTTTGGAGAATCATCTATCAGTCATTTCTGCAAGGTTGGAAGAGCATGCCATTTCTCTGGGTGACTGAAAGGTACAGGCATATGGCAACAGTGTCAATATGATGGAAACAAATAACGACAATCAAGTGGAAACAGCAGTATTGAATGGCAATCTTTCCCCCCCATGTGCTGATGAGGAAAGGGAAAAAAATTCAAGACATAGGACTGATACAGCAGGAGCAAATAGTGCTTCACTGGCCACCATAAAAGCTTTTGGATGCACTATCAATCAGAACAATCAGATCTTTGAATTCCAGGTGCTCAACTTCATTTTCAGCAGGAGTCCTAACCATTCCTAATTCATTTTGAGACCATTTTCTAAGGGAAAGAGAGCAAACTGAGAGACTAGAGAAATGAGTCTGAGAGAACTGCCATCATGCATATCCTGACTCCACATCAGCAGTCCAGACTCCACTCCAGAGGAGAACATTACAACAGTGAAGCAACAGTGTGATGCAGAAGCTAAAAAGGCCAATGCGATTTTAGGCTGCATCAATAGACGTATAGTGTCTAAATCAAGGGAAGAAATAGTGCCACACTATTCTGCTTTGGTCAGGCCCCACTTGGAATACTGTGTCCAGTTCTGGGCACCACAATTCAAAAAGGATGTGGAGAAACTGAAGCATGTCCAAAGGAGGGCAACTAAGATGGTGAAAGGTCTGGAAACCAAGACCCATGAAGAACAACTTAGGGAGCTGAGGATGTTTAGCTTGGAGAAGAGAAGGTTAAGAGGTGATATGATAGCCCTGTTCAAATATTTGAAGGGATGTCATATTGAGGAGGATACAAGCTTGTTTTCTGCTGCTCCAGACAGTAGAACCCAGAACAATGAATGCAAGTTACAGGAAAAGAGATTCCACATGTTCGACAGTGGAACACACTCCCTCAGAGTGTGGTGGAGTCTCCTTCCTTGAAGGTTTTTAAACAGAGGCTGGATGGCCATCTGTCAGGGATACTTTAATTGAGAGTTCCTGCACAGCAGGGGGTTGGACTGGATGGTCCTTGAGGTCTCTTCCAACTATGATTTTGTGATTAACTGTAACACAAATTCAGCATTATCTATAGGTTCTGTAAGCCTGGATACCCTCAAGATACAATGTATCAAATAAGACCCCCACACTTGAGGCATTACTGCCTTGACTAGATTCCTCTGAGCGGCCAGCTTTTGCTACACCAGGGGCCTCATGGGTTGGGAAATGTGAGAGATAGTGGTGGATCTCTCTAGCAGAGTAGTCACATAAGCAAAGCAGATGCTGAACAACAACTAGTCCACAGTTCCACTCATAGGGTCGAACAGAAAAAGAAATAAGCCAGGATTCATTACAAAAATAGCTAAAAGTAGTTTCACTTACAAATTACTTGCACATAGGCTGCATCTACACTGCAGAATTAATGCAGTTTCACACCACTTTATCTCCCTTGGCTCATGGCTATGAATTCTGGAATGTGTAGATTTGTGAGATATTAAGCTATCTCTGTTGGAGAGCTCTGGTGCCATAAGAAACTATAAATCCCATTGGGCTGGTACAGACCGGCCCTTTGAGGCGCTACCTGTCACGTGTGAGAGTTGCCTCGGGGTGGAGCTTACAGAAACCCCGCAACCCTAGCACATGATGGGACCTCATCGCTCCAGAGCGCCATTGACATGGCACATGCAGTGATGACGTCGCAGCTACACAAAAGTGCCTGCAGTGCTTTTTGCGTCACAACTGTGACGCAAAAAGGAGCTGGGTTTTGGTGCTCCTTTTTTACTGTGTACTACCACCTCTCCGTCTAGTTGCTGTGGCGATGATATACAGTAAAAAGAGGAGGCTACAGACGGTCCGTAAAGCCCCATTGTTTCCCTGGAAATAAGACATCCCCTAAAAATAAAACCTATTAGAGGTTTTTCCTGAATTGCTAAATATAAGGCCTCCCTGAAAGTAAAACCTAGCAAAGTTTTTATATAGAAATATAAATACAGTATATAATAAATGTTCATTTTTTTTGTTCAACAATACATGTGAATTCCTCTTCATGGAAAAATAAGACATCCCCTGAAAATAAGACCTAGCACATCTTTGGGAGCAAAAATTAATATAAGACACTGTCTTATTTTCAGGGAACCAGGGTAGGATGGAGACATAGGAGTTAAAGCATTAATGCAAACTCCATTAATTCTACAGTTTCAAGCTACATGGTCTTATGGACAAGAGGGAGAGAGAAGAGAAAGTAGTTTAGAGTGATGCAGAAAAGAGACAGTATGGAAAATCAAATAGATACGAAGACTGTAAACATGGAAACTAGCAGGTAGTGATTAGAAGAATGCAAAGTTTGTTAACTCTGATATCATGACCTGTAGCTCCTGCTTACCAGCATAAACAACAGATGCAAGGGAATACACAAAAGGCTCTGGACCAGAAGACTATAGTTTAGGGCTGTATATTCCTGAAAGTGGTAATTTTGCCCTTATGGAAGTAGGGCCTCATTTACCCTCTTGACAAGATGATGGGAAATTTTTCTTTATGATGGACCATATTCTACATCGCCTACAAAACTGTAGCTAACTAACATTTCCTGGCTTCAGCCCCAAACTTACTTTACAAGGTAACAGACACTCCAAAAGACAGAGGTCTGTTCAGCTGATGATGCCTCTTTTGCCAGTGAGTCAGGTTATGACAATCAGAAGCAAGACACCTATTGCCAGTCCTTGTTGCAATCTGGCTTGATCGGTAGAAGAACAGACATTCATCTCTTGGTGTGCCTGCTGTCTGGTGTGCCAAGTAGGTTTGGTAAGACATTTATGATTCTGGCTAAAGTGCACAATAATGATTGCATTATTTGGTGGATACAGAGCAATTGTAGATCTGTAACTGTAGGTTACGAATCTGTAACTGCAGTACTGAATGCCAGCCATTATTTGTGTAGTTGGCACAACATAAATAACATACCTGAGAAATGGATGGCCCTCCAGAGCTTGTTGGACCTTTCCATAAGCCTTAACATACACAGTAACAGAAATGATATGGAATCCAACACATGTGAAGTGTTACATATCCCTATTGTTGAGACAGGAAATGACCTTTTCTGAATAATATAGAGGTTTACCTTTTTCCTAGATACCTGGCAAAGTCTCATTAAAATGTCCTTTCACATGTATTTCTATGCCTATGTACACATGTTTGTGACATGTAGAGATACTGGACATTCCTGGATTGCTTAAAGCTTTCAAGACCACAAAGCCTTATAATTGAGGAAGCAGGCCAGTAGTAAAGTTGATGCTGCTGCTTTCTTGGTGAGACTTTCAAAATTTCTGCAGTGGTGGTGGAAGGGGAGTCAACTCTATTGTTATGCAGTACATTAATAAGGTTCCTGTGACACAAGCCTGCAGTGCTGGTGTTTTTTTTTTTTTTTAAAGCTAAGTATTGCAGATCAATCAAGGTAACAACCTACACAAGCATGGACTCTGACATGACAAAGATATCTGGCACCAGAGGGCTGTAAAAAGAGATTGCTTTTGAATTTAGGAGTGGGTCGCTTGAAAGCAGCAGTGAGATCATTTTATATCAGTGCCAGCAAGCAAAGTGCTGAATATACGGAGGCTTGAAGTCAAATACTGTATCATTCTTCTTCTTTCAAAGTAGGGGAGATGAGGTGTCAGTTTTTCCCTCCAGCGACGCCAGAGCCAGAACTATAGACTTAGCTGCTTATGGGGGATTTCCAGACCTGTGTGTGTCTCTCTTGTGTGGGACATCTATGCAGTTTTGGAAGAAAATGACCAAACAATTAATTCTCCCTGCAACTAGTGTTTTTCCTCTGCAACCTCTTTTTTAAACAGGGATGGGGGAAATTCCCATATGTGGTTTCTTTAAACCTCATGATCTTTCTGCTCTGAATGTGTGACTTGGGAATTTTAGTAGTTTTAAAAACAAACAGAAATGACATTGTCCTCCACCTTTATGAGTCAAATTCAACAGGCGCAGCTATTCTGATCGTGGAGAGACCCTGGCCCACATGCTTACCATGTGGAGCTCATAGAAGAAGGACGGCCTAATTCAGCACTAACATGGACGAATACATGGGGATTCAAAGACAAACTTTTAAGAGTTAAGCACTCAAATCTTAGAATCTGAGCCTTAGATTTGTTAATTTCCCTTTCACCCATTTTTTTTTAAACCCACACCAAACTATCATGTCATGTTCTTCCAGATTCAAATATGAAGACATTTGCACATTTGGCCAGCTTGACTCGCAGCGTTGGGGGAAAAAGTGGGATATAAATAAAGTTAGTAATAGGAATAGTAGTAGTAGTAGTAGTAGTAGCAGCAGCAGCAGCAGCAGTAGCAACAATGGACAGTATTCTACATGATCTATTTAGGGCTCATCCTCTCTGATGTAAAAGGCCAGAATTTCCCAGGTCTTACTCCTGTACTTTCTTGTTGGTTTTTGTTGGTTTGTTTGTTTCATGATCCATATGACATTTGGCTTATCCCAGAATATTTTCTGTCATTATAAATTTATATATCATTTATATAGTTTCCTATATAGATTATAAAGTTCCCTATATAATCAGAAACATTTTGAACCAGCTCCTGGGCTTGGTTTGTTTTAATGTTTTATTTTCCGGAGTGATAAAGATCAGTTGACTGTTTATTTGTGATATCTCATTTTCAGCTCCTGAAACAGCTTCTTCCTTGATGAGGCCTTCAGTGACTTTTGCAGGGTGTATGGTGGAAATTCTGAAATATTTGACAAGCTGGCATGTAATATGTGACCAGAAGGAAGGGGAGGAGGAAGGATTGGAGGGAGAGAAGGAGTATGGAGTAAGGAGAGAAAGTCTAGTGCCTAAATCTACTGGGAAGGACAAAATTTTTCCTCCTCCTCTCCTCCTTCCCCTCTTGAAATAATTGAGTGGGAGCTACAATTGCACTCTTCCACAAGATCCAGGAATTCAAAGGGAAATTTAAACCAAGGCTGGGGATGCTTTATGATCAGAAGAGAAATATAATAATGCACACAAATGATTTTTTTTAAAAAAATAGGCATTTCACTTTACATGATGGTTACATGTCTTTCTCTCACCTCAAACTTGCTTTACTATCTCATTTCCAGATTGTTGCAGTGCTGATCTCTTTGTCAATTTTCCAGCCAAGTCACAGAATGGAGCAGTGTAAATCAGTATATTCCTCTGAAATGAAATACATTGCCTGAGAGCTATCAGTTCTGCAGTCTTTATCAATTTTAATACATAATAAAAGTTATACAGTGCTCCAGAGTAGTGCAAATCTTCATGTAAGTACCTGCAAGCAAATTATGTATAAGGACCAAGGGCATGGAAAATTAATGAGCGGTGCTTATAGGTTTAAAGAAAGAAAAAGAAATAACACCAGACTTCTTTAGTTACTCCAAAATGGTTTTATCAGTCTTCGAAAGAATATATTAGATCTTATTTTATAGAGATTTGGAAAGGAGGATCATGTTTATGGTCAATATAATTTTGTTCCCTTTCCATCAAGTCTACAAGAGAATCTTCACATTGAGACTTAGGTTACTCTAATTTTGTATGAATAATGACAATTTGTTGTTGTGTGCCTTCAAGTCATTTCCAACTTATGGTGAACCTAAGGTGATCCATTGTGGGTTTTTTTCTGCCAAGATTTGTTTATAGGAGACTTGCCTTTGTCTCCCTCTGAGAGTGAAAGAGTGTGAATTGCCCACGGTCACCCAGTAGGTTTCCATGGCTGAGTGGGAATTTGAACCCTGGTCTTCAGATTCATAGTTCAGCAGTCAAACCACTACACTATATTGGGTCTCCATAGCAGTAAACAGTAGTAGAAATCACTAGAATTGAGTAATTATCATTCAGAGAGATGGAATGTTACTTTAAGCAAGGAATTTCCTGTTACTGACTCCAAAATGCCCCAAAGTAATTAATTTATGTTGCTGTCACAAAGAAAAGTAATCTTTCTTACTCCCCTTCCACTATTAGTATGAATATTGTTATAGGGCTGCTTCATCTGGTGGTAATAGGGATGTGCTCAAGGGATGTTAAGCGGATATATTTACTTATCTGTATGAAAACCACTTGCCAACATTCTGTTTCATTCTTCACTCACACTTTGCTGTTTTATGAATCCATAAAACAATTATGAAATACTTGTGTTGTTAAAGGCAGACTTGATTCATAAAGGTTGGGGAGAACAGCGGGAGGAAACAGATTTAGCCCTCACTTCAGTGTGGACCCTAAGAGCATTCTTTAGATTTATGGGGAAAAATTTATGGAGGGGACTGCCCCCAAACCCCACAAAAAACGACTGTGGACACTGTCCTCCACCATGGCTCTCAGTGGCCTAGACAAGGGCCCTGTGGACATGGAATATGTCTTTGCAGAGAAACAAATGAACTGCTCCTCTAAAGGTCCTTGCAATATTTAAACTCCCAATTTACATGTGCGCATCATCTTTCATCATGACAGGCATCTTGCCAGTTAATAACGATCAGGATACTGAAGAAATTATTGAGCTCCCTTTTCATGCATGCATTTGTTCTTCATCTGGTGACAGTCATGATGTGTTAGGTGCATCCACATGAGCTGCCTTTGCCCCCTGGCCTGCTGGCTTTTCAGGGAAATTGCTTTATTTCCCATTTCTTTGCTTAGCGCCTTCAGGCTTCTGAGGTATGGCTCATCCTCTGAGAGGCTGACATTCTGCTTGATGGCTTTTCTTCCACTTCTCATACTTCACAAAGTAGATGCAATATTGGATTCTCTGCATTTAAAGATGGGGAACAAAACTGCAGCAGCTTCACAGCAGGAAGATTAATGGGAAAGAATTACCATGTGATTAATGAGAACTTTACAGGAAGCTTTTAATGAAATTAAAATACAGTCTCTGCTGGTGCTTATCCTTTTCTCACCTACCCATGCCCTCCCACTTCTCCCCAGCTGCCAGCACACTTTCTGCAACAATGCAATAAGAAAATCAGAGATGCAGCACCTGTGGTTTCTGAAAGTTAGCATGTCTTACTCACCATAGGTTGAAAAGGCTGAGGAGAAGGATAAGGTGATAAGACGGTTTACAGAACTTGCATATTTCAGTTGGAAAAGGCAATCTCTCTGCTGAAATAACCCACTCTAGGATAGCGGTACTTTTACTTATCTTGCATAAATCATTTGCAAAAAAAATCATCTGATGCCTTTGTGACATCACCATTCATTAACATCAACTGTATTCTGCACCTCAGATCTATTTGCAAGCTTAGCAACCGAGGCAGCTGAATCTAACTAAAAGCAGTGGCATCACTAGGGGGCTGCGGGGTGTGTGATCTGCACCGGGTGACACAACCCTGGTGATGCCACTGGCCCAGACCTGCTCATGCTCCACTGCATGACTGCTTTTACCCAGAGCTAATGGGTTCTAAAATCTCCTTCAACAGTAGGCAACATCACCAGGTTTGTGGGCCATTTGCATCTTCTGGAACTGGCTAGGCTGCACTGTTTCTACCACCCCCATTGCCCACAAAATAATGACATGAAACATGAATTTTAGTTTCATGGATTCAAGCACCCACAGCTTGAAAATATCCCAAAAACATTAATTAATTGTCTAATTTGTTCAGCAGAAAAAAAAGAAAGCAATATTTAAGTTTATATTAAAGGAAAATTATTTGGCCTTGAGTGGAGCTCCTTACAGTGTGGCTTTTCATCTTGGCTTCCCCTCCTCTGGCAACAATTCACCACTGAGCCTGAGCCAGAAGTTGCCAGTATATTGGTATTGCTATTTGATATATTACAATGCTATTGTATCTAATGAGACTTGAGCATCCACAGATTTTGGTATTGACGGTGGGGGGGCTGGAACCAAACCCCAGCAGGTGCCAAGGATGCACTGTTTTTTGTCCCCCTTGGACTTATTAAAGGCCCCAATTAGCCTTTTAAAAACTTAGAAGTATCATTTCACTTTCATTTTTCACTTTTAAAAATGTCCCTTGAAAGACAGAAGCAGTTTTTCTTCATTGTGTGTATCTGGTGAGCTACATGTAACTCATATGCCACACATTATCTGCCTCTTTGCAGGTCAAAAAAGGTTACAGTTGGCAGGATAGAAAGGCCTGACTTGCCACTATGCTTTTAGAAGAAGCTAATGCGAATTTAAAATTTGGTCACTTTAGATCAAACACCACATTTACTAGGTACTAGCTGTCAAAAAGATAAATTTATGCTGGGAAGCAATGATTAGGAAAGGAAAGGAAATTAGTTAATAGCATAATGCTGTTGTATAACTTTATGGCATGACCACACGCAAGAGTACTATGCGGAGCTTTAGTCACCACTCCTGAAAAAGGGATCATAGAATGCTGAAAAAGATCACCCAAAACAATCAAGGTGTGATACACATTTGGGAGTGCTCAGGTCTGTCAAATTACATGGTGTTTATAATTATAATTAAAGACAATTATAATTAAAGATAATTAAATTTTTAAGTATGTTTTAATTCTTATATTGTTTAATAGTATTTTAAGGGGGGATTGAGAGATTTCGATTGTATGTTTTCTAAAATCTTTGTAAGCTGGCACATATATGCCCTCCAGCATCAATTGCTGGAGAACAAGTGAGTGGGTACTGTTCCACTCTACTTGGCTGCTGTGGGAAAGGAATACCAAGCTAAATAGGTGTTTGGTCTGGACCTATTATTATTATTCACATTATAAGCTTTACTTAACAAAATGCACTCTTCCACATAACGCTCAAGAGAGAAAAACAGCCCTGGTTTCCTTCCTTTGCCATTGTTCACTGTAGCCCTTTTGCCCCAGTGCTGTGAATAAATATAATAATAATAATAATAATAATAATAATAATTCCTCCTCCTCCTCCTCTATTTATATTCCAAATTTCTCCCAATATAGGGACTCAAGGTGGTGAAAATTTCTCATAATTTCTTTGAAAACCAAAGATCAAGGCTGAAGTATCAGGGCTAAAACTGTTGCAGAATATGGGCCAACATAAATGAAGCACTAACTGAGGCTGCTGCCACATTGCAGAAAGAATTCAGTTTGACACTGCTTTAATTGCCATGGCCCCATTCTATGGTATCCTGGGATTTGTAGTTTGTTGTGGCACCACAGATCTCTGACAGAGAAAGCTAAATATCTCCCTAAACTACAAATCTCAGAAGTCTTTAGCATTGAGCCATGGCAGTTAAAGCAATGTCAAACTGCATTCATTCTGCAGTGTAGATGCAGCCCAAGTCCTCGGAAACAAGTTCAATTGAATTCAGTCAGACTCTCTCCCAGGTAAATGGAGACAGGAGTGAAGACCAAAAGTGAAATTAGTGATGGCTAGCAAGGTAGGCCCTTGAAAAGACTTTTGGAATTCTTACCCAGTTCCCTCTAGCTTTCAAGAAATGCCAGGTAGATTGGAAACAAACTATTAGGTTTGTACTTATTGTATTTGTTTTTGAAAATGACTCTCTGACTTTTCTGCCTCACAACAGGCCCCCAAGGAAGCTGACAATAAATGAAAACTAATACATAATAATAAGAGGGAGAAGAAGGAAACAACTTGCTCTTAAAGGTGATTTATAAAGACTCTGAGGAGTGTGATAATGGAACATGTTCACTCTCTAGGCTGTATCAAGTGCTGCTTTTTGTGTTTTCCATGGTGACCACAGGAAAAATGAAACAACCCCCATCCCCTGATATATACTACCCAGTAGCTAGAGCCAGGTAGCACAGATTTTTAGGTGTCAAGTGAAAGAGTTGGACCTGCCACTCTAGCTGCAGGATAATCTGCAACTCTTGACTCCTCAGAGCTGTAGGAAGCAGGGCCGATAAACTCTCAGGGTGCTGGATGATGATGGTGAAGATGATGGGAAATGTTCATTATTATTAGTATTAATTATTATTAACCTTTATTCATATAGTGCTGTAAATTTATACAGTGCTGAACATACAATCTTTTAATTAGACAGTTCCCTGCCCTCAGGCTTACAATCTAAAAAGAAATGACACAAAAGGAGAAGGGAAAGGTGGTGAGGAAGGGGATCAGGTCCATCAGTTCTTCTCTCCCTCTGAGGCCCAGACCAAGGCAGATGGACTGGAGGGAGGCCTCAGCTTCTTAATACATAGTTAAAATGAGGCATTCTGGGGCAGACAAGGGCAGACATCTGGGAACGCTTCCCCAAACAAAATAGTCTTTAACTCAGTTTTGAAACTGGTTAGAGAAGTGACGAGGCATGCATGTGGCGGAAGAAGATTCCAGGAGTGAGGGGCAGCAAGTGAGAAGGGACGAATCCGGGACAGGGCAGTGGAACTCCTCGGCTGGGACAGGAGACCTTGACTACCAGAACGGAGGGTACGAGAAGGAGTGTAAGGAGAAAGAAGTTTGGATAAATAAGGAGGGGCCAGTCCAGGAGTGACCCTTCATGTGTTTTTGAGTTGCATCTCTCATCATTTCTAGATAGCTTAGCCAATGGTGAGGGATTGTGGGAAGTGAAGTCCAGAGATATCTGGGGAGCCACATTCCAGTCCATTATAGAATTTGCAGAATATTAATTTGGTAATAAGGTGCTGAGAATTCTATTAGAAGTTATCTAGCTGTTTGCCTGGAAGAGAACGGTAGTTTTCAGGGTTTGCCAGAAATGACTGTTAAATTAGAAAAAGGTTGTTTGGCAGACATACAGTGGGTCCTTGGTATCCATTGTCAATTGGTTCCAGGATCTCCCGTGGATACCAAAAGCTGTAGATGTTCAAGACCCATCAGATACAATGGCATAGTAAAATGGCATCTCTTATATAATATGGCAAAATTAAGGGGTTTTTTTTTTGGAGGGGGGGTATATATTTCTTGAATATTTTCAAACAGTGGATAGTCCAACACTCAAAGCACTATACCACAATATGTAAGCATAATTCCACATTGTGCTTGTGTATGTTCCTTTTGGATTGTGACAGAGATGAGTATTTCCTTCCTTCCTTCCTTCCTTCCTTCCTTCCTTTTCCCTCCCTCCCTCCACAATGACCAAAGTACCCTCCCAGGAGTCACCATGTCACTTTGATAGCACTCCCCCCCCCCAACAGCCATTCCATTGCTGGTGAAGTGTACAGGGGTTATAGAAGCACCCAGCTATGATGCAGATTGGTGACATCTACTGAGGCATCTGGGCCTTGGTAGATCTTGGCAGAAAATGTCCTCATTCTGTATATGGATAACTCTTTCAGACGTGGGAAATTGGAAGTATAATCCAAGGGCAATCCAAATGCAATCATGGGGTTTCACGTTACTGCGAATTAGAGCTTCTCACGCATTTTTGGGCAAAAGGGAAGTCACTCCGAATGCAATCATAGGTTTCACGTTATTGCGAATTAAAGCTTCTCACGCAATTTCGGGCAAGGAGGGGTCATTTTCGGGTAATGGGAAGTCATTCCGAACGCCTTCCGAATGCAATGGGGATTCATGTAAGTTCGCTAAACAAGTGAATTCACGTGAATTCGCATTGGCTGCATTCGAAATTGGGAGAAATTCCTCCAGTGTGAAAGAGTCCTTTGAGAATATAGCCAGGCATTCTTCTTATCCCCTTTGCTCTCCACCTGCAATGGAATGGCTGGGAGGGTGGGTGGAGTAGCTCACAAATAAAATGGTGGGTGCTGGTAGTGGTGACAGGAGACGTAGCACAGTTCCACATTTGGACTATTATGTTCTGCACAACCATGTAGGCTCTCAGCCTAAGTATGTAAGATTAAAGTAATGTGATGTAAAATGGAGTGCAGCATAAATTTTCATAGCATAATAATGCAGCAACTTTCAGATCCTAAAAATCAAAAGGTCTTAAGAATAATCCAGTTTGTATGATTCCCACTGTCTTATGCCACATTAAAATTAAAATGGAAACTTGGATCTTGATTGATGTATTGTCTTGTAGCTGCAGAAGATGCAGCTTAAGGAATTTAAGAGAGCAATGTGAAGTAATAAACTGGGTTTTATTTTGTTCATACCACTCTCAGCCATCATGGAAAAAGAGCTTCATCTCTGAAGAATGCTCAGTTTTAACTTCTTGAAACAAAGAAATCTGCTCTTTGACGTTATGAACATAATATTTGTGATTCTTAAACTTAGAGCCCTATGGATTTTTATAAGATGCGTAGATGAGTCTCAAGGCAAATGACTGGAACGAAACAGGAGTAGGGGATCATTTCAGTTGAAGGGCTGGATCCTTTTTCAAAACTTGGAGTATCCTTCTCATTCATGATTAAGTTTACTGCTTAGATAATATAGGACAGGGGTGGAAACCATACTGTCCCTATAGATGTGAGTCAATCGAAACTATCCTCTGCTGTAGCTGGTAGAATAGGTAGTGCTGATGGATGATAGGATTTGCAGCCCAACAACATCTGGATAGGCACAGGTTGACTACCTCTGCAAGTAGTTCTTTGCAGCTCCTAAGAAGTTGCCCACCTCTGCTGTGAGGTATGATATGCATGTGTGTATCTATGTGTATTTGTTGTCAGTGTTCCCTCAAGTTGTCCCATACATAAGGTGACCTTATCACTGGGTTTTCTTAGTAAGATTTATTCAGAGATTTGTGGTTGCCTTCCTCTAAAACTGAGAGAATATGACTTATCCAAAGTCACCCAGTGAATTTCCATGGCTGAGCAGGGATTTGAACCCTGGTATTCTGGGATCCTAATCAAGTACTCAGAACATTGCACCATGTGGTCTCTCTATATGTATATATGTCTAAATAC
Organism: Urosaurus nigricauda; assembly: GCA_034509955.1. Lineage (NCBI taxonomy): Eukaryota > Metazoa > Chordata > Lepidosauria > Squamata > Phrynosomatidae > Urosaurus > Urosaurus nigricauda. Next base: position 109,964,544 of record JAOEGL010000002.1, on the reverse strand, counting down.
GTAAAGCAAACAAGTTCCAAACCTTTAAATGGAAGTATATCTTTTAAAAAATAACTAAATCTTTAAGCATTCCATACTACCAACAAGGTTATGGCCTGCTTCTAAATGCTTCACGTACTGATCAGAAAGAATACTGATATGAGAAATAGTTTACTTAGTACATTGTTAAGAACCATAATGACATGATAATCAATAGAACAGTTTCTCTTCCTCTTCCTCTATTCAATCAATTTAAAGTTTTAAGGTTTAAATGACACATTAAGCTATAGAATCATTGAATCATAGAGTTAGAAGAGACCTCAGGGGCCATTCAGTCCAACCCCCTGCCATGCGGGAACATACAATCAAAGCACCCCTGACAGATGGCCATTCAGCCTCTGTTTAAAGACCTCCAAAGAAGGAGACTCCACCACACTCTGAGGGAATGTGTTCCACTGTTGAACAGCCCTTACTGTCAGGACGTTCCTCTAATATTGAGCTGGAATCTCTTTTCCTGGAGCTTGCATCCATTACTTTGTGTCCTACACTCTGGAGCAGCAGAAAACAAGATTGCTCCATCCTCAATATCCCTTCAGATATTTAAACACGGCTATAGCATTACCTCTTAACCCTCTCTTCTCAAGGGTAAACATACCCAGCTCCCTAAGTTGTTCCTCATAGGGCATGGTTTCCAGACCCGTCACCATTTTAGTCACCCCCCTCTGGACACGTTCCAGCTTGTCAACATCCATTTTTAATTGTGATGCCCAGTACGGGACACAGTATTCCAGGTGAGGCCTGACCAAAGCAGAAAAGAGTGGTACTATTACTTCCCTCAGTCTAGACACTATATTTCTATTGATGCAGCCTACATCCATGCCTAACCAATCATAGATATGCCTGGGCAGATAGGCTGAGACAGTGTTAACTGAGGAGGTCGTGTCACCTTCTCCTGACTCATGGGCAATGCTCACCGGCATATTATACAAAAACACATTTACTCACAGTCCATGTTTTGGTTTAGTATGTTCCCTCTGTCTTCTATGCTGGGGGTGGACCATGTAGTCTTCCAGATGTCACTAGACTGCAAGTCCCAGATTCATTAGCCAATGGAACCAATGGTGTGGGATGCTGGGAGATGCAGCTCAACATCTGGAGGGCCAATTGCTGTGTGGACATAAGCTAGTCTAAATATAATGGACACAGTCAAGCAAGCTGCAGGAATTATGTCTTGCCTGTGGAACCCCAAGATTCAGGTATGGCTTGTGCAAAAGAGGATCTTCACATTTCTAGACATGTAATAATGCATATACGTAATTTGCTGAATTGCTTCGTGTAATGTAATTTGTTGAACTGCTTAGTGTGTTTACATACAGACAGTACTAGCATTACCAAAAGATATTAAGGAGTTATTCCATCCATCTGTTATAAATATTTTCTTTCAAAATAAGATGAAAAAGTGGTCAGGAATCATAGGATTACAAAGGGAAGACAATGTTGTCTGAACTCCTGTAAAATTTTGACATGCGGAATGGTGATAACATAATACAGTCCTTAATTTCACAGTGTGCCACATTTCTTTTTTAGGATTTTTTTTTAAAAAATGTAACAATTTCCCCAATACACATATGAATAATAATTTTAAAAATCGGAACAAAAACTACAATGTGAATAAGCATACATGTAGACCTAAACCCAGTGAACACATTATGAAGATTGTTCAATACATTTTTGCCCCATTGAATCAATAGGACCTCTGTAAAATCAATGGGACACAAGCATCTGAAACTTCTCTGAATTGTTCCTAGTGTTCATGTCATATTGCAGTCTCCTGGACTCATTTACTTTCAGAATTATTTGAAACATAAGTAGAATCTAGATGTGTTTTCATGGTCAACATAAAGTGATAAATGAGCTTGTTGGGAGAAGGTTAATTGCTACCCGTGGAGTACTAAGATATTTATATTCACAAAGTTATAGGCTGGCGTACAGAGGGGAGTCTGCAGAAAGCGTCGTACACAAAACATTAAAATTAACTAGTGCCATTCAAAATTCATTGCTACACACTCATAATATTAAGGGCACGTAAGAAATAGGCTAGATTAGAAAACTGTGTATTATTTTTGGACAACTGAAGGGATGTAGCTGGGAGGGGGAGGAAACTTGGACCTTGCCCCTCTAAATAAGAATTCTGCCTCTCCAATGAAATTTTATTTCATTCCTCAAATTTCTAGCATTGCAGTAACTTATAATTTCAATTGAGATTTTAGAAATAAGAGTTTAGGCATATAAAGAAGAAGAAGAAGAAGAAAAAAACCCACACAGATCTTAACAAGAAAATATGAAAACACCACAAATATATTCTAGGTATAAACAGTTTTCACTATCTCACTCTCTGAAAGGCTAGAAATTAAGTGGCTGAAGGAAAATGTAATTTGGGGGACTGAGATGCTTATTTGGGCAATGCCCCCCAAAACTACACCATTGATCAATTGACATAGGAAACAATGGTGAAGTGAAAACCAGTTAAACAATGATAATTTAATCAGGATGTTATTGAGCCATAATGGAGCACTTTAGAATCCTATAGATTTTAAAAAGTGGAGAATTAAGTGAGTCTGTGACCCTGCTCATTGAAACTGTGGGGTTTAAAGTGCTTAATGCTGCAATCCTATACCAGCCATATCCTGGGCTGCAGATATTCACCAGCGTATCTGAGGAGAAGTCTTCTGTGGTATGTCCTTGGTCTTTAAAATACAATAGGAAAAAAAATCTGTTAGTGATGTCACTGCAAAAGTGGTAACGGCACTGCAGTCAGCAATCCACCGGCTCCTTCATAACAGATGAATTACAGCAGCACAAATCCAGTGGAATCATGCTGCATCACAGTGTTACACTATTTCATGTTGAAACATTGCGTGAGAACTTGGCAACTGCCATGCAGATGTTGCAGCTCACTGCCTGCAGTATGGAAGAAATCAAGAATTGCACTAGACAATATATTTAACACACTTTTGTAGATGTCTGTCTGTCATAGCACAGGCTTTTCCTCATCTATGTATTTTGCTTGAATGTGTGGCTGGTTGGAGTTTGGTAAACCACAGGCTTACTTTGCAAGTCTGGTTGCCAAGACACATATCTCTGGGAGAGACAATTGTTAGAGGCAGGTATTATCTTAAAGTCCAATTTGACTTTTATTTAGTTAAGCAAAAGGAATGCTATTGCTTATCCCAGCAAGCGCCCTGGATTTGCCATCACTTGCCAGTTTTCTCCCCCATAATATCACTGAAACTCCACTGCACTTCCACAACATTGATGGGACCATGGGACAGGGCTGCAGGGGATACTTTCAGCTTAGCATTTTGAAACCCAATAAATGGTTTTAATATTGTTTTGTATTTATCTTTTGAATATGTCATCAAATAAAAAACATATCATGTACAGGTGCCTTTTACTTGAAATAACTTTGCTCTGATGGACTGATGCATGTGGGAGAAGTGGATGTTTAAGGGAGACATATAAAAGTAAAAGAAATGTTCATGAATCCTTTTGCTACTTGCAGGGAATTAAAGCTGGAATGAAAAGAAAGACAGAAAAAAGAGTAAGGTAGAAATTTGTCCTGACCAATTTCTCAGCATTTCTTTATAAATCTAGAACAAATCATTTGGGATAGCATTCTAAGGCTGGCATCCCTTTAGTGGCATATGAAATAAGTCAACCTTATGTTTGCATGCATCTTCCACTGAGAAGCATTTCTGCATTCCTCTGAACTACAGCACCGCTGTGGTATGCTCTCAGTAACTCATCAAACTACCCAGCATCCCATAGGATTGAGCCATAGCAGTTAAAGTGTTTATCACAATGTAGCATAAATATACCAGATGTAGGAATTTTGTGGCTCTTCCAAAGTATTGAACTACAGTTCTTAGTATTCCTTACTAGAAGCATCATTAGGGGTGTGTGGGGAGGGATGTATGGACCACACCAGGTGGCTTACTAAGGGGAGGTGACCCCACTGTTCCCCAAATATTTCCCCTTTGGCAGAAACAGGCATTACCCTGTGTCATTTCAAAACACTGGAGCTCAATGGAAGAGAGGAGGAGGAGGAGGAGGAGGAGGAGGAGGAGGAGGAGGAGGAGGAGGAGGAGAATACTAAAAAAAATTATTTGTATTTCCCGCCTCTCCCTATGGATCGAGGTAGGATTACAGCAGGAGGATAAAACAGCAATGCAAGTACAACAATATATAAAAGTACAATCAATAAAACAATAAAAACTACTAATCACTAAAATGATCATCATTGTCTGTACCCATGCCATCGTAATCACAAGTGGGGATGTTGCTCGAATTGCCTACAAAAGATCATGTGGATAAGAGATGATGTGAGTGGGGCAAGATGCAATGGGAGGAGAAAAGAGAGGCCTCAGGGTTTTAATTTTTTTTAATAATTAAAAAATATTTTTAAAAAAATTAAAAAAAATTATTTTAATTTTTCTTTAAAAACATCACATCTTACTAAATTTTCACTTTGACCACATGAAACTATGTACATCTAAATACATTTAGGCTGTATGATGTTGTAATTTAAACATATAATTTTAATTTTGCTAGCTGTTTATGTCACAGCTATTGCCATTACATTCAGGGATATATGGGAATTATGACTTATGAATAACATTAGCACATTATTATTTTTTTTACTAAGGATTCTGTATGGCATGGTATTGGAGAAGGTCAGTGGGGGAGGGTGACACCATGAGTTACTGCACTGGCTTAAGCTAACCATAGTGATGCGACTGTTCCGTAACATTGCAATGCTGGCTAGTGCTGCTGGGATTTATAGTCCAAGAACATCTGGAGGGCTGCAGTACACTCTGAGATGCCTTTCAGAGTTTGGAAAGCCACATATTTTCGCAGAATTTATTATTTCTTCCATAAAATTTATTGCTGTGTGCCTTCAACTCATTTCCGACTTAAGGCAACCACGTGGCAAACCTATCATGAGGTTTTCTTGGCAGGATTTGTTCAGAGGGGCTTTGCCTTCCCCTTCCCCTGGGGCTAAGAGAGTGTGACTTGCCCAAGGTCACACAGTGGGCTTCCATGGTTGAGCGAGGATTTGAATCCTGATCTCTAAAGTCATAATCCAATGCCCAAAGCACTACACCATGTTGGACCTAATGGCCTAGAATTATTGATTCGTCAGTGTGCTGCCCTGATTTGACTTTCTGAAGGAATGTCCTTGATACAAAGCTTCATCAGCTAGTCCCAGGGCATTGGAAAACACATATGGAGGAGATTTGTTGATCTGAGACACAGCAGGTGCAACTTGCCCTTGGCAGTTAGCTGTCAGACAGGTCATGGAGACAAGTGAGTTTCCACACCATCATCAATCACACGTCAAGCTCTCCTTGCAAGCCAGGACACAGAAGAGTGCTGCATCTATTCAGACCTGAAATGGATGTGCTACACTTGGGATGGAAACAAGTATAATTAAAAAAGAAAAAGAAAGCTAAAATCCAGGAACGCCACCTTAAAATAAATGGAATGAAAAACAGTTCAAGTGAAACTTCATCTGGATTCTCAAGGTGGAATACAAGAACGGCTTTCACTATTAGAGGAAAGGGAAAAGGCTACTATGGAAACACCCTTTGTCTTCAAAACAAGATGGACACAAGAGAGCAAGGCTGCAAGCCACACTTTACACACTATGCACACTTATCTGGGAGTAAACCTTCACTGACAACAACATGTCTCACTTCTGAGTATACATGTATAGGATTGCTCTGTAAGCTTTGACAAATGGTAGAATTTTTTATTTTAAAAAAATCTATTTACCTGAGAGCTTCCACACCATTTTATCATGCATTTTAGGCTCCAGGGCTCATGCCCCAATAAATCGGCAGAGTCTCTTAATGTGCCAGGAGAGATCTTGGTTATTCTTGCTGCAGGGAACATACCTGGCCAACAGTTCAGCCAGAGAATTTTCTGTATATTCTTGCCTTTCTTTAAGATGTTGGGGAGAAACCTCTTGACCTTGTTCCTTGATCTTGCTGCAGTATGAGAAAAGGGTGTGTTTGTGTGATCTGCTCAGTCTGTTCTATTTTTGACAGCACTTAACAGGATGGGGAAGGGAGGGAGACCGGAGGTACTGAGTAAATGATGAGACTCCAAGAAGCGGATGGAGCGCTAGAGAGACAAAGCAAAGATGAGCATCTGAATCAATGTTGAAAGAATGTTGTGGTTTGGTTATATGCAGAAATATGGTTGATAGATGCAATCTTTTAAGGATAACTGAGTATAATCAGGCTGGTTGTGCTTTAAATATAATTGGATGTGCTTAATGACAGTATAGTGGCAGAGCAGCACTAGTTTGGAGCTGGTGATTGGTGATAAGACACCTGAATATGGCATGGAAGTGACAGGATGTAATTATTTTAATTCTGTTCTGTAATGGATGCAAAACACGAAGAAGAGGCTATAAAGCATGACAGGACACATTCAAAGGAATGGTGGACTGATTCAAGGCATAATTGAAGGGAAATTGGAAGGAAAATGAGTCAGAGGAAGGCCTACATAAAACTACAGAAAGCAAATTAAAGAAAGAAAAAACATGGGAAACTGCACAAGAGCCAGAAATATGGTTGTCAGAGCTCAGTCTGTGAACTGAATATAAAATATGAAAGAAGGAAAAATCCTGTGGCACCTCAAAGACAACAAATTCATTATAGTATAAACTTGCCTTGACTATAGTTTGCATCATTAGATGCATGAGGAGTTATCCAGAGGCTGGATCACACATGTTTCCTGTACCTGACATAAAGGGAAAGTATAAATGCATTCCCTGGCATTTGTCCTTGGCAGCTGGTATCTCCAAACATATTGACTGTGAACCTTTTTTGGAACACACATTCCAGTCTCCTCAAAAAATATTAAAAGATAGCTGACGGGCTTTGGTACTTGTAGTCCAAAAAAGTGAAATTTCCAACTTTTGCACTGAACAGAAAGGATGTTCAATGTCATTGGCATGGCTAATAGCTACTAAAAGACAAAATCTTCATAAATTATCTAGTGCTTTTAAGGTACACGAAGACAGTGATGGGTTAAAGAAAAATCTGAAAGATGGAAACATGATTTAAATTACATCCACAATAATTAAAAAAAAATATTTTGAGGTCCATAAAATTCAAGAAATTTTTTAACAATTCAAGACTGAAGGGAATAAAGTGCGGGCATCCCCAGCCACAGGCATACATGAAGTGGAGCAAAGGTAATTGTTTTTGCCCAGTCATGCTGTGCAGAATGACTCTGACCTTCTGCGAAATTGCATTCCAGACATTTTCCAACACAATTACCAACATCATCGATTGCACTGATTGGTCAAAAAGCATGACTCACATGATTTGAAAGATTTTCCGTTTCCTGCCACTCACGTGGACCACCTCATTATTGGAACTTGTCTTGTATGTCCAAACGAAAGTGCTGTTTGCTTACTTGAACCTTGCCTTGCCTTAAAATATCAACATGTCACAAAAGATACCATGTCTACTCATTAACAATGAAGGATGCAACGGCAGGGTTTCTGGGTCAAAAGCTGTAGCACTAACCCTGGTTGAGCAACTCTGTTAGTATTATCAAGGGAACTTGACCGTCTTTAAAAACTGTCAAAGAATGGCATCCTTTTGCACATGATGACAGCAAAGCCATTTGTTTGAATATGGATTTGTCCACTAATGTATAAAGCAACTGTGTCCGTGTGTGTACATCCTTGTATGCAATTTTTAGAGCTGCATCATTTCCAATCCCATTGAATGCTTTCATATTGCCTCTTTCTTCTGGTTGTTTTATGCCAGGCAGGTTCAGGGAGTTGAAGTTCAAAACACCTGGAGGGCCAGAGTTTGGACATCACTGACCTAGAGCATTAGAAACCAAATTGGAGGTGGTGACAGTGACTTTGAAGAAGAAGCTGTAGAAATAAAACAAACTCCACAAAAGAACAACACCATTATTGGCCAACCAACATGCACAGAACACTTCATGTAAGCTTTCAAAGCTTTACTGGCTTCTTCATCAGGCAAAGGATGTTAAAAATCCCTTTAGCTGCCATGGCTTCACCATATGAAATTCTAGGATTTGTAGTTTTGAGAAGGACGTCTCTGCTTCTTTAGTCCATTTCCTAAGTCACCCAACAAATTATAATTTCAAGGATTCTATAGGATGGAGCCGTGTATGTTTAAAGTGATATGAAGCTGCCATACTTTTATATTGTGGATACAGCACAGTCTTGGACTTGTAATAGGGAAGCCTTGAAGTGGGAAGAGGTCCTAAGAGTGCTTTGTGTCTATAGTTTCTCATGCTATCAGGATTCATTTACATCTTAGGCTGCAACTTTTGTCACCATTTTGGGAGCAGGAGAATAAGAAGTGTCAACCATAAGACGTGTTGAGGTGAGATGTGGTGGACTGCTTCCCTCTTTCAAATTGCTCTTTCTTGAGAGAGAGGAGAATAGAAGGATGCATTGTACTGCTTAAATGCACAACAGCACTGACTCATACCAATAGCTTCCTAAGATTGGTACAGTATATTCCATGAAGACTCATAAACAATTTCTCCTTGACATATGTCATAGCCTTGTATTATATATTATCATACTTTCAACCAGTAGGGAAACTAGATATTAAATATATATTAGCCTTCTGCTGAGTATGAAAACATATTTATTCATACTGAGATCAATGTAGTTAGAAATAATAATGTGGACACAATCCCGCCAAAGTTAAGCACTTTTCAATATAAAGAATTTAATGGCAATGTTAAAATGCACACGGACACACACAATAAGCTACCACAAATACATAAACAAAATGCCAAAAATGTTATAGAATATAACAGCCAATATACATAACAAATGAGCAAGAATACAAAAATGTAGAACTGAATGGAATACTCCAAAAAGTAAACATGCAGGGGGCACTAGCCAAACTGATATAAAAAATAAAGGAAGAAAAATCAAGATACGTGAAATACTACCTCAGGGTTGCCATTAAATCAGAAACAACTCGGAGATTCACAACAAGAAACATAATGAGCTAACATGGAGACAGGACCCAATTCTACATTTATGTTCCATATTCATCTTAAACACATAGCCTGAAGGTATTTTTATATAATATTTAAAATATTTTTCTGCATAAAACAAAGTTTGTGTATGTACACTGAATAATCAGAAAGCAAAAGTGTCATCAGCTCAGTCAATCATGAAAAAAGTTTTGGTTTTTGGAATAACTTGGATTTGGATAAAGGAAACTCAACCTGTGTATAAACATGAAAATCCTCTCATACATACCCAGTTTATTATGCCAGTGAGCTGGCAAAGGGTAGTGAAGAATACCATTCTCAGGCCTCATCCACATTACGATTTAACTTGGTTTAGAAACCAGGTTATACATGCCTTGTTCACACTTGAGTTGATCACACCTCTCCCTTAGTTTAAAGAGCCCCATTCATACTGAGCCAACTATCCATATATGGACTGGCACCGGATCAAAGCCAGTTGTTGCGGGGAGGGGAGGCATGTTTCATCTCCTTGCCTTTACCCCTCCCCTGAACTTGACCCAATCATGATTGGAGCCAAGTTCATATTCAATTGTACCAGGTTTTCCAAAAAGAAACATTAAATACCCCGCTTTCGGAAAACCTGAACTCCCCACTTTTAACCTGGTTCACAAACCGGGGTATATCGTAGTCTGAACGTCCCCATAGATTTGTAGTTTGGGAAGACACTAGAGGTCTCTGGTTGAAAATTCTAAATGTCCTTCCATAAACTGCAAATTGCATCGAAAGGAACCATGGTAGTAAAAGTGGGATCACAGTGCTATAACTGCATATCCTACAATAGATGAAAGCTGGTACATGTGTGGCCAAGCAACTTCAAAGGGTGGTCAAGATGGCAAAAGTTACTAATGAGGAAGAACACATAATCATAGGAGCTTATGACTTGGCTACTAAAACCAGCTTACCTCTAGCTGGTTTAAAGCTTAATTCAGGCAACATCCTGATCTTATCAGAAGGTGTTTGCCACTTAATTTGCCACCCAAATACAGCCCAGGTCCATCCCTGCTTCCAGGAGCACTCCATCCAGAAGTTTTCTGACTTAAGAAAATGGCCACCAAAGCACTTCTGGACACAATGATGGACCTGGGCTGTATTCGGGTGGCAAATTCAGTTGCAAAAACCTGATAAACTCAGAATGCCATCCGAATTAAGCTTAAAACCGGATAGAGGTAAGCTGGTTTTGATAGCCAAGTGATAAGCTCCTGAGAGAGGCTGCAGCAGTTTGCTTTTGCCTGAGCCTTCTGGGAAAGGCAAGAATCTACCCTCTCCCCCCAATAAATGGAGTGAGTGCAAACTACTTTCACCCTGTGAACTCAGTTTGCAACAGCTGAAGTAAGCCAAGGAGAAAGAGGGAAAGTGCAAGGAGAGGAGAGGAACTAGGCCTGAAAAAATGGGATGACAGAGGCTTAAACTGGACTGTCCCAGCCAAATGGTGACAACTGAAGTATATATACTTGTACTGAAGTATATACTTGTACTGAAGTATATATACTTGTACAGTGTCTCTGTGAGGATCCCAGTTATGCTCAAAGGGAACAAGAGAGGTTCAGGGGGATGGCACATGACACCATTATCCTAGCTAATTAAATAGTCCCGGCACTTTGGTCCTATGAGCTCAGGCTCTACTACAGCACTGTACAAGAAGGATGCCCGAACATTGTTCTCTCAGCCAATCCATATATTTTGTTCTTTAATATGTGGGCCTCAAGCTATAATCCAGAAAAAGGGACGGCTATCCTGGGTATTTCACTTATGACATCTGTTTTTCATAAAGAAAAGTATACTATATTTAAATAAAAATGCATGTCTTTTTTTACTTTGATAAAGGTGCTGAAAATTCACCCTAAATAACTGTTTTGAATTGTACCAGTGATATGATTGAAGGCACAATTGGTCTTCCACTTTATAGCCATGGTTACAGATTTTTTTCTAAAAAAAAAGCAGTGCAGGAGAAAATAAGAAGAAACAATGTCATCAGGACTGGATTACTAAAATGTTTGGGCTAGCAGCAGATGGCACAAATCACTGCACAATAATAAAATAATTATTTGCCTGAAATTAAAGAGCCAGCCAAGGGAATAGGTGATGGATGGAACAGCCAGCAGAAAATGGGAAAGGGTTCATGGGAAAATGGCTGACATCAACATCCCAATACTTAGTAACGGTAAACAGACAGGCAAACAAGACATAGGGGGATCCAGAATTAAGGGCACAAAGTAATGTGTGTCTAAGTTGTTTCAAGCATCCACTGAAATGATGGAGACTGTCTTTCATCTTTGTCTTAATGCCATAAGCTTCTCCATGCTTCTTCAAGATAATGGCATCTTTTATTGCCTGCTTCTATATTTTTCAGCCATATCTTGGTCGAGCTATTAACAAGAGGTAGTTATTTAGACTGAACCAAGATGCACTGGTTTGCGTGTTAGACTAGGGCTCCAGGAAATTAAGGTTCACATTCTTTCTAAGCCATGGAAACCCACTGGGTAACACTGGGCATCCTCAGAACCTTAGAGGAAAGCAATGGCAAACCTCTGAATCAATCTGAGCAAATCTGAAGTAATCTGAAGTAAGCCAAGGAGAAAGAGGGAAAGTGCAAGGAGAGGAGAGGAGTTATTAATTATTATTATTATTATTATTATTATTATTATTATTTTTATTTGTATTTCCCACCTCTCCCTACAGATCGAGGCAGGATCACAACAATAAAAGCAATAATAAATACAGTCAATAAAATACCTTACATTATTCAATAAAATTAAACAAATTTACACTTATCCAAATACATACTAACAGATCAGAGGTGGTGTATTTCAGCAGGTCAGAAGGATAAGCTCACTAGAAGAGATCCATCTTAAGTGCCTTCTTGAAGGCCTCTAAGGTGGTGATAAGACGGAACTCTTCCAGTAAGTCATTCTAAAGCCTGGGGGCCTCAGCAGTAAATGTTCTATATGATGTTGCTTTTAGCCTGGTTTTTGGGTGCTCCAATAGATTCTTTCCTCATGATTTGAGAGTGCGGGCGGATTGTGTAGGGAGAGGAGTTCCCTCAAGTAACTCAGGCCCAAGCCATGTAGGGCTTTAAAGGTAATAACCAACACTTTGTACTGTGCCCAGAAGCTAACTGGCAGCCAGTGAAGAGATTTTAAGATTGGAGTTATGTGATCCGATCTGGATGTTCTAGTAATCAATCTGGCTCCCGCATTCTGGACCAATTGCAGCTTCCGAACTTGGTACAAAGGTAGCTCCATGTAGAGCGCGTTACAGAAATCTAAACGAGAGATTAAGAGTGTGTGTACTACTCTATCCCAGAAGGATACCATGGTCTATAGTATCGAAGGCCGCTGAGATGTCTAAGAGCACCAACAGGGTCACACTTCCCCTGTTGATGCCCGGATGAAGATCATCGAATAAGGCGACCATGGCTGTCTCAACTCTGTATCCTGCTTTGAAGCCGGTTTGAAATGGGTCCAGATATCCAAGATAACCTGGAGCTGGAATGCAACTGCCCTCTTGATCACTTTGCCCAAGAATAGTTACTTCTTTCCAAGGGCTCCAGGGAGTTTTTTTTTAAAAAAGCAGCTTCACTATCGCCAGCTTTAGTTTAGGTGGAAATACCTCCTCCCTGAGAGATGTGTTATAGTGTTTTCATTCCATCCACCCCTCCCATCATAAGTTGGAGTTGATCTGAAGACACCAACAACGACAACAATAACAAAGTGATTCATTAAATGAACCTAATGGTAGGGAAGACTTCACTTGGTGAATTTCTCTCCCAGTTCTTTTTAAGGGCATGAGAACATAGGAAGTAAAAAATGAAAAGAAAAAGGTAATACTGTGTTCCTATTTTTTCCCTGCTCTTTTATCTTTTTGTAACTTGCATTAAGAGTGCACTGAGGAAGGATAGCTCAAGACATTTTGCTGCCTGATGCAAAGTTGAAACCAGGCATCCATAATGTTGGATTTCAGCCAGCCCCCTTAGTATTGCTAGCCAACCCACTTCTATGTAGCGATCTGGGCATGATCCACTCTACATCTTCCCCCAACTGGAGAGCCTTCTCTGGAACTGGTAATGTGTTTCTCTACCTTCTACATTGCTATCAAGCTCCCACATTTTGCATTGTTAACTCTTGTATGTGTGTATGATTGAATGTGTCTGAGTGAAAGTTGATTTCTGTTGTTATAAATAAAACTAACTAATTTGGAATCTGCCTGTGGAGGTCTGGGTTTGGAACTGATATACATAGGCTAAAAGTCAAGGCTAGAGTTACCCTAGCCCTCTTGATGCTTCTTATTGAGCTACATTAAATTCTCCATTGAATTCAACAATTGGGTGCCCTCTCCTTACACCTTGTAATTTGGGAATCAAGTTGATCCCCGGCAACTTCCCATTCATGTACAGAAGCCAACCAGAATGGTGGTTCGAACTACATCAGCACTAACCACAATACAGAATAACAACTTCCTTCATATCATAAGTGCTGGGCAAGCTGCAGAGTACACATAGCTCTTCCAATTCCTTCTACTGCTTCCTTCCCTCTGGCATCTGATGCTTGAGGTGGCTGCCTCATTGTACTCTGCCGTAGGATGGGTCCAAAGCACTCAAGGCCAAATATTTTCTCTAGTATGAATTGTGCATGACCATAGGAAGACAAGTCTCTCATAGACTCCGTGCCACTCCCTACTATGCTCTACTAATCCCTTAAACTCATGCCTATTTAGCTAATCTCTTCTGCTCCCTCTTCTTCCCTTGCTAACTGTCGGATGATAAAATCTATTCCTAATGGTCATTCCATGCTTCCCTTGAATCTCTTGTCTACTTAAGGTGCATCTACACTGTAGAAATAATGCAATTTCACACCTGTAGCTGTAGCTACAACCTATGGAATACTGGGATTTTTAGTTTTTTAAGGTCTTTAGCCTTTTCTGCCAAAGAAGGGTCGGTGCCTCACAAAGCTACAAATCCCAGAATTCTGTAGGATGGAGCCACAGCAGTTAAAGTGATGTCAAACTACATTATTTCTGCAGTGTAGGTAAACTTTTACTTTAACACCCTATACTTTAAGTGGTACACTTCCTTCTTTGCTACAACTTGCTCCATCCAACTCACCCTCACAAATGTGTGTTTTGGCAAGGTGCCACTACCTGGTTGTCCTGGCATCCTAGCTGTCTGCCTTTCTGTTGGGGTGTATGCAGGTGTGTCAGCCATTACATAGGCACATCTATGGCATAGTCCCAACCCATGAGTAACTGGAGTGTATGGGATGGCTTTGCCTGACACCTGCTTAATTTCCCCACTAAATTAAATGGGAGCTAAAACTGCTTAGGTCTGCAGAAGGCTATATATTATGCCATATATAGCCTTCCATTTATCAATAATTCCACTTTTCCTAATGTCTTGGATGTTAGCCCAGACAATTCAGATAAATGAAATTGTCCTTTAGATTTACATTGTCTTGTGATAGATGCCACATTTAAAAACCTTTTAGTCCCCATCAGGCAGCCTAGCCCCTTGCATTATTAGAGCTGTATGAGAAGTAAGCAAGGGCCATGTTACCTGACACTTCTGACCCTTCCATCACATCCTTGGCACTAAACTCCACTGCCTTTGACAGGTAGGTCAAAAAAGAACAGAGTTGGAGATGTGGTTTTTGGAGGCCAACTGCTGGGCCAGTTGCTGGTAGAAATGGGCACAAGAGCAGTAGGTTCAGAATTTGAGTAAAACCTCACCCTCCAACTGGCCTGATTTTGCAGGGACACTCCCAATCAATCAATCAATTCATTTTTTCAGCTGCTTTTAATGTGTCCCAGTTCCTCTCTCCTCCTTCCACTTCCCCCTTTGTCTCCAGCATACTTCTACAAATTGAGTTCCAAGTGGAAAAGTAATTTGCATTCAGTTAAATTAGTGTAGGGAGAAAAGGGAATGGGACCTTGCCTTTCCCAGTAGGTTCAGGCAAAAGCAAACTGTTGCAGCCTTTCTCCCGATTGTGTGTCTTTTCTCATTTGCAATCTAAACAACAAAAACAAAAACACTCTGATCTTGCTTAGTCAGGTTTCATCTGTGAAATGGAGAATATGTAAAACCAACCCAATCTGGCAAGCCAGGGAGAGGAAACAATGCATTTTCCAAAGCTAAGCAAGTACAAAAAATTTCCCAATAGCTGCAACAGTTGCTACCATTTTTACTAAGACTTGCATTCTCCATGAACTTACCTATAGCAGCTATGATCCCTAGGGAGTTTTCACAGGCTTTAGACTGCTGCTGGATCATGAGGAAGGCTCCTTGCCAACCCTTTGTGGGTTGTTATTTGCTATGCCCTGCACTATTACCAAGGTTTGTTCAATAAGAAGGTTAATAAGTCCCAACACTAGCATTTCACCACCTACTTCACCTCTTATAGCAAGATGGATCCATGTGCATGCACTACCCATTTCTCTCCCCTTCCCTACTGGGATGCAAAGGCGTTAAGGCTGTCCATGGGCTGTCTGGGACTCCAACACTATTTTGCAACACCAAGGACCTTATTGCATTCACGTTTTAAACCATTTTGGGGACAGGGATGGGACTCACAGAGGCAAGCGTGAACGGATTTTACCGCACACACAAGTGTCCACAAAAAGGTCCCGTTCCGGCAAACCTCCCTGTTCAGTGCTGGCGGGCCGGATGGAAGTCTTCCGGCCAGAACTTTTAATGCTCCTCAGCACTGGACAGGGACGGGTGCTGGGATGGGACCTTTTTGTGGATGCTTGCGTGTGCGTAAAATCCGTCCATGATCGACCCCGCGAGTACCGTCCCCATCCCTAAAATGATTTAAAAAGTGAATGTGATAAGTTCCCCAGTCTGCCATTTCTGGGTGAGAAAACACCTAGGGCCCTTTCACACTACAAGTTATAGGGCTTGTTTGCACTGGTCACTTAATCCAGGGCCAGTCTCGAGCATTGTGTCTTGAGGAGGCATCCAGCTATGTGATCTAGGAGGCGGTGTCACTCTACCCCCTTAGCATTGATCATACGGGTACCCCATTCTGCCTCAGCAGAAGTGACAGAGCGCCAGGAAGGCACTTCAAGGGAACTGCTTGGCTGGCAAGGAAGTGGTGATTGTGGCTCTGAAGTGGCTCTATACACAATCCTGAACTGCTTAGTGCAGGGTAAGTGGGGTGGTATGGTTCCTGGCATGTGGACAACTGGATTGGCCAAACCAGACCCAGTTCAGCTGCCCATATGGTCAAAAGAACTAGAGGCAGGGTTTCTGGAAACGGTGTGGTTTTCCCAACTTTGCTTACTTTGGGATAAGAGCCGAAACCACAGATCCTCCCCAGAAGTAGCCATACATTGTGGAAACTGCCAGCACTGGTTTCGAGGTGAATGCAGCATTTTTCACCAGTGTAAGCAAGCCCATAGTGCCATATTCAACTGCTGTGACAAGTTCCTATGGAATCCTGGGATTTGCCATTTCACAAGAGGCATTTAGAATTCTTAGACAGGGAGATCTAGTGCCTCACCACTACTAGGGCAACTAAGATGGTGAAGGGTCTGGAAATCCTGCCCTATGAGGAACGACTGAGGGAGCTGGGATGTTTAGCCTGGAGAAGAGAAGGTTAAGAGGTGATATGATAGCCCTGTTCAAATATTTGAAGGGATGTCATATTGAGGAGGGAGCAAGCTTGTTTTCTGCTGCTGCAGAGACTAGAACGCGGAACAATGGATGCAAGCTGCAGGAAAAGAGATTCCACCTCAACATTAGGATGAACTTCCTGACAGTAAGGGCTGTTCGACAGTGGAACACACTCCCTCAGAGTGTAGTGGAGTCTCCGTCCTTGGAGGTCTTTAAGCAGAGGCTGGATGGCCATCTGTCGGGGATGCTTTGACTGGGAGTTCCTGCATGGCAGGGGGTTGGACTAGATGGCCCTTGTGGTCTCTTCCAACTCTATGATTCTATGATTCTAAACAGGGAGATCTAGTGCCTGACTAACTATTAAGCCCAGGATTTTATAGAGTGGAGCAATGACAGAGAAAGTGGAGTTATTGTGCTATTGCTGTGTGGTGTAAAACATCCCCAGGAAAAAACACAGATAAAAGCTCAGTTTCTATCCATAGAGGTTTCCAAGAAGGGCAGATTTCCTCAAAACACACCCCTTACACAAGCTGGCCAAGCTAATTGAGATACAGTGAGATATTATAATGTGAAGTTGCTACCAGTTGCAAAAATTTCCAGCCAATTTTGCTTAGTGTGGCCCTCTGTATGTATCAAAATCAGCCCCCACACCTGCCACAGTTGCTCACCTTTGCTTTCAGGTCTTCTCAGTTATAAAAATTCAACTTCTTCCTTCTCCAGCACCCTTAAATTTGTCACCCTGTTTGGAGAATTGTAGAAATTTCTTGAGACTTCAGGCAAGGCAATGAGACATGGCAACCTTAGACACAAGTTACTTGGAGAGCTGCAGATTTTTAGGACTCAGCTCTGCATGAAAACAAATAGCATAGGTATAGAATTGCAATTACGTATGCCTGCATACCATGTGCACATTTGTAACCAAGAGCTTTTACTAGGTTGGCAAAAATGCAATTGGCTTTCTGATAAATATTTCATAGACATTTTCCTTGGCTAAAATTGATTTGCTGCTGTGGTTCCCCCCCTTTCAACGTGACCTTCTTGTCTCTAGACTGAAGTTTTGTCCAGATGACTGGCCATTAGAAGAAGCCAATATAATTTTCAAGGAATCATCCTCTCTGTAGTCAACATGTAAGTCCACTTGAGCAGTTGTGATAAAATCCTGATAAAAATTAGGCCTGACCTTTTGATAATATTTGCTGTAAAGGTCAGGTTTTTCAGTAAAGAATCCCCTGCTCCTGCACCATCAGATATTTCAAAGCCCATCATGAAAAAATGAAAGCACTAAATTTCAAGGTTCTAATACAATAGTAACATGAGAATTCTTTGTTTCAGTGAGTGTTACATACAGGGAAAAAGATGAGCTGGATTAAGAGATTGTGGCTATAGTACAAATCTTTCTTTTTGTTTTTGTGTGTGTGCGTGTTGAATCAGGTTTAAAGAGTCATTGACTGATGGGTATGACAAGGCATGTGAAAGCTATTGCCACATGGATTTAGAGTGACTCATGTCTTCCCGAGGGATGAATAACATAATGATTTGTTTTGCCACTTGTTGGGCTAAAATTCATAATCAGCTACTGTTTGGTTGTGTGCTGCAAGTAACAACTGTAGCTTTTGAAATGATGTTTGCATCTCCTATTAAGTTTTCATGAAGGCCTGGTGGTCTGCCTAAAGATAAGATCATGCACTAGGCGGATGCTGGACTGTACCACTTCAGAATGCTGCTGGGAGGACAGGTGACTGCATGATGGAGTGCTTTCCAGTGAGAAGGGAAAAAATGATTATGTATGTATGTATGCATAAAAGGCTATCATGTCAGATATAGAAGATTTAACTAGCACCCCTCTCTTTGCTATGTCTTTTTTTATAAATATTGGAAAGTCTCATTCATTTTTTCAAAACATCACCTACAGTTTGGAGGGCAAGTTAGGGACTAGAGCACTATCAAAAAACAGAAATCTTTGAAGAGTGGAACAGTATAAGCACAACAATATAACAGTATAAGCGATAAACAGTGTCACAGTATAAGTGCAAGCGTAGGATCACAAACACTGTGCAGTTAGGGTTGCCATATGTTAGTCCTTCATATCTGGGCATCTGCTTTGCATATTGTGCAAATTACTATAATTATGCATATTATTAATTCACATTCTGATTATGCAAATTCGATGAATTAATCATTTCACTTTTTCTATCATTATGTTTCAGCCACAACACCATTACTAAGCTAAGAGCTCTTTTTTTCTTCTTTCTCCTGCTGGGCATGAAGAAAGGGAGACTTCCAAGCAGCCCCAGAGAGTAAAGGGGCTCAAGGTTATTTGGGAGT
This sequence comes from Urosaurus nigricauda, assembly GCA_034509955.1. Taxonomy (NCBI): domain Eukaryota; kingdom Metazoa; phylum Chordata; class Lepidosauria; order Squamata; family Phrynosomatidae; genus Urosaurus; species Urosaurus nigricauda. The sequence continues at coordinate 109,945,520 of JAOEGL010000002.1, read as the reverse complement.
GAAGTTCCACCATCCTGCCTAGCCCTAGGCTCAAGCTGCAGACACAATCACCACACAACACAAAGCCATATTTGCTTACCTCCTTTCCTTTCCTGCCTTCTGGGCCTATTGGGGGAAAGAGAGAGAGAGAGAATGAAAAAATAAGGAGGCAATGCTATGCCAGCACAGTAGCAACCAGAGCCTGTAGGGTGGGATAAGGCTCCTGCCCATGCCAGTCTTCTTGCACAGTTTTCTGTTTCTTCACCACTGCCATATTTTAACCAGCTTGTGACAAAAGAAAAGTCCAGGATTTACTGTTTCAACTGACCCAGCTGGCTGGGACATCGTTTACTCCCTTCTATCCAGGGTTTTCCAGCTTTTCTGGGACAAATGGCAACCCTATGCACAATACTATACAGTACTGTATAAGTACTACCCACGGTTATCACATTCAACTTTTTACCCGTTATGGGGACAGGAACGGGACGTTCAGGAGTATGCATGACCGAGGAAAAACTGATTTTATCACACACCCAAGCGTCCACAGAAAGGTTCCATTCCAGCACCCTTACCCAAGCTGTCCCCATTCAGTGCCGAGATGCACCATTTTGGCTGGATGGAAGTGAAAAAAATAAATGCGATAAGCTTCTCAGATACACCACAAATAATAATAATAATAATAATAAATTTTATTTGTATACCGCCCTTCCTACGATCAGGGCGGTGAACAACATAAAAGCAGGCAATACAAACAATAAAACCAATTAAAACATTAAGCAAGGATAAGACAATATATCAAATTACAGCGGCAGTATATCAAGGTCTAAACCAATGACGAAGGGGACTCAAGAGTGCGAAGATGTCAAGGGTACGCATGGTTGAACAAGTATGTTTTTAAATCCTTCTTGAATGCAGGGAGGGAGGCAGCCAAGCGGAGCTCAGTGGGGAGGGAGTTCCAGAGGCTAGGGGCCGAGATGGAAAAGGCTCTCTTTGAGGTTGTTATTAGTTTAGCCTCTGGAACTCTAAGTAGCTGTTGCCCCGCGGATCGAAGTGTGCGGGGCGGATTGTGTGGAGAGAGGCGGTCCTGTAGGTATTCTGGGCCCAAGCCATTTAGGGCTTTATAGGTAGCGACCAGCACTTTGTACTGAGCCCGGAAGCGGATAGGCAGCCAATGGAGATCTTTCAGAATAGGTGTTATATGGGCGGTCCTGGAAACACCAGTGACCACCCGAGCTGCCATATTTTGCACTAATTGTAGCTTCCGAGTGTGATACAAAGGCTGCCCTATGTAGAGCGCGTTACAGAAATCCAACCGAGAGGTTACGAGAGCATGTACTACTGTTTCTAGGTCCCCCCGGTCCAGGTAGGGACGCAGTTGGCGTATCAGCCGAAGCTGAAAACAGGTGCTCCTGACTGTCGCATCCACCTGAGAAGTAAGATGGAGCGACGAGTCAAGGAGCACCCCCAAACTGCGTACAGTGTCCTTCACGGGGAGCGTGACCCCGTTCAGGACTGGTGGAACCACCTCCAAACCTGGGCCGGGGGAGCCCACAACGAGTACTTCCGTTTTCTCTGGATTCAGGCTGAGTCTGTTTTTCCTCATCCAGTCCATTACCGATTCCAAACAGGCCACAAGAGGAGCGATGCCATCCCTGGTCACTGCATCAGTCGGAGACATAGAGAAGACTATTTGGGTATCATCAGCGTACTGATAACCCCGCGCCCCATGCCTCCGGATGATCTCTCCCAGCGGTTTCATGTAAATGTTAAATAGCATGGGGGACAGAATGGCTCCTTGAGGGACCCCGGATGTAAGGGCCCTCTTGTCGGAGCACACGTCCCCCAGCTGCACCATCTGGAACCTCCCAGAGAGGTAGGACCGGAACCACTGGAGCGCAGTGCCCCCGATTCCCACCTCTGCCAGGCGTTCCAGAAGGATACCATGGTCGATGGTATCGAAAGCCGCTGAGATGTCCAAGAGCACCAACAGGGACACGCTACCCCTGTCGATGCCCAGACGGAGATCATCGACCAGGGCGACCATGGCAGTCTCAACCCCGTAGCCCGCCCGAAAACCGGTCACAGATTAAAGCAGAAGGCAAAGTGCCACCCCCATTGTATTACTGCTGCTATTCACTGCAGGGTCACCATAGCACCATCCCTTTCTTTCCTGTTGCTGCCTTTCCTCCATGGAAAGCAGCATCAGTAATGCTTTTCTCAGAGCCAGATGCGCTTAAATGCCCAACTTTGAGGGGCCTTTCCCCAGAGCCAGCCGCATGCACAGATTGCTCTGGGACATCACCTCGATCACCACAGCATAGGTGATTTGGCCAACTACCCTTCCCACAGTACCTTGCTCAGAAGACCATACAGAGCTAGGCCTTTGAGGCTAGGGGCGGCTCTGGATAGATGTTCACTGGATGTTTCTCTGTTGCAGCATGGCCACAGCAGGAAAGATGCTGGCATGGTACTCTCAGGCTTGCTGATGCTCTGTCTGCAGAGCTGAGCTGACTCTAGCTGGCTGCAACTTTTACTATAAGAGTGAAGAACAGCAAGGTGGACTCTCTAGGGGTAATGTAGGCATCTCTTGGTGATGGTGACAGGGATTCACTGCCTCTTACACTCTTACTGTACTTCATTCTGCCTTAGGGGAAGGCCAGGCCTGTAAAGTATGAGACTTCTTTGAAAGCCCCCCCCCCGATTTTTTTTCTTACTTTTTGCAAAATTTTAATGTATTGTGGCAGAAAAAGAACTATAGCTATAACACTGGGTAGACTAAGGGTGCATTTTAACAGTAGAAATAATGCAATTTGACACCATTTTAAGTGCTGAAGCTTCATCCTATGCGATCCTGGACTTTAGCCTTCCCTGCCAAAGAGTGCTGGTGTCTCACAAAACTACAAATCCCAGGATTCTGTAGAATGGAGCCATAGCAGTTAAAGTAGTGTCGAAGTGCACTATTTCTACAGTGTAGATACACCCTTACTAGGGTACCAATCCTGCTCAACTCTAATTGATTTACTTGCATGTAAGCAAGCTCAGAATTCTTCTGCATGTCAGTCCAAGGACAAGGACTTCTTCTTATTTCTAGAAATAGCTGAGGTGGTGAAATGCAATACTACTGATGTCAGTGTGCACATTTCTACGACTGGTGTGAGGCTCTTCCACGTTCATTCATTCATTCATTCATCTCACACATGGCCACTGTTCAACCCGGGGATTCTTGAAGAGCACAAGTGAGTTAGGGGAGGGGGAGAGTACCGAGTTTCCGCACCTTGTCACAGTTCCAGTAATATGTCAGAGCAGTTGACCCCAGCATGACTTAGCCATATCCCAGAAGGATTGTGCTTGGCAGTCTGCTGTTGCTGGAGAAAAGCTTTTAGCAGTTGGCAGAAAAAGCACTGTCCATTTTTTTTCCTTTTTTGCTGCAGCCTGCTTCATTCCTGCTGCGCCTTGAGGAGGCATGAAGTTCTCTGCTACAGAAAGGGAACACTGAGAGTGCTTTGCATTTAAGGATACCCTCTGCATGTGTACTGTTCTGCTCTGTCTCTGATCATATGCTAGAATTTGGGGTCAAGATCCCACATTGTCCAGTATAATGTAAAAATTCCACAGTTGGAGCTGTGCTACATTACTCATGTTTCACAGTTGCACTGTGATGTCCTATCTCAAAAGGCCATTCTGTGGCCAATGTAGAAAATTAGGGGGATCAGAAAAGCATCTGGCTATGCTAGCATGGGGCATAGCACAGATGCCTGATAATCAGACCCAGACTGATGACATCTTCCACTGAGATTCACTGGGGTCTTGATAAATGGTGTTATCAGTTTGCATCTGGTTATGGGGCATAGCTAGACACATCTCCAATTCCTTGTTCTCTCCACCAGCTACAGAATGGTGTAGCAAAATCATGAGTCAGGGGGAGGGGACTTTGTCTGTTATGGGTGGAAGAGAACAGTAACCTCTGGATTGGCCAAAAAAGTTAAATTAAATCCCCCATACATAGATATAACTTGGATTTACACTTGAGTATGTCACTAAAAGGATGTCACTCTGTATGAAAAAAATTGGTTATTTATAACCAAGAGCCAATACACAAGTGGCTTCTGCATCAGGGGTGTACAACTAAATCTGCTCTGGATTTTATTCCAGACTTTGAAGGTATTGTCCAAAGTTCTGAAAGTATCATGGGGTCAGGATCTGAAGAACTCCTTTAAAATCAGGAATTAAAATCTCGAATTAAAATCTCGAATTAAAATCTGGAATAAAACGTAGAGTGCACTCACTGATGTGGAAGCCACTTACTGTCCCTGAAAAGGTCAAAGTGCCCTAGGTATCTTGGTCATCTTTGTCATAAGGACCTTTTTGCACCGTACTCTTATGGCACTATGATTCCACTTTAACTGTGGAATCCTGGGCTTTGCAGTACACAGAAGTGCCTTTGTAATTCTCAGTCAGAGATCATAGGTACTTTTTCAAACTGCGAACACCAGAATTATATATGATGCAACCATGGCAGTTTCAGACTGTGTAGAGTGACAGAATCCCTGGATGAGTGGTACGGTAAGAAGCATTTCACTACCCAGAAGCTGCAGATGTGTTATAGATTGGTAATCTCTACCCAACAAGGAATAATTTAATACAGTGTGAACTTGGCAAATTGGGGCATCTATATTGCCTTCTGATTGCTCTGGAAACTTTTAATGCACATCACAGAAATCTTGGGGAAAGCAGTAAAATTCTTCTCATGACTTGGCAAGCTGGGTGCCTGTAAAATCCCACTCCTTCAGATTTCTAATGGGGTGTGGATGTGTGATTAAATTCTTCTGGCACTTGGCAGACTGTAATAGACTTAGCACATTTCTCTACACCCAATATCCCCCCCCCCCCCAATCATCTGTTACCTGTACTCCTCTTCAGAAGCTACTCACATATTGGAGGAATGTACAAATTTGGAGAAGGACTGTTCCAGGTGATCTCCCTACCCCCATGCATACCCAGCCTGTGAAGTCCCCAAACACTGGCATGAATATCAGCAGTGGAAAAGTAGCATGCCTCAAACAGTGCCAGAAAAAGGTTCTTTTTCTACAAAGCATTAATGCTGAATGCATGGACATCAGGGGGCTTTTTACATTGGCAAGAAAGTGTGACATGAAGTTGCACTTTCCTTAATGCTTAGCAGCTAGACAGCAAGCCCCAGGTGTGCATTTAAAAGGTACAGGGCAGCTAGACTGAGGTTTTTTCTGTGGCTCAGCAACTATATGGGAAGCTGTCAAAACGCTACAAACACAGGCGGAGCAGCTACATGGGCGGCAAGGAACGTGGCTTTTAGCCACGCCTTAAACATTTTTTTCCCTTGCTGGCTGCGAATTGCGCAATTGCGCAGGTACACCATACAGTCGGAGCTTATCACATGGGGAAGTACAGGACCATTCCGAAAGAGGGAGAAAGTGAGGTCAGTTCGGAAATGCACATGATTACGCACAAGCTCATCACACACAAAACAAGAGAGCATCTACACAAAAAGAAAATGCAGAGTCAATACGAAAGAATTCATCACATGTGAACATACTGGTCGGCTTTCTGTTGCAAATTAAGGCATCTTGGGAAATGGTAGCAAAGGCTCATGGGAGTTGTAGTCTGTTCTGTCAGAGCATTATATTGAGTTGTCTTGAGGTTTCAGCCCTCTGTCCAGGAGGGATTCCCATATGTCCTCCATTCTTGAGCAGAGGCCCCCCTTTTCCAAGTTGACCAGGCACGTCCTCCTTTGCCAGGACACGTCCTACTTTTCCAGCCTTCTTTTTGAAGAGGAAGCAGGAGGGCCAGGCGTGCTCTGGCCAGGCTCTGGGGGTCTCTTCCTGGCTCCTTCCCTCCCTCCCTCCCCGCTGCCTTCCTCCTCCCTTTGGCTGAGAGAGTGTGACTTACAGGGAGGAAGGGCAGCGGTGGTGCTCCAGGTCCTCCTGATGCTGGGCCAGGGCAAGCTGGAAACAGGAGGAGGAGGAGGAGGAGAGGGACCTGGAGCCCCTCTGCTGCCCTGCTTCCCTGCAAGTCACACTCTCTCAGCCAAAGGGAGGAGGAAGGCAGCCAGGAGAGAGCCCTGGAGCCTGGCCAGAGTGTGCCTGGGCCTGCCTTCTCCTCCCCCCTTCGGCTGAGAGAGTGTGACTTGCAGGGAGGCAGGGCAGCGGAGGTGCTCCAGGTCCCTCCCCTTCTCCTCCTCCTCTTGCCAGCTTGCCCTGGTCTGGCTGAGCGCCTCCAGTGCCCTGCTGTCTCCCTAGAAGTCACACTCTCTCAACCAAAGGGAGGAGGTGAAGGAAGGTGCAGGCGCACTCTGGCCGGGCTCTGAAGGTCTCTTCTTGTCTTGGCACCTTCCCTCCCTCCGCACTTGTATCGCTGCCTTTAAATGGGCACTTTAAAGATACAGAGCCCCATTTAACCGTTCAACTACACCTTAGCCTTTAGATGCAATAGGGGTGCTTTTTACATTGGCTAAAAGGGGCGGTCCAAACTCGCCCCTTCTAGCGGCGAGATGAGGCCTAGGCTGCCACACGGGCAGCCCCAGAGGCCTCATCCCGCCGCAACGACCCGCCGCAAAAAAGAGCTCCGGGATCGAGCTCTTTTTTTGCGGCGCGGGAAGGGTGCGATTGGCGCCCTCCCGCGCCGCCAGAGCGTCAAAACGTGCGCAGCGCGTCAAAACGCTGCGCACGTGATGACGCTTGTACGGCGCCACCGTGTAGACGCCGCCATCTTTAAATGGCGGCGTCCATGCGTTTTAGGCTTAGGGAGGGTGTAAAGGCTACGCCCTCCCTAACCCTAAATGCGGGCTTTTTAGCCCTAAAAGCGCCTTTTTTTGCCCGTGTAAAACGGGCCAGCAATGCTGCACCCTTTTTAAAAAAGTAGTGGGGAAATCAAACTACTTTTTAAAGGCACTTCTTCTCCCTTAAAACTCCAAAATAGTGTTTTCATGGCACACTTTCCATTTTTCTCATCTAAAGGCTGGGCTTTCATGCAGCCTTCAACACACCTCTTTTTGCCAATGTAAAATGGGCCAGCTCCTTTTTAAAGCACTTCTTCTCCCTTAAAACTCCAAAATAGTGTTTTCATGGCACACTTTCCCTTTTTCTCATCTAAAGGCTGGGTTTTCAAGCAGCCCTCAACACACCTCTTTTTGCCAATGTAAAACGGACCCAGGAGCTAAAACAGGCTGGCACAAGGGATACCAAAGGAAAAGGTGAGTTGGTGCAGTCGCAGTTCCCATGCAGAAGTGATTCAGCACAGAACCATCACTCTGCAAAGGGCTTGTGATGGTCTCATCCCTGGACAGCAAGTGTGCCTGTTTATTGCTTAGTCAGGAATCAGCCATTTAGAAATAACACAGCAATGGCTGGACTTTAATAATTTAAATCTTCATGCTGCAGTGGCAGCTGGTGTGCAGTAAATCTACTCTTGAGTTTCCATCTAACATTCAAAGATATACCCAAGGTGAGGAACCTATTTCAGGGACAGAGTTGGAAGGGGCCCCAAAGGTAATCCACTCCAACCTCCTGCTATGCCGGAATATATAACTAAAGAACTCCCCAAAGATGGCCATCCAAACTATGCTAAAAGACCTCCAAAGAAGGAGAGTCCACCATTCTCAGAGGTAGTCGATTTCACTGTCAAACAGTTCTTACTATCAAAACGTTCTTCCTAATTTTAGGTGGAATTTATTTTCTTGTAATTTGAATACCTTGATTCATGTTCTGGTCTCTGGAGCAACAGAAAACAAGCAGCTTGAATAGTTGATATTTAGAATTCAAATTAAATCCCAGGGTGGATTCATCATCTCAACATGGGAATCACCACCTGCCATTAATATGTGGAAAGAAGGGCAGGTGAATGGCATTCACTAATTTGCTTGGGGACTGAAGAAGCAAGTGAAGGATGTGGCTATCAGTACCTAATGGTTGTCATGGCTAATTATTTCTTCCAGTATTAGAGGCAAGTGTGCCTTTATATATCAAATGCTACGGAGGTCAACTGCTGCACTCAGGTCCTACTTTTGGACTTCCTAGAGGCATCAGGCTGACTTCTTTGTGAACTGAAAATTGGTTGTGTTGTACTGTATTGGTTGGTTGTGTTGTAGAAAGGCTCTTCATGAGTTCTCAGAGGTGACTGTACATGAAGCTCTGCCTACCAAGGAAAACGTCTGTTCATTGGAAGAAATAGTATTGGATTGCTTACCTTGAAGTACACCTTGCCTAAGAAAACCCTATGAAATTCATGGGATTACCCTAAGTTGACTTGAAGACACACACACACACACAAACACAAAATTCTTTTAAAGCTGATGAGTACTGTGACCATTGGGATAGAAAGTGTTATAAATGTAATGTTGTTGCTGTTGTTGTTGTTGTTGTTTGTCTTCAAGTCATTTCTGACTTATAGTGACCCTAAAGAGGCTTTCTTGGCAAGATTTGTAAACCTGTCATGAGGTTTTCTTGGCAAATTTCTTCAGAGGGGGTTTGCCATTGCCATCCTCTGAGGCTGAGAGAGTGTGATTTACCCAAGGTCACCCAGTGAGTTTACATGGCTGAGCCAGGATTTGAACCATGGTCTCCAGAGTCATAGTGCAACACTCAAACCACTATACCACACTGGCTATAAATGTAACACTCATTTAATAAACTGAGGGCTTCTGTTTAGCAGGACTTGATTTCTAGTGCACATGACTTGGTTCTGAATTAGAAGAAGGAAAACCAGGCATACAGAAATAATTGTTAAGGGTGAACATAAAGCATCTCTAACTTATAAGAAGACTCAGATATGAGAGATCTGGATCAATGAAGTTTTAATGTGCAAGCTATAAACCATGGATAAGCGAGCTTATAAAATGAAAAATACTGCATTCTTTTATGCATGTTGAAATTATAGATTCTTTTTTTAAAAAAAGAAATTATAGATTCTATTAAAAATGTTATTACGGGAATGATTGGTCAGGTTCAATGAAACATTTCAGCTGACTTGGGCCATTCCCAGCTGAGCAAATTAGGAATGATTGAATGGGCTGTCCTGCAAAACCAGAGGATGCAGGAGGAAGCAATTGAAATGCAAGAAGTCTGCCTCTCTGCCATTTGTGCAGAGCTAGAAATGCAGTCTCTGATGTGGAAATGAGAAGACAAAGAAACAATCTAGCACTTGACTAGCAAGATGGACTGTCTGGCTGCTACAGGTTTCAGTTGCAGCCTTTTGAGAGTGTTTGGACAATAAAGATCTCTGTAGGAAAACAAGATAGGTTCTCCCCTTCATTAAAATTTTGACACTCCAGTGTATGGAGTTCAGCGTCACCAGTGGTTCTCAAATGCTGGTCCTCCAGTTCTTTTGGACTTCATCTCCCAGATGTCCCAGCTAGTTCAGCCAATGGTCAAGGTATTCTGGGAGCTGAAAGCTGAAACAGCTGGAAAGCCATAGTTTGAGAAACATGCCCTGTTTGGGGAAGGACAGTCCTTTGTTTGCAAGACTACTGAGTGTAAAGCTGGTATAAGAAGAGACGAACCTTGAAGCTACTCACCAAGAGTTGGTTCCTGGATAGTATGTGGAGCACAGACACAGGTTAGCTGGCCACAGTCCTCCTCATAATGTTGATGTTTCTACTGCAATTATGAAAATAGTTTCCAGATTTGTATGCACACCTATAATTTGGCATGTGCAATTTTAATGTAAATCTATGGTGATGTGCAAATTTTGTTGTTGTTGTTGTAAGCCTTCAAATCAATTCTGACTTACGGTGACCCTAAAATGAACATGTTTGGATTGTGTAAATGTTGCTGCTGCTGCTGCTATTAATGTGTGCCTTCAAGTTGTTTCCAACATATGGTGACCCTAAGGTGAATCTATCATGGACTTTTCTTTACAATGATTGTTAAGAGAGGGTTTGTCATTGCCTTCCCCTGAGGCTGAGAGCATGTGACTGGCCCAAGGTCACCCAGTGGATTTCATGGTCCAGCATTCAAATCACTATGCCATGCTGGCCAAGTGTCTACCCTCATAAGCTTTATGGGTACAAGATTTGTCTTTACAAATCTTTCACAACTGCCCTCCAAATAAACCCTCATAGAACTCTGTAGGCAGAGGACTGGGATGGGCACCACCACAAGACAACAAAATCAAGATATTTATTGTGGGAAGTAATTATACTGGTTCCAAGGGCCTAGGGAATAACAAGATGGGACCACTAAAATGTGTTTAGTCTATAGGGATTACCATCCCCAGTTAAGAAGAGAGTCTTTATCAGGTAAGTAGGTGTAGTAGTTTGAGCATTGGACTGCAAGTGTGGAGATCAGGGTTTGATTCTCCAATTGGAAACCCACCGGGTGACCTTGAAGTTGCCATAAGTCAGAAATGACTTGAAGGTACATAGCAGCAGCAGCAGACTTCACAATACAGCATCCTGCAGAAGATTCAAAAGCCTAGAAAAAAGAAACATGGGAAATTCAGAACCCTGCCCCCACCTCCATTTATGAGAGCACCTACCCTATATTTTTCCAAGTCCTCATTTCTCAGCTCTTAGTGATCTCGGCAATCATCAGTGGTCTTCAGACATCCTTTTGATCACTTACATGCAGCAGTGAAATGTCTTGGCAGATCAGCGCTGCCTCAACATGGCAGTGATGCCTTTATGTTTTCATCACTACAGATTGTTTGGGAGCAGTCTCTTCCCTGCCACTTTTTAGTATTGCTCCAGTACCCTGCTGGATGGTGGTTTCCATGTCAGTGGGGGAGTGAAATCTATTCTGGGTTGTAGTCTGAATTTTGAAGGAACCACTGAACCCTATCTACCAAATAATTTAAGAACCTTGGACAGCTTCTTGAAAATTTGGAGTTAAAACCAGTGTGGTTTTACACTGCCCTGACATGGAAGCCACCAGTTGCCACGGGGCCTAGTACAATATAATTCAGTGAATAATATAAAGAGAGTAATGTCTTGCAGGTCTACTGGAAAAAGACTAGATGGAAGGATGCCCACGGATAATTCATTTAGAAGGGAATGCAACAATTACTTTCCTTTCATTTTAATAGAAATTTGAGGAGAGCTACATTTCAAAACAACAATAACCAGCACACACAATTCATGTGGTTTTCATTTGTGCCATGTTGGAAAATATTCATGGACAGCTGGAGTGGTACAGTTGGTAGACTGCAAGGTCCTGCATCCAAATCCCTGCTCATCCACTCAGTGGGGTTTTGAGGGTGATATTTGGCCTGTGACTAGAGCTTGGTCTGACTGATCTCATATGGATATTTGTGCAAATATAAGGAGACACAGGACCATATTCCTTGGGCTGAGCTCCTTGAAGGGTGAGTGAGACTAAAACTGATGGATGGAGTCCCCCTTTTTGCTTGCCAGATGATAGCTGGACATTGGTGCCCTCCAGATGAATGGGACTACACTTTCCAACATCTACTGCTGTAGTCAGTATGGGACAAAATAAGAACCACTGTCCCATTATTTTTTTGGAAGAAAAACATTTATTGAACAAAAATGATCAGAAATATATGTTTTATCATGCTTTAAAATTTCCCCCAAACTTTGTAACCTAGGAAACTCTTCTTTGCTTTAATGGCAACCACGGCACTTGTTCAATTTCATCTGTATAAAACTCAATTTCTCTTGGAAAAGAAATTGGAGAATGAACTAAGTTATGAAATATGAATTGAGCTATAATTCTTTGGGATCTACATTTCAAGCTCAATGTATTGTAGCCAAAAATAAATAGTGATTTTACTGAAAATAACAGTTTCAAAATTGAACAAAATGTATCTTTTGATAGAGTAACGTTGTACATCAATTGCCTTAAAAGGTCTAGAGTGCATTTTTATGAGTGTGTTGATATATAAAACATAATCCAAGGAGTTTTCCCCAGGTAAAAATGAGAAATCTTGCATCCATATGTACATTGTTTTTGTAGATGGTTGTATCATCACAGATAAGTACTCCAATCTTTTTGTGTTCAGCTCTTATGTTCTACCAAATCATGAAGTGCAAAATAATTCATATGGAACATGATTCACCCAGTTAGGGGTTTCTCCCTCATATCTTCTATATTTTGACAGATTTTGACTTTTATATAGAAGAAAGAGAAAGAGCAAGTTTGTAGGCCGAGCAGGCCGAGGAAACAGCCAATCACAGAGCCCCAGGAGTCCAGCCAATGAGAAGCTGGCTGGGCAGGGCTATAAAAGAGACTTGACAGGGAATGATAGTGGGTTTATTTTGTTGGAATTTTGAGGGAAGAGACACCTAGGAGGGAGGGTGTGCTCTTAGGGTTCCTGTGGGAACATTTATAGGTTAGTTATAGACCAGGGAAGGGTCTGAGGAGTCCAGTAGGGACTAGAGAGGCTTGAGTGAGTCTGAGAAAGAGAGGCTCAGAATAAGCCTATAGGTGTTAAGAAAGATTTTGGCCTTAAGACTGGAGATAAGGTTGCCTGAGTGGCTGGAGTGTTATTGTGTTAAGGAACTTCTGTAACTAAGGAACAAAACAAACAAAGCTTTAATTATATTTTATAATTTATTTTATCTTTTACAAATAAACTTTATTCTTGTTTTGAAATACCACTTGGCCTCTGTTGAGCTTTTGAAATATGCTACCAAAGTTATCAGTGCCTCAGTAGAAGATAGGTGGTGAGCAAGCAGGAGAGGGTTATCACATTTCGGTTCGCATCACCACATAATAAAATTGGTGGCAGCAGTGGGATATGAAAAGTCCGGTTGCCAGAGCTTCAGCGCAGCTTTGAAGTGTTTGGGGTCTGAGTGAAACAACAGATACCCATAGTTGATTTGGCATTGAGTTTGGGGAGTAATCTCTGAGGTAATAGAAAAGGCTAATTGGTAGGAGATTACTTGGAACCCAACCACGCCAATGTTAATTTAAACGCTAGTCTCTGAGGTAAACGCATTGGATAATTGTAGGAGACTAGTGAATAGAAGTAAAGACAGACGTAAAGTGATTCCTGGGGTAAAAGTTTGGATACAGTAAGGAATCACTGGTCTGACTTTGAGATTCAAATAAGATCTCTATATTTGGTGAAGGTACAGTTGAGTCAAAGTGATTCTTGAGGTAATAGTCTGTGGTAAAGTAAGGAATCACTAGTTTGACCATGAGATTTAAGTGAAATCTCTATACCTAGTGGAGGCACAGTTAATTCACAGTGACTCCTGGGGTAAACATGATTGGTAAAGTAGGGAATCACTAATTTTATTTTAAGAGCCAAATGAATTCTTATTGTTCCGTTGAGGCAAAGTAAAAGAGTATTTCCTGAGGTAAAAGATTTGGGTATTTGTAAGGAAATACTGCTAACATGCCTCCTAAGAAAGTCAAAACCCCAGCATTAGTTGAAATGTTGGAGAAAGAGGAGGTTACAGAAGAAATGGTGGCTAGTGTTGACACTAATTTGTCTGAACCTAAAGAAAGTTTAGAGATGTGGAGAATCAAACAGGAAATGAAAAAAGAAATACAATTGGCCAAGATAGAAAATGAGAGGATTTTGAAAGAAAAAGAACAGGAGAGGCTTTTGAGAGAGAAAGAGATTGAAAAGGAGATTGAATTAGCCAGACTTGATGGGCTTTTAAGAGAAAAAGACATGGATTGTCAAATTAGAACGAGGAGTTTGGATCAGGGAATCCCTTTACCTCAAGAGGTCCATGAGGTAAACAGAGTACCACAAATTGACATGAAGAGGTTTCCCAGATATTATAGAGGGGACAACATTGATGCTTTTTTTTGTTAATTTTGAGAGAACTTGCTCAGAATGGAACATAAAGGATGAGGGAAGAATGAGTTACTTGAGATCGCGGATTAGTGGGGGTCTTACAGAAAATCTATGCGGAAATGAGGACAGAGGAAGCCTGAAATTATGATTTATTCCTTACACCAGAACGTCATAGACGTTGATTTAGGGCAATTAGGAGAGAGGGAAATGAGTCCTTTTGTCAATTGGGAGCCAGGCTAGATAATTTACTGAAAAGTTGGATTGAGGGAGCCAAGATTACAACTAAAGAAGAATTACAGAGTTTGATGGGGTTAGAACAATTTTATAATGTTATTCCCCAAGAATATAGATGGCTGGTACAAGACCGACAACCAAAAAACAGTGGCAGAGGCAGCTAAACTGCTGGATGCTATAGCCTTGCTCAGGGAAGATGGTAGAAAAATGATAAGATCTGAGGGAAAATGTCAAGAAAACGAGAGAAGAAGTCCTCAGTGGATAAGAGTAGTAGTCGTAAAAATTTTAAACCCTGGCAGCAAGAAAAACAACATGGAGTTGAGAGAAAAGGTTTTGGGTAGAGAGACTGTGACCTTGAGGTGCACAAAAGAGACAGTGGTTCTAAAGAACAATTTAAACCCAATCCTAAAGAGTGTTATGAATGTGGAAAACTGGGTCACCTCAGATATAACTGTCCAAATATATATGGTAAAGACTCAAAATCAAACATAAAAACAGCTTATTGTGTAGGGTCAGTTAAACCAGCAAAGCAGGAACATAGTTACAGAGAGCAGACTGAGGCGGCAGTTGCCATGGAAACAGCAGTTGAAACAATGTCTGACTCTAGGAGGGCCTCTTCTCCAAGACCTTGTCTGTTTGTGACAAATTTACCTCACAAATTAGAAAATGAAGAATATAGAAAATTAATAAAAATTAATAAGTCATGGGTGTGGGGTTTTCGTGATTCAGGAGCTGAAGCATGTATAGTCAAATCACACTTAATAAAACCTCAAGATTTATGCCCAGAGGAAGAAATGGTGTTAAAGGGCTTAGGAGGTCCTGCTTTTAAGGCACCAGTAGTCAAGTTAGACATTTCATTCAGAGGACACAAACTTCTAATATGCTTTTATCATCTTTAAATTATTTTAATTTGGGACCAAGATCCTGCATCAGGGGCCATGATCCATAACTTTATGATGATGCACCAACCTCCTTGATAGCACACACAATTCTTCTGGTGAATTGCAATTATGTGCATTGGGGCATCCTGTCTGGTGTTCCATTGTGCAATGGGCATTCCTGTTATGCAATGATTCTCATGGCATTCTGGTGCCCATTGTATTATGGGGCCCCTGGAGCAATGACTATTCTGTTGATCCTGTCTATGCAATGGTCCCAGAGATGTAATTACATCTCTGCTCCCTGCCTGAGAATACAAGTGTTGTGCAATCTAGCTTTACATGACTATACGTCAGGCTATATCTGCACTGCAGAAGTAATGCTGTTTGACACCGCTTTAACTGCCCTGGTTCCATTTTATGAAATCCTGGGATTTGTAGCTTATTGTGGCACCAGAGCTCTCTGACAGAGAAGGCTAAATATTTCACAGACTATAGCATTCAGCCAAGACAATTAAAGTGGTGTCAGACTGCATTAATTTGGCAGTGCAGATGTAGAAGATTATAACACTGTCTTACCGTCAGTGAATCGTGCCTGAATTGTTGGGGAAGTGCACATGTATGAACGCCTGGCATGCTTCCCCAGCGTCATGGAATCATCATCTCTCTTTATCATTATGGAATCATTGAGAGTGAGTGACTTACCTCTTAATGTAAAGGATTCCATGACACTAGAGGGAGCTGACGATTCCATGATGCTGGGGAAGCGCACCAGGCGTTCATACACATGCACTTTCCCAATGATCCAGGCATGATTCACTGATAGTAAGACTTAATGTAATAATCTTCGTAGTTTCAATTTATGATGTCACGAACAGCCTAATATAGGTTTTAATTTGTAATTTGTCTAAATTGTTTATATTGTTTTATTTGCTTGCTTCCCTGAGATTTCATGATTTGAGGATAACAATGTTTTAATAAATAGAAAACAAATAAAGTGAATACTTTTAATTCCTCTCCAGCCATAAAAATGACCATGAGCATCATGGTACAGTGAGAGTGTAATGTTATAAGCAGCAGAGATATCTACCTTGCAATGGCTGTGTTATATGGAGGTCTATCCACAAGCCATTTCTGTCTTTTCAAAGCATCCTTCTTCCTTTTCTGGCTGCAGTTCTGCACTCTTCCTAAGTGCCTCTCTATCTACAGCTGCACTAACAGCCAGCTCCAAACATTCTGTCACATTCTTGTGTGACTTTCACCTAATTCTTGCAAAGCTAGCAAATTCCTCATCTGCTGGGTCTGCAAGAACTAGGCCAAAGCAACACCAATAAATAAATAAATAAATAAATAATCATAAAATAATGGTACTACTTTGGACATAACTGAATGCTTTGCATGTTATACAGAAAAGTGTGTGTGTGTGTGGTAATTTCTTAGGTCCTTTCTGATATCTTTTTTTCACACAGGAGAAAATAGGATTGAGGCTGCTGTGTTTTATTTTCTAAATGCAGAGTATTAAAGCATGTGAGACTTCAGCTGATACAGCCCAGTGCAAACCCACTTTGCAACTCCAGGAAGAAATATAGGAAATACAACGTGTACTGGATGCAGCTATGAGGGAGGGCAAAATAAGGGTTTTGCACCCTGATAAGAATTCTACTCCTTATTAAATTTTCCTACAGTCCCTTAGTTTGTAGGACTGCAGAGAATGAGACACAGATATCATTGGCCTGCGATTAAAAAAACCTTTTTTTTCAATATTGTACAAGTTTAAAGTATTTTTGAATGAATTTGAAAAACACAATAAAAATGTTGTACGACACATAATTCTTTCACTAATACAATATTTGTATCAATTCATTTGTTACTCAGCTTTGAATAAGTGCTGATGCTGATGTTCCAGTGTGATTTCTGTTTAGTGTTTTTGAATGGAGGTTTGTGTTTCATAACAGTGAATTAAAGTGTTTTGAAAATCTGTTAGAAGACTTTAACACCTTTCTTTTCCTTTGCAGGATACTTCTTTATAGGAGAAATTTATTTTGTCCCATATTACAACATTAAAACATCAAAGCAAGTTATGGGGAAAAAACTGTACATGATGGAGCAAATTTTGGATTATTTTTAGATTTACAAAGCCAAATTCCTATAAAACCAGGATACATTTTTAAAAAAAGTTTTAATGACCCTGATTTTTGCAGGGTGGTGTAATTGTTCAGTTCTCTGCTCAGCCATGGGAATCCACAGAGTGACCTTCAGCAAGTCACACACTCTCAGTGCCAGAAAATCCAGTGATAGGTACCATCTAAAGGTTGTTGTAAATTGGAAACAACTTGAAGGGGCATAAAAACAACAAATGGGGAAAAGTATACTGTAGTGACATACGGGGGCGGGGGCGGTGGGGTAATAGTGGGGGTAACAGTGGTGAGGAGAACCTGGATATCTCTCCTGAAGTTAGGTGTCTTGGTCTCTATCAATAGAAGCACCTGGCCCCTTGAAACATGGCAGTGCCCTATAGTGATGGCACCTATAGTGATGGGTGCATGCTTTGCCTGCTTTTTGAGTAATCATCCAGATCCCATTGCTTCTCCTTCAGACTGGCATTCCAGCCATTGTGCCATTTAAGATGGGCAAAAAGCACCTGTAATAAACTCATGCAATTAAGTGTACAGTATGTCAAATCAGGAAGAGCCAATTCCCACCCTACCCTCATTTTCCCTTCTACATTTAGCTTTGCTTCACTTTCTAATCACTGCCTTTCAAAATTCTGGAATAGAAAATGCATTCAGCTTTGCATGTATAATTGCATCTGTGACCCTTGACAGCTTTAATCAACATATGGAATTTAAATACATGCAGTAATTCCCCTGTGGCTTGGTAAGACTTTTAAATCCGCCTTGAAATCAATAGCCTGCATCAGTGACTAAATAAAATTAGCAATAGGCTGGAAGTGAAATTGAAACTCACTGCTACTCTTGAGCAGTGACTGTGGAGTCTCATTCCCCTCCAGGAAATTGTGCCATCTGGACTTAGACAGTGATGAGAGAATGGATGCCATGCTCGGTGTTTCCAACTGCAACATAAGAGATCTGGAGCCTTGGGAAACAAATTCCCTTTCATAATGTTCATAAATGGGTAGGAGATATGAATATCTTACATTGCAATGCCATTCTGAAAGCAATATTGTTATCAAAAGGTCTTACCACACCTGGTATCCTCTTAATCAGTTACAATGTTTTAAGTTAGACTTGTTATTTTTGTTTTGTGCCTTCAAGTTGGTTCTGACTTATGGCAACGCTATCGTATGATTTTCTTGACAAGTTTCTTCAGAGGCAGTTTGTCATTGCCTTCCCCTGAGGTTTACATGGGTTTACATGGCTGAGCTGGGATTCAAATCCTGGTCTTCCAGTGTCCTAGTCCAATGCTCAAACCATCGCATCAACCATACTGGCTAAGTTAGACTTAGAACTTCATAACTGCTTTGTGTTCTCATTTGCAGTCATGGTATTACTACCATGACTGCAAATGACCTCAAACCCACCTTAAAAGCCAGTAAGCCATTCTGTACTGCTGGTGAGTAGGGTGTTGTGGGATGGCATGGCTTCTGGGAGTTGTTATTCCAAAAGGTAACTCTGCCCCAAGCTCTGCTTATGGTTCACAAACTGCACTCCTAAGAGTGGGAGCAGGTTAACAATTTTGAAACCAGCCGTGGGTTTTTTGATCTCAAGGTCTGAGGTCCTCCACTTCCTCTGGCAGTGTGAAGTCCAAGGGCAATACCTCTCAACATAGATTTCTTTGAACAATGCAGCTCTGTTGACCTAGGGTCTTTCCAGATAGAAGGTTCTTAGTACTATCAGTCAAAATGTACTGAGCAGCAGCTTTTTTGGCTTTTCCATTATTTTCTATGCTAAGAAAGAGGTGGGAGAATGAGTAAGAAAGAAGTTACAGATGGAAGCCAACATGACCCTGACATGGGGATTGCACAAGGAAAACTTTGTTGGGAAGCTCCCTTTCTGAAGTCTTTGACAAGTCTGATTTAATTACAAGTGTAAAAGTGTAAAATATCAGCATATGCTTGATAGATGATAACAGCTCCTAAACATGTGAGAGTGTCACTACATTTGATAGTCCTGATGAGATATTTGTACTTTGAACAAAATAAGGAGAAATAGAATGGTTCCCAGTTGGCAAACAGGTAAAGCAGGGCTGCATTTTATCACCTTACTTACTCAATGTGTATGCAGAAAATATCATATGAAGAGCAGATTTAGATCCATAAGGAGGAGGAATGACAATAGGAGGAAGGAACATCAACAATCTAAGATATGCAGATGACACCATCTTACTCGCAGAAAACATTGCAGACTTGGAACAATTAATAAGGTCAAAGAAGAAAGTGCAAAGCCAGGCTTACTGCTGAACATAAAGAAAACAAATTTAATGACCATGGAGGATCTACATAAATTCAACCTAGACGATGAGGAAATCAAAACAGTTAAAAAGTTCCCATAACTTAGATCAAGCATTGAATAGGAAAGAGACTGCAGTCAAGAAATCAGAAGAAGACATGGAATGGGAAGGGCAGCTATCAAAGAACTAGACAAGATCCTTACATGTAAGATATACAACTGAGCACCAAAATTAGAATCATACAAGCCACTGTATTCCCCGTCACACCCCTATGCATGGATGTGACAGCTGGACAGTGAAGAAAGCAAACAAAAAGAAAATCAACTCACTTGAGATGAGGTGCTGGAGAAGAGTGGAGATGATACTGTGGGCAGCCAAAAAGACAAGCAAATGGGTCACTGAACAGATCAAGCTGAACTCTTCCTGGAACCAAGATGATCCAATTGAGGCTGTTGTACTTTGACCACACCACGAGAAGGCAGGACTCGTTAGAAAAGACAATAATGCTAGGGAGGTAGAACACAGCAGAAAGAGAGGAAGACTACATGTCATATGGACAGACTCAATCAGAGAGGTCATGGATCTGAATTTGCAGGACCTAAGCAGAGCAATGGAGGGTAGAGGGCTTGGAGACACCTCATCCACAGGGTTGTCATGAGATGGGGTCGACTCAAGGGCACTTAACAACAACAACAACAACAACATACTTGTTAAGCATAAGGAATCCAAATTAGGGATTTCCATAAGTCCTCTGCTTGTTTGACATCCCAGAGAGCAGCCAGGGAGGGCAGCTCCAAAAACAGCTCCCCTTCATCCACATTCTCAGCTCCCCTCTCCTCCCCTTCTCCCTCCTGCACATCTGGGCTGGAAATAAATTGCCCACTCAGGAACACCAACAGCCATTATAGGAACAATGAGGCTCTTCTGTAAAATCCCCTGACTCCCCCCATGAATTACCTTTGGCAAAACCAAAGGGAGGAAACTCTTCAAAACAATTGAAAACACAGAGCAAACTCCTGGGCCAATTCTGCCCCAACTGTCCCATGGTAAATGCACTGGGGAGGTGATTATATTTCCTTCTCGAGGCTTTTGCCAATGGCAACTTCTTTCCCTTGTTCCATACAAGTGAGCATAGAGGGAAAGGCAGGGATTGTCCTCCTCCCCTTCATTCAATTGTACTGAAGGAAGAGAAAAAGAGATGCAGTTAGGCTAATAGGAGGCACAATCAAGGATGGATTAACATACCCTCCAACTGTCCCAGTTTGACAGGGGCAGTCATGGTTAATCCTCTCCTGTTCCACTTTTGCAGTTGAATTGAAAATATCCCAGTTTTTCTCTCCTCCTCCCATTTTCCCCCTTTGCCTTCTGCTTACTTTGGCTGCTGCAAACTGAATTCAAAGTGCAGAAATAGTTTGGACCCAATTTGTAGTAGGGAGACCTAAGACCATTTTGAAAGTGATCTTGTGCAAACTAACTGTGTGAAAGACATTACAGCATGAGAATGTTCTACTTCCTCAGATGCCAGATCTATGGACTCTGTCACATGGTGAAATTCAGAGGGAAATTCAGGGTTTAAACAGAGAGAATCCTATAAAAAAAAATCACACAATCGCGAATAAGATTTTCATACACATCATGATTAAAGATTATCCTGGGAATAAACAAGGAATAATCAGGCAATAAACAGAAACAAACTATCCATGGGATTTCTCTGTGAATGATTTGTTGCTGTTTATTCCCTGGTTATTCCCAGGATAATGGTTCTTTAATTGCAATGTTGTGTGAAACTCTTAATTGAGATCACATGATTTTCATGGGATAATCACTGTTTAAACCCCTGATTTTCCCTGTGTGATAAAGTCCTATGAAACTACAGCTTCTTTCACACAGTCTCAAAGGTGCTGCCAGATCCCTTAGCATACTGATATTCCTGACTAACACAGACTAACAGAGCTATGATTCTACCATCAAAGACCATATTATCCTGTAGAAAAGTTTTCTAATTACATTGGAAATGTTTTAAAGTATAGCTTACCTGTACAGTTTAGTTATAGTTTAGTTATAGTATAGTTTACCTGTATATAAGAGAAATGGAGGTATTAGAGGAGCCACCATAAGCAGACTGTGGCTGCCATCCAACATCCTCTCAACATAACATGAATACCTGCATGCAGAGATATGTTGTGCTAGTGGTATGCAGTCTCCACGCAGAATAAGCAACACTGCACAGCACATGTCTGACTGGGTAATGGGCAATATACAACATTGCTGTATGAGCAATTCTGATCAGCAGAATATGTCTGTTGTGTTAAGATGGATTATTTGCCTGAATAGTGACACTTATGCATGCATGTATCACTAAGAGATTGCCAATCAGTATTATGGCATTGATGGGTGAGAAGGAGAGAGACATCTCAGAGAGAGGGAGATGCTACTCAGTCACAGTAGTGCCAGTAGCTGGACTGCAGCCCCTCCAAGTCTAAAGGTGTTGCTAATGAATGCCAGGTCAGTCAATAGGAAAGCATCCACTTTTAAATATCTCATTATGGATGAATGTGCTGACTGGGCTTATGTTGCTGAAACCTTGAAGGACAAAGAAGGTGGTGTTGGTATTTCCCCAAAGAATTCATGCCAGGGTATCATGACAGATGTAATCTTGGCTGTTGTGTTGACAGCCTCATGGATGATGGTCTTGGAGGACATAAATATCCATGTGGTGGATGCCTTGTTTGTGCAGCTTGGGATTTCATGGCTCCTATGACAATCACAGGCTTGTCTCAGTTGATGTGGGGCCACATATGTGGCTAGTGTTTTGTTCAAGAACAGGGTAGGATGACTTGCAAGCAGAAGAGCTTTTAGTGACTGCTGTGTCCTGGATGGCCTGATAAAGCTGGACCTTCAGGCTGGCTGTAGCCACAACACATCTGAAGTATCAAATTTAAGGATCTACCCCTGGAGTCTGATAAATCAAAGGGTTTTCAGATGTTTCTCGAGCAGTTTCTTCAGTTTAAGTAGCACTCCTGCAAAGACTTTGGGCTTTGCCTGGGGTAGAGAGTTGACTAGGCTATCAATACAATTAATTTTAAATGTCCTCAGATGAACTGTAGAACCATGTCAGCTCTTTGGTAGTGTTGATGGTATTTTCTGAAGGCAATTAAATAGCTGGATTGATGGCTTCTATGTAGATGGCAGAAATTTCACTGCGAACCAAGTACAGATATGAGCCCATTTATTGATGTTTCTGAGATTGGTGTTGGTGGCAAAGCCATCCAATCCTTTACCATCTGAAATATGTCCACAGAATGGCAACCAAAGGATCTGTTTAAGATGGTTAACAGTTTAGCAGAACCCTTGAAGAGGAGAGTGCAGCTATAGAGGCCAGCTATGATTAGTTGGCTTTACATTACCAAGCTCCTACTTTCTAGTAAATTGTTCTCAGAAAGTTGTTAATTTCTATTGCATCCTGTGGCTATTGTACAGTTTATGGAGTGATTTGAGGTTCTATCTTGTCCCACATACTTTCACATCTATGTGAAACTGCTGTGTGCTGCCATTGAGAGTTTTAGGATAGGGTTTCATTAATAAGCAGGCAACACTTAGATATTGATTCCATTTGCAGATCTCAGGATGGCAATAGCAATTCTGAACTGGTGTCTGGAGATAGCTTTGGGATATATGAGGGTAAACAACTTGAATCTTAAATTGGACAAAATGTAAATGTTGTGGTTGGAAATACAAGCAGTCTGGATGGTAGAATTCTATTCTTTTTGGATGGGTTTCCAAAACTTGTTCTTCCTGAAGGAAAAAGTGCATAGTTTCATGGGATGGACTAGGGATTCTCCTGGCCTTAGGCATGTCTATGGAAGCACAGCTGGTATTGGTGGCTGGGAGACTGCATTTTACTAGCTTAGGAATGGTGTTGGCATACCTATATGTATCAAGTAGAAACAGGTAAAGCGCAGCCCAGGTGTTGTGTGCATAAGCGTGTTCATGCCAATGGGTTTCATAACTGAGAGGGGATTTGAACCCTGGCCTAGTCCAACACTTTTCAGCACTGGTGTATGACTCTGGAGACCAGGGTTTGAATCCCTGTTTGGCTATGGAAACCCAATGGGTGATTTTGGGCAAGTCACCCTCTCTCAGCTTCAGAGGAAGGCAAAGGCAAATCCCTTCTGAGCAAATATTACCAAGAAGAAAACCATGATCTGTTCACACACACTCTCAGCCCCAGAAAACCCTGTGATAGGGTCATTTTAGGGTCGCCATAAGTCAGAAATGACTTGAAGGTACACAACAACAACATTTCTTCATCAAATCAACATATCGTCCACATTTATACATTACATGTTGCACATATCTTGTCTTTATGAAGAGTCCATCCTCAAAAATACAAGAAATTTTGATGTTTTGTTCGGGTTTTGTAAAAGAAAAAGCTTTCCATTGCTTAGATAGAGGAACATCAGCCCTATAAGGAATAAACTTTTGAGCCTCAAATAAAGGACACCTTTTATAAGAAGAGATACCTGGTCACCTTAGTGATGGCACTGTGAAGTGTCAGATGAAGGGTCAAGATGTTCTTTCTTTCCTCTTGCCATAATTTGATGTTCCTACACCAGCTCACTGATGGAAAGAAACCAGGATTAGTGGGAATCTGTGAAGTGCCAGAAAGAGTGCACAGTCTTAGTCTTAATTTATCTGGGCCTGGAAAGAAGCTAAACTGTATTTCCATTTTGTGGAGACATGTTCAAGTTCATTTTCATGCAGGAACAGGTACAGAACACCTGGCTCTGGAGCTAGTGTGGTGTAGTGCTTTGAGCATTGGACTACGACTCTGCAGACCAGGGTTCAGTTCCCAGCTCAGCCATGAAATCAACTGGGTCACTTTGGGTAAGTCTCTCAGCCTCATTGCCATTGTAATGGCAAATATCCTCTAAATAAAACTAGCCAAGCAGACCCCATGATGGGGTTGCCACAAGTTGGAAACGTCTTGAAGGCACTCAATAACAAGAACAGCCATAATCCCTCTGCATTGGTAGTGATGGCTGGAACTTCTGGAAGTCCAAGGTTGCATCTACATTGTAGAAATAGTGTAGTTTGACACCATTTAAACTACTATGGCTCTA
The DNA here is from genome assembly GCA_034509955.1 of Urosaurus nigricauda. Taxonomy (NCBI): domain Eukaryota; kingdom Metazoa; phylum Chordata; class Lepidosauria; order Squamata; family Phrynosomatidae; genus Urosaurus; species Urosaurus nigricauda. Next base: position 109,921,153 of record JAOEGL010000002.1, on the reverse strand, counting down.
CCCTACAGTATCCTGGGATTTGCAGTTTTGTGAGGCAATCACACTTTTTGGCAGAGAAGGCTAAAGACCTTTTAAAATACCAGTCCCAGGATTCCATAGGATGGGTCTTCAACATTTAAAGTGGTGTTAAAATACATTATTTCTATAGTGTCGATATACTGAAAACCTTCCTTGGAGATGTAAAAAAGGGAAAGGTAGTCCCTTGACATGAATGTCTAGTCGTAACCGAGTGTAGGGGCGGCGCTCATCTCCATTTCTAAGCCAAAGAGCCAGCCTTGTCTGAAGACTGCTCTGGTGGTCGTGTAGCCAGCATGTCTGCACTGAATGCTGTTACATCCCCACCAAAGTGGTACCTGTTTATCAACTTGCATTTGCATGCTTTTAAACTGCTAGGTTGGGAGAAGCTGGGATTAGTGACAGGAGCTCACTCCATCATGCAGCGCTCAGGCCTCGAACTGCCAACCTTCCAATCTTCTGATAATCAGAACTGGCGTCTTAACCACTAAGTCACAAAAAGACCCTCTTAATGGCTGAAAGCTTATTCTTGGGCTTCAGCAAAACTTAAATAAAGCAGAGCCTGATTGCAAGAATTTATGATTCTTTCCCCCATAGGAAGACAGAACTCTTGAGGGAAAGATTAAAAATAGTCTAATAAAGATAATTGCATCCTGATTAACCAGTGGCAAAGAGCATAGGTGAGAGTCTATTGCCACAAATTTTGAAGCAGAGTAATGTCTGAAATAAGGCAGCTGCATTCCATCCCCACCTCCTGAGAAGGAATTAACCCACTGCTTTCCCAGCAAGTAATTCTGCAACATTTATAGCAAAATATATTTAGTTGTGCTGGACTAGTGTTGGAAAAAAGTTTGCGAAGCATCATCAGAGACTAGTTCCAGTGACCCAGCATGCACAACCCAAATCAAATTGAATATTTGCATTTAAAGCTCTTGCTGCGATAGTTACTGTGCTTGAATGGGCTGGTTTTGGCCAAAGATGAAAACATACATTTTCTTTTAAAAGGGAGTTTAGATTGCTCTGAGACAAAACGACTTGGAAAGTAAGAAAAAGTTATTTATTTGGATTTCTTTTTTAGGTTTTTGTTGCTGGCTTTAAAAGATGATTGTGAAACCCTACTGGTATGTTCCAAGTTCCAAACAGAAGTATCTTGGCAACAGCCTAGGAAGGAGATACTAGTGGGAAGCATGTTGTAGTAAGAGTTGAATCTATTTGCTGTACATTAGCTATCCACTAGATGTCTCTCTGTGCTGTATGTACAGATGTGGACAGGCCATTGGTCTTTTGTATTTCAAAGGTACAGTATAGGAATAAGAAGGCCCTAAATAATCTAAAGGCACCAGATTCCATCTGATCTTGGCTGCTAAGCAGGGTAAGCCCTGGTTAGTACTTGGATGGGAGACTGCCAGTAAATATCAACTACTGTAGGCTATATTTCCAAAGGAAGGATCTGGCAATACATAGAAAAAAACGGATTTTTTTTTAAATTTCAGTGTTCAAAGTGTTCAAAGACTTGATTTGTTATAGGCTGGCCATATTTCCTTGGGGGGATAAAAATAGGACATTGGAATGGCAAAACCAGGGTGGGGTTATGTAATGATCCGTATTCATGAAAAATTAAGACAATAACAAAAGTTGTATTACATGAATATATTGAGCTAACAGTTATTTTTCAGTGACAGAACTCATACAAAACTTTAGGCAGACATAGAGGGGGACATAGAGATTGTACCGTGAATATATCTCCAATGAAGTCATCTTACACAGCCAATTTTGGTCTTTCAATACCTTATCTTACACCCCATGACACTTTTTTTTGACAACCATCCAATTTCAAATACGGATCTTCAAACCATTTGTGCAATATAACAGGGCATTTTCTTGAAAACGGGACAAAATTGACATTTATATTAAAATGATAGAATGGCCTGGAAATATGAAAAAATGGTACTGTCCTGTTTAAAATTATACATATGGTCAGCCTAATCTGTTGCCATTATCTACAGCCAGTGGAAATTACTTGTATGTATGTTGTACTATACCAGTTTTCAGGGCCATTACAGACAGGATTCTGTAACTTGCAGTTGTGGACTAAATGAAATATAGTCCATGTTAGTCCTCTTCTGAGTAGTTTCAATTCTAGTTCCACCTGCTACAAGAAAAACAATAATTATTATGGTGACCAATCTATTTCTGTTCCTAACAAAACATGATATAACTGGAAAATATACTAGGAAAAGTGAAATGCAGAAGCAAATAAGACTCAAAATAACCATGATGCAGAGTGTGAACAGCTAATCATATTCAGCCGCTTCTTAGACAAAGGGCAGAAATCCATTATAAAAAAAAATAATATGAAGATATGCACAGGAACTCAAAATACTGAATTATAATAGGACTGTTACCCAATTTTAAAGCTCCTTAAGAAGCCAAATGAAGCCCAATCTGGGGACTTAGCTGCAATCTTGAAGGGTTACTTGAGCATGCTGCCAGTTTTTCACATCCTTTCCAAAAGCTTCAGCACAAAACCTTTCAGTCTGCAAACCAGAGCTCTTACTCAATGTGAAAGTCAACAACAGTCTGCAAAGCAGAGCCCAGGGCTTTAGCCTTCCAGGCCTGCAAAGCAGAGCTCATATCCACTGAAAACATTTCTAGGTTTGTAATAGATTGTTATCTTCAATATTTAATCATTGACTGGAAATTAAGGTAGAAGAAGCTCTGAAGGCCAAAGAGACATACTCAATGGGCCAGACTAGGATTGTATAAGAAGGTTCTCTTCTCCCACTATTAATAATTGAGAAAAGGAGTTAGAAAGGAAAGTGGGAAATAATAGCTGAATATCTTTTTGTTAATTTGTAAATAGACAAAGCAAAGGCAAAGAGAGAAGAAAAATACAATACAGCAAGTTCAGTAAACCAGTAATTATATTTCACCTTTCAGCTACATAAACAGATTGTGAAAATTGTCCCCATGCAAAAAACATTCCCTTGAAGAAAAACCTGCCTGCCATTAACCTTAAGTCTCCAACTAGTATAGTTTTAACATTGGGAATTCTCTCATGTGGCAATAGATCACGGTCTCTATAGTCTTTCTGTGATCCTCTGTAGTACCTTCTTTTGCCTTTCAGCTGGTAGGTGGGAACAGTCAGTCAGCATTAAATCTCTTATTAAGCAACAAGTTGCTCAAATTGAAGAGACTGATGTTGGCAATTTTATAGACTTTGGACAACTATTTTATTTGATATTTCATTTCATTTCTATGATGGGTTTTGCCCAGCAAGGGACACAAGGTGGTTTACAAAAAATAGAATCATAGAACCGTAGAGTTGGAAGAGTCCACAAGGGCCATCCAGTCCAACCCCCTGCCATGCAGGAACTCCCAATCAAAGCTCCCCTGACAGATGGCTATCCAGCCTCTGTTTAAAGATCTCCAAGGAAGGACACTTCATCACACTCAGGACTCTTTCAAACGGGGAGGAATTTCTCCCAACTCCGAATGGAGCCAATGCGGATTTATGTAAATTCGCTTGTTTAGCGAATTTACATGAACCCCTGCTCCGTTCGGAATTACTTCCCATTACCCGAAATTAACCCCCTCCTGCCCGAATTTGCATGCGAAGCTTTAATTCGCAATAAGGTAAAACCCATGATTGCATTCGAATTGGCTTCCCTCCTGCCCGAATTTGCATGTGAAGAGTTAATTTGCAATAACATAAAACCCATGATTGCATTCGAATTGACCTTAAATTATACTTCCAATTTAGCCTTGTATGAAAGAGTCCTCTGAGGGAGTGTGTTCCACTGTTGAACAGCCCCTACTGTCATGACGTTCCTCCTAATGTTGAGGTGGAATCTCTTTTCCTCTTTTCCTCTTTCCATTGTTCTGGGTCCTGTTCTCTGGAACAGCAGAAAACAAGCTTGCTCCTTCCTCAATATGACATCCTGTCAAATATTTAAACAGGGCTATTATATCACCTCATAACCTGCTCTTCTCCAGGCTAAACATCCCCAGCTCTTTAAGTTATTCCTCATAGGGCATGGTTTCCAGACCCTTCACCATTTTCTTGCTAAGGGTTGTTCTGAGGGGCTTGCCATTGCCATCCTCCAAGGCTTACAGGGGGAGGGGGGAATTGGCCAAACAGTATGACAAAGATGCACATAATTTGATTGACAGTTTTTTTTAAAAATCCCAAGAACAATCAAAATGGCATTTCTATTTTAAATCGATACAAATGGTAATGCGAACTTCATCAGGGTTAAATTGTCATGGAGAGATTCAATCGGGGTAAATGTAGTGGGAACTTTGATTTGGTATTGCATTATCAAATTTCCCCAGATCTACTCATCACAAAAATGCTAGTGTGAATGAGCCCTAATTCAGCAGGAGAGAGAGGAGAAAAGGGGGCAGAATTTTGCCCTTCCCTGCAGTTTCAGGCAAAAGAAACCTGCTGCAGCCTTGCATAGCTTGTGTATTCTTCCTCACTGTTAATCTTTGCCATTTTGATGCTGCTTGACCACACAGTTTTCATCCCTGTAGTATAGTGTTCTAAGGTGCACCTCCAGTTCATGGCTGGGATTGTTTGGCTTTAGCATGATCAAAGAGAGACACCAGTCAGCTGCCACTGTGCACGGCTCTTGTCTGCAGCAAATTTTCAGAACTTTTGCTCTCCTCCCATTGCTCCCACTCAAGAACATCACTTGGAGAAGAAAGGCATGCTTGGATTCAGTGCAGTGAATGGGAATCCAAGATAGCTCTCCTATTTGAGAAAGGTTCCATTAGTCTTCAGCCTGAAGTAGGTGTTTGTTATTGTTGAGCACCTTTGAGTTGTTCCTGACTCATGGCCATCCACTCCTATCCTCCAATTCTCTGCTTAGGTCCTGCAAATTCATACCTGTGACCTTCTTAATATTGTCCATCCATTTAGCACGTGGACTCTCTCTCTTTCTACACCCCTCCACCTTTCCTAGCATTATTGTGTTTTCCAATGAATTGTGCCTTGTCATGATGTAGCCAAATTATGATAGCCTGAATGTTACCTTGGCTTCCAGGGAGATTTCAGGTTTGCTCTGTTCTAGAACCCATTTGTTTATTCACAGTATCTTCAGCACTCTTCTTCAACACTACATCTCTAATAAATGGATTTTCTTAATCTGCTTTCTTCACTGTCCCGCTCTTGCATCCATACATGCTGATGGGGAATACAGTGGTTTATAGGATTGCCTTCCATGCTCAGTTTATGTCTTTACTCTTTAGGATCTTGTTTAGTTCTTTCATAGCTGCCCTCCCCATTCCTAGCCATCTTCTGATTTCTTGACTGCAGTCTCCTTCCTGATCAATGGTTGATCCAAGGCTCCCGGTAACCAATTCATCATTACATCATTGTTTGAATAAAAAGATCTTTGCCCACCAGTGAGAGGAAAGCAGAAGGTATGGGAACTCTTTTACTATTTCAGTTTCTCCCCCCCTCCCTTTTTCATTGGCTAGGTTGAATTTGTGTAGATCCTCCCTGTTCTAAAGCTTGGAATCTCTAGCCAGCATGAGATTTTGGAAGTTGTCCAAAACGTTGGATTCTAGGAGTGTAATCCAAGCTTTAGACTCCGCCAGAGTTCCAGGTTCAAGAGTTTCGGTGCCCACAGTAGCTGAAATTTCTATGCAGCTTTCATGAAAACCATTGCCTACTATCCATTGGGCCCACTGGGTGTATTACTGTATGCCAGGACAACATTTACACATCCAACCCACCAGGGACCACACCGTATCTGCCACTGAAATCAGCAGCCAGCCATATTTCTGCTACCGCAATAGTTGCTGTAGTTTGGTGGCAACTGGGTTATTCTCTGCAATGAAGGAGAGTACTAGAGTGGTCTCTTGAAGTATACAGCAGAATAATATGTACAGCAGCATTATGCTATATATCTGTAAATTATACAGCAGTAGTAGCGTGATGTAGTAGTTTGAGCATTGGACTCTGGAGGGGTTTGATTCCTTGCTTAGTCATGGAAAACCACTGGGTGATCTTGGGCAAATCACACACTCTCAATTCACCTTAGGATCACTATAAGTCAAAAATGACTTGAAGGCACACAATAACAAGTACTGTAGTAGTATGGTAAATTGCAGTCATAATGAGTGCAATGGCACAAAATGGTCCAGAGTTAAACTCCTCATTCCTATTTATGCTGAATGAGAGTATATAATCCTTTAGGGATATTTCTTCTGGAAGGCATTGGGTCAGTCTACATGCAAGTGTGTTATGTGCATTGGTGCAGATTTTCACATCTTCAAATTCATTTTCAATTGTCTTCACTTTTCCCAAGCACATTCCTACCTATTCTCATCTATGTGTATTCTGTTGGCTACATGCATCACCATTATGAATTGAAATGGTGGGTAGGAAAGAAGTGTCTGTGAATGACTTGCACCCACATTTAACTGGCTGTTGTACATTTATTATTATTATTATTATTATTATTATTATTTGGCTGTCAGTCATGGGGGTGTGCTTTAATTGTTATTTATTCCCTGCTGGTGTCATACAATCACATCTTTAAATTTTTGACCAAAAATATAGTGCTCATCTTTTCTTCCAGAACAACAACAGCAACAAAATGTGAAGCCTTCGTTGGTGTTGTTTCTCTCTCTTCTGACCCCTCCTAAAGAAATCCTGAAGAACCGAGGCAGGCTTTTAATATAATTAGTCTTCCGTACTCGCAGACAGTGGGTGAGAGGGGAGGAAACAATGGTCACCAGGAAGGCTTCTGGAGATGTCTTCTGAGCAAAAGGCTGGCAGAGGAGTCAGGAGGGAATGGTCATTGCTTGGTGTGTATGTGTGTTGTTAAACAAACATTAATTTCTTTGCTTCGGCACAGAGAACCAGTGTCTCAGGAGGTTAAATGAGGGTAGATATAGTTAATAACTGGGGAGGGGGGGGAATGCTGCTGGAGCTCCTTCTGCCCAGCCTGCCAATGTAAGAGAGCCAAAAGACCACTTGCATATTTCCTCCATAGCTAGACAGTTTAACTCTTTCAGTGTCCATCACCTAGGGAGTGGAGGAAAGAAAGTGGAAATTGAATAGCTATATCAAACGGCCAGCTTCAGTCTGAAAAAAATTAATTTAAAAAATTGATAAAAAATGTAAAATGTGAAGGAGAATAGGCAAATGTTATATGCATCTAAACACAAAGAAATCTGTTAGCAGTAACACCCATCTGCCTGCCCTGTGTTGAAATCCACTGCCATTGTAAGTTGTACAATCACACACCTGATAAGGTGCACCTTCGCAGGTTCGCTGGTAAAAATTGTTATTCCTTTTTCCTTAGAGTTTGTGGACTTTTTGTCCCCCAACTCCCAAGTAGGGTGAATACATTTGAATCATATTTGGCCCGATTGCAGTCTATTTGCATTCTACCAACGATAATTTTCATGTAGACTGGCCCCATATCTTGGTAAATAGGTTTATCCTTCTAAGCTAATGGCACTGCATCACAAATCCTTTGATGAGCTTTCTAAACCAGTAGAGCTCTTTGGGTGACAATAGTGTGTAGTAGCTCAGTCATAGCAACTGGATGTGTGAAATCATGTCGATTGGAGGCATTTACTGCTTAAATTCCATGTAACTTCTCCATACTTCCATCTAAAGCTGTAGCGACAGACTATAAATTATATGGGTGCCAGAGCATGCCACGCACATCAGGGTTTTAAGCATGAAAATGTCACTGGAGGAAGTTTCTATCTGAGTAAGGCTGAATAAGAAGAAGTTGTAAATCCTGATTTGGTGTCAGGTTTGCATCTTACCCAGACGGGTTGCAAAGCTTGTAAAAAATTTACAGGCTGCATTTGTGAGCAGTAGATTATGTGCACAGACTTCTTCTCTTGAGGCTTTTCTGTAATGCTCTTTTATTTTGCTTTTTAAATCTAGTCAGGTGGTAGCATACTTGTTTCTAAAAGTGTTGCTATGCACTAGTAAATACAGCTTGCAATTCCACAAACATAGGTGGGTTCCAGACTACCATGGCTGCTGCCTTTTTAAAAGGATTTTTTTTTAAAGCAGTGGGAAAGGGAAAGAGAAGGGAATCTGTCAGTGTATGGCAAGTTCCCAGTCTTCAAGGCAGAGGATATTATTTCTGTGCTAGGTTTTTTAGTGACAGTATAAAACCCCACACATGGAAGCAATGAAATCCACACGGAAGAGTCTGAAATCCAACCCAAATGTGTACCAATATGGGAAATATGTTTAACACGTCATTTAGCATAAGCCATCTTCAGACATTCCTGAAAATGTAGGGACAGGGGTAGAACAGCACATGCTGGTCCAACTCTGAACACCCCTTACCTGTATTCCTTCACTACTCATCCTCATCATGGATAGTGAGCAAGGTCTGAATTGGAAACAACTACAACATTTTACAGGCCTGTTTTCTTAACAGGGTCCCCAGTTATGAAGAGTTGTGTCAGCTGAATGGAAGAACTTTTATTTATTTAATCACACCATGTTCGGCTACAAGAACTCTCCAACAACATGGAAATGGTTGTGTTGTGTGTGGAGGGGGTACTGTGATGCTGGAGAGGTAGGTTTGGAAAGCAGGGAGGAGGGAACCTATGGTCATTGTGTGTTCAGTGACCATAAAAGTAAATTGTGATAGTATAAAAAAGACCTGTGTGTGTTATGTGCCTCCAAGTTGTTTCTGACTTAGGACAACCCTAAGGTGAACTGAATTAGTGCTCAGCATGCTGCTTATAATATCACATTACATATAATCATGGATATATTGGGCCCTGGAATGTTATCTATATTTTTTTCTACTAACAGCTTAAAAGTTATTTTAAAACTTTATCCTTTGTTCACTTGTCCAGTGAATAATCTGAGTTCCTGGTTCAGAAATTTCTGAAGTTTGATTATTATGTATGTATTGGCTATTGACAGTTTGGTTGTTGTGTGCCTACACAACAGATGTATCACATGGCTTTCTTAGCAAGATTTATTCAGAGAATGTCTGTCATTGCTTTTTTCTGAGCCTGAGAGAAAGTAACTTGCCCAAGGCCATTCAATGGGCTTCTACGGCTGAGCAGGGATTTTAACCCTGGTCTTTTGGGGACCTGTTTCAATGTTCAAAACAGTATAGCCCATTGGCATTGTTGTTACTGTGTGCTTTCAAGTCATTCCCAATGTATGGTGATTCAAAGGTGATTCTGCCATAAGGTTTTCTTGACAAGTTTTATTCTGAGGGAGTTTGCCTTTGCCTTCCTCTAAAGCTGAGAAAGTGTGACTTCCCCAAGGTCACCCATGGAACGGAGTTTCCATGGCTAAACAAGGATTTGAACCCTGGTCTCCAGAGTCCTAGTCTCACACTCAGACCACTACATCATGCTGGCAAGGTACCGATGTAATAATGATTTCATGCAATGTGATATTATGTATTTGACCTTTTATGAATTTATATAGCACCCTAAAGAAAGCCTGAAGAATACATATAGGCTGAAATGCATCTGACTTTTCTATCAACAAACATCTTTTATGCAGCATGAGGGGAGTCTCTTGGTCCTTCTGCAGACACAGAAATGCCATCACAACCTGCTATGAAATCTACAGATACTGGACTTTCTTTGTTCTTAAGTAGCAGCACCTTTGTGATAGTAGGTGGCCTTGCTTCAAACAGAATCTGTGGTTGGGAGACAAGAGCTATGCTGCACTACAAATGTACTGAGATATTTTCACATGTGATGCCACCTTGTTTTTGAATGTGAGGGATGATGATGAAAGAGATGCCAATAAAAGTGATGGAGGCAGCAGCACATTTTTGCATATACGTGGATTTGTATTGATGTGCCATATATATATATATATATATATACACACATACATAATTTTGTGTGTTATTTTCTGATGAAAATCAGGTAGTATGAAAACATATCTAGAAAGAACATTTTGTAGATAACAGAGTGGGGGAGAGCACCTGGTCTGTTGAAGTAAGTGTAGATTTAATTAGCCACTTCTGGCTTTCATATTTTTATTTTTATTTATTTCTAAAAAAAAAAACAACGTTAGTACAGGGGCTACGCAACCTGTTTACAAAAGTTGGCTTTCAGTATTGCAGTTATAATCTAGATTTGCAGATCAATATCTGCTCTGTATTCAGTAAGACTATGTAAAAGTCCCCTAAGCTGTCCACCTTAAGAGCCAGCCGCTGGATCAGATGAAGGGAATCTACTGGCAATTGGGGAGCAAGGAGGATGACATTTTCCCCTCCCACCAGCAAATGAGGCTGCAGTTATCAGAAGCCTTATCACAGCCTTGAGAGAGGTGGAAGAAATCATCATTCTTGCGCTCCAGTTTTCAGTGAACAGACCTCCTTCCCCCAGTCTGGTGGACTGGGAGAGTTGGATCAGGAGATGTTACTTAGGTTGCATCTACACTACAGAAACAATGCAGTTTGACCCCACTTTAAGTGCTGTAGCTCCACCTGTGTTTGTGGAATTGCAAGCTGTATTGGCAATTTTGTTGTTGTTGTGTGCCCACACAACAAATGTAATCACATGGCTTTCTTAGCAAGATTTATTCAGAGGATGTCTGTCATTGCCTTTCTTTGAGGCTGAGAGATTGTAACTTGCCCAAGGCCATTCTGCGGGCTTCCATGACTGAGCAGGGATTTGAACCCTGGTCTTTGCTCAAAACAGTATAGCCCACTGGCATTGTTACTGTGGGCTTTCAAGTCATTTCTAACTCTATCCTATGGAATCCTGGGATTTGTAGATTTACAAGGTACAGAGCCTGGATGGCCATCTTTTGGGGTGGGGGTGCTTTGATTGTGTATTTCTGCATGGTGGGGGGTTTGACTTGATTGCCCTTGATGTCTCTTTCAATTCTATAATTCTATGATTCTAAAGTCTTTAGCGTTCTCTGCCAAAGAATGCTGTGGCCTCACAAAATTACAGATCTCAGGATTCTGTAGGATGGAGCCATGGCAGTTAAAGTGGTGTCACTCTACATTATTTCTACAGTGTAGATGCACCCAGGTAGACATCTGTAATTAAGTAGGTGATGTAGAGTGTCAGCAAAGATTAATTTTGACTCCAGGAAGCTTCCAAGAGATAGAATTTACACCTATGGTTTTTTTGTATGACCAGAAGCTTTTCTGGAGAATCTGGAGGGAGGGAGGCTCCATGTGGCTCTACTTCTTCATGTTGCCCATCCCTGCCCTGTTGTTGTTAATGGCCTTTGAGTCAATCTCAATTCATGGTGGTCCTTTGAATTAGACATTTCCAAGCCCAAGTGTTTTCAACTTCTCTGCTCAGGTCCTGCAGTGTCATGCCCATCACCTCCCTGATTGAGTCTAGCCATCTGCCATTAAGTCTTCCTTTCTTTCTATTGCCTTCTACCTTTCTTAGTGTTATTGTCTTTTCTAATGAGTCATGCCTTCTTATGATGTGGCCAAGGTACAACAGTCTTAATTTAGTCAGCTTGGCTTCCAGGGAGAGTTCAGGCTTGACCTGTTCTAGGACCCATTTGTTTGTCTTTTTGGCTGCCCATGTTATCCTTAACACTTTTCATCAGCACTATATCTCAAATGAGCTAATGTTCTTTTTATCCATTTTCTTCACTGTCCAACTCTCACATCCATAAATGGTAATGGGGAATACCATAGCTTGGATGATTCGAACTTTAGTGTTCAGATGTATTTCTTTATACTTAAGGGTCTTGTATAATTCTTTCATAGCTGACCTTCCCATTTCTAGTCTTCTGACTTCTTGACTGCAGTCTTCTTTCTGCTCAATGTTTGATCCAAGGTATGGGATGGCAATGGCACACCCCTTTGGAAAAAAACCTGCAAGAAAACCCTGTAATAGGGTCTCTATAACTCAGAAATGATTTGAAGGCACACAACGACGACAATAACAACAATGGGAAATCTTTAACTATTTTGATTCCCTCATTATCTAGGTTGAATGTATGTAAATCCTCCTTGGCCATTTTCAATATTTTCAGCAGTAAGCCTGCTTTAGTGTGTGGGAAAATGAGCAGATCAGGTCATAGTCAGGGTCAAGTGTGTGTGAAACATACATATATATACAGGGATGAAATGACCAAACTTAATCAACACTATTAAGATAAAAATGCAAGGAAGATGTTTGCTTGTTTATATCTGTTTTTGATGTGTAGACTGTCCTTCCGTAAAGGCTTTGGCACTTTAAAGCTGGATACTTGGAGCTTATAAATTACTCAATATGTCAGAAGTAGATGGGGTTTAGAGAAAAGGCCAAACAGTCACAACTTTGAATCACATCATCCTAAAGTTATTGACAGGACCATGCTTATAATTTCCTGCAGAGGCCAAGGTGAGTATCCTTCTTTCAGTTGGTTATTGCTCAGGGAAGGTGGGAATTTCCACCCTGTCATCTGTCAGTTGCATCTTCTGGCCAGCCAGCCCAGCTAGATGGGAAAATAACAGGCTTGTGTATGACACATTCTGGCTCTGAGATGTCCTAGAGGCCATCTGTTTGCTAGTGGTAGATGAGTCCCCTGCCAAAAAGGGCACTCGAGCGGTTAGAAAGAATGATCATTGAATGGCACTCAATTTCAACATTAAGCTATTGCAAGTTTCATTGAAGCCAGCAGAAGGAGGGCCTTTGTCAGCTGCTGTTAGGGACAAACTTATCACTTGATTTATGAAGTATCTGCCTGGATCACCAAAGTAGTTCCAGTACAGTTTTTTTTTAAAATGCCCTTGTCATGTGCAGTGCTTTCCCCTTTCAACTAAAATACTAATACTACTAATACTAAAATACAGCCCCACTATCAGGGGTTCATTTTCCATCCAGAAGGACTCCCTGTTTGTGTACTCTGGTGATATGCTTGAGATTCTGCACTTTAACTCTCATTTCTTTCTGAAACCATGTGTTTCTTCAGACCCCATGTTCCACTAGAGTCTCTGCCAGCTTTCATTTTGTGCATATCCCTTTTGGTCAGGGTTAGAGTACCTACTCAAGGCTTCTGTGCTCCAATGAAATCTGTTCTTAGCTTAGGACTGAGGAGACAGTGATAAATTAATAAATGATTTATTCATAGAAGAAAATATGGAAACATAACTTAGTGGCAGGGCTACTTATGCAGATTCACATGCCCTAGTTACATCCCATTTCGATTACTTTAACGTACTCTGTGTGGGGCTTCATTTGAAGAGTGTTCAGAAACAACAGCTGGTCTGAAGAACTGCAGTCAGATTGTTAACTGGGGCTGGTTACAGGTAGCACACAACTGCCTTGTTGCAACAGCTCCTCTGACTCCTGCTTTGTTTCCAGCCACAATTCCAAGTGTTAGTTATGACCCATAAAGCCCAATGTGGCTTGGGTCCGAGTTATCTGAACTCAGACACCATATGAACCTGGACCCCTCTATTCTCCCATATGAACTTGCCCGCATTTTGAGACTTTTAGGGAAGGGCCTTTCTCTCTGTCACACCACCCTCACTTGTACATCTGATGGTAACATGGGAGAGAGCCTTTTAGGTGGCTGCTCCTAGTCTCTGGTACTCCCTTCTTAGCATTGCCTTCTAGTACCCTCCTTGCTATCCTTTCATAGGCAGGTGAAGACGCCCCCCCCCCCTATATTTTAGGGAGCTGATCCTCATCTGCTGACTGCCCAAAGAAAAAGGCCTTTCCTGGGCAGTGTTTTTTATATTTGTTGTGCTGTTTAATGATTATGCTTTTAACTGCTTGTAATTTTAATTCTATTTCTAATGTTGTGTGTTTTAATTTTTGTAAGCCAACTTGCATCTTGGACTAGGGAAAAGGTGGAGTATAAATAAATGTAATAATAGTGCAGGCTTCCACTTGTTCCCACCTTGGGAGAAGGATATAACAAAGAAGTCCCAAAATGTAGTGGGACTAAACCATACATGGCAAATATCTATGAGAAAATGAGGCAGCATTGACAGGCCCCTTCTGATAAATATACACCTCAGTTTCTCTCCTTTCCTGTCCTATCTTTCTGCAGCCCATTTCATCATAATCATTATAATTAATTTATATAGGATCATCACTGTATGCAGCACTTTACAAGTAAAACAGCAAAACAGTTTTCTGCCTTCAGTCTTACAGTCTGATTAAGGCATGACACAGAAGTAAAAGGGGATGACAGTGTAGGAGCAGATTGAGTCCTGCAGATACTGTCACTTCTCTCCCTCTGAGGTCAGGGCAGTGCAGGTGGGATGGATGGAAAGCCTCTTATCAACATATTTTCCTGATTGGAAATCAGGACATAAATCCTGTGCTAAAGGGACTGTTCTCAAATAAAGCTATAATGAAGTGCTTGTTCCTTATGGAAAAGAGAAAAGGAACATGTACTGTAAACTGGCCTGCTTGCATCTATCTAGAAGATGAATGCACAGTAAAGAGGAGAGTGAGCCCTGGTGCTACAGCTGGGAGGGTAGGAGGAAGCTAAGTACTTAGATTCTCCCAGAGAATCCTTGCAAGTTGTAGCAAGAAATCAAGGAAGCCTTGCAGACTGTAGCTGTTGTATGTGCATAGGAAATTTGTACACATCCCTTTGCTCTGGCCTGCAGTTGTAGTCCACCAACTGGAGAATTTGTATCTTTGTCTCCCATCCGGAGATAACAACAGTGAGGCCTAGAAGTCCAGAATTAAAGACAAAGTGTCTTTCTTCTCTGGTAAGGGCAGGTTGACCCTGCTGCCTCTCATGATCATGATGGAAATAGGGATCTTCCTTTTTATGTCACCTACTGAGATGCATTACCCAGATCTTCTCACGCCCATACTTCTTAGCCTTCGTCCCCCATGAGTGCTTGTTGATTTGCAGATGTTCTCCTCTTTGTTAGCTACCCATCAGCATAATCATCCTCTCTCTCTGCCTGTTGCGGGTCCTTTCAGATAGGAGTTTATCATACGACGGAATTTGGGGGTATAATGCAATGGCAATCAGAACGCAATCATGGGGTTCCACGTTATAGCGAATGAGTGTATCTCACACATTTTCGGGAAATGGGAAGTCATTCTGAACACATTCTGAATGCAATCAGATTTCACGTAAATTCGCTAAACTAGCGAATTCACATAATTGCGAACTGGCTCCATTCGCAATTGAGAGAAATTCCTCCCATGTGATAAACTCCATAGTTTCACTCAGCAAAGGGGCAGAATCTCTTCCCCTTTTTAAGAAAGCTGGCCATGCCATCTAGTTGGGGCGAGGGATGGGATTCAGCTGGACAGTCATTGTTTGGGGTTAGAATCAAATTGCACAACAGAGATAGTACTGGTGTCATGTGGTCCAAAAGCCCAGCCCAGATCTGCACCTCAACCACTGCATTGTTGACCACATGCCAATTCTGAACTAACTAAATTTATTTTCATTTTTAGCCCCTTTAACATTCAGTCATGGAGCTTTACAAGGGGACCCCAATCACTTGTCTTTGAAAAGTTGAAGAAACATTTCTCTCTAGCCTGGAGGCCTTGCTCTCCCCTCATTCTCAGGAACTCCTATGGAGGATTTAAGCAGTTTACGTTAGGGACTTCTGAATTAATTCAATATTTGGTAATATGTTGTTTCCTGGAATCATAAGCTCTTATTATTTCCTCAGCCAGGGCACCTCCACCTCTCTATCTCTCTTATTAGCTAGAGCTGTTTTTTCATGTGGATTTGGAATTTTGCCATTTCTTGCAAAACTAATAGGCATTTTTGCGTAAGCCTTATACGAGAGTAGAAGGCATTGTGGGGAGGGGGTACTGTGTTAAGGCTGCTGCTTTTAAAGAAGGCAATAAAAAGTCTAATTCTCATTCTCTCTCTCTCTCTAAGCATTCAAAATCCTAACATCGGGGATGAAACTGAGTGTGATGATCTCATCCCAACCCCTGGGTGGATATTAATCCCCATCACAGAAACAACCATACAGTTTGGCAGGGTTGCAAGTCTTTCCTTGGGGGATGCTGAGCAATAACAGGTGTGTATGTGTGGGGTGCAGTGGGGAGGGGGAAAGGCCTGCAGGTGTACTAGTCAAAGAGCACCTCCCCTTGGATCATGCTTGAAACCGATGCAATTAATAATCCCCCTTGCTTGTCATCAGATTAACCCCTCCAAATGTGCATGTGTAGGGGAGTTACATTACATATATACAACTTTCAAGTATTTTTCCTTTACTCCCTTAACCAAATATTCTCCTGAGGATGGAATTTGTGGAGACCTTGCCAACAGCTGAGTCCTCTTTTAGTGCAGAAGTGTCACCGAGAAGTGCAAAGCTAGGGATCAAATCCCCAAAGGCTGCAGATTGGAGGATTTCCTATCGGCTCCATGTTGTGCCCACACAAGAGGCTATATCTGGCAGCTGAAAGGGACATCCTCATTATTAATTTGGTATGATTTATTGAATTGCGTTTCCACAGGGGGAGAAATGGGATTCGCCTTATAAAAATATGACTGTAATAAAACTTTACTTTGCTTAACTTACTAAAACCAGAGCAAGTCAATAAACATTAACAGAAAGAACCCAGCAAATGGCAGCTTTACTGGCTTCAACAGCTTGTTGCAGCAGCTTCAATGGCTGCCGCTTCATTTTGGGCACAATTCAAAATTCTGCTTATAACTTTTAAAGCTTGATACAGCTCTGGTCTAGGTTATCTGAATCTTATTTTCCCATATGAGCATGCTTCTGCTTTAAGATCCTCTATGGAGTGCCTTCTTTGTGTCCCATCACCCTCACAGATATACCTGCTGTGAACACAGTTGAGAGCCTTCTTGGTAGCTGCTCCCAGTCTTTAAACTTTCTTCCCAGAGAAGTTAAACTAGCACCTTCCTTGCTATCTAGTTGCAGTCTAGTTAAGACTTATAATTTCGGGGGCTAGTCTATATTGTGGTCTTTCCTGTGTAAGTATATTCATACTTAGCCATGTAGTAGAGGTGCTAAGGAACCCTCCTAGTGAATTTTAAAAATGTGTATCAGGGCATCAACAAGAGTGTCCTGATGCACATCAGATCGTACCCACACACATCAGCACTCCCTCGCTGATGTCCCTTATGTATTGTTCCCTTTGCACATTGGTCACTTCCTTGTCTCCCCTATATGATAACATGTATGTTTGGCACCACTTTAACTGAAGTTTGGCACCATTTTAACTGCCATGACTCCATCCTATAGAATCCTGGGATTTGTAGTTTGGCGAGGCACCAGCACTCTTTGGCAGAGAAAAGCCTTGTAAAATGACAGATCCCAGGATTCCATAGCACAAAGCAACAGCACTGTAAAGTTATGCTGAACTGTGTTATTTCTGCCGTGTAGATGCATCTCAAGTACTCTAACCTACTGGACTATATTTGTCTAGTTTTTCAGAGACTGGATGAGTTCCTTTTTTGGATGAACACTCCCAGAATCTCCCAGGCAGCATGGTCAGTACCTGTACTGTCATGGGGTGGGGTGGGGGAGCTAACTTTTCAAGATCTCAGATTTGTTTGTATTTTCAGAACTGATACCTATATAGCATCCTTGTGCTATACTGTCATGTGTGTGCCTTTCTGAATGATCTCTGGAAGACCAACCCAACTGAATATGATAATTGCAATTTGTTCCTGTGCGCTGAAGGGAGCCCTTGCTGAGTACAATTTATCTTGTTCTGAAATATGTATGCCTAGAACCGCAGCTTTAGAGGGCTTTAGAGGGCAAGTGTACCCAGAAAAATACCTCATCATATTTAGTTGTGTCAATCTTTAGGATTGTAATCTTAATCTGTTTCTCTGTTTTTATTAAAAATGTTTATTTTTATTTTATTAAGAATATTCTTTAGAACAGTTTTAGATAAATAAATACAAATAAATTTAGGGCCTCCAAATGTCACGTTCCCCCTTGAGTAACTCTCATGCCCTCTTCCAGCCCACAGTTTGAGAACCATTGTACAAGTTCATACAAAGTCCTCATAGGTATTTCTGTCTTAGTGTAATTCCTAGTTTAGATGCTAGCAGCAAGATTAATATAAAGTTTTTATTTGACAAAGAAGTATTTGGGCCCTCAAATATCGATAAAAGGAATAAATGTTTGTGCGAGTGTGTTGTTTGGTTAGATATTTCATATATATGCTTAGATACATCTTCTCAAAAGTTTTAATTCTTTGGCCACTCAGTCCACACATGTGTGTAAGAGCCTAGGTGGCTACACCTTCTCCAACATGTTTTTACAGCGAGCCCTTGGTATCTTCTTGTCATTTAAGCCTCTTGTAGCCAATACAGGATTGAAATTGCTTCTACGTGTAGTGAGGTTCATGGGCTTGTCTTAAATCAGCAATTACTAATACGCCAGTCTTTTTGTTCATTTGCACAGGCTTGCCTGGAATTCCTAAACATTGTTTTTTTTTTTTTTAAAAAAAAATATCACTGACCTAGGACAAATCAGGAGACAATTTGTATTTCCCCCCATTACAATGACTGTTTCTTATCAGAGGAAATGTCCCTGGAGTCAAGATTTGCAGGTTTTTGTGTTTTTAAAGAGCTTTATCTGTGAAACAAATTCCATTCAGTGAAGCAGACAGCCAAAAACGGTAAGATCTGCATTCTTAGAGAATGACTTTTTGGGTACAAGGAGTAGAAGTCTGACCTGATCGTAAGCAGACAAAATACTTAATTGGCTCCTTTAAATAAGCAGCGTCAGCTCTGGTTAGTAGTTGGAGGGGAGACCACCAATGAATATCAGGTGTTATAAGCTACGTTCCAGAGGAAGGAACTGGCAAAACTACCTCTGTTTATTCCTTGCCTAAGAAAACCCTATAACGTTCATGGTGTCACCATAAGTAAACAGGTGACTTGAAGGCAGATGTGTTTGAGTGTATATGCTTCCATGTTGCCTGTTGACTTATGTCAAACTCATGAATTCATAGGGTTTTCATAGGCTGGGAATATTCAGAGGTGGTTTACAAACTCTCTCACACACAAATAATACAAAATTATTTGAGATACTTCAAAGTATTCTATATGGCATAATCATTTTATAGTGCCATGATTTCACTTTAAACGCCATGGTTCCTTCCTATGGAACCCTGGGATTTGCAGTTTATTGGGAAAATTTGGAATTCATCACCAACTTTGGTGGCTCACTGAATTATAAAGCCTACAGTTTCATAGGAATAGTTTAATTCTATTTATTTATTTTCTATTTTTCTTTTGTATGCTTTTTATGGCATTGGTCTTTTAAACTGTGAGCTGTTTTGGGGGAAAGTAATATATAAAATAATAATAATAATAATAATAATAATAATAATAATAGAGAAGACGAAGATGTAGCTGTTGTTCCTGCAATGGCAGTTATAGAGAAATCATAGAGTATAATATACTTGTGTGAAAAGGCCCCAAGTCAAGACTGAATCCACTACATTCTGCTATGGTTACGATGTTCATACCACTTTTTGGTAGAACAGCTAAACTGGTGGGAAGGGGATGGTTGTTTGAAAGACTGTGTAACTCTTGAGCTAACACTTGGGATGAGGACCAGTGTCTAGAGGTTATTTTTACATTTATATTAAGGTTTGGCTTGAGCCACCATCCAGGGAAACTGGATCCTAATTTGGATATTTGGATCATACTGTTTCCCCTCCCCAATACACACATACCTAAGATATGGGAAGACAATGGTATTTATTCAAGTTGACAAACAGCAGTGCATCAGCAAGAGATTAACAGCACAGACAAAAATACAAAGAAAGCCCCTAAATCCAAAAGCTCCCAGAAAGATCTAAAGGTGCTAATGCAAGTCTATACCCTTTCTTCTTCCCAGTGAGCGGGAGGCTTTTGTAGGGTCCACCAAAACGCAGAAATTTGAGAATTTTGGAATACCTCCTGATTCTGTTGGAGTGGGCAGGCCAGGTGGAGTTCCTCCTGGAAGAAATGGAGAGAGAGAGATTATTCCCCTAATATTATAGTTCTCCTCCAAAGTAAATAAATGTGTTCAAAATGTAAGGGTTTTCTTATTTAAAAAGTTGGAGCAACTTTCAGTTCACTTCCAATTTAAAGAAAACATTTTTAAAGAATACACTTTTTTGTGAGGATGCAACTTCGACTAGTTCCCAGGATAGTGGGTATTAAAAATGGGCCCCGGACCTTGGGTGTGTCCACAGTACACAATTAAAGCACTTTGATGCCATTACAATTGCCTTTGCAATGGCCATGGCACCACATTATGGAATCCTGGGATTTGTGGTTTCATTTTGTAGTTTAAAATTTTCTGCCAGGCAGCACCCACATTGAGAGAAAGGCAGGATATAGATTAAACAAACAAACAGTTGAACTAGTTGAGGGAGAGTGGACTGGAAAATTGAAAATAACAATTCCCAAACTACATGTTCCAGGAATTTATCGGGCAGAGCCACAGCAGTAAATTGTTATCAAATTTCCCTAAGATGAGTGCAATGGATATACTGTATATACTTGGCTTTAAGTTGACCTCATGGGGGCTGTGCATACTGGCAGAAAAAGCCAGGTTGGGGGCAGAGATGACGCATGCCCTGGCTCTGCCCCCAGGCCATTGTGATCCTACATGCCACACCATACAGTGCACAATGTCACTGCTCTCCTCTGGTGTTGTGTCCGCACAATGCAGTGCCGAAGGAATGCCGTAAGGCCGTGGCACCATGGCTATAATGCCCTTTGTGGCTCCTTTTTGTGGCTCCTTTTTGCATCCTGCAAAGGCCAGATTGGGGCTGTGGTGTGCGGTTGCCACGGCCCTGATCAGCTCAGCTGGAGGTGGCTGCAGGCCTCCCCTTGGGGTGGTCTGCACAGTCTCATGTATAAGTCAAGGACAGGATTTGGGCCAGAATTAGGGATTTTGATATGACCTGTGGATAAGTTGATGGTAAAATTGAGGGGCATATAACAAAGTATAAAGCAGAGGAAAAACGATGTCAAAGCACTTACAAAATTCCAGCAGGCATAACTATTTGCACTAACCGTAAAGACTGGATGGATGAGAGGCCAATGCTTCTGGAAGAGATTACACTCTTGCCTTTCACCAAGGTATAATTCCTTTTTAAAATAAGAATTAAACTACAGTACTTACATTGACCCCTGTGTTTTGGGGGGTCAATTTTTTTTAACTAAAATTTGTAGACTTATTTTTTTGTAGTTAACTGCCCTTGGGTTGTTACTCTGTGAATGAGACATCTCCAAGTCTCCCTATATTCCACTGCCCTGCTTAGGTCCTGTAAATTCATGCCCATGAGCTTCTTAATAGAGTCTATCCATCTAACATGCAGTCTTCTTCTCTTTCTACACCCCTCCACCTTTCCTAGCATTATTGTCTTTTGCAGTGAGTCATTCCTTCCTATGACATGACCAAAGTATGACAACCTCAACCTTATCATCTTGGCTTCCAGGGAGATTTTTGTTCTAGAATACAATTGTTTTTCTTTTTGGTTGGCCATGGTATCCTCAGCACTCTTCTACAGCACCACATGTCAAATAAATTGATTTTCTCCTATCTGTTTTCCTCACTGTTGAGCTATCACAATTGTAAATGGTATGAGAGAAAACAATGGCTTGTACGATTCTAACTTTTGTGCTCAATTATATATGTTTATATTTTGGGATCGGATCTTTTCTAATTCTTCCATAGCTGCCCTGCCCATTCCTAGTCGTCTTCTTATTTCTTGACTGCAGTCCTCATTCTGATCAATGTCTGACCCAAGGTATGACTCTTTTACTATTTCGATTTCCTCATTGTCTAGGATGTATCCTTGGTAATTATTTTTGTTTTTTTTATATTGAGCTGTAAGCTTGCCTTTGCACTTTCTTCTCTGATCTTTCCTAGTAGTTGTTCCAGGCCTGCAATACTTTCTGCTAGTAGTATGGTGTCATCTGCATATCTCAGATAACTGATATCCTTTCCTCCTATCTTCATTTCTCCTCCTTCTGTGTCCAAGCCTGCTGTTCATATGATACTTTCTGCATACATGTTGAACAGATAGAGTGAAAGGATGAAGCCTTGCCTTGACCCCTTTGCCAATTGGGAACCATTCTGTTTCTCCATATTTTGTTCTTCCAGTAGCCTCTTGTCCTAAGTACAGATTCCTCATCAGGGCTATCAAATGTAGTGACACTCCCATGTCTTTGAGGGCATTCCATAGCCTTTCATGATCATGATTTGCTATAGTTTATAAGACACCTGCTGATTTTCTTTTGCAAATCTTTGATGCACTCCATTAACCATTGTATGTTTGCAATGTGGTCCCCAGTACCTCTTCCATTTCTGAACTCTGCTTGTACCTCTGGAGATTTCTCTCTCCATGTATGGTTCAAGTCTGTGTTAGAGAATTTTGAGCATAATTTTGCTTGCATGGGAAATTAATGCTATGGTCCTTGCATGGGAAACTAATGCTATGCAGTCTTTTGTGTCTCTTTTTTGTGTGAATTGGGATGTACCTGTATATTGAACATTCCCAGTCTGTCAGCCACTGTTTTGTTTTCCATCTTTGTTGGTTAGCACTAGAGTTGGTTTTTTCCCAGTGTGGATTGAAGCAGTTCAATTGGAATATCATCTGTTCCTAGTGATTCATTTTTCCCAAGTTCTGTTATTGCAGCTTTCACTTTGCTTTTTAGAAGCTGGGGTTCATCTTCATATGGTTCTTCATTCCATGCATCTTTAATTTTCTCATCTCTTTTATATAACTCTTCTGTGTATTGCCTTCAGTGTCTTTTTTATTTCTTCCTAGTCTTGAATTATGTTCTTTCTTTGTCATATAGCACCCCAGACCTTGGTTTGAAGTTCCCTTTGGTTTTTCTCAAATTTTTGTGGAAGAGGTCTTTCACTCTTCCTTTTTTGTTATTGTCTTCTATTTCTCTGCATTGATTACTGTAGTAGTTGTCTTTATCTTTTCACACTAGGTGTTGTACAGTTGCATTCAAGGTTTGGATTTTGATCCTATCTTCCTTTTGTTTTGCTTCTCTTCTTTCTGTTACTGCTTGAAGTGTTTTCATCTGTCATCCATTGTATCTTCTTTTTGTTTTTGACCGCAAAAAATGTATGTTTGCATTCTTCCTTTATTATGTCCCTGGCTTCAGACCACAGTTATTCTGGTTCCTGGTTGATTATGTGTAATAGTACAAATCTTTTTCTTATGTTGTCAGTAAATTCTGCTGAGATGTTGTTCAGAACATATTTGGGTATAATGACTGGTTTTTGTTTCTTCTTCAGCTATACTCTTATTCTTGATATCAGTAGTTCATGGTTTGAACCACAGTCAGCACCTGTTCTAGTCTTGGCCACCATAATCTTTTGCTCCCTATTATATAATATACTTGATTTTTGTGTTGTCCATCTGGTGGTGTCCATGTGTATAGTCTTCTCTTTGGTTATATGAAAAATGTGTTTGCCAGGAATAAGTTGTTGGCCTTGCAAAAAATCTGTTAGATGCTTTCCTGCTTCATTTCTTATGCCTAATCCAAACCTTCCTACTGTTTTTGATTCCTTCTTGCTTCCTTCTTTGGCATTCCAATCACCAATGATCAGCCTGATGTCGGTGCATTATCAATTTCATCTTGGACTCCTTCATAGAATATCTCAATTTCTTCTTCTTTTGCCTTTGTGGTTGGTGCATATACTTTGATCATGGTGAGATTTATAGGTTTTCCATGGAGCCTTATTGACATGATTCAGTCTGACTTAGCATTGTATCTTTTGACTGCTTTTTCCACATCTTTCCTTAGTATGAAGAACATCCCATTTCTTTTTGTATTTTTGTTTCCTGAGTAGAACACTATGAATACATACAGTGAATGTCTTGCTAACTTTTGTTGCCATAAAGACTCCAGCCAGCAGCTGGAAGCAGAAAGGTTACCCCTGGCCCTGGAGTTCATACCTACAAGAACCTTTCTGCTTCCAGCTGCTGGGTCATAGTGTAAAAACTAGAAGGGAACAAGTGGCCAATGTCCTTTAAAAAATGCCCCAAGCACTGGGCATCAGAGCTTAGCATTTCCTTGGCTGTTTTCACATCATGAAAGAGATAGGTGTGGAGGGATTGTCTAGACTCTAGAGGCATTAGTTGGCTGAGCCAATTTGGGCACAAGCAGTTTCTCAGGTCACAGCAACTCTGCAAGATGGCATGAGCTGCTTCTCCCAAAGCAGCTGTTGCACAACTAGGAAATGTGGGAATCCTCTTGTGTGCAGTACTTCCTGAAAATTGAAGGTGGGAGGAAAAAGATATATTCTGTTTAAATAAAACAACTTTGGATAAACAAAGGAGATCCAAAAGAAAGAACAAACGCCTACCACACAGGGGTTTTTAGAAAGTGGCGACCCCATCCTGATGTTTGCTTTTCAGTCTGAAGAAAGAAAGGTTCTTCCATCTGTTATTAAAGGTTACACTGTCACCGAAAAGGCTAGCCACATGCAGGGACTGTAAATGGAGCCCATTAGAGTTAGATTGAGAGCTCACACTGCAGAGAGATTAATACTCCACTTATCTGCAAATGGCTGGGATATTCCACGTGGCAAGAGGCTGTTTGGAGTTTTTGAAAAATGGCTTTCCTCTTTCTGACACAACACGCTCATCTGTGTTTCTCCTCCCCCTCCCCCAATTTTTTTTTTTTTGATTAAACATTATGATTTGCTTTTGCTTGGGAACTATTAGCTACTGCTCGGAAAGAGTGAATGGCTGTGTTGAGCTCCAGCTCCTCTGTTTGATTGAAAGAGCACAACTGTTTTAGATCACAGCCCTGTTCCCAACAACATCATGATGTGTATGAACTCAGTTCATAGTTTTCGTATTAGCTTCTTTTCATGAATCAGGCAGGCAGCCGTTTCCATGCCATCATTAAAAAAGCATTCTGGACTCCAAAGAGGCTGCCATGGATCTTGTAGGGTGTTCAGCTGCCTTTTCTGAGACATGAACAAGCTGGACAAGGCAAAGCGACCTGCAGAGGGTAGAACTCATCTATCATGACAAAGAGATTTCCAACACCTGCCAGAAAATGATTTCTCTTTCTGTAATTCTTGTTTCGCAAAAACTTAAAACCACTCTCAGTATTGCTGAGTGTTTACTAGGTACTAGGATCTCCATGAGCCAGCCTGGTTTAGTGGTTTGAGAATTGGACTATGACTCTGTAGATCAGGGTTTTGAATCCCAGCTCGTCCATATAAACCCACTGGTGACTTTGGGCAAGTCACACTCTCTCAGTCTCAGATGATGGCCATGGCAAATCCCCTCTGAAGAAACTTGTCAAGAAAACCCCCTGATAGGTTTACCTTAGGATTGCCATAGGTCAGAAATGACTTGATGGCACACAACAGCAACAGGATCTCCATGCATCTGAGGAAGGAGACCAAGTCTATGACAGCTTATTCTATAACATCTTTCACTCATTTAGTCTCAAGGGTGCTACAAAATCCCTTGGCATACTGATATTCCAGATGAACATGGCTATGTCTCTGAATTGCTATCTCAAGCCATACAAAGTCATCCAGTAGGTTTCCATGGCTGAGTGGGGATTCAAACCATGGTCTCCCAGTTCAACACTGAAACTATGACGCTATTCTGGCTCATGGTTCCATTGTTTTCTATGAAATCTTAGAAGCTGTGCACAACAGACCTCAGCTAGAGTTTTCCTCGAAACTGTGATACAGAGGACTTTTATCACATGGGAGGCAAAGCACCGAAATCTCATGGATAAACAGAGTTTAAATCCTGTGAGTATCTTGCAAAAGCGGGATTGTTTTCAGATGATGTTGCATGACGTTGCCATTATCCCAGACTTAACCTGTGAATACATTTTTAAAAATGCACCCCTTTTTACTTTTTAAATTTTCTTGAAAATAAGAACTGGCCAAAAGTGACCAAATTGCACACTTTAATTAATGGGTTAAGTCTGGGATAATGGCAATGTCATATGAGGTCACCTGAAAACAACCCAGATTTTGTGGGATATTCCTGGATTTAATCCCCATTTATCCATGGGATTTGGGTGCTTGCCTCCCTTGTGATAAATTTGAGAGCCAAGGAATTGGGAGAAGATGGATTTATATATGCATTAATAAAATCTACAGGACAAACGGTCGGTCATCAGTATGAGACATCAATCATGAGATACTAAATACAACACACTAAAAGGCAGTAACAAATGGAAAAACAGGACTGTACATTTTGCCCTGTTTTCTTGACTCCTAGAAAGGTTAGAGAGCTTTTTCTTTTTAAAATCAAAGCTTGGAATCTGGAGCAGCTGATGGTGTAAACAGGCACCAGGTGGTATACTTGGAATCTGATTAAAAGTCTATCCAGCTGGGTAATATGGCAATATTACACAAACCCTATTACATGTATAACCCCCCCACAGGGCTCAAAAACTCTAGCTTTATCGCTTATATAACAGAAAGGAATATTGGAATATGCAGTTTCTGGTCATTATCAAATGACCAGAAAGCTTCAAAATATTGTAATACTTCAATTGTCAAAATACTATAACTAGTGGTTGAACACTATGCTCATATTAAAGGTCCATCTATAGAAATTTATTGAAAAGTTGGTTGTCCTACAGTTGTTGTTATTGTTGTTGTTGTTGTGTCCTTTCAAGTTATTTCTGACTTACAGTGACCCTATCATAGGGTTTTCTTGGAAGGATTTGTTCAGAGGAGCATTACTATTGCTGTTCCCTGAGGCTGAGAGCTTGCAACTCATCCAAGGTCAACCAGTAGATTTCATGGCCAAGCAGAATTGCACCCTGATCTCCAAAATCAGAGCCCAACACTCACATCCACTATGTCACAGTGTATTGATCTTGTCCACTTTCCCCATTTTATTGTTGCTGACTTCAGTTTATGCTACCCTTTGAATGAGGGAACTGTAAGCCCACCATCAACAACAGCCCTACTCAGGTCTTGGAGACTCATGGCTTTCTTGATTGAGTCTATCCATCTAGAATGTGGTCTTCCTTTTTTTCTACTGCCTTCTACCTTATCAAGCATTATTGCCTTTCTGGTGAGTCATGTCTTCTCATGATATGTCCAATGTACAACAGTCTGAGTTTGGTTATCTTTCTTTTAGAGAAAGTTCAGGCCTGATTTTCTCTAAGATCCATGTATTTATCTTTTTAGCAGTCCATGGTATCTTCAAAACTCTTCTCCAGCACCACATCTCAAATTAGTTGATCTTCAACCTATCACTGTCCAGCTTTCACAGTCATTCATAGAAATTGGAAATATAATAAATAGTAATAATAATAATAATAATAATTTATTTATACCCCACCCCTTTGAGATCAATCGAGGCAGCTAGGATGGTATGGACCATCCTATTAGCATTCAGAGAGAGATATTTACACTTCAAGACATTGTCTAGTTCCTTTATAGCTGCCCTTCCAAGTCTTTTAGCCTGTCAAAGAGCTCTGGTACCACAACAAATTACAAATCCCAGGATTCCATAGCACTGAAGCATGGCAGTTAAAGTGGCATCAAAGTGGATTGCTCCTGCAGTGCAGCCTCAGTCGTTTTCTGGTTTCTTGATTGGAGTCTTCATTCTGATTAATGAATGAGCCAAGGTATGGAAAATCTTGAACAATTTACTACCTTCATAGTCTACTTTAATGTAAATCATTGGCGGTCATTATCAAATGTAAACCTGCCCTGGCACTTTCTTCCCTGACTTTATTTTGCATAAAGTAGAAATTACACATATAGGAAATTACTTGTATAGGAAAGAACAGGAAAAAAAAATACAACTTCTGACTCTGGTTTACTACTATGACTTTTGACTTTATGATTTAATGCAAGATCCATGAATCAACACGTTTGAATTATTGCTACTTGCACTGCTGCTGTTGATCTGTATTTCAGCATTTTTGCTGAAAGGATAAAGAGAAGGACTTGTGGTGGAATCTAGTGTTGTTGTTTCACTACCATTATTTCAAAATACTGAGAACTACGAACTGTTCTATGAACTTTTTGTGACATATTTCTTGAAGAATTTACTTTTCTTGTGATCTCAGGTTGACTTCATGTGGATGAGACATTTCCCTTATATTTCACTTCTCTACTTAGTTCCTGCAAGGCCATGCCCATGTCTCCTTGACTCAATCCATCCATCTGGCATGAGGACTTCATCTCCTCATCCTGCCCTCTGCCTTTCCTAGCATTATTGTTTTTTTCCAGTGATCCATGCCTTTTCATTATATAGCCAAAGTATGTCGGCCTCAGTTTGATCATCTTGTCTTCTATGGAGATCTCTGGCTTTATCTGTTCTGTTAATTGATTGATCACAATTTCATATATGTGTAATGTGGAAAAGAGGGAAAATTACAGAAAACAATGTAAACGAAAGATTACTAATATGCTTACATTGCACAGTTTCTCCAGATTCCAGAATTTAGCACTTCTTGTTGCAGAATATGTCATGTATTGGTGCAGAATTTGATTGTTTTCTTTTTCATGGAGCACACAAATAAGCCACACATTCTTTTGCCTAATAGAAAAATGACCAAAACACAATTGTGACTCACAGAGAAACTTAAAGAAGATCTCTTTGCTGGAACACAAAAGCCAGCGATTCTAGCTGTTTAATGATCCTTTCATTGTATCACCAGAAGATATTGAACCATTGCTACAGATGGAGTTAATTGACCTGAACTACTCACAGCTGCTGATAAATAACCCACCCTCCTGGCTAGAGTTTGGGCCAAGTAAGCTTGATCAAATAGACATTTCAACCACCATCACAATTTGCCATAAAACCTACAGGCCTGTAACTATATCTGTTATCTTCTTTTTGAGGTTGTGGTTGTGTATCAACTTGTAACATGATGCTAATTTGGTATTAACTAGGATACATTTTCAATCAAGGGTTACCAGTTTACACTCTCAGGTTAAATCCAATTGTTAGTCCCAATCATGGTAGCTGCATTGAATCAATGGGACTTATGTAAGTGTTGATTGAACAAATCACATTAATTCAATGGGTCTGCTTTGTTGGACTGCAACTCTTAGCCTCCCTAGGTAGCATAGTCAATGCTGGAGGAATGCTGAGAGTTACAATCCAACAACTTCTGGAAGGAACCGTACTTCTTACTCCTGCTCTAATTATATTCTCATTTACTTGGGAGTACAGTTGGGCCTCCTTAACCAATAATTATTTATCTATGGATTCAGCCACCCATGGCTTGAAAATATTACAGAAAAAATTCCAAAAAGGAAACCTTGATTTTGCCATTTTATAGAAGAGGTGCCATTTTACTATGCCATTGTATTTAATGGGACTTGAGCATCCCCAAATTTTGTTATCCATGGGGGTCCTGGAATCAACCCCGAGACACCAGATTGGACTCTTTCATACAAGGCTAAATTGGAAGTATAATTTAAGGTCAATTCGAATGCAATCATGGGTTTTACGTTATTGCAAATTAACTCTTCACATGCAAATTCGGGCAGGAGGGAAGCCAATTCGAATGCAATCATGGGTTTTACCTTATTGCGAATTAAAGCTTCACATGCAAATTCGGGCAGGAGGGGGTTAATTTCGGGTAATGGGAAGTAATTCCGAACGGAGCAGGGGTTCATGTAAATTCGCTAAACAATCGAATTTACATAAATCCGCATTGGCTCCATTCGGAGTTGGGAGAAATTCCTCCCCGTTTGAAAGAATGGATTGTCTGCTCTTAGAAGCCATGACAATCAGTGTCAAACTAGTCAAACTACATTGATTCTATGGTGTGGCATTAGCCAATAAAAACCCTATGATAAATTCGTGGGGTTATCCTAAATTGACATACACAGCATACAAAGTGAGCTGAAAAGACATCCATAGGATTGCACTGTTAGCTTCATGAATATACAAAAGTGAAGCCGCACTTCTCTTATTCCAGCCATGACTTTGGATGCAGGCAGCCTTCCTATACACATGAAACCAATAATTGTCACAGATTTACCATTCTGAAAGTTTATTCTGTGTTGTTATTTTAAGAATCAGATTTTCCAGACTTCAGGAGTTAGATGTGACCTTATACCAAAATGACAACTGCAAAGAAACAAATCAACCCCAAAGCCAAAGGGAAAAGAGCAGGAGGAAAAAGAGCAGGATTTGTGCCATTCAGGAAGCAGGACCCCAGCCTTTGCCCAGCAAAAGAAAAGAAATAGGAGAGGCAGCATGGCGTAGTGGTTTGAGTGTTGGCCTATGGCTCTGGAGACAAGAATTTTATCCCCAGCTTGACCATGAAACCCACTGGTTGACCTTGGGCAAGTCACATGCTCTCAGCCTCAGGGAAAAGCAATGGCAAACCTCCTCTGAACAATCTTGCAAAAAACCAGGGGGTATCCTAAAGTTTTAATTATCACCTTTAAAAAAAGTTGATAGAAAGTTTGTTTTGATTTGTAGTTGTTAAAGTCACCATCCAGATTTGCACATTTTTCCCAGCATTTCTTGACCCTCTGGGTCAAGAAGTTTGCAGATTGCGCCTTATGAGGGAGTATCATAAAGTATCACTTGGAAGTTATTATGGTATATTGATGAAATTGTCAGTGTGACAATTGGTCCCTAAGTGCATGATATCGAGAAAATCAGCTCTTTGCATCCTTTATTTTTGTGACAGGCTGTGCCAGAAGTGACTAAAGTGTAAAATCCTCGTAAGGCGCAATCAGCAGACCTCTACAATAACGGTATTCGGAGGGTCGAGAAACGCTGGGGAAAATGTGTCAGTCTGGATGGTGACTATGTAGAGATAAATTTAACAACTACAGATCAAGACAAACATCCGTCAAATTTTTTAAAAGGTGATAATTAAAACTTTAGGATACCCCCTCGAAGGTTTGCATTTGGGTCGCCACAAGTCGGGAACAATTTGAAGTCACACAACAACTATTGCAAACATAGCACAAATACACAATTGTAATTTGAGAAAAGAAACCTAAGAAGGTTTACCTTTTTGGCTTTTCGGGTTATTTCCCCAGGTCCCTTTCCATTAGTCTTGTTAGCATCTGTCCCATCCGTTTTTCTGGTAAACACAAAGCTGAAACTGGCTGTTAATGCAGCTTTGGGGGACAAATCCATCGTTATTATTTTAAAACAATTTGTGTGAAGGAATTATCATTTTCCTTTTGCCTAAGGGAAAGCGGAATCTGCCATCAAGGAAATAACCCCTTCCAATCTCGTACCATGATGGCAGCTTTGGAATTGAAATGACATACATCCCGTATTCAGCAGACTTTCCCTTGAATTGAGTGGCAACGGAGGTCACCCTCCATTTCAAGCTGCTTTGTCCTTCAGTCGGCCTCACACTGGGCTAATTTTTCTGTAAGCACATTTTGAGCGGTTCTACACAATTGCCTGAAATGGAAGAGTAAATACAGTTTGGGTCCTTCCACCCACCCTTGCAACATCATTCAGTTGCCTTATTGATTGAGAGAATTTAGAGATGCAGTAGAGTCCCTGCCTGCCACACTTTTCTCTTTTCTGTCTAGTAATTGAGATTGTTTCCCCGGCAGCTGCCCTTGTTAAACAGAGAGCGCAGGCGGGGAAATTATTGTGATTTCAAGGCTGGGAGGTACAGCTGCTTTCCGTGAAATAGCAAACTGAGAGGAGATGGAAAGAAGAGATGCAGACTGAAGCATCCCAGCCTTGAGATGCTTGAAAGCAAGGGCTTTGAGGACCTGATCACAAAGGAATCTCTAAGAACTCCATCTAAAATTCCAGCAGGGTTTAGAGCCACTTACACTATCTAAGACTCCTGGCAAGATTAACAGTACAATCCGCATGCGTGTTTGGGTGGAAGTAAGCCTTTAGCAAACATTTGCCCATGAAGCTTTTCCTGTCAAATTTACGTTTGTCAAAAAAGCTTAAAGGCATAGGGGCTTTAACAAGAAAAAAAAAGTTGGTAGCTTTAACCCTGGGTTATACTAGTCCGCTAATTGTTTAAGCCTTAATTGGTTATTCTTCAAATGCTAACTTCCCCATCAGATTTCAGCTTGTCTAACCCATATCTTAGAAACGTACATTTGTAAAGGTCAGAGGACAATTCTGCCCCCCAGCGATGAGCATTTTGCAATTAGTGTGCTCTCCATTTGCATTTGATAATTAGTCCCTGCATAAACACAATTAGCTGTGCAGATTAACATTTTGTGTTCATATTAGATAAGAGGCATTTCTTTAGCAAAGCACGCTGCAAGGCCTGGAGTTGACATTTATAGATCCGTTTTGTGTTGGTGCCAATTAGTAGCATTAAGCGGAAACAGTAGAAAAGAAGCCTGCTAATGCTCTTAATATGGAAAGCAAAAGCAGCAACATGATGCTGTCTCATCACACTGTGTATCTCTGCTGCTATTTGGTTAGATGTCTGCAAGAAGAGTAAATTCACTCCTTAGGGCCAGACTGTGGCTTAATTTTCTAGGACCTAGCACTTCCTTTGAGAAAGTGTTGGAGTGGTGGTGGTGGATCTAAATAACAAGATCCATATGCAGTGGGGTCTAAACCACATCAGGCAAATACTGGAGGAGAAACCAAGCTGCAAGACAAATCCCTTGTAACAAATATACCACCATTTCCTGTCTTATCTTTCCACAGCCTTTTTCTTTTCCTTATGTTGGAGAAAAAATAGAGAGGTCGCTTTCTGCACCAAGAGATTGATTGATTGATTGATTGATTGATTGCATTTCTATTTCATGTTTCTCCAGGGGTGTGGAACACATCAGGTGACACCACTACTCCACAAACATCTGCCTTTGGGTACAAATGGGTTGTGGCATTTACTTGCACCCCTTTAAAATGCTGAAGAGATGGTGTGAGAAGGGCAAGTCTCAGTGAAAGGAAAAGGGAGAGGTCCCAGGTTATTTAAAAATTAAAATTTTAGATTTTTTTTCTCCCCAACAAATGAACTTTTAATTAAATTATTTATTATTATTATTATTATTATTATTATTATTTTAAAAACATCACATTGTACCAAATGTTCACTTTAACCACATGAAACTGTATACATGTAAATACATTTAGGCTGTATGTATGATACTGTAATTTAAAAGTATAATTTCAATGTTGTTTGTTGTTTATGTCACGACTATTACCATTAACACTCAGTGATATACAGGAATTACGATTTGTAAGTAACACTGGCACAAAAAGCATTACTATGTTCTATGGTGTGGCATGGGAGGAGGTCAATTGGGGATGTGTGACACCATGAGTTAGTACATCAGGTGACACCAACCCGAATGATGGCACTGTCTTTCCCTCAGGGTGGGATCCAGGGCAGCTATGGTGCCATAGATTTTTTCCTGTAATGCCTCATAGGGCTGTGCAGAAAAACAGTGAAATAAGTAAAATACTTAACAGTGTCATGTTTGGACAAATGGACCTGCAGAGCTTTGTCCCAGTCAGGTGCATTTCAGGGGAAGGATAGAAAGCAAACCTCTTCTATCAGAGGACCAGACCCAGAAAAGAGAGCTTAGTTATCATTTTGCTTGGCCTCCAAAAGCTACTTTGGACGTTGGATCCACTCTAGACTGTATGCTCAAGGCACCAAAACTTTATTCTTCCCTTAGATCTGGAAGTTCTCTAGCAAGGTATTGCAACAAAAAGGCTTTATGTGTTCTTCCATGTATGGGTACAGTAATGGCATTGGGTGCAGGGGAGGAGGCAAAACAGATGACGGTGTAGGACCAAGTGAGATCTGAGAAAGTGATGATAATGTGGCAGAGTAATCCCGGAGTTGTCTTGGCTGATCACATGTCCTCCAACATTTCATAGCTGAAACCTATGACACATATGGCCACACGAGGTTAGAGTGTGGTCAAGATGATAAGAGTTACTAATGTGGAACAACAGACGAGCTTGGAGATGCTGCATCAGTTTGCTTTTGCCTGACCCTCCTGGGAAGAGTAAGACTTTGCCCGACTGAGTTAATGGAGTGCAAACTACTTTTTTGCACCTGGACCTCAATTTGCAGCAACTGAAGTAAGTTGAAGAGAAAGAGGTAAAGTGCGAAGAAGAGGAACATTTTAAAAGCAGGAGAAAAAAAATGGGACAACAGGAGATCAATCAAGATTGTTCCCACCTAACTGGGACAGTTGGAGGGTGTGCAGTAAGTGGCTGTTTAAGCTGGGGGGTTGCATTTTGGTTGTCCAAATAAAGGTATCACTTGAAGCACACACACACACACACAGAGCTTCAAGTTACTTGTCAACTTATGGTGACCCCATAAATTTTTCATAGGGGTTTTTTAAGGCAAGGAATACTCAGAGTAAATATTGTAAAAAATGACCCTTACTCATCTTGTTCTTGAAGGTGCAGGTGAGATTTTTTTTTTAAACTCTTCTTGCTCTTCACAGAATAATATATTGCAAGGTGATCATTCCTTCCTCCCCAGGAAAGATCACAAATTCCTCCCCAGGAAAGATCAGAAGTGAACAAGTGATCATTTGCTCAAATTATGTGTACCATAATTCTATTTGCATTATCCTGTGCCTGAAGGCTACAACTTTGGTTCCCCTCCCCCCCCCAGCTGCTTTTTAACCTCTAGTTCAAAGCCAAAGGTACTTGAACAATTTTCCCAATCTCAGATTTCCCCAAGCTCTGCTCATTTTATGACTATGACTCCCATAATTGTGAATAACCAAAATGGGGATGAAGGGAGTTGAGGTTCAATACAATTAGGATTTCTTAGGCAAGAAATACTCAGAAGTTGTTTTGAAAGTTCCTTCCTCTGAAATACAGCCTCCAGCACCTAATATTCCTTGGCGGTTTCCCATCCAAGTACTAACCAGGGCTGATCCTCTCTTTACTGGGGTTCTCTCTCTTGAAACCACTTCTGAATATTTCTTGCCTAAGAAACCCTGTTTGTATTGAACTATAATTCTCTTCACCCTCAGGCAGATTACTGGTAGTTCAGAGGAGGATTGTCTTTGCCTTCTTTTGAGGCTGAGAGAGTGTGACTTGTCCACAGTCACCCAGTGGGTTTTCATGGGTAAATGGGGATTCAAATCCAGTTCTTCAGAGGCTATTGCAGTCAAACACTCAGGCCACTATACCCGTTAATATATTTATATAGTTACACATAAAGCTTTCTTAAGATTCGGGGAATAGATCTATTAGGTTAAAATGGAATTTTTCACCTTAAGACCATGTGCTTAGCTTGAGCCAATTGATCTTATGGCTTAAACTACCTACTTGCTGTTAGGAAAGAATGTCTTTACATTGAAAACAAAACCAGAGTTTTCCCCTCGGCCCACACAGCCTGCACCATAAGAAAGCAAGAAGAAATAACCAATTAGTGTGTAACCCCTAGTAGGACCCTGTCTGAGTGGTTGTTTATGTAAAATATGTAACCTTGCACATTGAATTCTAATTTGTACAGCTTCACTAGATAACATCCCGTTTTGGGGTGTCACCCATTGTGGTCCTAACTCCTCACACCCCCTTAGTGATGCCTCTGCTGTTCTGGGCTGCTCTGATTGACACTACCTGCATTCCTGCCAGAAACACTGCTGTGGCTGATGTTGTTATTCAGAAGATGGCAAAATTGATGGAATGGGGGAAGATGGGCTTGACTGATAATTAGCCTGGCCAAGTTTTCTGCTACATTCTGGAGCAGCTTCTTTAATAGCTCTGTGCTGCTGGCAGATATCAGCAGGTAATAATGCTTCTCTCCATCCTGCGAAAAAAAGCTTAACTGCTGATATTAACAGATCAAGAAGGTATTAAATGCGGAAAAGCAAGCCAAGATCCTCCCCATCCCCTGATCATTTGGCTTAATTTAAAATGGACAAACTGGATTTTCCTCTTAGTCCAGTCCTCTGGGTTATTGGAGAAACATAGTATTAGCAAATGGGTCTTATTCTCAGGCCCAATCTGCATAAACCGTAGATCACCCTGGATTATGCCACTTGCGGCAGATGTGGTGGGTGCTAGGAATGTAAAGAATAGTCACCCAATTGTTCATTCTCAATAAGAGAGGCTCTCTTGATCTCTTGAGAAAGCCTGCTGAGAAACCACCAGCCTCAGTGTGATTTCTTGCCTCCAGCATGAGAATGAGACAAGGAGTGCTTTTGTTTTTTCATTGAGGTTTCTGTAATTTCTAAAACCATGTTTGAGCACAACTTCTGTCCCCACCTCCCTTTTGAGACAAAGCACACATACTCACAGCAAGTACAGAACAATGGGCTGTCTATGCCACAAGGAAGGTCCACATCAGAAGGAAGCAGCAGCAGTAGCTTAAATATGCAATTTGCACAATTGGGAGGGGGGGGGGAGTCTTGTGTGAGAACTTTCACTTTGGGGAGTTCAATTTCTTGCACACAAGAGCAAGCAGAACTAGGATTTACACTCCTATGCAATGCATATGTTTGAACCCTTCCCTATGGTGGCTTCAGTGTCCATGGGGTGAATCAAGGTTTTATCCTGAACTTGAAAAGAGCTGTCCAATGTGCTGAACCCTGTTTTTAAATAAGGTTTAGCACTTTGGTTGGCTCATTTTAAATTCAGGCTAAAACCTGAAGTAGATTCATCACTCCACTGACATGGAAGTCCCCAGCTGTTTCTGTAACATGGGCTTCGCTCAATCACTGTGAATTGACTGGTTGTAATTGCCCAATTGTTCTGGTGTTCATGGCTGTCAACTTGTTTAGGTTCAATACCTCTTATCACTCACACAAGGACAGGAAGCATGACCTAGCCCAATTATGCAAATCTCCAATTTTTCTGAGTGTGTTTTTATAAAAAAACATTTTACAATCCAATGCGTTGGTACACTACTTCTTCCATGAGCCCTCACTTTTGGCTAAACTGATGGCAATGAGTCTAGTGATCACGGGAAGGCTACAGATTCCCCCAGGCCTGGTATAATCCTTAAGTGAATCCAGGAAGCAAGCTAGATCTCCAAAGCTATTTATGGAGGTGGCTATCACTTAATGAAGCAGGTCAGCTACTGACATTTTGCAAACACCTGTGGAGCCAGGAAGCACTGGAGATTAATCATTCTACATTTTTTGGCTGTAGTGGATGCTTCTAGTCTGCATCAACAGTATAAAATCTAGATTGAGGGATGTAATGGTACTACTCTATTCTGTTGTGGTTAGACCTCAGTTGGAATACTGTATACAGTTCTGGGTACCACAATTCAACAGATATATTGACAAGCTGGAGTGTGTCAGAGGAGGGTGTCCAAAATGATGAAAGGTCTGGAGACCATGCCCTATGAGGAGCAGTTTAGGGAGCTGGATATGTTTAGTCTGAAGAGAAGGTTAAGAAGTAACATGATAACATGATGTTTAAAAAATTAAAGGGATGTCATAGTGAGGATGGAGCAAGCTTGATTTTTGCTGCTTCACAGACTAGAACATGGAGCAGTAGATTCAAATTCCAGGAAAAGAATCCACTTAAACATTAGGAAGAACTTTTTTGAGGATAAGAACTGGCCGACAGTGGAATACACTGCCTCTTCTTTGGAGATTTTTAAACAGAGGCTGGATGGCCATCTGTTGATGGTGCATTCCTGCATGGCAGGGGCTTGAACTGGATGGCCCTTGTGGTCTCTTCCAACTCCAGGATTCTTTGTCTAGGCCTTTTAGATAGGATTTACAAGGCTATTGTTTTGGCCAGTCACAAATATTCCATAGTGATTTTCACCAACATTCCCTCCTTTTTACTTGCTTAAAATGTGTGGGTGGTGAAAAGGGCATGAGTTGGGGGCACCCAGCATCTAACTTTGTAACAGACTTCATCTAACAAGCTCCCTCTTTGCCAAACCATTTGGCACATCAGAACTAGAGTCACAGGCCAATCCCCCAAATAGGCATGGGAAGGAGGGTGGGAGGCTGGCAAAACTGGACCACCTTGCTTCCTATGAAGTTGCCTCCTCAGGAATTAAGTGCCATTAAACACAAGTACATGTTGTGCTTGCAAATGTTTTCATATATACAGAAGTTTCAGTGGTAACGTCTGGGGAAAATAATTTGCCCTCCTGCTGCAAGTACTTGCAAATAGGCAAAAATTAACAAGAACCTGCCTGCCAATATTGAACCGTACAACTTAATAAATTGTTCTGAGTCCTTGATTAAAATGTTGAGGTTGCTGCATGCATTGCTTTGAATTACTTTGCTTTTACTTTAATCTGATTTTTAATTAGAAAACTACCTAAACTTAGTGAGGCCACTTCTTACCTTCCCTCTTCTGTAAGATTCCCTCCAGAAGGCATGCTAACTATACCTTAATGTTTTAAGCAGCAAAAAGAATTCTTATCCTTTTACCCACTGAGTAATGACAACTTTTCAGGTAAGAAGGCAATGAGTGGTCATTTTCAGCATCTTGCACTGTTGGCTTTTTCTCTGATCAATCTGGTACAAAGCCCTGATTTAGGGCTGCTTTGTTCCAAGTTCTTATTCAAAGCTTAATAGCAGAGCTGAGTCTCTTCTCGTCTAATATGAAGCAGCCTAATGCCATGGGTATCCTACAACATGGCATCCCACTAAACTAAATGGGGCTAACTCTGAGGAGTGCAGAGATAACTGAGTCCAAAACTGTCATCCTAGGCATACCTGCAGCTAAGGGATGGTATATGTGTCTTGGAGAGGAGCTATTGAATATTAACTAGGGAGCAGTCATGCTGTGCATGTTAAAGTGACTGAGATTAAATATTTGTGTATCTATCCATGGTACCTATTTATTGGTGTCAGTGAGAACAAGTTCATGTATGCACTTTTGGGATATTTTAGACACAAGCCAGTTTATTAACTTTCAATGTGCAGTTTAACCTGTCATAATATCTCGAGAGCTCCCACAGCTTTAATTCCATTGCTGGGTGAGTTTAGTGAATTCAGTTTCGCCACATATGATCCAAGATGAAGTATGGAGTTCTGTTGTTTGAAGGCACAGGATGGATTATATCAGTCATTGTGAAGCAGGAACCTGGGTCTGATTGTATCCCACAAAAACACAGTCTAGCAAACTCTTTAAATAGACAAATAATAATTTAACAGTTCTATTCCCAAATCCATGGATCCCACTAAATTGGCACATAGTTCCCAAATGGAAAATCTTTGCAAACCAAGGAGTAGGACTGGTGGA
The DNA here is from genome assembly GCA_034509955.1 of Urosaurus nigricauda. Classification (NCBI taxonomy): domain Eukaryota; kingdom Metazoa; phylum Chordata; class Lepidosauria; order Squamata; family Phrynosomatidae; genus Urosaurus; species Urosaurus nigricauda. The sequence goes on along the minus strand of JAOEGL010000002.1, from coordinate 109,882,132 downwards.
GCAGATCCCTTTATTACAGCTGAGAAGGAATAATAATTCTGTATGACCCCAGAAATAGCCAGTATCTTTTGTCTGGTTTCCACAACAGTGCCCCAGGTCTTCAAGTGGTTACTACAATTTCTGTTGCTTGTCCCATGTGCAATTGTATTGCAAGTCTGCCCGAAGAACATATCACAAATGTGTGGTTTACTAGGTTTTTGAAGAGATTTTCCTTTTAAAAACCTCACAAATTTTACCGTACGTTTGGAATCATACATTCCCTGACAAACCAGTTTGCATGTGGACTTTTGTGGGGATAAGACACCCTTTGTCAGATGAAGATTCCGTGATAAATGATCAATGGTATGTGTGCTATAAGCTTTGAACATAAGGCCCAGCGAGGAATAAAGAGATGGTATCTGGAGCACACTATGTCACACTATACTGGAGTTAAATTTCAAGAAGGGATGTTATTGTCACAGTAAAAATTAGCAGAATATGACTTACTTGCTAGCTAAGTCAAAGTTTACATCCATTTGCTTCTTCCAATATTAACCAGTTTTGTTCGTAGAGGTTCACAATTATTTTAGGCATTATTTTTCCAGCTGCAAAACACTCTTAATTTTGATTTGTAAATGTGCTCTCAATGGAAAACCTGGTTGTTACCTTGTTAGGTGTGACCAATGGGAAATACAAGAACTCTGCAGTCTCCACACATTCACATTTTCCTGGACATGTTGAGAGTCCTTTTCTGGGGAAACCTATGATGAATTTGTTTTGTCTTCCACCTTCCTGCCACCATCGCTGCCCTGGCTCTTCTCCCATACTATGTCAATATGAAGTGTCAATTAGCAACAGTAAGGACATGTAACATGTCACCAGATTATTGTTTTTGCTTTTTTTTTTTTATTGAACCCTGGTTAATGCAAAACTGCTCAGCAGCAAGTAGACGTGTGATCTCTAAGAACACAGGCAACAAGTAGCAGACTGGATGGCCAACTCCCTTCCAGTTAAAAAAGACAAAAAACAGAGAAAACTGAGCAGGGAAGGGGAAGTGACAACAGAGAATCAAACATTTGCCAAACCGATGTCTGAATATAGATGGCACTGGAACTGACCCATTAGATCTGGACATGGGCACCAAGGAATGGATGAGGTAGATGGCTGGGAGGGAATCGAATGGACTGAAATGGTCTGCAGGGCAACTGTGCTGTTACTACACAGTAGCAATTTATTCCAGCACCTCTTTTTTTTTTACTGAAAATTGAGCAGCAAAACCTTAAATAAATCAACAATTGCTTATTGCTTCATATTTAGGATTATAGATTCTTTAGTTTATCAGTACCTTATGGCCTTCCACTGTGCGTTCTTTGTACATTTTCCATTACAGATACATTCTCTCCAGACCAATAAATTATAATTCTTTTAAAAAGGAAAAAAAAAATGAAGAATACATTACAGTTTTGAAAGGGGTGGGAAAGGTATCACCAAACATTTTTTGACATATATCTTAAAATAAGATGACTTTCTTTATCTCTCTCTTAAATGCCTAAATATAAATAATAAAGAACATTATGTTATTTACAATGTTATAACAGATATATAACTCATAAAGACAGTAAATGATTGTGGGGAAAACATCCAAGTATGTACACGATGTATTTACAAAAAGAACAGTATACTTAAAAATGATACGCAGCCATTTCCTCGTCTGCCTTGCTCTGCAGCGTTTTATATAAGGGTGATCTGATGGGTGTCAAGTGGCTGACAGAGATTGAGCCCGCGCTGAACAAGAGGAGAGCAGACTTGGTTTACAGCTCCCAATAAAAGATTGTACACTACTTTTTTTCCAGGCATTAGTTAAGCTTGCTGAATGCTCAGCCATTCTTTATTTGCATTGATGCAGGCACTGGAGGAAAATAGGGATATGGTGCTCTAAGATGAAGACAAAAGAGAATAAGGAGAACAGACATCAGTTGTCCATCAGAAGCTGATAGTGAGATGGTTTTGGGGACATACCGTGAAGATGCAGACAGATTGCAAGCTGGTAGTAATTGACTTTCACAGAAAATTCCAATGCACTGCAGCAGTCACAGAGCTGGGTCTGCCATATAAACTCTCATTTGGAGCTTTGGCAGGATAGAGTTTTTCTCACTGCCAGACTATTTATTAGGAGATGCAATGCCATCTGAGCCCCACTGCCACAGGACAGCATCAACTGCATTCAGAACCACGGTTCTTTGTTTTGACTGGTGTTTCACTCAGGATACATTTTTAGCAAATACTAATTGGGAGGGAGAATAGAGACTACACTTAATAAATTGGGGGGTGACAACAGTTTGAATGCATAAAAGGTGGCTGCCCTGAGAGCTGATGTCGTATTTTGTTCGTTTTTCTTAATAATAATAATAACCACTTTTAAGCTTGCATTTATGGGAGGAGAACCATTTAGGAGGATGTCACTTTTCATAACCATGGCTGCTTCTCAGACAATTGTATCAGTTGATTTATTCATGCATGTGCATCTATCATTGATGCAGCATTCTTTAAATGAGCCAAGATGGTTAATAGCCCAGATGGAATGTTCTCCCCGTCCAAAATCAACTGGAATGCAAAACATTCATCTACGTAATTGTAAATCAGCTAGCAATGGGAGATCAAGCAATATCCATACAGGTATGAACTAATCATAAACTTTGTTAATGAAAATGTTATGTTACCTTTTATTTGTGCCTTTCCTCCTTTACTTCCCCACATATTTGGCTATGACTGTTATCAGGGACAGGATATTAAACTGGTGGCCTTGATGGGGGGCCAGGCCTCCCATTAGATGCCCATGTAGCATGTACTTCTATCTGCTAAAACATGCCTTTTAAGCAATGCGGGCCATTTCTGTGGTGGGTGGGTAGGAGATAAGTGAAATGTATCCAGCCATTTTTGTGAAGCTTCGACAGATATCTACAGGGAGATGTGCTTCGACAGATACCTACAGGGAGCTCCAGAAGTCTTTACATGATCTCCTTCCAGCATGTCCAGAGGCAGGAAAACAACTGGATGCATCCCCTCTGAATTCCCTGCTCTCCGACGACACAGAAATGGCTGTATATATCTCAAATAATCCCATTTGATCTAGAATCCTCTTTGGCTTGAAAGGGTGAAAGACCACTGTATATGTTTTCTTGATGAGTATCTATTATAGGTTGCAAGATAGCAATTTCAGGGGTAACACTCTAATTCAACCACTTCACTTTAACATTCGTTTTTAATTGAATTTTAGCTACTACTTCCGAAATTCTTGTCTAGCATTTTGAACAACATGAAAAAAATTGGTTGCTTTCAGATTTAATGACAGCTCCTTCTTTATACTTATTTTTCATTCTTACTTTCTGATCTTTGAGGGATCAGTGGTTGTGGCCTTTCGTGGTTGGAGAAATTTGAATACCCAACACAGGGAGAAATGGTTTTAAACCAAAAATCTATGGGCTGACATCATGTTAGAAAAGTTTCTCTCCTGTGTGTATGTGTCCCAAAACTGAAGGATTAAAAACAAACAAAAATAGACAACACAATGCATTTCAGAACATGGGGGTTAAAATACAGTAAATTTGTTGCATTTCATATGCAAGAATAATGTGATGACCAGGTAATCAATATTTATGGACATACTAGAACCACTCATCACTTTGCCTCTTAAATCAGATGCAGTATCTAAGGTAACCTCCAAAACAGCCTTCGGTGATGTAGGAAAAATGTTTCCTCACTGTAGCCTTTCTATAAACATTTGATATAATTCATATTTTATTTTATTAATTGTAACCAGCTCCCAAAGATGAAAAATCAGTGAAAATGGCCACTTAAGGATGCATATATATTATTCTAATTTTTGTTACTGTTTTTTCATCTCTCTCGTCCATTTTCTCAACAATTTGACTTTTTAGTAACTTTATTATTGGTAATATTCTATATTGGTAATATAGAAATGAAAATTAAGTGATGAGTGGGGATTTATGTAGTTCCTTTTCAGCGTTGTAAATGTAGACACAAAAGGTAACGTTAAACGCACACATCAATGCATTTGTGCTGACATTTTATATTGATGAGAATTCCTCTAATTTAGTGGTTTTCAACCCACAGTAGTATATATGCCATGTTAAATTTGACCTAGAAAATGCTAGAATTAGCTGTAAGAAACTACTGTTCTTTTTACATCAGTAAAATGTCAGCTTAAGAAACAGACTACTTCTGAATGTTTGCCATTTAAGTTGGCACCCTTTGTATTTAATACCTTGTAAGGTGGATGAGTCACAGCTAGCGTCTGTCAAAAAACATTTCATTTTACTTATACCAATTATGAAGTTACAAGTAAATTTTAAATATTGTAGATATTCAGGTAAACAAGGTATAATTACAATATAATATTAAGTTCAGGCATACCCCAATTAAGAAAGCCTCTGAGAAAGAAACTCCTTTTTACACAGCATTTTTAGGGGAACCCTATCCAGCAGCCTCATTTTCCTGACTTCTTAGTTAGATTTTTTTTGCAGCATTGGCATTGGAATGATGATGAAGGAAGGCTGGAGAAAGATGTGTGGTTGCAGCAGTGTGTCTGTAGTAAATAATGCAATGCAGTTTGACTTACTCTTTCCGTGTTATCTCTGATATCAGAGTTTCTGTTAAAGAAGGAAAGTCCAGGAACACATCTATTTTGTTTACTGGGGTATACCTGTACTTAATTTTTCCCATTTTTATCTTTTTAATAGGCAGATTTTAGTAGTGACTCATCAACCATGGAAAAGGCCTAAAGTGGAAGAAAGAACATGGTCTTCTTGCCTAGAGGGCATCACATGAGAGTGAGAATTTGCAACACACAGGAGAAATGTCAGTCAACTTCAGATCCCCCTCCTTTGGGTCCTGATTGGGCTGCAGTCCTCAACGTGCAGAAATCTATAGAGCAAATGCGGGGGAAATTCTGAAGTTAAGCATGAATGAGAGGAGAGGAGAGGGGGCAGGGGCAGATACAGGTGCAGATCACTTTTGTACTGGTACCATTTGTTTTCTTTTGCAGTTCTGGTAGTGTACCCCAGCACTACCAGATGGGGAGCAGTTGGAGCATATTCTATCATCATGCCGTTAGGAACAGTGAAGAGAATAATAGTGGTTTAGTGAACTTGAAACTGATGCAGGAGGAGTGATTTACCTGGTAGAGAAATGGAGCAAACAATCCATCTAGGAGGAAGGTATGTGCAGAGAAGAACATTGGGAGTATTAGTAATATTTCTGAAAAGTTAGCTGTTTGCCTTTGTTACAGTGTGCTTAGTGCTATTATATCTGCTGCCCTAAGTCCAAAAACCTACTATGAAGTCTGTCTTGGTTTCCTAATTTTTGGGGCTAAACCTAGACCCAAGATTATTCATTTTCAAGTTAAGACCTTCTCTGAATCATATACTTCTGTAGTTACACATACCTAATAGTGCTACAAAACCTTTTGGTTCAGTACTTGCAAAAGCCTGGGAAACTGAAGACAGATCAATGGAAAAGGTATGACTTGATAGGGTTTAGGTTCAACATTACAGATTGGTGATGATTTGCAAGATCTTACTCTTCACTGCCTAAAATCGTGCAGAAAAAGAATAGTCCCTGCTTCTTCTTGTTGTTAGACTATATGAGCCAAACAGTTCCTATAACACAGAACTTTCAGTAAGATATTTAGCTTCAAGAGCAAGGGCCATGGGGGGCTTCTGGGAAACAAAGCAATATAGGAACGCCTTCTTCCTTTTAAAAAGCAGATATTCACTAGCAAAAGAAGACAGTATCATTGACTCCCAAGATGCCAGGAAACTAATGCTTGAAAACATTCAATTTTTAGGTTGTGAGCAAGCAGCCAGTGTTTAGCAACACAGTTAAACATGCACTTGAAGTCAATACGATAAAATGGAAACTTCAAGCTTGTGTACATGTGAACTGCATAAATTGGAGAGCCGTTGATTGGTGGTTTTGTAGTGTTAACTTCATCAACACTTATAGCATGAGCCTAAGCAGGTTATGCAGAAGTAAATCCCACTGAGTAAGTTTTCCTGATACATAGGATTAGGGTTGCATCTTACAGTGCTCAAGTTACATTCTCCAGATCAAACCCTCTGGGAGTTTTGAGGAACTCAGTTTCAGATGGATATGTATAACTTTTAACTGAGTTCAAATGACCAGCCATGAACTGAAAACAGATTTGTTATTCTAACAGATTCTCCTGGGCATCAGCAACAGCAGCACCGACCGGTTATTTTTTCATTCATAAAAAGAGCATCCATAGGATGTGTCTCCTCTCCTCCAGTCGCCAGGTTATGTTGAAGATGACAACATATGTCAATTAATAAAGGCCAAGTGTACCTAATTTGATCCACATTCAGGTTCAAAAGTGAGGTTGCCTTGTGAAGGAGGAGCTGCAATACCCCTGCTGTTGGTGGCAAAAGATCAAACTAGAAGATGGTAGATATGCTTGTTTAAATCAGGGTCTGCCTCAATTATGCATTCAGCAGAGTGGGAAGTTTTAGGGCAAAATGGGTATATGGATAGGAATATTCACTGTGCCTTATACCAGTAGCATAAACCCATGTTCTAAAAATAAGACTCCTCACAAAACTCTTGGAGGCTCACTTGACTTTAAACAAACAGATTTGCTACTTTCATATTCTGGTTTGATCCACTTGCAAGGAAGCATTCAGTCAGTAGCCACATGCATGCACATAACAAAAACCCATGCATGATTGGGATCCTGGCAAATGTTAACATGCTTGTCGTATAAATACTGAAATTAAAAAAAAATTGGTCACGTGATATACACTTAATAGCTTAATATTTAGCCCCCCCCCACACTTATTTTAGCACATTTGGTTCCACTTTATATGTAATCTATATTAGTGCAATGGGAGAGATGACCCACCAAACAATAGTTGGATACTTCCCCCCCCCCCGCAACTGAATATGAAATATGTCTCTATCTAAAAATATAGACTCAAAATTACTGTTCTTCTCAGTGGCATTGCAATTCCTCTTGTTATTTAGTCACCTTCTTATCTGTTTACTAATACCTGTTCTAAAATACTTGGGAACTGCAATGATCTTAACCTGGACATAATCCAGTAGGAAGTTTTCCTACTAGCTAAAATAACATGCTGCTTTCCTACATGCTGAAATAAATAGGTGCTGAACCAAAGGCCAGTTGTGCTCCTGTGCAGATTGCATTCATTTCAACGATGACCTTCCTGCTGGATTGTGATCCAGCAATCCTAAACTTGTACTTTTAAGAAACATCATTAAAAAAATTAAACGTGTGTGTGTATGTTATTACAGGGACAGAATCATTGTTCTTAGGTAAGTTCAAGCAGATTCTTGGGCTGATTACATTAAATGTAAAATCACAGTATTTCTGTCAAAATTATAGCACTACTTTTTTGTATGCATTGTCTTGCTGTTTTATTTTATTAATTGATGCCTTGCCTTTCTATCAAAAAAGATGCTCAGGGTAGGCTACTTAGTAACAGCATGCTCTTGGATCTATCATCTCCTCAAGGCTCCCAAAGCAACCCTTATGTCTGCCAGAGTAAAGAGCCATTAATATAGGGTAAGCAAATAAAAACAGGGCTTTTTTTGGAATCAGGGTACAACAAGCAAACACAGGGACTGTTGCAATTTTTGCAAACTGTACAGCCAGTCACCAGTAATGCAATGCACAAAAAGAAAATGAGCCAGGAATGGGGGCAGGGTGGGCAGATACAGGTTAGGAAGAAATAACCCAGAATGTTCAGAGATTTTGGCGAAATACCGTAGGAACAGCAATCACTTGTAACTTTTACAAAACTTGCTCTCAACATAACATAACATAAAGGCACCATTGATATTGTTCTCATTTTTGAAATACTGTAAAAAAATTGCTACATATGGCACATAACACTTTTGTATATACATTATATATTTAATTTATAAAAGTTTTTTTCCTGTGTTTTTTCTTAATCCTAATAGCAGAACTGCTAAAATAAAATAAATTGTTTTAATTTAAAGGTGGAGTACTTCATTATATAAAATAAAGTTTTACATGTGAATCTATGTGGGTTTTTTAAAGTGTTTTTTTTTTATACAGGGATGGGATCTTGGTTAGCTATTACACTGGACAATCTGGCTTGCAATTCTTCCTGTGTTGAGAACCGGCTGTTTTGGTTAGTCCTGGTGTCAGCCAACCGATATACAGAAGCTGATTCTAGGTCAGCTGCCATGGGGTTTTGTATGCTCAGAAAAGGTGTATCTTCACCTATTCTTTCATCTTCTGTTTCACTCTCTGAGCTACTGTTCTCACAGCTTGTGTCGGTGTCTATTTCCAATCTGTTGGAAATGTGGCCATTGGGTTTTGTTCTTTTTGCCCTCCGACTATTGACTAGTTTCTTTGGGGGCTCTTGTGTTGGCTCATACTCCTGTGTGGTTTCATATTCCTCATCTTCCACTATCCTCAGGGGACTTGGTGGTAGACTGTTGTTTTCATGGGCAGGGTTGTGGTGGTAAGAGGAGTTGAATTGCTGTATGTGATGCTCATATTTCTCCCGCAATCGGGGTGGTGTCACCAGAAGGAGAGGCCTCTCCTCTTCTATAAATGGACTAACTGCCACAGAAGGGACAGACATTGTTAAGCTGGAGACTTGTGGAGACATTTCTGAAGCAGGTGACTTTGGAGAACTTGGAGTGTGGAAATCTACAGGTGACATTCGGGCTGGTGTGGTCATAGCTGATACATACCTAAAGAAGAACAGATGAAAATTAAGTTGGAGCAGAATTAAATGAAAGAACAAATATATGAGAATAGTCGCCTTCTTTTCTGCATGTATGTGTGTGCGTTCCCCAGTTGGCTTTTAATGGACTGCATTAAATATCATTATAGCTACTGACAAAACTGAATTTAAAATCTATCCAGTTATTATTCATTTCTGTGAATACAAACCTGTAGCCCAGAGTTCCCTTTCTGTGATTTAAGACAGCATTTAACATTAAATGGAAATAGTTTAGTTTTGTTTATTGTCCAAAGGCCATTCATTTTTCACAGATAGTAATAATAACCTACAAAAAGGGACAAAATATGATATCTGTCTACCAGACTCACTGCTTCTGGTTCATGAATCCTAGATACCAGAAATTTGGTAAATCTACTAAAAAGCTCCTAAAGATGTTTATTTGAGGATTATTTTGTTTGAAAAAAACAACAACAACCCAATTTAATGGCTAAAATCCCATTTTAGTCTTGACTACAGTCAACCCATATTTGTATTTTTAACTGTTGTAAGTCACTTTGTTTTTACAAAAAGCGGGATAGAAATAAAAGTTTTATTATTATTTTATTTATATCCCATTTGACTTATTTAGAGTTGACACAGTAGGCTGAAGGTGTCAACTCTAGATGGAACTAGCCTACAAGATGCCAGCCAACATGACTCTGTTTGAAGGCAGAGGTGACATCTCCAGATACTAGGTGACTTCTCTAGAATGTGCAGAGGATTAGTCAATAAATGTGGGGATTAGTCCAAAGAACTTGTCCAACTCATCCAACTTGTCTCCCTGCTCCTGTGGGGCAGCCCTCCTACCAGGGCCAGACACATCCCTCTCATAGGTACCATAGTGGTGCGCCACGGAAGTGGATGTGCCTTGGAGTCTTAGTGGCTGTCACTCAGGACCAAAACGCACTGCAGAAATAATGCAGTTTGAGACTGTTTTAACTACCCTGGCTCAATGCTAGGGAATTCAGGGAACTATAGTTTTGTGAGAAATTTAGCCTTCTCTATCAGAGAGTTCTGGTGCCACAAAAACAAAACAAAACAAAAAACCTACCATTGTTAGGATTCCCTAGCACTGAGCTAGGGCTGTTAAAGCAGCCTCAAACTGGATTATTTCCGCAGTATGTTTTGGACCTTGGACTGCTGCCTCATTTTCCTTGAAGATTTTGATGTGTTAAACTAAAGCCTATTCATATTCATGTGAAACTGGGGACTTTTGCTGGTATTAAAATATAAAGGCATTAATATTGCTGAAGATGTGATCTACCAGCTTCTTTACACAGGTGAAAATTTAATCCTCAGTGTTGATAGAATTCAAGGCCAGGTAGTGCAAATTGGCTGCATGGATGTCTAAGGAATTACAAGGTGTTATATCAAGGATCCACAGTCGTCATTTACATATGAATTAAAAATTGATTCAAGGTTGAGCTGAAGTACTAAAGCACAAAAGGAGCATACTTCCTGATTAATTTACTGTCCAAGGTTTTGCATTTCAGTCATTTTATATGAAAAAAACAACAACACAAAGAGTGAAAGTTTTTTTAAAAAAGAATACACACCTTATACTTGTTTTTACTTATTCATTTACTCTGTTTTTAGTTGCACCAGACTGGCTCTGGAGCACAGTCTGGAGCATATCCCAAATTTCACCCTTGCTTGGCTTTCTAAAAAGGATTTAGACAGAGGTCTACAGAAGAGCTCCACTCTTATAACAGCTTCTTCAAAATAATTCAGTGACATATGCCATATTCAAGATAGGTAGGCACCTATCAATTGTAGAGAGAAAGTTAGTTGTATATGAGATTTTTTCTAGATGACAAGTCCTACATTTTGCAAACCACAAAAACAAAAACAAAAAAACAAAACAAAAGCAAAACAACAAAACAACAACAACAACAACAACAACAACACAGGGTCACATGGAAATCTGAACATAAGTCATCCCTTAAATTGGGAAACTATTAACCAAAAATTGACCTAAAGGTAGACCACTATTCTCTCAGCTCTTAACCATGCCATCATCATTTTGTGCACATTCCAGGAGCTGTCATGGGGTCAAAGAGGAGGACATGACATTGATAATACCTTGTACCAAGGGGAATGTGAAACAAAATCTCTAATGCCAAGGAAAAAATGACTATGTACATTCTTTAGCTCAACTGTAGCCATACAGTGGCTCCTCTGGTGAAGTGGAATGAGGGATATCAGTGTTATCATTCAAAAGTTCGTCACTTTGACATAAGAGGTGAGCTCTTGGCATTAGGTCTTAATCATCTGTTCCTCTGCAGCATGGTGAAATACCTCAAGAAAAAATCTGTTCTGTTTCACTTGAGAGGTGAATGGCTTTATAGCACTCTTGGTAAGAAGGTCATGGCTTTCATCTGAAAGTACTCTTGATGGAAGAGCAGCATGGGACACTTATCAAAGTGGTTGGGTCCGAAATTGTATGGCATAGCCCCTGTTGACAATGCCAAGAACTTGGGCATTGCATGTTACTGACTGCCATGCCGAAATGAAATGATGGTGTCTCTCAGCAAATGTAGAAGAGTAATGAGAACATGTTGGCTGAAGTGATAGAAGGTATTTGTTACGAGTCTGAAAACTGTTTCTTAAAGGAAGAATGGCATTTGCTCCAAGGGTAGAACTTCTTTGATGATGATGAATTCTGCAAGGATATCTCAAACTGTCTACTGGATGGCAATCTGGAATGGTATTTTTGATGAAGGACATCTAAACCACAGTGCCTTCAACTTTTGTAATAAGAGTGTATAAGTCTGAATGCCATGCTTTCTTGTGGTAACTATCATTTTCTGATGCAAACTTTCACTAATCTTCCCATTAAAAAACATCTATCTGTTGAATTTGAGATCTTTAATAGGTTTATAATCATCCTGTGACAGCTGTAGCAACAGTATTCAGGCCCAGCATCTCAAGAGATATGGCTTCACCTATGGCTTTTCCATTGCAATCTCCAGCATGTCTGGTAGTATTGATTTGCTGACTGGCTAACTGATGGGGTTGTGCCTGGAAAATTAGAGCCACCTTCCTGTTGTCTTCTGGTAGATGCTTGAGAAATGGAATGACTTCCCCCCACCCCTGACATGTGTCTATGCATGCTTCAGGATTATTAATGACAAATGAAAAGACTACCATCATGTACTGTTGTCTGGTCATAGCATTAACTTTTCTGTCCGCTTTCGAAGCATGTGCTATATACTATTTCTGAGAAGATTTTCCTTGAGCAGCTTCAACAATGTTTGAATTTGGTTTAAACTGCTTGAACAGCAATTGGTAATTGTTCTCCTGAATGCTATACAAATGAATGCTTTAAAAAAGTGGCCAGTATAGATTTTCTATATAGACTGCATAGAGTTTACAATTATGTGTAAGTTACTTTATGTCTGCATTCAACAAAAAAGCAAGCATTGGAACAGCTGTGTCTTCAGATTCTGGTTATCTCAATCCAGGCCTCTAAAGCTTTAGCCACCCCAATGATTTGTTCCACAAAAGGATGAACATTTGTAGGGAGTGCTAGACTCTGATCTCCTACAGTGGTATCAGGAGATGATGCAGATGGGATTGCTGGTAATGAGGTAGGAGATCCAGAGAATCTCAGATCCAATTGTTAGGTTGAATTTAAGATTTAGGCTTATTGTATTAGAAGAGTTGTTAGGTACTGAGCAATAGCAATAACAGCTGTATTTCTATACTGTTTCATACTGAACTAAGCTGTCTCTAAGCAGTTTTCAATGTGTAAGTTAAGTGCCCCCAACAAGCTGGGTATTCATTTTAGCAACCTTGGAAAGATGCCAGGCTGTGTCGACCCTGGAGCCCCTGGATGGAATTGAACTCAATTCCTTGTGGCTGATTGAGAGCCTGCAGTACTGGCATTTAACCATTGCACCACCAAGGCTCCCTGTCAAAGACATGATAAATCAGGGTGCTGTTCAAGGATTTGTGGTAGGGTATGATGGAATCAAAACTGAATGCTTCAACTCTTGATGAATCACTGCTGATGCTGGAACTGACTTTATATGCAGATTGCCTATGAGTTACAGGGCACATATAATGACTAGGAGATTTCTGAAGCCTTGCAATTGGGGCCAAGTGTCAGACTTGAGCTCATGACACTCCTTCTCAAATTAGAAGGATCATGTAGTGCACTCTATGATCAAGTATGATATGGCATGTCATAACACTTGTGTATTTTTTCTTAAATTTATCTCAATATGAAGATGCTGGTCTTCAAAAATGTGAATCTGGTATGATATATTCCCCCCACTCATCTCTAGGATGCTAAATATAATAGAGTAAGAAAAAAATCAGCTCCTCAAAGTGTAACAAGGCCTAATTGGTGAACAGGATTGACTAGCTGAATAGGATGGATGTCACCAAGACAACTGTACTGTTGTCCCCGTGTTGCCATTCATATTATGTATCCTTCTGTAAGAGAGTAGTAATTTAAGATTTGGAGGCTGTACTCAAAAGACAATGTCTCCTGGGGAGAACAGGAGCTCAGTTCACTCTCTGTGCTTAAGCTACCTGGGACCCTTTCACCCTATGTACATATAGCACCGTGTTTCCATTTTAAGTGCCATGGTTCCATCCCTTGGAATCCTGGGAACTGCAGTTTAGGGAAGGCTATTTAGCATTCTCAGCCAGAAAGCTCTAGTGGCTCACCAGACTATAAGTCCCATGATTCCCTAGGATGCAATCAAGGCAGCTGAAGTGGAATTATAGTGCTATAATCGTGTAGTGTGAAAGAGCCCCTAGACTTGGCCATCAAATGTCTCAAATAGTCACACCTTTCCTGTTATTGGGAGTAAAACTAATTTATGTCAGTACCTTTCACTGTGTGGAGAATCACGATAGGAATCGGGTGTCTCTCTTGCATGCCTGAGGAAAGTATTGCTTTCTCGTGGCCCTCCAATGCCATTGAGGCGCCCGCGGTGACCAGATGGACTTGCGTGCCGGCTATTCTCAACAGAGGAGCTCATGAGTGCTGAATGACTTTCAGAGATGATGCTTTCAGTCCGACCGTTACTCCAACTGATAAAGAGCCGTTGGGAAGAAAAGAAGATGGCATTTTAAATTTAGACATGGGAAAGGGAAAACAAACTATTTTCAGATAATCTTCTAGGATGTGTGTTTTATCAATTTGCATGGCAATACGGTTTCCCATTCATCTATGTTACTGTTTTGTCTGAATAACTGAGAGGATAATTTTTTGTTTAGAGAAAGTATTATGTGCACAAAATGGGGGTGCCAAGAAACATTCAGTCACAAATGGCTGTGCTTTTCAGGATTTTACCATTATAGAAAGGAGTAAACAATGAGCAGGTCTTGTCTTATTCTGTGGCAAATTATATACACAAAGAACAAATTATGTGCTCCAACAGAATTATACAATTCAGGATAAGCATGTTTGCCTAGAGCTTATTTAGATTATCAGTGAACACATGCCCCAACTGTATTTAGCCTTTGGCTAATAGTCTTCAAGTCCCCAATCAAACATAATAGTATGACATGCAATTTAAAGATAACCGGGAGAAGGATATAGGCTGCTGTGGAGAAGAGTAGGTATTATTTATACTGTGGGTTCCCTCTTTTCAAAGAAAAAAGAAAGCAGACTTGGAAAGGAGCAGTACATGGCAGAGATCCTATTCAGTCCGACTGGGGAGGAAAGCTCGACTAGCATAGCTATGCTGTAGCTTCCCTCAGCTCTGCAGAACTAACTACTTCATCCATGCCTGGCTCTAAAAGGCATTTGAAGCTAGGTTTTCTGGGAATGGTGGCTTGGAGGAATAGCTAGATCTGTGTAGAATCTGCCTCTGGTAGGATGTACATGGCGGTGGCTACCACTGTATGTTGTTGGAATGGAATTATAGTGCTACACTTGTAAAAGCTCTTCTGCTTCTACAAGAAGGCCATGGCTACGTCTTTGGACTTTTTCACATGGAAGAGGCAAGCATCATTAAATCATGATTAAATCATGCCAATGGTGTGATGAGGGGGGGAGAGTATCATACCCTGCGTGCTTCTCCCATCATGGATGCATTATTAGGTAATAATGAGAGTTTCCGTTATTACCCAATTTATGTCCATTACTGTTTATGCACGGGACACGAATGGGAGAAGCACGTGGGGGTGTGATAATCTCCCCCCATTGCACTATTAGCATGATTTAATCACGATTTAATTATCCTTGCCCCCCTTGTGAGAAAGTCCTTTGTGAAAGTGCCAGAACTCTCAAACTACCCATGCTATGGTCCTTTGCATGAGCAGTTTTATTCAGCATATTCCTGGCCCACCAGTTTTACAAATAAAATGAAAGGGAAATTGTTTGCGAAGTGAATATGGGAGGAAGTGTAGTACAATTCTATACATGTTTAGGATGGGCCCTTAGTGTGTGTTGGGGTTTGGTTCCAGGACCCTCTGTGGACACTAAGCTCTATGGATGCCCGACTCCCATTATATACATTGGCACAGTAAAATGGTGTTCCTTATATAACACAGCAAAGCCAAGGTATTTTAAAAATATATTTTCTAGCCATGGGTGATTGAATCTAGAGATGCAGAATCTGTGGATACAGAGGGCCAACTGTATATGCCACTGAAGGTTTCCCCACAAGTAGTGGTTACAAGATGCTGATCACGTATGGAACTCCTCCAGGGCACTCTTTGAAGAGACAGTAATTTTCTTTTATGTGCCTGGTATTTCAAAATCAGGACTGTCAAACTCCTGACAAATGAACATATATGTCTAATAGATTGTGCTAGCTTTGCGGATCACAAGTTGTGCAGAAATGATACTGCTCACCAGTGTTCGCACTATATACAACACCCAGAAGGTGACTGTGATATCTCAGCAACTGGTTCTACCAGAGCAATGGATACAGAACCACATTTTCCCAAGAACATGATATAGTTTTTCTGACACTATCAAGATGTGGCACTGCAGAAGGAAAATATGGGGATTGGCCATACAAAGTGATAACAACTGAGTACTGAAAACATAACCTGGAAAAGTCCTTATTTAGCATAACATTTCTATGTATACTTGCTTTCCCCTACATATTAGCTTGTACATATACTGATGCTGCACCAGTGAAGTGTAACATCTTTTCTTTTAAAAATAAAATAAGAGCTTCATAGGTTAATCTAGCAGATTCTTTAAACATTATACACAAGAAAGTTATTGTCTTCAAAAAACTCTGTCTTTCAATCAGAAAAGGCTACTCATTAAAATTCTCTGGCGGCGCAACTGCACTTTTGGACAGAATCACAGAGATGGAGACGACCTTTGAGATTATGTAGCCCAACTCCTGCTTAACAAAGTCTCTGAGTGGAGGATGCAGTAAAAACAGCTGTCCAGTCTCTGCTGAAAATGTCTCTAGCAAATGAGAGCCCACTGCCAAGCAGTTCTTATTGTCAAGAATTTTTTCTATTGTTTACCAAAATCTACTTTACAGCAATTTCCACTCCTTGGCTCCACTCCTGGCCTCTGGAGCAATATTGAACAACTCTGATCCATCTTCAGCATGGCAGCCTTTCAGATATTTGAAAACTAGCACAATGACTTCCCTTAATCTCTTTGTAAAGCTAAACATACCCCGATCTTTTAATTTTGCTTCTAAGTCCTAGTTTCCAATCCCCAGTCCATTCTGTTTATACTTCTCAGGATGTGCTCCATTTAATCAAATAAAAGGTGATGGCCAGAAGTGGATCTAGTACTTCATTTCTAGGCACTACAGAACTCTGAATATGTATCTCTGTGATAAATGATTTGCTTCGATCATTATTTAAGATTTTCCTAAACTTAATACTTCATTTTTTTAAAAAAACAACTGTATTTGTTGAATGGAAACAGCAGCATACTGCTTCTTTTTCAGCCTCCTACCTGTGACTGGGTGTCTGGGTTACGGTGGTAGAGTGGTGAGTAGTTGAGGTGTAGTGGCTTGTAGAAAACGACGTCTCTGTTTCTCTCTCAACAGCATGCTCACTGGATATTACATTTTTGGATACATATTGCTAAACAAAGCGGAGACAAAACTCATATTTGTAACATAGCTCACACTTGTGCCTTAAACTTGCACCCTCCACTTTTATGTATAGAAAGCAGCATAACAGACAAAAAGAGACAGTATGGGGTAGTGGCTTGAGACCTGGACTAAGGTTGCTGCCACACTACAGAATTAATGCAGTTACACAGCTTTAACTGTCATGGCTCTCTCCTATGGAATACTGGGATTTGTAATTTGTTATGGCACCAGAGCTCTCTGACAGAGAAGGTTAAATATCTCACAAAATTACAAATACCAGAATTCCATAGCACTGAGCTATGACAGTTAAAAGTGGTGTCAGAATGCATTAATTTTGCAGTGTAGATGCTGCCTAGGACACCTGGAGACTAGGAATTGAATCCCCATTCAGTCATGGAAACCTACTGATTGACATTCTCTCTGTCTCAGTGGAAGGCAATGGGAAGCCTCCTCTCAACAAATCTTGCCATGAAAACCCCAAGGATAGGTCCTTAGGGTCACCATAAGTTGGAAATGATGTGATGGTACATAACAAACAAACAAACAAGGTAGAAGTCAAATTCACACACTGTAGCTACACCTCTTGTTGGAGCAGGCACCAATTATTTTCATTAAAAGATAGAGAAAACTTTGTTTAGTTCTAGAATGAATTCAAATTAAATATAGTTGTCCCAGCAGAAACAACAGTTTTATAATGTATATCTTGAATTGGGCCATAAATGTTAATCTATTTTTAGTGGGATTCGGCCTCTAGCCCATGGATATTTGGTCATCCTTAGTTAAGCTAACCTCAGTTAAGTTCAACCTCAGTTAAACCCTTTAGATGTAGGGCTAAACTTCAGAGTAAGGGCTATCCATATATGAAGATTCTGCATTTCAAATACTTCCTCTGTATATTCAGAACTACTTAGAACATGACAGTTGTCTGGATTTTAATGCAGGGAGCCATTCTGTCCTTCAGCTCTTTGTTAAAAAATGTTGCCAACGGCATAATTTTCCTGTTTTTTTAAATGAACCAATCGTTCAAAATGTTTAGTTTGGCTGTCATTTGAAGACTCCATAGTGATCAAGAAAAACAATGGACTACAAATTCTTTTCTTATTCTTTCCTGCTACTACTGCTACAAAAAACAAAAATGTAATTGGCAGAAGGAAAGACATGACTGTTTGGTGGCTAAGTAACAGACATAGCTTGTCTGCAATTTGGCTCTCCCAGGGAATGATGTAATATGGGAAATGTCTGCATTGTTTAAACACACAAAACAGGATCTTGGAGCAGGTGATTTTTTCTGTTGAAGTTCAGGCAAAACTCTTGCTGAGTAAAAGGATCCTAAGGATTTTCCATAGGCAATAATGGAAGTGAATTCAGCTTTCACCTACATGCACTGTCAACTCTTTTGTTTCCTCACTCTATTGTCAAAGCAGTTTTTCATATTGTTTATCCTATGGATCACTAATTGGCTAGGTAATAGATGGGGTTCATTATGAGCTCCCTCCAGTTTTCACTGTCTTGAGAGGTACCTGACAAGTAAGTGTTGGTTTGCAAATCACCTCGGGGGTGGAGAGGGAAGGGAGGAAGAAAGGATGCTTCACCTGGCCAAATTCTCTTTACTTTTGTCAGCTCCACTCCATCCCATTCAGCTCCAGAGGATGGAATTACTTGGTTCAAAGGCAGTGGATGATACATACCATTTCTCAGTTTGCCAGCAGGCACAGGCCAGAAAAGAGGTCAGAATTCTTACATTATTGTCTGAGAACCATATCCAGCAGCTCTGCCAGACTCACAGAACTCTCCTTTTCCTCAAGTAAGTTTGGGCCTTAAATGCATTTTGGAAGCAGTATAAGGGCAAAAGCCCCATTTGTAAATGGAAGCTAGCTATGCAAGAGCACACACAGCTCTTCCAGTTGAAATAAAGCAACGACAGAAGCAAGAAGTGGGCTAACAAAATCTATTTAGTTGTTCTAAATTGCATACAGAACTAGAAGCATGCCTGTTCATGTAATTAAGCAAGAGAAATGATCAATGCAGAATCTGCACAGCTTCATAATCAGCAGGAAGAGATTGTTTGTGCATGGAGCATGCTGGACCTCAATCATGAAAAAAAAAAAAGCTTCTCACAGTCACAAAAATATTTTGTCAGGACTAAGCAGCATATCCCCCAGATTCCATTGTGTTAGAATAGATTCTATTACAGCCTATCCGTTAGGCAGATGG
Organism: Urosaurus nigricauda; assembly: GCA_034509955.1. NCBI lineage: Eukaryota > Metazoa > Chordata > Lepidosauria > Squamata > Phrynosomatidae > Urosaurus > Urosaurus nigricauda. Next base: position 109,863,087 of record JAOEGL010000002.1, on the reverse strand, counting down.
TTCACCCAGTTTCTGCATTCAAATTCTATTCTGTTAATTTATATTGTATTACAGAGTACTAGCACATCCATGATTCAGCAGCTACAATTTCACACAGAAAACCAGATTGACTCCTACAATAAAATTACAAAATTAAAAAAATATGAAATAGCTAAAATTGCTGAAAGCTCACAGTTCTAGCAGGGAGCAGGTGCTTTTTTGCTAAGTTGATAGGCTATCCTTAACTCAAATCTATGAAAGATAATTTCTTAAATAGGAGCCACCTCTACTCTGAAGTCTTCTAAATTAAAAATTTGAAAACTAAGACTTTTAGGCCTCTCAGGCTGATTATATTTCTCTAAAGAAGTTCCATTTAAAAGGGTGCCACAGCTTCTGGCCTCTTAAGATGTGTATGTCATTTAAACAGCATACCTCCAAAGTGACCCGAAGCAGTTTTATTTTGGCCTGTCTGTTTGGGCCCTTGGATTTGGAAAGGCAGCTATGAAGGAGCTAGACAAGATCCTGAAGAATCAAGATATATAAATGAATACTAACGTTAGGGTTGTCTATGCCATCATATTTCCCATTTCTATGTATAGTTGGGAAAGCTTGACAGTGAAAAAGTTGATAGGAAGAAAAGCAAATCATTTGCAATGTTGTGCTGGAAAAGAGTTCTATGGATACTGTGGATTGCTAAAAAGAGAAGAGCAAATCAAGCCTGAACTCTCCCTAGAAGCCAAGATGGCTAAACTGAGGCTGTCATATTTTGGACATATCATGAGAAGACATGACTCACTAGAAAAAACAACAATGCTTGGTAAGGTAGAAGGCAGTATGAAAAGAAGAAGACCGCATTCCAGATGAATAGATTCATTCGAGGAAGCAACAACCCTGAATTTGCAAGACCTGAGCAGGGATGTTGGTGACTGGCTGATTTGGAGATCTCTCATTCATAGGGCTGCCATAACACAAAGTTGACTTGATGGTAGTTAACAATGAAGTGGAGAAATAATAGCATGTTATGGGCAAAGCAAGCTTTCCCATTTGTTTGTTTTGTTTAAGGAATTAAAGGCATCTCAAATAAATGCTAGTTCTGAATCAATAACCTGCCATTAGATTTGCTGCTAACATAAAACTTACATTCACCAGTTGGACATTTTCTGGTGGTGGATGAGGATGGTGAGGCCCATTTGCCATGTTGACTCTGTGGTTACGTTCTGATCGAAGGCCCTGCCGGAGACGGTCATGCAACTTTTTCCTCTGTTTCCTGCATATGAAATAAGAAACAACTTTAACAGTTGCATGAACAAAATAGGTTTGATCTGCAATATTACATATTAGCAAATTACCATTATGGGATATAAATCCATATTCTGAATGATCTAGAACTTCTGGAATGCATATTCTGGGTTTGAACATTCTCTCACTGGTAAATACTTCTGTTTCTCTTGATGTAAGGTACCAAACTTCACAAACGAGAAGGAAGATCCAATCTATGTGATTTACCTTATCCCTTTCATTTTTCCTGTCTACAAAGAATGGTTAACCATGGACTTCTATCTGTGATAGGTCCCTCTGGGGAGAAAGGCGGGGTATAAAAGAAAAATAAATAAATAAATAAATAAATAAATGCTCAGGATGGTACCTTTGTAATACACAAGGGCTTTCTGTGGAATCAGATGAAGTTCTTGTTTTGTGTCTTTAATAGTTGATATATAGAAATATATTTAAGAGATGCAGTTTTCCCCCCTTCCCATCACTGCATACTGAAATAAATTCAGCACTTTGGAACATTTCAATGCTCCAGAGGCCTTGAAGGAGGAATAGGAAATGAAAGAGAGAGAAAATGTAACTCCAGTCATTGAACCCCTGGCTTTTAATGCTGTATTTGACATCCTAAAGCTATGATATGCTCAAGGTTTGCCATGATCCAGAAGACACATCACTTTTATCACATGAGATGGACACAGGATGCCACAAAAAGCAAGGCAAGTTCATAGAATCATAGAGTTGAAAGAGACCCCAAGGGCCATCCAGTCCAAACCCCTGCCGTGCAGGAACTCACAATCAAAGCACTCCCAACAGATGGCAATCCAGTCTCTGTTTAAAGAACTCTAGAGAAGGAGACTCCACCACTCTCCAAGGGAGTGTGTTCCACTATTGAACAGCTTTTACTGTCAGGAAGTTTCTCCTAATATTGAGCTGGAATCTCTTTTCCTGTAGGTTACATTCATTGTTCTGAGTCTTATTCTCTGGAGCAGCAGCAATCAAGCTTGCTCCATCCTCAATACGACATCCTTTCAAATATTTAAGTTATTATACACAGAACAAGCAGAATTTCCTGGAGCAATAGCTGTTTACCATTGCCTCCTTTTACTTACAACAGAGCACTGAAAACCCCTTCCCCATATATTTGTACTATCTGTATTTATGAGGATATTTATGAGGAAATTTTGGAATTGTGTGCATCTGAACTCATCCTGAATCCATGTGCGCCACTCTGGTGTTCTGCCTGTATCCCGTAATGTACAACTGTGGAACTGGACTGGCTTTTCTACCAGAGATTTAGTATGTAATTTATCCAGAAAAACTGTACAAAATGCTCTCTTTAAAATAAACAAATCAGAAATAAAAATATAAAAGGCCTTTATTGCTTCAATATATGGTTCAGAAAGAAGCAGCAATCATTGTCTGAACCTTTTACCTGCTCTCCAGTCATTAGAAGTGCTGAATCACTCACTCACTCTTGTTGCATTATAGATGAGAGAAGGATACAACATCAACTGCAAATTCAGCAGAATCAAGAGATCCACTGCAGTAAGGACATGCATTTGATGTTAACACAGCCCATACAACCTAATATGTTTACTGGCTTTACTGTGCACCAATGAAGGTGGACAGTAAACATACACAAAACATTGGACTTCTCTTATTTAAAGGTGTGCCAATCATAAATGTTTGAAAGAGAGATTTATACTTTGGCAGATTTCACTCTAAAAGTCAACTTATCAGGTCACATTTCCACTGGGGTAAACCTTCATTTATGTTTCATTTGCACAACAAGGTGAAACACTGTAAACTGGAGAGTTCCACTACATTTTACAGTAGTTCAGGCTAAATCATCTAATACCATTATTTAGGCTGCAGTTTGCATTACTAAAAGACACTAAAAGAGATCTTACTGTCAATGAGTCATATACTCACTTGGCTCAAAATTTGTACATGGTCTGTCAGGAATTACAGCATTGGGGGTGGAATATGACTTTGCAATTCAGTGATTCTGTTCAGATTAAATAGGAAGTCATGACTTTCTACAACAATACTGATGTAGGGAGATCTTGAGGACTGCACAGCGTCTCCTCTTTTTGGGGCTTCTGAAATGTCTACTCCCAATTTGTAACTAATTATAATTTTCCATAATGTCCATGATCAAGGAACCATAGGTACTTTAAACCATGTTCTAAAAGCACTGTTTGATTCTGGTTTGTTCTCAGTAACCACTGTTAAATACAAGTATGTGTACCACAGGTATCTGGAGTACACTGTGCTTTTTGTTGCATTAGCTGTCCACCTCACGTGACAAGACAGAGTGTGAGTAACTACTGGATGATGGCAGGTGTTGGGCATGTTATAGCTTCAGGATGCCAAATATTACATTAAAAACCAGGGGTTCATTCAGTAGAGGCTGAGGTTACAAAATATTTCTCCCTCGTTGCCTATTCCTGCTTCAAGGCCTCTGGAGCAAAGAAAAGTTCGAAAGTGCTGGATTTACATCAATATGGAATAATGAGAAGTGAAAAAACAAACAAAGCATTTTCTAAATATTTCCCCTGTAGTTGGATATCATGGGGAGCTGTGGCTAATGGAAATCTGAAAACAGTTCCTCTGCTATTGTGAAAAAGGAAAGGTAGTGTGGACAGAGATGAAATAAGAACCCAAAGCTTATCACAATTCATTATTGTGGTTTCTCATTATGTCTGAAGCAGCCAGGTACCCTTTCCAAAGCTGTCAAAGTGTCATTCTTCCTGCATGTGAAGGTCACTCAATCACTAACCAAAACAACAAATCACTGAAGGGGAAGCAGAGAGGAAAAAGTACTGTGAAAGCTAAAAGTGCACACTGTTCCTTCCAGTCATGCCACTTTATTGAATTAATTACTGTGCTGATAGAACATTTAGGGAGATGTACTTTTCTGCACAATATCACCTTATCACTTGCTTAACACTGCCACCAAATGTGTCATCTCTACCTGCCTATGTCTTGTCTTATTAATCACATTAATGTAAAAGAAAAGCATATAGAGCAGGGATGGGCAACAGTAGTGGATCTGTGAGCAAATATTTTGGGGACCTTCAAAAAAACAAGAAAAAAATGTGGAGGTGGCTGGACAATCCTTTCTGCTTTTGAAAAACATGTATTTTTAAATTTTAAATAGCTTCAAGCTCAAGGGACTCCTGAAACTCGTCTAAAGCGTAAATTGCTTGTCCTGGAGCTTTCCAAAAGAGCAATCTTTTTAACCAAAGAAAAAGTGGTCCAGGGAATTTTGAGGGGCCGAGGGGCTTCAAAAACAGTTTTGACAGATTGCATGCTGCCCACCTGATACAGAAGATAATTTGTAAATGTTGGCTGTACTAATATTGCAATCACTTCTGATGCTGAGATGCAGCAGAATTATCCACAGGGCATAGACTACTCTGAGCGTAAGTTATTTTTACTCCTCGATATTTTAAAAGGAAATATTTTTGGATGCTGGAATGAAGTGTGCCTTGCTATTTTAGTTCAGAGACAACTATGTCTCAAATATGTTAAAAAAAAAAAAAAAACCTAAACAATGATCTGAGCTTTGGGAAGCAACTGAACAATGATCCATGACATCAAAAAGCAAATGAAAACTATCAAGTTTAGCTATGGATCTTGTTTATAACACAATTCACTGCTCTAAAATAATGTTTTGGTCTGAAGTGTTCTTGCTGAACCAATAAGACTTTAATTTGACAAGGCAGACATTTAAGCACTGTACCTATGATGGGGTGCTTTAAATTTGACAGCAGTATTTACTGAAATCATGTTAATCCAGATTATGAAAACATAGCCAATCTCATTTTATAATTCAAAATGGTAAAACCATGTGGCTAAACCCAATGTAAGTCTCAGACCCACTGGAATGTGACTAAATTTATTTCAGTGGGTCATCTTTTTCTAGGACTAACACTGGATTTAGCCCATAATACTGGCCAGCTCACAAGGGCTGGCATAAATTTGGGGAACTCTAGTTTAGCCTGTAATTAACCTTTTGACATTTGCTTTTATTGCATTTTATCAACTGTCATATTTTACCTCTTACACACTACTAAAAAGATTAAAATCATAGATCTAAGCTTGATTCCAGAATAATTATGCAGCCTATTGTGGGACACAACTGAGAACCTGCAAATTTACTATTTAAATGTTACATTTCAAACGAATGGGATGTTTTTGCAATGATTGCAGTGCATCATATGTTAGATTAGAAAAATGCAAGGGATCACTTCCCATGGGAAGCATTCCAACTGTACTCTAAGAGTACAGAGACAGAGTTTGTTTAGTTGCTTAATCTTGGGTCAAGCACATTTCTTAGGTTTATGTTTTGAGAGACTCCTGATCCCTGTCACAGATAAACCCAGATATAGAAAGGAATAAGAAAGTTTACTTGGTTTTGCAGTAGGCCACAACACACATGATGCCAACTACAAGGAGAGCAATGCAGATGCCAGTTATGGTCAACACCCTTTTCTGGTAGAGTTCCTCAGCTTCTAGAAAAGGAGAAAATTGAGGTGGTTACAAAATGTACATTAGCTAATAAAATAGTATCACCAAATTTAATGTACAGACTGTCATTTTACAGGCCCACATAATGACATCAATGGCATAGTTACCATACAAATTAAATCCAGAAGTTAAGATCTAAATGAAGAACCATGATGGATGGATATTAACTTTAAAATAAATATAATACAAATGAACATGGAGTGATAATAATGAATTCCTTGAAATATAAATTTTAATTTAAAATTTACAATGCTTAAAATATATATAAAAATTTCATGCACTGAAAGTGTAGAAAGAGAATTTTCTTTCTTGCAAAGACAACTGGGACAAAGATAGCTTTTCAGTGTCATCCCTCTAATCTTTCTTTCTTGAAGCCCTTTCACACTGTCCAATTTTGACACTATCATTCCACTTTAACTGCTATGGTTGCATATTATGGATTCTTGAAATTTGTAATGTAGTGAGGGATATTTAAAATTCTCAGGTTAAATTCTCAGGATGTCCAGGATGGAACCATAGCTGTTAAGAGTTGAATCACAGTGTTATAACTGTGCAGTGTAAAAGGGCCCTTAATATTGTAAAATACTCTTGCACTTTTCCAGCATTGCACAGGATCTCAGCAATCTTTACATGAGAAATATTACAGGTGTAGTTTGAGTTTGGCTTGCAGTTATACTACTGACAACACAGTTTAACTTTTAATTTTAATCCTTCTCCCCACCCCATCTAAAACTACAATAATTAAGAATGCATTGTACCACAGACATGATTATTCATATGCCATAACTGTAGCTAATAGGTTATTTGCATTAAGAAAATATCTGTTCTACAAAAGTGACCTCACTCAACGATATTTTATCACTATTAAGTAATTCTTAGGGTAAGCAATGTTTGAGTTGGAAAAGATATCACATTCCATTTGTCTGTCACACTTGGCAAAATGTACTTTGTATGTTGAACAAAGGAAATGTTACATTTAGAATACTGATACTGAGCACTGGCTCAAGTTGCTAAAGAGAGCCAGAACTTTACCTTTCCTCCTTGCTTCTCAGAAGGCAATTTAATTTTTAAAATATAATTAATTACTACATTAAAAATTTCCACATCATCCAGATGGAAAGCTGAGTGTAAACATGGTGTGAGGAGCCAACAAGGAATTGCATTAGCTATAAGGAATGATGTTTAGAAACATATAGAAATTTAAATGAAATAGGATTTGGAAACTGTACTTCTGTACTTTGAAACAACTGTGTTTGGCCATTTCCTGGTCTGGTGATTTCTGTATGTTTGAAGATAACGCATCTGGTACAACTTGCTTTGCCCTAGTCTGATCTCAGATGGATTTCTAACACTAGCTTTTGCTTGGTCCAAAATTCCACACCATTGTGGTCACTGTTGCTCCACTGAGCACAAATATTTGCTTACACATTGACCCAGCAAGATATCATCATACTGAGCAATGACCAACAATTGGCAGCATCTACTGATATGCCATGGCCTGTCATTGATACACAACAGTTTGGTAGGAAGGAACTTCCATGAAGTGTTGACAGTGTCTGGAGGAAATGTTTTTCTTTCAAGACATTTGCAGGAATAGAAATTGTAGCCTCCATGCAAATGCTGGCATGGGTGATTTTTAATACAGAGATTTACTTTGTAAACCATATGTTTATGATATGCCTTTTCCTGCTTATTTCATTCATACAGCAAAAGTGGCAAAACATGGAGACTGAGGGGATATCAGCAGGGTGCAATTATAGCAATTTGGCCTCACTTTAACTACCACGATTCCTTTCTATGGAATTTTAGGATTAGTAGTTTGTTGTAGTATACCTCCCTAGACTAGAGCAATATAGCTGTCTGGCACAAAATTCTAAGTATCTCATGAAATTACAAGTCCCAAGATTATATACAATGGAGTCATGGCAGCTGAAGTGCTATCAAAGCATTCTAATTGTGTAGTGTGGATATACGAGGGGGTATCCAAAAGTTTTAATGATCACCTTTTAAAAAAATTGACAGAAAGTTTGTTTTGATTTGTGGTTGTTAACTTATCTCTATGTAGTCATTATCTAGATTTATACATTTTCCCCAGTGTATCTTGACCCTCCGAATACCTGATATTGTAGAAGCCTGCAGATTGCGCCTGATGAGGATTTTTACACTTTAGTCACTTCTGGCAGAGCCAGTCACAAAAATAAACGACACAATTAGCTGATTTTTCTCAGCAATGTGCACTTAGGGACCAATGATGGCACTGACAAAATTTCATCAACATGCCATAATAACTTCCGGATGATAATTATTACTTTACGATACCCCCTTGTAAGGCGCAGTCTGCAGACTTCTACAATATCAGGTATTTGGAGGGTCAAGATATGCTAGGAAAAGTGTATAAATCTAGATAGTGTCTACACAGAGATAAGTTAACAACTACAAATCAAAACAAATTTTCTGTCAATTTTTTAAAAAGGTGATCATTAAAACTTTTGGATATCTCCTCATAGCCTGAGGCTCTACTGATCTAGAAATTACTCCCACTGAACTCAAACAGGTTTCCTTATGAGTATGTAGATATAGGAATCCTCTGTGACTGATTTTTCCTTGTAATTTTCAACAATCTAAGTAGAGGATTTTGTTATGTTACCACATATTATATGAAGTTACAAAACTGCTACAATGAAAATTCATTTTCCAGGCTCTCTGGCATGACTTTATTGTTAGATTTATATTCCTTGTTGATGATAATTACATGGGGACTAACATTTGATCAGCTATTTGGCTATTATCCTTTTCAGGGTCTAGTGAAGAAACATTACCTGTGATCCTTTAAGTCACTTAACTGAATTCAGTGGGAATGAGTCATTGATCTGAAGGATACTGGAAACATTTCTTGTTTCATCAGAGTAACTAATGCTCCATGCATTTATGTGTCATATAGCCTTGACCACAGTTTTGTCTCCCAGGTACTTCAACAAAACACTGCAACTTACAATTAAAAAAGACCAGGTTGTATCTGTGATACAATGCATTTTATTAATGGAAAATGTGTTTCCTACAAGCCAATCCCAATATCAACATCAGTTAACAGGCTTTTGGTCATATTTAGACAAACATTAATACAGTACTTCTTATTAATAGAGGGAAGGAAGGTTCAGTTTGGTGAGAAAGTAACAACAAGAATGTCGAGTTGATTATACAAATAAAAATAAAAGAAAAAGAAGTCAACGTAGAGAAGCAAACACAAATATATGAGAAAGAAGCAAGTGGGAAGAAAGAGAGGAAGTGGGAGCAGGTTGAAGGGAACAACAAGGTTAAAAGTTAAAAGTCAACTATAAGCCTGGCACAGCATGCTTGATAACTGGAAAAAAGAGTGAAGAATAATGCTTGAAAATAAGACTGAAGTGGAATTTGAAGGGATTTAACATACAGCATAACTCCTAACCTATGCTCACCTGAAAGCACTGATTGAGCAGCCAAGCAGCTGGAGTCTTATAATGTTACAATACAACAAGAGATAGAAAAGTCATGCTAAATGCAATCCAGTAAAGAGGAATTAGTGCAGTTCAGAAAGGGTTAACATAGAATTCTGTTTGCAGTATCAGCCATTAAAATTCATTAAAATAATGTTTTTGCCTCCCTCCTGCCCATAATAAACTTAGTGCCAGGGCTATATCTTGTATCAATCCCAGCATGCCACAAGAGCCTCTCACTCCCTGCAGTGATAGAGAGACGGGAACCCTTCCGTACCACATGGCAAGAAGTGCCACGTAGTAAGTACTCTAAGGTCTTGCTGCACAGAGAGGTAGGATTTGACATGGGGATGTCACTGCTGGTGGCAACCCTATGGCCATCTTAATATCTGATTTGCTGTGACTGTGGAAAAGAAAACGGGCCTATAAAAATTCTCTATTAATGTTTTCACCAACCTCTACCTTATTAAGAAAAAGTCTCACTCTGCGGGCATATATTCAAGCATACAATATGCTGTGTGTGATGGATTTCATTTCCAGTGATAATTTTGTGGAATGTTTAATACCATCGAGAAGCCAATAATAAAAACATGTCCCATTGGTGATTTTATGCCCCGTTCCAAAAAGCTGCAGACATATTCAGAAGGGAATTACAAGGGAAGAAGGAACGTATCCCCAAGGCTCTCTTGTATTGTACTGATTGTGGGTGAATCACAAAGGGCCTGTTGATGGGAGTGTGTATCTGAATAGTGGAAAGACTGCAGACCATGTGGAAGCCATGGGAACCTAATGTAGAGTCTCCCGCATAAAGTCAGACATGGTGTTGCACAACTCGAGTCAGACTTGACTGCAGCTTGGCTAGGGAGATTATCACACCAGCTTTTACTCTCATGCTAGGAGTGGGATGTAAATGCAGAGAGATGGATTCTATCATATAGCCCTGTCCCTGGACAGTACTCATCCCATACCTGACCTGGGCTTTTCCCAGACCTTTGAAAGAATGGAATTACTGCCCAGGGATGGGGCTATACAATATAAACTGTCCCTGTGTGTTTACATTCCGTGCCTAGCGGGAATAAAAACTGGTGTGCTAATCGCCTACACAAATGGGGATAAACTCCTGCAACTGTATGCACAAGAACTGGCAATCTTGGATGGTGACATGGAGAATGTACTACTATTCTTAGCTATTAGGACAAATTACCTCCTTCCCCATTTATGAACTAAGACAAGGGTGGTAGTGGCTTTGCTTGTCCTTAGTGACAGTATCTGTATATCATCACATAATGACAATTAATGTAGAATTCAGAGACATAGCCCTGTTAGTGAGGACTAAGAGTTTGCAAAAGGATCTTGTATCACCTTTGAGAAGAAAGATGTGCAAGAAGTTATAGCGTAAGCTCTCATTGATGCACCTGAAAAAGTAGACCAAATCTATGAAAGCTTATGATACAACTTTCTTCACGGTTAGTCTCAAAGGTGCTACAAGATCCGTCTGCATACAGATAATCACAATGAGTATATGATCCCTGATCATACAGTAAAGAGAGAAGCTGTAAGTGACATCTAAACATACGCATGTTATGGCTTCTAACATGAAAGAAGAAAACAATATAATAGTTTAATACCCCAAAAGGTGCTTTTCCACAACTTGAATGCCTGCTTTTTAACCTAAAAGTATTTAAGTGTGAAATTTTTGTGCGACAGTCATCACTGCCACCTCTGTACTTTTTTTTTTTTTAAACAGTGGGGTTTTAGAGACAACCTACCAGGCTGCCACTTTTTTAGGTTCCCCAATGTTACATAAATGTTTGCCAGCCAAACTTGCTGAGGATTATTGGAGACTATTTTAATTCCAAGGCTGTTGGGACACTTTTTGATAAATTCTGATCTGAATCCTATTGGCAGTCCCAACTGCTATAGACTCACTGAATCAACTGTTGAATAGTGAGTAAACACATAAATACATCCCATCAATTCAACAGAATTACTCTATTTGGGATTATCAATAACATTTGGGCCAATGTCTCTTCATCTATGGAATTAAGGCATTAAATGGCTTCTTGATGGAAGAGAGGTTTTCTAGATGTAGCATTCCTGTGTACATGTAAGAAATTGACATTTACTCCTTATATGTGTGATCAATGAAAGATTCACGACTACTGTAATGATCTGAATTCTGAAGTCTTCAACTAACCTATGTTGAGTTAGACTGTCTTATCTGTGAAGGTATACCACAGATGTCGGAATGGCATTATCCTGGTGCAGCAGCATTGTATGTGTCTGCATGCTATTATACCATGTAAATGTACTTTATAGAGGCCTCATATAGCAAACACAGAATATATTTTTATTTCATTTATAAAACTGCAATCTTGTTTTTCACTCCCTTACAGGAATTCTTACAGAAACGAATTACTCTATAAAAGTAAAAAAATGAATTATTTGGCTCATGTGTGGTATTTCTATGATTACTGAACTATCCCTGCATTTTTATGAGCATAAGAATGTATGAACTGAAGGCATTTTCCTACATAAAATGGGAGTTTTCAACTTCTGCAACATATCATGACATTTAGGGGGTCCCCAAGGCCTCATAGACAGTTTGGGAAGAGAGCTGAATGGTCTCTTCCAACTCTATGATTCTATGACACTGTGAGAAGGAAAAGCCCCATTATGTAAGTGGGGGGTCTACTCACAGTCTTCTAACCATATGTAAGTCCTTCTGATGCTAATTATGGGCTCATACTCATGAACAGGCAGTGCAAAACTCAGTCACATATAATTTCAGAATCATCTCCGGCCATTCAGGTGAGGTTTCTGGACATTGTGCTGTGGTTGCTCTTGGATTTTACTACAGGCGTTTCTCACTTTCCCTGTGCCCTGCCTTATTTTATCCCCCCCTTCCCATGCCCTGAACATTGCCAGGTCAAAGAGATGCTTCAATTTTCAGACTTCAAATCCTCTATAAAAGCATGTACTTAAGTGGGATTTGTGATGGCAGAAAGGTTCAGGGTTAAGGTTCCCTGTTTCTTAAACTGGGGCTCTATTATCCTACCCTTTTCCAGAAAGGTGATTCTTTCTTTATTTTAAAAGAGATTTTCCCATCACTCAATCTGACAGACAGAAATTTGGGTGGGTGCTTACAAGGCAGAGCAGCAACACTAGATTGTAACAAAATCAAATGTTAAAAAATGTGCCAAGCAATCTAACAGAAAAGGATATTTCCACTCTTTTATGGCTCAAGCATATCCCACAGCAGGATGTTATGTTTATGAATGCTGAGGTAAGTGCAAATAGGGAGCTGACAAAGGTTGTTATAGCTGTATGATCCCTTCTAAAGAACAAGGAAGTTGGTTAGGAATTGAAGGGGGGAGAAATAAAAAGGTTTTCAATCTCTCAGGGTCTAAGGTCTGCAAGCTAAAAGGAATGATTGGTTCATACCCATAAATTCAATCCCAAGATGCTCTGCCAATGCAGAAAGTTGACATAAAAAGAAAGAAAAGGGAAAATAGTTTCAGAAAAGAGCAATGCACTGTACCGAAAAAACAAATTACACATGGATATTATACCTATTTGGTGTCTGCACACTGAGACAGGATGGATGGCATGAGATTAATGTGGCAAGGTTTATATAAGCTTTGGCAGGCTTATGTATCCATTTAGGAAACAATGGCTAAAAGCCAATACTCACTGGCATCCATATATAATCTGAAACAGGGCTGAGGAACTTGCAGCTCTACTGATTTTGTTGGGCCGCAAGTTCAATACCCCAATCTATACAAATATGGTGAATGCACCAATGCATTTTAACCCTTAAAGATATTGCTGATACCTCAAAGTTATAGGCTACCTATTGAAACTACTCACTGTAACATCTTCTGTCCAACCTATGGATACAAAACACATCTATATATGAAATGTGTTCAGCTCTTCATGTCTGTATCTCATGGCCCTAATTCTAGGATTAATTCAAATTCAAAGTCCACTTAATGCTTTTACCTTTTGGATCCCACATAGGCTCACTGACATACATTAGGGTAAGGAATCCTTACTGGAATTATCTTGCATAGTCTCAAATTAGGCCAGGCCTAATTCTTTGACAAGTCAGTTGTCAAAGAACAAAGAAAATGACAGTATCATGCAATAATATTGTCATCTTCACTGTTCTTTGACAACTGACTTTAAGGACTAATTTGGATTATTTGCCCAACAACTGTATGCATTTTTAATTTGCTTAGAGGCAACATATGAAAAACAGTAGAAATAGAGGAAGTTGCCTGCCTTTCCTTATTTCTCATTATCAACTGGAAAAGAGAAAAATAAAATGGATCCCCACTAATTTGTAAAACCTAGTGGCCAAGAGATGACAAGACACAAGTAGAGTGCTTAGTTAGACTTTTAACCGGTGCTTGTTATTTCTGGCTCCATTTTTTTGTCCATCAACAATAAAATTTTTGTTGTTGTTGGCAATCAAACTACACAGATTCTCTCAGCTAAAGACTGTTTTAGATTACTCTTTCATCATTTGGCATTATTTTTGATATGGCCTAGGAAACTCATCCTAGTAGTATGGTGTCAGAATGAGTGGCACACAACACTTTATTTTATGTACTCTACAGCTGCTGACTTTACAGTAACTTGTGTGGACGTTCACACTATCCTCAGCATTTTTATTCATTATTTACTGCACTTAAAATCTTAACAGCTATATTTGGGAAGGAGTTGCTGAGCCTACACAATACACTTCAAAACAAAACGACTCTTCTGTGCTGTATATTTAAATAAGGGTAATACTTATTTTTCTGTTTATAACTCTTGGGTGTGCAAACAGACACACACACACAATTTTTTTTATTTATACTCAGATTTATCTCTCTTTCTCATTTTCTCTTTCCATCTATCCATCTTTTTCTTCTCAGTTAACGTCTCAACTATTCATATATGCTGTGTATGTGCAGTCCCTCCTAAGGATCAGTAACATTTTAAGGGTTAAGGCCAAATTCAAAAGCATTGTCTTTTTAGAGAGCCAGTATTACATGCCTACATGAACACTACTAACAAATATATACTAGTTGCACAGAAAGCTTGATTAAGTATTCAGTAGAATTAGTAACATGCTCATGCATATATATTATTCAATTTAGGCTTGGTCTGCAGATAAAGGACACAGTTTAGATGAAATTTAATTGCACTGAAAGTCATTCATTTCAGATAGCTTCTATTTGAAATAATTCAGTGGGAAGTTGGCATGTAAAGAGAATATATTTTGGCAGGTAAATCTTAACTAAAAAAATCATGCAGAGGTAACATGCATTCTAACTCCAGAATAATATGCACACTACTTCAGCTGATATTTGATATTAATGATAATGTTCTCTTAATGGTGAAAAGTCCATACATGCGTGCTTCTAATGCTGTTACTGTTATGTATATATTCTGATTTAATCTATAACTATTGTTTTATATTTCCCCACTTGTGATGGCTTAGTAAGAAAACATTTCTTAAAAATCACGAACAATATCTATTTTGGCAGACTATGCATGGCAAGATCAGCACAGATTTACTCAAAAGAGCCCTGGTGGCAATCTTCTGTCAGTACCCATGAAATAGCATAGAGGAGCACTGGGCAGGATGTGTGGGTGGCCAACAACACCAATTTGTTTGTCCAGGCAGCTGTGATCACACAGGGATGGGTCATATTCGGTGTATTCAACCCAGATATGGTTTCAGGTTAAATGTACTAGAAGCAGTACTGTAGTCGTAATAATAATATTTTTAACACAAGCTATTATTAAAATTAACAAAGTCTTGTATGCTACCAGCTATTATATTTTAAGTAATGTGATAAAGTCTTACTATGCATGTGCAATTAAGATGTCCATGACATAGTGATTGCATCTGCTCTCTCTTTGTCCAAGAATCTCTGTTTTGTTCCTTCAACAAATATACAAACTTTTATCCAACTGTTAGTATTCATTTGAGAACCAGTGTGGTGTAGTGGTTTTGAGCGATGGACTAGGACTCTGGAGACCAAGGATCAAATCCCACTTGGCCATAGGCACCGAGTGGGTGATCTTGGCCAAGTCACATGCTCTTAGCCCTAGAGGAAGGCAATGGCAAACCCTCTCTGAACAAATCTTGCCAAGAAACCCCAGTGATAGGGTTATCGTAGGGTTGCCATTAGTAGAAAATAACTTGAAGGCACGCAACAACAAAGTGGGAGTTTGGATTCATGCCTGGCTGACATTGATGGGAATCCACCTCTATGTCATGCCTACTTTCTGCTGAAGCCTCTTTAATTTGGACTGCTATGAAAGAAGAGCAAGCATAATTAATTACTCTGTCTCTATTTAAAATCCATATTTAAGTGGTATGACTAGGTGTAGGTTGGAAAATCCTGCCCTTTGTTTTACAGAGTTCTGTGGAATGTCTCTCAAGTCTGAAAGCTACGTGTTTTACAGTGATAGATTTTCAACATTGGATCTATTATTTGATTTTTATATACAACAAGCATGTGAATTCTAAATCTACCTGAGAAACAGCTTAGATTATAGAAGTGTTCTCTGTGTAATTCCGAGGTCAAATTAATATAAAATCAGTGTCTTTTTACAATTCTTAAATCTGCTTTGTAGTTATGTAATACTATACTTTGTATAGTAGTAATACTATATAGTCAGGCAAAACACGCACAACATTCAAGTAATTATTCTAATCAGGCAAACTTCCCTTTTAAATTGTGTGTGTTCATCTATACTTGCCCATTTAAAAAAGCCTCTAAGTGCTTCCTTATTGATTTTTTTTTTTTTTTTTTGCTGGATACATCATGAGGTAACATCAATGATAATGGCTTAAAAAAAGATTTGTGGTGCATACATTTCATGTAAAAGTAAAGTAAGTGTAGGCTGGGCTTCAAATGATGTTACGAACAATAGGCATGCTTTAGAAGAAAGGATTTAGGTTTGTATTTCAGGGGAACAACCCTGAGTCAAGTCAATTATTTTAATGGTTAAGACACAGAAAATGCAGTGCTTAAGTAAAACCTTCAAATGATTAGACAAGCTACCTTTGTTAACTGTGTGCCTTAATCGATTCTGGACAATCCACAAAAACATTTTTTTTAAGTCCAGAAAATAAGTTAGAAAACTCATATATATTTCTCATCTGGCCATACAAATGTCAAGAAAAGGCTTAATGCTGTATTCTAATAAGGTTTTTAGGACTTAAGATAAACATTAAGGCAATATGTCTGACGCCGCCGGGATGTGGGAGGGCAATGCTTAGAATGGTTACTATAAATTATTCATACACATTTTTTGATCATAGATATGGAAGATGGACCTATATGACCAATAAATGCTATGTGCTAATGGAAGCGAAACTAAGCTAGCATCCAGAGATGCTGTTGAATAAGCCATCAAGAAATACTTTTTATCTTACTAGTGATTTTTTTGAAAAGACATTTGGATGTCAGTAATGTATCAACTAAGGATGAAAATATAAAAAAAAATGTAGTGTTTCTTAAAGTCTCACAATAAATGCCACAGAGGCACATTAAAAGCAGCTGTTTTAGTCCCAACAAAAACCAAAGAAACACTTACCCTAATGAGGAAAAATGAGAAGTAAAATACCCCTATATTTCTTGTTCTTCAGTGAAGCAGGATTACAAATCCAAAGAATAAATTCTAGATTCTGAAGTGTATGTATGTATGCTCGTGTGGAGTTGTACTACTTTCCCCAAAATAATTAGAAAAATTGAAATATTTATGTATCTCAACCTGCATGCTTCTTTCAGACTTTTTATTGGTTGTGATTAAGAAAAGATTACTATAAAAATCATAGTTCTGATTGAATTTTCCTCACATCACTTGCTTCAAAAAATAGGATCTATACTATATTTGTGTAATGCTGCATTTTATTTGGCAATTTAAGCTCATGGTTACATTGTGGTCGTTTGCTATTAACTTGAGTGAACATTAATTTTTAAATTTTCTTAATTTTGCCATCCGGTCCAGCTGAATTCCTGAAGTTGCTTGTGCTATCATGTCCATGCAAACATGCAGAGGCAATCTACATTAAAGCACATATAATCCATTTAGTTACAGATAAAAATCTGAGGAAAGATGCAGCTACAAGAAAGCAGCACCCACTGAGCATGCTCCTATTCAAGCAGAGACAGAAAGAAAGTGGACGTACTGTAGAAGCTGGCCATTACGTAGTTTTGACAGCGATCACCAGTAAATTCATTTGGGCACCTGAGAGTAAAAACAAAAAAACAAAAAGGTAGAGAAAACGGAGAAAAAGAGAAGAGGTAAATACACGCTAAGAAAGAGGTTCCCCTTTAGTGTGAGTGACCTGGGCTCAATGCATTCATCTTCAGAAACTGGTTCTTTTTCTCGCTGCCATAAAGGCTAAAGATTCTGAGAAATACATTAATTTACAAAGGCCAAACTGAGATGAGCTTTAGACAATACTGAAGTCACAAAACTCAGACAGAGTAACATGTGTTTCAGTTAGCATTCTTTTTAGAGCTAAACTTGGAAAAGCTCCCACCTATGGAAGAAAACCTGTAGTTTTAATACTAAAATTACTAGTAATAAAGAAATGTAGCAATACGGAAAATGGTACAATGATGTCATACTGTACAGATTATGCGGACAGTATAATGTCAAAGGCAGAAGGAAAAGAAGCCAGTTCAATCTGAAGGATGAAAACACCAAGTGACACTGATTTTGATTGCTGTGGTTGGGAGAGAAAGCAGATTTCTTATTATTTTAAAACATACTTTCAGGATATTGGATTTTCATGGGCACAACTTCAGCACATCTTGCTCCAGAGAATCCAGGTTGACACCTAAAGAGCAAAAATGTGTTCAGAAATTGAAAAACAGGAGAGAGAGAGAGAAAGAGATTTATACTCTGTTTCCTATGGAACATGACATTCCTCTAAAAGTCATCTGGGAAAGAAAGTAATGAATGAAAAAAGACAATGAAGCTGAATCCTTTTTAGTAACACTGTAATTGCATACAGCTAAACTAGTTTTTATTATAGAAAATCTATATTATGAAGAAATGCATATAGTCAGAATTGACTTTCTAATGAACATTTAGCTGATTAACTATAGACTAAGGCATACTTTTTCTTTGACACAAATGTCTGACAACAAATGAATGACCTTCATTTTGGCAACTATTTACATTGCACAGTCAGCTAAAATAATTCATCTTTTTTTCTATCCATCATTTGAATTTTCAAACAAGGTAAGGTAAGATAAGGTATGGTAAAAGGCAAAGTAAAGTTTACTTCTATGTGAAATAATATTGAAACCTGATGCCCAAACACTCAAAATACATACTATAAAAGAAATGATTAAATATTAATTTACAAGCACATTATTTCAAGAAAGAATATAAACGATAACCACATCTAAATAAAACCATATAACTTCAGGAGGCCAAGTCATTGTAAAATTTCTAATAAAAGGGTGGCTCAAAGAGAAAAAATTAATTCCTATCTCTGTTGAAGATTATTTCCGCATCTTCTGTTCTCAGATTTCCTACAGATGATAAGCATAAATGGAGGTTCCTGTTTATTCAGAGCAGTAGACAACTTCAAAGTGAACAATTTAACAACTATTCTACTATTTAAAAATCAATAAGCCATAATGTGACTTCTTGAGGAAAAATAAACATAAGCCAGTGTATTATTTTGGGGGAAACATGGTATTTTCACCCCTTTAAATTCTAGATGTTATACTGCAGCAATAGGTTGGAACCACCCTCTTTAAAAAAAGAACTTGGGAATTTAGGGCCTGAACAGAAAGGCCAGAATAAGGCTGCTTCAAGTCACTTTGGAGACATGCTGTTTAAATGATAAATGTGTCCTAAGAGGCTGGAAGCCACACCAAAGCCACACACCAGTTCTAAGGACTGCAGCGTAGCTTTGATGCAGCTTCTGGCCTCTTAAGATGTGTGTGTGTGTCATTTAAACAGCATACCTCCAAAGTGACCCAAAACAGATTTACTTTGGACTGTCTTTTCGGGCCCTTAGTTATGAGGATTCTCACAAGACTGCTTTCAGGGGCTTAAAGATCAGCACTGACTATCAAAGCCAGATGGTCTTGATTTTTCTGTATTGTTGTGAAACCTATACTTTCCCTAGAAGTGTAAATGACTAAACTTTGGCTATTGTACTTTGGACAAAGCATGATGCGAATCACTGGTAAAGATGATAATGCTGGGAAAATGAGACAGTTAGTTTTTACTAACTGTCAACACTTGGTAAAGCTGAAGCCGGTAAGCAAAGAGAAAGACCATGATACAGATATATTAAGTTAACAGATGGACCCAATAACAGTCCTGAGTTTGCAAGATCTGAACAGGGCTATTGACAAATAGGGCTTGTGGAGGTTTTTTATTCATAGTCACCATAAGTCAAAGCCAACTTAATGTAAAGGACAACAGCAGCAGCAATAAGAGTGACCACTTCTTTGTTCATGCTCAAAGTCATTCTCTGTTAACTGCAATATAGGACATATATTGTTTAGCCATTTGACTAAAAACCTATGTTATTGTTTTCCACTTTCCGGGATACTTTAAATTCTCATATTCATTGTCCTGTTACCATTCTCAAGTGCATCTGTCTTGTTCTTTAGTGTCATTGGAAGACCTGAAGGCCAACATTTGCTGTTGCTATTGTGTTACTCTCATAGTGAAGTCTTCATTACATGATGCTTCCAAATCTGACATCTTTGAAGTAATAGTAGCCATTTTTGCATCAGACAATGTTAAAGCATCTGGCCAAACATTTTGGAGGTTGCACTGAATCTTCAACCGTTTCATAAAACAGCCTACCTTCTTTGCCTTTACAACCTTTCAACCTGATCTTGCAGTTATCTTGTCTGATACTGATGCTGTGCCTGAAGATAAAGGCCCTGCTATTTATTATTATTATTTTTTTGCTTGAAAATCTCTCATAAAGTTCCTTTCACTTCTGAAATATTTTTTCCCCCGTTTAATTCATATTTCCTCTTTCTCTCAATATGGGACCCAACCCAGCTTTTATCTTATTTGCTCAAAACTGATTCTGTTTTTGTTGAACTCTAAGAATTGCAGATGGGAGCGAGAGCTATCAACTTTCCATTTTCTTTACCTGCTGGCCATACAAACTTTCAATGCTATGACATCATTCTTGAAATTATAATTTCAAGAATGATGTTATATTTTATTTTTAATAATAAAATATAATATAAAAAAAAACAAACTTTCAAGGCTATGGTGTTACTGATTTGAGTTAAATACTGTAATCTAAATGATAGAACAGTAGTTGTCAACCAGTTGTAGCAAAAGTGACAAAAAACAGAGAAAATGGCATCAGCACATAAATTACTTTATTTATAACAGGAGTGGATAACACATGGATTGCATGAGACCTTTGCACTAAATTAGGTAATTCAGAATCTAATGTTAACCTTACCTAACCTTAACATCTGACATTTTTATTGTGTCATAGATTTCCAGAGGTGCAACTATATTTTCTCAGATGTATATAACACAAAGTTGACAATGAAAGGAAAGAAGTATAAAACAGAAAGAAATGTGTTTACATACAAAACACACACAAACACATCAGAGATGAACACATTCAGGAGACAAAAGATATCATCTCTTAACAGATTCCTCCATAACTGCATAACTTATGTAGGGTGGATATTTTATTAGCACAAAGGTTAATTTATTGAACAAGTAAGCAGACAAAAGTAACAGTGAAAGGATGAAAGAGCAAATGATTAAAATTAATGCCATATTCGCTATTGTCATCAACAGATTTGTACAAAATTTTATGAGCTTTTCCAAGTTATATATTACTCCAATGATCTGGCAGGTTGCACTTGTATGCTTTATTTATTTATAGCCCACCTTTCTCCCAAAGTGGGACCCAAGGCGGCTAACATATGTATAACATATGTAAATTTACAGCATTATATAAATACAGTAAAGGTTAATAATAATAAACACAACAATTAAAATTGTATAATTAAAATAATAAAAGTGTAAAATTACAAATACAAAAATTAAAATATACAATGTTAAAATGAAATAGTTATGTTTTGTTTGTGGCAGCAAATGTAATGATAAGATACCAACACCTATAGAAATGAGTTTGAGTAAGCTTTAAGTTTTAAGTCAATAATTGCTGCAATATCTATTCTTTTCAGACCTAAGATAAATTGTCATGTCAGACATCAAATCCATCTTTATTGTACTTGAACTTAAAATTAAAACACATTTTAGAATTTTATGGGTTTTAATTAAATTCTATACATTTGCTTATCAGTTAAATTCCAAAGACATTGCAGGACTTATGTAAGTTAACTTCCCATTTGTAAAGGCACTAAGATTTCATATTAGCCTGAGTAATGCATATGGCTGCATTGTTTAAAGGACATATTTCCCGTTTTTCTGCTATAGGTCTTCATCTGTGCTTTAACCATCAACAATCCCTGCCCATTGGTATCCTTTGCTGTCATGAATGATATAATGGGCCAGGAATACACTGAAGTGATATACTTTGCTGAAAAAAAATGTAAACCAGTGGCGACTGTATGACTTTTAGAATATTTTGACAAAATAATTTGTCAAGGCATTGTTGTGTAAAACCAAGTTTTTTTTGGTGCAAAAATCCCATTACAAAACCCCAACAATTGAAGAATATATAAAACTTCTAGCAATTTTGGGCAGCATGAAGAACGAAACAATTTTCATATCACTAGGTAGAACCTGGCAAAACAGTGGCTGGATGAGAGGAGAATCAGAGATGAACAAAGGTGGAATCGAGGAGAAAGAGAGCCGGGGCAAAATTACAGACAGGGAGAAAGAAAAAGCTATATGCAACAGAAAGGCATGAAGTGGGCAGTCAATGGAGGAAGTCCACAAGTAAGCACATGGTGATTTAGACTGGAATCTGCAGTCTTGACTGGGAAATCTTGCAGGTGCACCTTCTATAATCATCACAGCACACTACCACGGCAATACCGAAGTAGCAACGAGGACCAGAAAACCAAAAATAAAAATGAATGAGTAGCAGTTTTGATTCTGAATTTTGTGTATTGATTTCACTTAAACAGATTTTTAGTTCTGAATGTTTTTTTTTAGAAATACAATTAGAATATTTTAATTTTCTTCTAATCATTAAGTTTATTTTATGAATATTTTTAATAATGTTAATACAACACAAATAATAATTTATTATAAACTGCACAATTTCATGTCAACTCCATTATTAAATGCTAATATGGATGGGTCGATAGAACTAGAAATATTGTGCCTTGTTTAAGGAATGAAAAGTTTCCTTGATGACAATTTACACGGTAATAGTTTAAAAGAGGGGAAAAGATTCCATTGTTGACTTAAAGCCCCCAAATGGAAACATAATAAAATCACAACAATTATAGGAATATCTTATTTCCATTATAGTGCTTTTTATCTCCACCATCACTTTCCTGTTTTTCCAAACACAGTGGTTTTGTTTAACAGATAGCAATCCTCCAATGGCAATATTTCAAGTAAGAGAAGAGTAATTCTCATGTGGTAATCTCAATATTAGAATTATATTATCTTTTAGGTTGATCTTTATCTACAATGTCAGTATTTTAAGCTACAGAAAAAAATATTATTTGTATTATCTAAACATGTGTATTTGTTAATTAGAAAAAATGAAGACCTGGGAGAGAGATATTATTTTGTTTTTAAAAAACAGATATAAAAATTAGGTTTTTGGAACTGAAAATGTCTATATGCAGGTGGGCCTAATGGATATTTAATATATCAGAGCGGAAAAAGCAAAAGGTTAGTAACTTTTTGTTTTTATGTATTTAAAGAAGAATATAGTTATGGGATAAATTGGCACCCAGCCATTGTTTGTTATTGATATTTCAGATCCATTTGTTTTGGTCTAATATGAACCTAAGACTCTTTTTTGGGGGGGGGGGGGGGGTTATCCCCTTAATTCACTTCATTATTGAATTCTTATACTAAAGGTAACAAATATAGCGGCCTAAATCCAGGTATGCACTGGTATTATAATGCCAGTGAGACAGTATTCCTTCTGATCCATTCTCCTTTGCAGCCTCGGAACTGGCCAGAATCTCCAGAGAGCTGGACCAGCTATCTGGACCATGATTTCTCATGTGTGTAAGGGCTGCAGTTGGAAGCAGAAGTCACTGCCCCTTCCACTTTGATTGTATTCTACTCTTCACTCACTGGAAGGTATCACTGGATCCTGCCCCACATGCCTAAAATTCGAAATAATGTCACTCATGCACGGGACAGCTATATTTGCCCTTTCACCATCTCTTGATTCAAAATTTTGTGGTGGAGAGTGGAGCCTTGCTTTCTAGCCCTGCCCTTCTGTTGTATTCCTATTATTTTGCTGCTTTTTCTGTTGAAGGAAGGAGAGCTAAACTGGATTTTATATTAGAGTGGGGAGACTTAAACTGATTAATGTGCCTTGTCTCATATGCAAACCATGTTCTCAATTCTGCAGGTAATTTGCACATATATAATCGATCTAGTTTACTGGTTGGAAGTAGCATTTATTTATCAGTTTTTAAAAAACTTTATTCTTCATTGTTTTGCTGTGTTTTATTGTTTTAATTTAATTATTTTTTTATTTTATTCTATTATATGCCAATGAGGAAACTGAAATACCTTGAATCAAACATTGTTCAGAATGGAGACTGCAGTCAAGAGATAGGAAGAAGACTAGGGAGTTTATCACACGGGAGGAATTTCTCTCAATTTTGAATGGAGCCAATAGTTTAGTGAATTTACATGAATTCTAATTGTGTTCAGAATGCATTCAGAATGACTTCCCATTGCCCTAAAATTACCCCCCATTGCCCGAAATTGCATGAGATACTCTAATACGCAATTACATGAAATCCATGATTGCGTTCGGAATGACTTCCCTTTTGCCCGAAATTGCGTGAGATACACTCATTCGCAATAACATGAAACCCCATGATTGTGTTTGGATTGCCATTGCATTATACCCCCAAATTCCATCGTATGATAAACTCCCAGGAATGGGAGACAGCAATGGGAACACTAAAGTTAGGATTGCCCAAGCCATGGTATTCCCCATCAACATGTACGAGATGTGAGAGCTGGACAGTGAAAAAAGCAGACAAAAAGAAAATCAACTCATTTGAGATGTGATGCTGGAGAGGACTGCTGAGGATACTCAGCCAAAAAGACAAATGTGTCCTTGAACAGATCAACATTGAAATACCCATAAAAGGCAAGGCTGTTGTACTTTGGCCACATTATGAGAAGACATGACTCATTAGAAAAGGAAATAATGCTGGGAAAGGTTGAGAGTAGAAGAAAGAGAGGAAGATCCTGTGCCAGGTGGCAAGATTCCATTAGTGAGATCATAAGCATGAGTCTGCAAAACTTAAGCAGAGCAGTAGAAACATGGAGTCTTGGAGTTATCTCATCCACGGGGTCACCATGAGTTGAGGTCAACTGTCAGGCAGTTTACAAGAAAACATTACATTACAGGCTGTGGAATGACCTGCCGAATGGGATGCGTCTCATTCCATCTTTAGAAAGCTTTAAAAAAGCTCTAAAGACGCATCTTTTCTGGCAGGCCTTCCCAGAGAACGTGAATACTTCCTGGCTCCAAACCTAGGCCTTAGTGCCTCTCCAGCTGTCCTTCTCCAGTGTCTTTTCCACCCCTTTACAGCCTAGGCTTTCAGGCCTGCTTCCCTGTTGCTGCTTTTTACTGTTGTAATTTGTTTTATTTTATGTTTTTAATTATATAGTGGTTTAATTGTCTTTTTAAGGGGGGGGGGCGGTGAGGGAAGGGATGTTTTAACTGATATTGTTTTAATCTTTTTGTTGTAACCAGCCCCAATTGCCCGTTCAGAGGGGCGGGCTAGAAATTAATAATAATAATAATAATAATTACATGCCACCCTTGAAGAACTGCTAAAAGTTAGCCCATGAATGGATGAACAGGTTCTAATAAAATACCTTTGAAACTTTGCAGATTACTACATGACAATCATTTAAAAGTTGATATGGGACAATAAATTATGTAGAAATCAAAGTCTATTGACATCAGGAGTCACCTTTTATTTAGGCAAAAGGTGATTTTAATGGGGAGTGCTGTGCTTTTTTAAAAAGTTCTGTTTTAATTGTGTTTTAAACTGTATTAACTTTGTGTTTTAAACAAACTTTTGATAGACTTAATAGAATTTTAACATTATTAACAATGTTAATAAACATACCTAATTATGTGTTGTTCAATTGTTTTCAAACTTTCTTACTAATAGTTTTTTAAATTGGTACTTTGCTTAAACTTGTTCTAAGCCACCCTGGTTCTTGCACTTGGAAAGAGGGATAATAAATTAAACAAATAAGTAAATTAAAGATCCAGTGCTTCAATTTCAACACTGGCCAGTTGCACGATTTTGGTAATAACAGGATGAGGACTTCATCCTACTCTTTGTTTAAAAAAGACTGAACAGGAATGCATTTTATGGTTCTAATGGATGTGAAGATTGCTTATTTGTTTCTGGCAACAGAAAAAATTAATTTAATCTAACAGATAAAACCTTGCATATCTTTGCAGACACAGGAAAAATTCACAGGTTGCAGCTCGACTCCTTTAAACACTTTATGAGAAGCAGCTCTAATATATTACACCTATGAGTTAGGATATCACATTACAGACTTTTAACACCACCTGCCGCTGGCTCAATGCTGTTGAAATAACCCATTTTGTATGTTGGATTCCTTGTTTGATTACATTGGTTGCTCCTTTTTAACAGCAGTTAGGTTCAATACCTATTATGTAAGTGTCACCCCTAATAACGCCTTTAATTATTTCCAAGCCAGTAGTTAGGTAAAGACCAATGTAACATGTATTACAGCAGATTTTTAGAAAGAAAATTCTGAAGACCACACAAGTATATGAAATGGAAGATAAAGATGCATCTACATTGCCATCCATTTGTACAGTAAATTATTTAAACAATTTACTAGCTGAAACAAACAAAAAATCCTTTTTGCCTATAAATACTGCCACTCCATTGGAAAAATTAGAAGGGTTTTCTTACCTGCATAAATATCTTGGATTTGGAAGGTCTTTGACCATGAAACACTCGCCACCATTTACACAAAAACCTTTCTTATTCACATCACATCTTGTGAGATGACTTGTCCCTGTGGTAGATGTAGATGTGGCTGGAAGAAACAACGGGAGTAGAAAAGACGGTATGTCAGTATGGTTGCACCCTTTATAAAACAGTGTCAATATAAAAACACCAGCCTTCACATTTCTGGTGAAATATGGAAATAATAACATTTAGCTGTTACAAATAAATAACAATTATGCCAATAATATTTTCTATGTCCAATTATTTCTATTCCTCAACCGTTATTTATTTTATTTTATTTTATTTTATTTATATCCAAGATCTATATCCCGACTTTCTCCCACAGTGGGATTCGAGGCGAGTTACAATGTATTAAAAAAATATAAGGTAATACAAAAGTTAAAAATAAACACTAATAATAACTAAAACTTACATAAAACAGCCTAATTCAAAACAACAATAATAAAACATTAAAACATTAAACATTAAAACAGCACTCAAGTAAATTCTAGCCACCAAACACCTGCCTAAATAAAAACGTCTTCAGCTGCCAGTGGAAGGAGAGCAAGGAGGGGGCCAAACTGACGTTGCATGGCAGGAAGTTCCACAATTTGGGGGCAGCCACGGAGAAGGCTCTCTCCCAAGTTCTCACCAACTGCACTGGGGAAGGTGGTTGGACTGAGAGAAATCCATCTTTTGTGGATTTCAGTGCTCAGGCTGATTTGCAAAGGGAGATGTGGTCCTTCAGATAGTCTGGACCCAAGCCATTTAAGGCTTTAAAAGTCAAAACCAGCACCTTTAATTCTGTCCAGAAACGGACTGGTAGCCGGTATAGCTGTTTAAGCAAAGGATGACATGATCCCTATAGCCAGCCCCCGTCAAGACTCTGGCTGCAGCATTTTGCACCCGCTGCAGTTCATAGAATCATAGAGTTGCAAGAGACCACAAGGGCCATCCAGTCCAACCCCCTGCCATGAAAGGAGAGGCCTACCAATACCATCAGGCCTGGCCTCAAGTAGAAGAGCCGTCTCTCCATGCTACACCAAACTCCATCGGGCCTGTCCTAGAGTATGAAGCAGAGCCCTCCCTCCAGTCCATCTGCCTTGGTCCAGGCGTCAGAGGGAGAGAAGAACTTTTGGACCTGATCTCCTTCCCCAACACCATTCCCTTCTCCTTTTGTGTTGTGTCTTCTTAGATTGTAAGCCTGAGGGCAGGGAATTGTCTAATTCAAATAATATTTGTAAGCCGCTCTAATAGCCTTTAGGGCTGAAGAGCGGGGTATAAATAAATATGATGATGATGATGATGATGATGATGATGCAGGAACTCCCAAGCAAAGAATCCCCGACAGATGGCCATCCAGACTCTGTTTAAAGACCTCCACTGCTGCAGACCTGAACGGGCCACGACAAGTAGCAGATAAAATCTGCTCCTTTGGCAACCAAGTTTGGGCCTCCTTAGGTGGCCCTGGAACAATCTCAACATGGCTTCTGTGCAGTTGGGGGCATGCGTCGTCTAACCAACACACCCCCAAACCATGCGGAAGGTGCATTCTTTTGCCCGTCTGTTTTGGGCCTATGAAAGAACTAGAAAAGCTCCTAAAGAGCAAAGATATACAATTAAGCATGAAAGTTGGAATCATACAAGCAATCATATTCCCCTTGACCATGTATGGATGTGAGGGCTGGACAGTTAAGAAAATGGACAAAAAGAGAACAAATTCCTTTGAGACGTAGTCTTGGAGAAGAGTGCTGAGGATACCATGGACAGCAAAAAGAACAAACAAATGGATCCTAGAACAGATCAAGCCTGAAATTTCCCTGGAGGCAAAGATGACTAACCTGAGGCTGTCATACTTTGGCCACATCATGAGATAGCATAATGTTAGAAAAGGTGGGGGAAAGTAGAAAGAGAGGAAGACTAGATGGATTGACTCAATTAAGGAGGTTGTAGGTACGAATTTGCAAGAACTTAGAAGAATAGTGGAGCATGAGGAGTCTTGGAGAGGTTTCATCCACAGGGTCGCCATGAGTTGAGATTGACTCGAGGGTGGCTAACAATTACAATGATTATACCTGATGACGTAAATTGATGTTCTTTTCCTTTCAG
Source organism: Urosaurus nigricauda (assembly GCA_034509955.1). Classification (NCBI taxonomy): domain Eukaryota; kingdom Metazoa; phylum Chordata; class Lepidosauria; order Squamata; family Phrynosomatidae; genus Urosaurus; species Urosaurus nigricauda. The sequence continues at coordinate 109,834,553 of JAOEGL010000002.1, read as the reverse complement.
GATTCACACACATGCACACAATTTTTAAAACAGTATTATGAATGTAATACAGTCTGGGAAGTTACAAGTATTTGTAAAAGTATACATGCTATCTATAGCAACAGTTTTCCATAATCTGAAAAGTTTCAGATTTTTTGACTGAAAGCCAAGCTCCACCAACTATTAGCTATGCTGGTTGGATTTGATATCCCCCCCCCCCCCCGTAAAAATTAGGTATACAAACACTAAACAATCCTTTCATTCCTCATCTGGGCAGATTTAAAAAAAATCCACTGAAAACCTGAATGAGAATTCCAATGTATGAAAATATCTGGTGTCCACAGGAGTTTTTGTAGGAGCAGAATCAAGGGTATTCCACAACACCTAAACACTGAAGCAACTGAAGCCAGAAAATATAGGTTCATGTTAAGTGAAATACCTATTTTGGGTAGCCCTCACACCTCCTTTGTTCACCAAAACTGATCATAGAACTGCAATAGATTAGTTGGCAGAATTTTTTTCACAGCTGTTTTGTATCATGGCAGGTGGCTGAAACTCCAGAACTTTTTTTTAACAACTCTTTGAGAGAAAACACTATAAAATAGCTACCTTGTAGGTCTCATTCTGTGTGGACTCTGCAACAAAACATAACTCCAGAAGAATAACATGTTCTGTCAGCCTGGATGAGGGTGAATTTAATCTATTTTGCAAGCTACTCTCATCTTCAAACACAATGTACAGAGGTTGTAAAACTTTTTTCAGACATTTCCCAGAATCAGCCAACATGCTCACTGGTCATGTTGCCTGATGGATTATGAGAGTTGTCATCCACAAAGTTATCATTTACAAGTTCTACATCAGACTACAGAAAACATTTTCCAGAAGTAACTCAGTGTTTCTTTAAACAAATTAAAGATCAACTCTTGTTAATAAACCACCAACAGGGCTTATTAATTTTTTCTTCTTCTCCATAATTTATATATTTATTTAATAATATTTGTATCCTGTCCCTTAACACATACAACATCAGGAGTATAAATAGAACAGATACAAGTTTAAAACAAAAGCTTCAAGGTACAGAGGCCCATTGAAAAAGTTATGCTTCCAGTTGTCATGGAAATATATAGCAGATACACTAACCCATGCTTGAAGGGGAAAAAACTCCATGAAGCCAGTGCTACTGCTGAGAAGGTCCTGTGGTGACGTGTGTTGGTTTGTTCTAAACCTATACAGTAATAGCATCCTTACAAGGGCTTCATTGCTGACCTCAAAGCATGGGCAGGATCATATGGGGAAATATGTTACTTCATTTACCTACTATTAATGAACCAATCATTTCTTTGACAACGGCCCTTGTCAGACGAAGGTTTTTGCAGCCCCAATCCAGAGTCACTCTGCATCCATTCAAGTGAATTCACATGAATGCAAATTGAATTATCACACGTGAATGCTGTTACTATGAAGCCATTCCAAAGCCAATCCAAAGTCACCCCAGAATCCAGTGAATTCAGTAACAACTCAATTCACAGAAATCAGTTCCAAGGTCACTTCAGATTCACTCTGGTCTGGTGTGATAAGGTCCAATGTAACACAACTCCACATGCAAAGAGCTATACTGGGCAACCCTGACACTGACTCTCAACCACAGCGGTACAATGTTACCTGTAATGAGGTGGCAAGAGGATTAATTTTGCAAAGCAACAACTGGCATTTTATTTTTATTTTTTTAAAGGGATAAATGATAACATTTACTTGTGACTACTTTTGGTAGGAGGTCATTTTTGTAATTTTTATATTTTTACGTGTATTTAAAAATAATACAAAGGTAATTAAAAGGAAATGCGCTATTAATTATTATATATTTCTCTTTAAGTAATGTTACATTATTTTAAAAATGGCTAAGTTGCAAATATTTTGTTAAAGCACAATGCAACCAATTTTGTATATATGGTCTTAACAGTGTTTCCTTTTACATGTTCCTTCTTATCCACGTGGCTGGCAGAATGTTGCTTCAAGTGCTAACCCTATGGGAAAGACCCAGGTGCCTTTCAATGTGGATAGGCCACTTAAATGTCCTTCCAGATGTACAGCAGGAATGGATCAAAAAGATGATGTTCCCCTGGGCCTGGAAGAATATTTAAAGGGTACATAATAGGTAACAGGGAAGCCAATTCCCTTTCTTCCACTCGCTACAATCCCAAGGTCCCTATTACCTCTCTAAATCACTGGATCACAGTTTCTCAGAGTGTGATCTGCTGGTTTGTAGAGTGCTCACAATGCTACTGAATGATTTCATGTTTAAGCTCCTGGGAGGAGTCTCCATGAGATCTTCCCTGACTCTCTCTCCTCCAACAAATAATCTGCATTTTAGCTCCACCAGGAAGAGAGTTATAGTACTCAGGCCTGGAAAATAATGGTATGCCTACCTATTTCCTTCTCTTAAAACAACAGTGTTAACAATCTACAGGCTGTGTTAAGGAGTGTAAGCATGTCAAAATATTTATTGTACAAACCATTCCCATTGCTTCCACTTTAGATCCCTTCTGCTTTAAACCTCTAGAAAAAGTCTCCTCCCCACAGCAAAATATTACTCTGGAGACACCCTGCAGTTCTGAAAGTGAATGCCTTAAAGTGAAAAGAAAAGCAATATTGTCTGCTTGAGCTCCTGCAGACAAAGCTTATTACTGCCACAAAGGCTAATGGAATGCTTTAAATTGAATTACAAGGATGGTTGTAGAAGAGTCAAGCCTAAAACCACATATAATTGCTGCGGCTATCTTGCTTTGTACTTTTTCTCCCAGCAGCTGTGAGATCAAACTGATCACCCTGGAGTTTCTGAGCAACAATGGCTCTTAACTGATTCAAAGTGTGGGCAAATCTAGAGAAATGGTTTAACAGCTACTCCCTCTCTCCAAGCTTCCCTGGGAACTGAGATATAAGCTAGAGCTTTATTCCTCCTGTTAGATGGTTCACAAATTAAAGAGTTAAGAGTATATATAAATATTATTAAAATTAATTAATTAAAACATAACCCCCACTCCAAATATTTAGCCCACACAATTTTCAATATTGTTCTTTGTTTTCCAAAAAATGTACCACGTGAGACTTTCTAAGGAGATTCTTTAAAGATGGGATGCCATCACCAACAAGGCATCTTCATGACTGGCTATCTTTAACTGGAGGTAGAGTAGAAAACAAAGAATAATAAGAATAATAAGATGATATTAAAGGTCAAGGAGGCAACAGAGAAATAATTGTTCAGGTAACAAAGGACTTCTACCAAAGGATCCTTAATACTACAACTGGAGAACAATTCCAATCCCAGGACATTTGGATAAAAGGATATAAAACCAGTACTGTATAAGCTAAATACTCATCAAAGTGATAAACCAATACAAGTTTGCACATTCTTATTCTCATAACTTCGTAGTCCACCAGGTGTTACTGATTGCACTTTTGGACAATAAATGATTTGGATCATGGATTATATTCAGCAATTTCAGCACCTATGAGGAATCATTTGATAATATTGTATGTTCCAAGCAGTGTTACTTTTGTTATTGGGCTGTTGTGATGCTATCTATGGAGATTTGATTCAGATTTTTTTTTTGTCAGTCTGTTTGGAATTGCTCCCATAGCACCTGTCACCCCTGAACCATAGATGTCTCTTTTCCTGGTGTGTGTGTGTGTGTGTCAATTTATAGGTCTCAAAATACGACAATCATTTCTCTTTCTTTTTCTTCAGTTCTTCTATCCCACAGGATTAATAAATCTATATATTTCACTATATATTTCTCTTTCCTAATCACAATTATGTCTGGCATAATCTTTTTTAAAATCCCACAAAATGGTTACAGTACTTCAGCATTTAATAATACTGCATATATTCATGTATAAGTCTAGAAATTTTAGTCAAAAAGTGACCGAAATTTTGAAAGTTCTGCCCCCCCCCAAACCTGCCCTGAACTTATACATGAATTAAAAAAAAGTCTTCACCAACTGATGGAAGGACAAGGGGGAACCGATCTAGCTTTACTTGGAGGGAGTTCCAGAGTCTAGGAGCAGCCATTCAAAAGATCCTGTCCTGCATTCTTATCAGAAGTATCTGGGAGACTGGCAGGATTTAAAGAAGTGCTTTCCCACAAAATGTCAAAACCTGGTCAGGTTTATATAGGAACATTCAGATAGCCTGGATCCAAGCTATATAGAGCTTTATAAGTCATAACCAGCACTTTGGGTTGTGCTCAGAAACAGACTAGTACAGCTGTTGTAATGAAGGACTCATAGGCTTCTTGCAACCAGCCCTCAGTAACCATCTGGCTACAGCTCTCTGGGCTAGCTGATATTTCTGAACATTCAAAGGCAGCCCCACGTAGAGCATGTAATCCAAATGGGAAACATATGTCACCATGGCCAGATCAGGCATCTCTAGGAACAGGCACAGCTGGTGCCCTTGCATTAACATAAATCAGCACTAGGTGATTACCTAGTTGTCATCAGACTTAATCCCTTTGACAGACAGGTGTTTTTGTAGGATTGTTTTGTAAGCTCATGCCATAGTTCTTTCTGTATGTTTGAAAGTGTAATACAGAATAAGAGCAATAATCTGATGGCAACAAGAGTCATCCCAGGATGTTTTTATTTATTGCCAGCAATACACGTACAACATTAAGGAAGAAGATTACAGTATTCTGGCCTGACATCAATTGAGGAAACAAGGAGGCTGCCTTTCTCTCTACCAGTCAGACACTACAATAAGAAGAAAAATAACCTGGTTCCACCCATCAATGTGTTTGTTTCCCTTCTCCCCCTGAACCAGAACATCACTTCACCTTTCCTGAACCAGAACATCACTTCAACTTTTAAAAGTTTTTGTCTACCAAGCTGAGGGGACAGGTAGTAGGGAAAGAAAAAGGCCGCATTACAGGTGGATTGATCCAATAATGGAATCCAGACCCCTGTGTTTTCATAACCCAAGCAGCGCTATTGATGACTGGAGCTCTGTGGAGGTTTTCCGTCCATACGACTGCCACATGTAACATCCAACTGGATGGCAATTAACAACTTAACAATCTTTGTCTTTAATCTCATCAATTGGTCTCACCTAAATATCTAAGGACAGAAAGGTACTATCAATAAAGCAATACTGAAGTAAACAGAAATATCCTTGATAGGTGTCATCAATTCATTTTAAAAATAAATTATATAAATATCACTGAGCTGGGTTTTAGTCAGAAACCATCAGAGACTGTTGTCATCAACAAAGCAAAAGATTATTCCCTCCTATAAAGAAGAAAATTTGTGCTCAAACCAGTTTTGGATATGTCTAACTATATTTGTGACACAGAGAATTAGAAGCACGGAACTGCTAACTAGTAGTCTAAAACAACTGAACAATTTTGAATCTGCACCTTTACCACAAGCAGCAATTTTACTTTTGCTGTGATCTGGCTTTCTTAAAGCTTTGAAAGGTAAGTACTCATCAGTCTTGAAACATTTTGAGTCCTTTATATCTGAACTCTTTTCTCAAATAATATTTCTTATTCAAAACTCCTGGATCCAATTTCTGTCACTGTTTTTCTGTCACTGTTTTTAACATAAGTCAAACTATTTTCAAAACTAAAATCTATTTAATAATTAATAATAATTAATTATTCATTATTCATGTATAACAAAAACAGTATTTTTTTTCCTTACCGGGGACACTGTTGACCTTTTTGTAGTTGTAGATATGGAAATGCATGCTATTTCAATCCTTTTTCTTTTATATAAATCCCCATTTCACCGCTCGAGCTTACAAGTCCCCCTTGAGTATCTTTCACAATGCCTTTTAGTAAAAAATGAGAGGTCTTTAAAAAGAATCCCAGTGTTCCCTAGGTACTTAGATCTGCATGAACTGAACTACAAGAGATTCTTGTACGTATTTTAATAGAGTTTCTGCTGATGTCAGGTGTAACTTCAAGCGGATGTACTATCAGACACACAAGGTGACAGGTACAATGTCAATGCTCAATGAAGGAAAAATAAAGTGCCAGCTTCAGAGCTTATGGGTCATGAACAAGGCTTCTTTGCTGAATTGTAAGTAGACAAGGATGTCTCCTTTTGGGAGAAAAGGGATGACTGAAGGAAGAAAGGCTCATGATATCACCATTTCTGTAAGTACTCATAGTGCTGTCAGCAGAGGACCAGCTGCAACTCACTTCAACACAAAAGATAAAGGCAGAAAGAGAAGAAAGTAATGCAAAGAAAAAAAATTGTTTGTAAGTATAGTCTGCCCTCCTTACCCACAGATTTAACCATTTGTGGCTTGAAAGTATTTTTATAAAAAAAATGCAAAAAGCAATCTTTGATTTGGTATTCTACATAAGAATATTGTATATGATGGGACTTGAGCATCCACAGATTTTGGTATCTATGGAGGGTTCTGGAACCAAACTCCAGCAGATACCAAAGGCCCACTGTATGGTACCACACTTTTTTTTTTTTAAATAAAGGACTCCTTTCCTCAAGTATTTTTCTATAGATTCAGATCATGAGCCTCCTCTCCCTGGGCTTCCTGACAATCTTTAGCAAAATCCTGACAAATGTTAAAAGATCTATCATGGCCTAATTTTTTTCAGCTTGCTTTCTGGCATATATCCCTAAGTCAAAATCTTAAAAATGAGGGATGCTGTGGAAGTGTGTCAGATGCTTCATTCACATTGTCCTTAAGAATGAAGAAGCGTTTAAATAAAAAGACAAGTTACATCTTTGAGCAGATGAAAACAGACACATGTGGCCAAGCAACATCAAAGAGTGGTCAATTTTTTTTGGAGTTTGGAATATCTGCATATAGATGATGAGATATCTTGGGGATGGGACCAGCTCTAAACATGAAATTCATTTAGGTTTTATACACACGATACAGACAAAGCCTGAAGGTAATTTTATAGATAATATTTTTTTAATAATTGTGCATGAAACAAAGTTCATGTACAACAAACCACCAGAAAGCAAAGGTGTTACTATCTCAGTCACACATGTGCCCAGCATACAGAGAAGGGCAGGATTACACTTCCTCATCTCTCTTTCCTGCTGCTGGGTCAACTAACTACCTTTGAATTCTAAACTGAGTTTGTAGCAATTGAAGAAAGCTGAGGACAAAGGGGGGAAATGGGAAGAGGAGTGAAATTGAGGCATTTAAAAGTAGCTGGAAAAGTAGGGTGACGGAGGGTATGTTTTAGAAAACATGAAATATTAACAGAAAAAAAATATGGAAACCATCTCAAAGCAATAAGAACTTCATATTTTGTATGCAGCCTCTTGCTTCTCTTTATGGGGCAGTTTTTGCCCTCAACCCCCCAATAGTTTGCTCCTCCATCCCTCCAACCAAACAAGAGAGAAAACACAGTAACTCCGAATTAGCCAAAATGGCACCTGGAAGTGAGATTACATTACTTCAGGTGTGCTGAAATGTGTTGGTGTGCCCTCCTGGAGGACACAGAAAGGAAACTCCCCCCCCCCCCGTTTGAAATTACCCACCCCTGCTTTATTATACTAAAAGTATTGAAAAGTATTTTTGTCTATTAGAAATGCTAGTGGCAAAGATAAGCTTCACACACTATAGACCTCACTGCAGTATTGGTAAGCACCTAGAGGCAGTACAAAGTACATCCTTATACCATTAACTGCAATTTACTGAGTAAAAATAATACCTACTACCTACTGATTATTCCTCTGATGGTCTTGATCCAGTCATCTTTTAGACATAGTGGGATGATCTGACATGGGGAATTGCATTATACTTAGACTAGCAAGAGGATGGAGAATCCATTTTTGTTGCCAGAAATATCCTTGCTGAGGGCTAGGTTTGCTGTTTTCTGTTAAGCTATACTCAGCACAGTTTTAAATTGGAAAGGAAGAGTATCTGTCATGCCTGTGCCAAATGAGATGCCAAGGGGGGGGGGGGTTGGACTCTAAAAGTTCCCAGCACAGCAGAACATTGTTGCAGTAGGGAAAAGTAGCCTTTCTACATTTTACATATTGCTTTAGATAGCTATATGAGCATTCTGAAAGTATAAATAGGGATGCAGTGGCTTACTGGTCAAGATGCCAGTTCTGATTATCAGTTTGAGGCCCAAGTGCTGCATGGTGGGGTAAGCTCCAATCACTAGTCCCAGCTTCTGCCAATCTAGCAGTTCAAAAGCATGCAAATGCAAGTAGATAAATAGGTACCACTTCTCAGTTGGAAGGTAATAGTGTTTGGTGCAGTCATGTTGCTGGCCACATAACCACCAGAGCAGTCCTCGGACACCGCTGGTTCTTTGGCTTAGAAACATAGATGAGCACCACCCCTACAGTCAGTTACGATTAGACGTTCATGTCAAGGGACTACCTTTAAATAATAAATATATGTATTCAACAGAACACTCAAGTTAGAATTGTCCAAGCCACTGTATTCCCCATCACTATGTACAGATTTGAGAGCTGGACAGTGAAAAAAAGCTGAAAGTAAGCAAATCATTGCATTTGAGATGTGGTGCTGGAGAAGAGTGCTGAGGGTACCATGGATGGCCAAAAAGACAAACACATGTTTCCTAAAACAGATCAAGATTGGACTTCACCTGGAAGCCAAGAAGATGAAACTAAGGCTGTTGTATTTTGCCCACATTGTGAGAAGGCAAGACTCATGTGAAAAGACAATAATACTAGGAAAGACAGAAGGCAGCAGAAAGAGAGGAAGACTGCCTGCCAGATGGAGAGACTCAAGTAGGGAGGTCATGGGCCTGAATTTATAAGGCCTGAGCAGAGCAATTAATGACAGGGGCTCTTGGAGAAGTCACACCCATAGGGTCACAGTGAATGAGGGCAGTTAAGAACAACAGAAACAATTAGCATTTCCATATAGTGTGTTTTAAAAGAGGAAATGTTCAAGAACAAGCAATCATTTTGCTACGGAAAAATCCTCAAATAGTGTATGGATGCATGTGAGGTTGGGTAAAGAGTATTTCATTCAGTTCAGGAATACCTGTTACTTATTGATTGCTAAATACAGTGACTTCTCCATAAAAGATGAACTTTCTCATGAGAGAATGTTTGGATTCCTTCGAAGGTCTACAAACTCATTGTATACTAAGCACTGAAAAGTTCTAATCTGGTAAGGGTGCAATAAACCTACTGTATGAAATAGGTGGCACTAGCTTCTACAGCTAAAGGACCAGGTTCAGTTGGATATATCTTCTTGGCATTTGCTTGTTTAATATTCCAGAGCTTCATTTCAAATTAGTAGGCCAAAAGAAGACAAACTTTTATGGCACAGTCCTTTAAGTGTTTTTTTAGGAAAGGCATGTCAAATTTTAAAACCTTCTCCTGTTATCTGTACCCGACTTTGAAATGCAATTGTGAGATTCTCTGGGCAAAAGTACCAGTAATTTGTCGTCAGCCACCCCCTCTCCCCACATAGACATATTTAACTAGTTATGTGTATGTCTATTGAAATGCAGACTTGTGTTTCTTGAAAACCAGTAGTTGCCACCCTAATAATTTTAAATCATAAAATAATTTGGAAGTGACCCTAAGGACCATTCAGCCCATTCTCCTGCCAGGTTAGTAATCCACAATCTTTGAAAAAGATGATTTTCAAAAGCATACAGAGGCAAGGAAATTTTATTTTTTAAAAGTTAGTACAAGTGTCCAGATTAGCAGGTTTTAAAACTACTTTTTGGTGGTTATTTTGTTTTTATGGTTTCTTATCAAGGTTGTTGGAATAACAAATTTATGTTCACATTTTAAAAAAAAATTCTCATCACATTCTGGGAGTCATTCCTCCGTTTCTGAACTGAGACATTATACAGAAAAGCACATTAGTAAGAAATTGCAATTGTCCTTGATACATTAAGTTAGTGGCAAACTTATACAAGAAATCTGTATGAGTTCAACCACATTTTTTATTCCCAAAGTACAGCTGAATTTTCAGAGACATACAATTATATTAACTTATTAGTATTATACCAAATGGTCACATCCATTTTTTAAAAGAAGAATAGGAAACCACTGGGATCTGAAGATAATAGGTCTTAGGAAAGAGTAAGGGTATGTAAACTTTTGTTGAAACAACTTAATGTGTCTTGTTGCACGACGTGACTAAAAGACAGATCTGATTTTCCTTCAGACTCCCAGATGAATTAAAAAAAATTTTTTTTTAAAGAAAACACAAAAGACAATTGTGTCAGGTCAGTGTGCCAGATTGTCTTCTCCCTGATAGACTGACAGAGTGACCCAGTTGGCAGTAATGTTGAAGCTCTGCATAGCACCTAAGATAGGATGATTTATGGTACAAGCAACATGACCAGAAACAATTTGAGTTATGTTGATTTTTCAGATAGGAGGGACAAGATTATGGTGTTAAAGCTTTATTTATGGGAAATTTGAATAATTGTTTGGTACCTAAGAGTAAAATCAGAAGGGAATGTGCACATCTTCAACCAAGAGACAGAAGAAAGAACACAGAAAAAGAGAAAGTGGTGTTTCACTTTATAGTGGATTATTAAAAACAAAGTAAAGCAAAACAACCAACATTGCTATCAGGTTTTGTTATTTACAAGGCATCTGTTCTTAGCTGTATAATCTAATACATGGCATAGAGAAAGTGAAATTAAGTGGACAGCATGCAAACCCAGGCACCAGTTTTACGAATTACTTCAAACATAGAGTAAAGCTTTGGAATCTATATTGTAATAGTATTTTGAGACATGAAATGCTTCTAGAAATTGCATTTGCCACCATATTATATTTTTAAAAGTCATGTCATGTTATGCAGGATAACACAAAAGTAAGTTTCACTAAATTGAATAGGGCAGTACAAGCCACAGGTTCTAGTCCTTTTCACCCAACACCATCACTATTTTAAAATGTACTGTATATACTCATGCATACGTTGACCTTATGCATAAGTTGAGGGCAGGTTTTGGGTCAGAATTATAGATCTTGACAGGATCTGTGAATAAGTAACAAAGGATGAAAAGCAAAGGAAAAGGTTGATAAAGAACTTCTAAAATTCCAGCAGTCATAACTGTTTGCGCTCACCCTAAAGGCTTGATGGATGAGGAGGGAACTATAATAAATGGTGCAATGTGTAGGGGAGGCAACCAAGCATGGGTGGGGATGGGAAAATGTGCACATGTCAAAAAGAATAAAAAGGCAAAGCAAAGCAAACAGTGACCACATTAACAGTGATTACAGCCTTTAACTTTAATGTCATGACTTCACCTGATTTTAACCCAGAAAAGTAGACCAATGTGCACAAATAATTTATTCAAATCCATTAAAGCTCGATTCCTCTCAGCATTCCTTTGATGCAAAGCACCAAGGAGCCACCTCCACTGCCATTTTCCCACCTAGGCCAGGAGCAGCAATGTGGTGGAGAGAGTTGAGGTGGTCACTACTTCTTTTAGGTGCTCCCAGGATGGACTTTCACCTTTGGCACTCTACTCAGAGACAGTGGCATCACTAGGGGTTGCAGGGGGTTCAGACTGCACCAGGTGACACCTTAATGGGGAGACCACACTACTGCTCCTCAAACACCTACATTTTGGCAGAAATGGGCTATGGCATTCATCTGCCCTTTAAAATGCTTTAAAAGATTATGGGAGCAGGGTGAAGCTCAGTGGGAGGAGAAAGGAAAGGCCTCAGAATTTTTTAAAATTCAAATTTTTAATTAAACAAAACAATTCTTTTAAATTTTTCGTTAAAAACATCACATTTTAACCAAATCTTCACGATGCATGTGTAAATATATTTAGGTAGTGCATATGATATTGTAATTTGAAGGTATAGTTTTAATTTTGATAGTTCTTTATTACCATCACACTCAGTGCTATATGGGAATTACGATTTATGAGTAACAGTAGTGCAAAAAAGCATTGCTAAGGATTCTGTATAGTGTGAAACAGGAGGAGGTCAATGGGGTGTGTGTGACACCATGAGTTACCATGTTGGGTGACATCAACCATGGGGATGGCACTGAACAGAGAAGGGGATGTTTCCCTTTAAAATAAGAGTTAGGGTGCAGTACTTACATTGAACCATAGATAAGATGACCCAGGTTTTTTGAAGTCATCTTTTTTTGGCAAACATTTCTAGATTTATACACTATACATTTCCTCCCACAGCTTTTTAAAACAGCCTCCAGAGCAGCTTATAATGCATGAAACTGAGAAAATAACATAATTATTTCAGTACATGATGTAATATTAAAACAGAAAGAGCATTTGTAATAAATAACTGCAGAACCCATAATCTCCCCCCACATATTAATATCAGTTTTTTAAAAAATTATATGATTACTAAAAAGAAATCTATTCACTTTGTTCCTGAAGAATACAGTCAGGGCTTTTCAGGCAGTAAGCCTCACTGAACTCGGTGGATATTGTTTCTGAAAAACTGTACATAGGATCAGACCATAACTACTATTTTGGCCTTTGGGTACACATCACTGTGCCAATGTGACTATCTCAGTCACAATATAAATATACAAACTCTCTGGGGGAAAAGTGAACAAAAATAATAACTTGCATAGCGTTAGCCAAAGTTCAGTTTAAAATAAAACAAGGTGCAAGATGCAACAGATGATTTCAAAAATCCCTATTTTCTATTTTTAGGACAGATAAGCATCTATAAGCAAATAATATCACTACAAAAAACCAACCCGATGAATCTATTTCATTTACACTAACATCATTGTTTCAATCATTTCCGCTAGCTTATTTTTTTATAATATGAAAGTTACACCACTCTAATGCCAGCTTAAGGAACTGCACCAGTGCAAAAGTGATTATGTTCCATTTTTCAACATCTGTAAGCAGAGTCTCACTTGGCTGCAAGGCTTTATTTTGCACACTTATATACAACTCTTTTGGCAGACGGTTCCTATGAAGCAGTTTCAAAAACACAGAAGCCAGAGTCAGGTGTTACAGATGTGGGTGGCCTCAACATGCACAGAAAGGGGCTATTCTAGACCTAGTCTCTCTTCTGCAAGCACTTCCATTGCCATCTGTGTATGGAGGGTGATTTTCTCATAGGAGTATCTCCTCTATCAAGTATCATTTCTGCTTTTCACAGAGCCACTAGAACTTGGAGGAGATCATTGGACGTACCATCTGGAAACCCCCTCAGTTCCTTAGAATCCACTGAATACCACTAACTTCCATGGTCAGAACACTAAAAATACAGAACTAGTTGTGAACCTGAACCTGACAGGAAACAGTCTGACACTGAAAAAGGCTAGCTCAAGAAGAGTCCTGGACAAGGATTCAGTCATTCACATATGGACTAAAAGCAAAGAGGGAACTGGGTGCACACATTAACTGTTTCCCAAATTCCCAACCCTTCATTTGAGCAAGGAGCTCTGCTTTGCTTGCATGTGTCGAGTCTCTCTGTGATCTGATCCTCTACTTTTTAATCAGGGTTTCCAGTAAAGAAAAAGGATTTACTCATGTTTAAGTGGTCATGCTGAAGTCCCTTATAGAAATCCCAAACAGACATTTCAACTCAACACACAACACTTGGGAACTTTGCGGACAAGGCAAGGCTTCTGTGCATACTTACATCCTCTTCCCCGCTTTTAGCTCACATACAGTATAAGCAAGCTGAAGGCCTGTGTAGGACTAAAATGTGTAGGACTAAAATGTCCTGAATTTTGGTCTGACTGAGAACTTTGTGTTTCATATGACTGGTGTTCAGGTGAGGACCTTACACAGAGATGACTATATATATATACTACATCACTGAAAGAGATTGAATGGGCCCAAGGTTTGGATGCACTAAAAGGGCATATGAGGGTAAATAAACTGAGCTTGAATCCTGGTTAAATGGTGGACCTACAGATGGGTGGTTCCTACGTATGTCTGGTACTTGGACAGGCTGCTTGTTCTGGAAGGGGAACATTCTAAAGGATACTCACTGCCACTGAAGGTTCAAGTGACTGCAATGACAAAAAGTACCTTTAATAAACATTGTTTACTGAGAAGAGTACTGAGATAATCATGGGCAGCTAAAACAAGTGGGTCCTTGTTCAGATCAGATCAAGCCCAAACACTCCTTGGAAGCCAAGATGATCTGACTGACTTGAGGGCAGCTAACAACAACAAACTGTAGCCGCTACAGTCATTTCTGGACGGGAACCAATGGCACCTCGTGCATTAATATCATCACAGCTGGAGTAATGTTAAGTACTGCATGTGGGGCAGCCCTTAGGCATGGTCTAAAAGATGTCCAACAACTGCCTTTTAATATTTTAATTGCATGTTTTATATTGTTTTTAGTATCATTAATAGCTTAATTGTATTTTAAAGTTGATCTAACTCTTTTGAACTATATTGTATTTGTTTTAGTTTGTAAGCTTCTTTAAGTCCTGGTTTTGAGGAAAAGGCAGGGTTTAAATACTGGTAAGGAGGAGGAGGGAAGGAAATAGAAGTTGAACCAGTTCTATTGCGGCTTAAGTGCCGTTTAAAAATGTTTATACAGTCGGCCCACCCCGCATGCAGGCTTCCCATACACAGATTTAAGGTCACACAGACAGGAAGCTCCATTTAGATGCTGCGCTACACCCCATTCATCAAAATGGGGCTTGAGCATGTGCAGAATTCACTTTACATGGGGTGTGTGTGTGTCCGGAATGGATTCCCCATGTAAAGTAAGGGGGCACTATATTTACTTTGGCATTTTACTGATTTATAATACCTATTATTTTGTTATTTATGGTTTGTAGTTATATTATAGGTTGTAGTTTGTCACCTACATATCTTGTACATGAAAGATAATATTTACATATTTTAAAATTAACAAATAAGTGCAAAATAACTTGGGTAACAAAGGCTCAATTGCACAAGATGAGGACACTTTCAGTGGCATGTGGGAAAGGAGAAAAGTATTGCAAACTTGCTATGAAGAATTATGGGTCCCTCCAGAGAGTTTTCTGAGGAGCACAGGAGACATGAATTGTGGAGGGATAAATTAATCATCTCCATGCAAGGTGAAATGCCTTCAGGTTTGTGGGGGGAGGGATCTGTGGATCCAAACCAAAGAATGTTGGGAGTGAAGGCACACCACTGCAACAACACAGTATCCCTGAAACAGAACTGTAATGTTAAATGAAAACAAAAAATCAACTAAGAAACAAATATGCAATTGTTGATTAATGGTTTAGAAAACATGGTTTAGAACACCCCCATTTCTGGCCCACAAATCCTTAATGAATTCCCCAAAAGAAAAATCTTATTCAATCATAGCAAAAATAATAAATGAATTAAGTAAAAACGTATTAGAAACATTTTCTGTTTTTTTTTAAAAAAAGAATACGTAACACTTAAGTAACAGGGCATAAGAAATAGCCACCTTCTTTAGATACCACATCATGGTCTAACAAATAAAAATTACTGAAATAATGTTATCTTCAATTCAATCCAAAATAACAGAATTATATCGACTGAGAGAACAGTAATGTGTTATAATAATAGTTATTTTCAAAAGATTGTTTGAAGTTTTGATGGACGGTAACACTGCAGTATTGCAAAAGAAAATTGGAATGATAATCAAAGGTACATTCAGCTAAGAAAATAAATACCCATTATTAGGATAAATTTGGGTGTCATAATCTCAAAATGTGATTTTTATTTCTTCTTAGAGAGCATTTTCACTCTGATTCTGTAACTGTGTGTATTTTGCAATGTGCCTTAGAGTTCAAGTTCCAAAATAGTGTCAGTTTTAGAATTTCCAATGTAAGTTTGGTAGTAGCATCTACTACTGACACAGAAAAGTTTTAACAGGCAAATGGAATAGTTCAGCTCTTATGTATACTGCAAAAGAAGTGAGAAAACAGTACCCAATAGGACTTCTTAATTACAGGCTACAGAGAAAATATGTAATAGAAACAAAACCTTCAATCATGCTTTTGTTTTACTATATTGTCAATTCAGGCCAAATTAGACTTGCTGTTTAGATGTCGCTTTCCATTTAAAAATATAAATGTCTACTGTGAGGCAACCGATAATTATGGGGATCACACAAGGCAAAGAAGGAAAATGTAATTATTTTATCTCCTGTTCTGGTCCAGAGGGAAATCCATTCTCTGAATTTGACCCTTACAGATTTCCACTGAAAGCACACACTGGTTTTCTAGTACTCTGCCACTTTCCCCCTAGTGATTTATTGCAAGAAAAATTTCACTTGAAACATAAAGACAGTGTGATCTAAAAGTTTAACTGCAAGGACAAGACTGAATTATTGAAACAATCTGCTAGAAAGTTGTACACAGATGAAGTAAACAATTGTCAGGAATATATTCTTAAATATCATGCACTGAATGTATTCACCACCATTTCATTTGCAATTTAAATTATTTCAGAGGTTCTGTTCGATTTCGGAAGTGGAGATATGACAAATTGTAGTTGTTGGCAAGTATACAATACACAATCAGTCTTTTAAGAATAATGGCAATAGAGTGAGAAATAAATTGCTGGCCTGATAGTTTCAGTTCAGATCCTCATGCCATGTTTGTCCTACTTTCTGAAAAGAAGTAGTACGGGACTATGAGAGAGATTCCTTTTAGGGAAACTATGAACTCTAGTCATTAATCTGAGAACCACCCTTGGCTGCTCCATGAGGCACTCATCTTTTCAACTGTGCACCAGATCTACTTCATGAGTGTGTTTCACAAACTAGCCTCTATTCACAGCAATTTCAAGAAAACACAACAACTCCCAAAACCAAAACCTACTATTCATTTTGGCTACCATCTTCTTCTAGCTCACATCGAAGCAGCAGAATGACATGACTGGGATTTTCCCTTTAGCCACGACTTTTATTTCCTAAGGCACACGTACAGAGAAACTCACAGACAAAGTGAAGCGATTCATCACATCTTTCATCATTTATAAAGACTTGCTATTTTCCTACATATTCTTAACCTTGGGCAATGAAGTGCTAACTACAAGCAGCATACTAAGAGCAAGCTTGAAGAGATCAAAGCAAAGTGCCCAAGTACCATGTAGGAGACCATTAAAAAGCCCAATATAGTTAGAACTACCAGCTGCCTGAGAGTCCATTGGAGTTAGGACCGCTGATGAAAGCAGATTTGATGAATGAGGAATGGTTACTGTTACTAATGAGGAAGGCTATTGTATGAAGTCCCCTCCATCTGTCTATCGGCAAAATAACCCTACTGACCTGGCTATTGTATTTTGCTCTGTTTCCAGAAATGCTCTGGAAAAGTGCATTCTATTGGCCACCACAAAGGCCATGATGGTTGAAACTTGTTGTCGTGTGCCCTCAAGTTGTTTCTGACTTATGGCAACCCTTAGGCAAGCCTATCATATGGGTTACTTAGCAAGAGAGAAAAATTCTCTTAAAGAGTGCACTTTTTTATCCAGCCACCTACAAGACTCTCCTGCGCCAAAGCTGAGTCTTTTTAGATATACAGTTTGATACAGAGGGTAGCTCTGATCACATGAATGCAATCAATTCCACTGAGCAGAAATAACAATTGTTCAATTATTATTACAGTTTTTAATGGTTTTCTGAACTTGCTTTTCAATCTCAGGCTAGCAAAAAAAATAATAATAGCAGTTTTACTTGATAACTGTACTATTTCATTTATGTGCTGAATCTCAGGACTCTTTCAGACGTGGGAAATTGGAAGTATAATCCAAGGGCAATTCAAATGCAATCCTGGGGTTTCACGTTATTGCGAATTAATTCTTCTCACGCAAATTCGGGCAAAAGGGAAGTCACTCCAAATGCAATCATGGGTTTAACGTTATTGCGAATTTAAGCTTCTCACGCGATTTCGGGTAAGGGGGGGTATTTTCGGGTAATGGGAAGTAATTCCGAATGCCTTCCAAACGGAGCAGGGTTCAGGTAAATTCGCTAAACAAGCGAATTTACATGAATCCGCATTGGCTCCATTCGGAATTGGGAGAAATTCCTCCCGTTTGAAAGAGTCCCCAGAGTATATCAGAGAAATAAACACACAGAGCATTAACTTTGGTTCTAAGTAATTAAATACAGGACATTACTACATCTGGCTTTTAAACTGTGATTTCACTGGGAGAAAAGTGGTTTTGGTGATACTCATCACACAACAATGCCTCTGATATATAGCTGCCCTATCCCTGATCCATCGGTGAATAACCTTGCAATTTCCCAAGCCCCCAGGTGCGAAATGTCGCTCCTAGGGCAACCGCCTGATTGCCAGTAATGAGGTAAAAAAGGAAAATCAAAAACAAAACTCTAAAGACATGTTGGGTAGGGCACAAGGCAGGGTTAAAGGAGAGTCAGGAAGAGAGAGTGATGGGGACAGAAGCCCAAGTCATGCAATTTGCAAGAGGAGTGGTGATGACTGCTTGGAAAGTAGTATGTTCCCATTTTATTATTACTTGTGTGACTGCTGCAAGAATGAGAGCTTGTGCCAAAGAGTCCATGCGCAAAGGTTTCTTCCGTTACTGTGTGTGATTGCTTGAAACTACAAAGAGGAGGACAATGAAAGAATGTTGAAATCCTCGACTCCCCTCCATCCCCATCTTTGTTTGAAGTGATCTTTTTTCATGGGCAGAAGATGATAGTTATATCAGATCCTGATCAAATGACAATTTTTTGTTTTGTTTTCAGTTAATCCTATTAGAATGTGTTTACAGGATTATCAAAATAAGATGTACAATGAACTGCTGTAAATTCCCAACTGCAACGTTAGTAAAGGTGCAGCAATAACAAATGTATAGCCATTTTTATCTCTGTTTTCCTGACTGATTTAGCTACCACAAACTGACCAAAATTTCAATTAATTCTTCAACTGAAATATGTTACTAAATGAATCATTAATAACCCTGAAAGCACTTTTTACAAGTGGATATTAAACTTAATACTTCAATACACAAATATGTGTGCGTGTGTGTGTGTGTGTTTGTTCTGTGCCCTTTGCTTTTTAAATCTACTATAATCTGTTCAAGAGAAAGTATGGTAATAAACTTCAATTTTAATCTGAGAAAAGATGACTTCAGATCCTTTGTTCTGAACAACCTCATAGTATTTCTCTGAAACAAACTCTGTGGGTGACAAAAATAAATCAATTTATGATGCTGTCATTTTTTTTTTTGGTTGATCACTTTTTAAAGACAGAAAGAAATTTCATGTTGTCAAAACAGAGTTTACGAACAGAGGGCATAATAATTTTATTCAACACTATCCATCATCAATACCTAATTGTTGGATGTCTTCATGCTATTCTATTAAGCTTTCATTTTGAATCCTGTTTGCTGGCACTTTATAAATTTCCCCTGAGAAAAGCTTTCAGTACTCAGCATTCAAAAAATGCTGCCTGCACTCTAGACAGGCATTTTCCAGAATAGTACATTTAACCTTCACCACTGTGTTTGGTGAGGTGCTGAGATTGACAGTATTCCCCCTTCATATGTTCCAGAGCTATGTTTTAGAACAGTTTTAGCTTACGCATCCCAGTTACTGGTAGGACAAACTCTTGCATAAATAAAAAATAATGATACCTGCTTGCAAATAGCAATAAGATGGTTATACTGAATGCAGTTCAGAATGCATCAACACAATGTTACCAATGTAGAATGATATACTATAAATTGGATAACTAGTGTTGTGATATTATGGCTTTCGTGGTTGATTGTCTATATTTATTGTATTCTTGTTTATATAACTGATTCTTTTTGATGGTGGCTCTTGCAGTTGGTCATAGTTAAAACACTTGAAATTTGAATTGAAATTTGCTGTTATTACTTCCTGTATACCCTTATCTAAATATAATTGCCTATATTATTGGGAACATTACAGGCCATTTGGACTGAGTGATTTGAACTGTGCTACAGTTGGGAGATCGCCAACAAATGCCAGGTGCTCTAGGCTATATTTTAGAGGAGGGATCTGGCAAAAGCACCTCTGAGTATTCCTTTTCTAAGAAAACCCTTTGAAATTGATGAAGTTACCATAAATCGAAAGGCAACCAGAAGGCATGTGTGTGCACGCACACACACACACACACACACTTAGAGTTGTGTGTAGCAATGACACCACTTATCTTTATCCAAGCCATTTGGGGCAGGTGGGTTTTTTTACATATAACTTCAACTGCTTTTTAGTATACAAAATAACCTACAGTGTTTTTGCTTTAACAATTATTTTACTTCGTAGTTCAGTTTGAAACCTTTGGGTCTATAACAGAAATAATAGGGGGAGGGGATTTGGGGGCTAGGGATGGAATTAAATTTTCATCAGTTAGGAATGGATATGGAAGGAATGTTAGTTGCTTTAGATGGGGACAGAGTGAAAGAAATTGCTAAGTTCTGGTTCAGAAAGGCAGATGAAGAAGTGAAGATGTTGGATGGGGCATACTATTGTATTTGGTATGTGTGTGTTCTCTTGAAGATCAAATCAGCTATCTTCTGTTCACTATGCCTACTGTTTTGCTATCTCAGTTTGGTCATACTCAACAGTCTACTTGAATTGGAAGAGTAAAATAGCTATACTAATGTAGTACAGGATGTTTTCTATTATCCTGATTAAATTGCCCACTTTGGACATTTGGCATCTTTCAGAGTAAGGGTTGAGATAAGGCAGCCAGGCATATTTGTGTATACTATTACGAGGATATTCAGAGGAAAATTATAAATGGAAGCATAGAAAATGAGTCAAAATTGACTCAAGGGCAGTTAACAACAACAACAACAGCAGCAACAAAACCAACATACTTTCTTTGGTTCAGAAAAGTGAAGAGAGAACATGGAACCTTAGTGTTAGAAATTACTAAATATTTCAACATCTACTTTAATATACTACCTAGAATTTATATTTAATTAATTGTTCTACTAGCATTCAAAATATTTTCCAATTTAAAATAAAAAAACCCTACAAAATAGGAAAGAGTAAAATAGCAGACATAGTAAGTTACTGGCTATTTCAGCACGTGCTTTCCAACCTGGGCTTCTTTGTTCTACTATAGCCAATATACATAAGAATAATGCTAAATAACAATTATTGTGCATTTTCACTATATAATGTTTTGTGAACACTTCCTGACGTTGACCTGAGAGGAGAATTTCTACCACACTGCAGAAATGCCATGCCCAAATTATATTCCTAGCTCGCTAATATTATTTCCTGACTTTCAGCTGGTAATTTAATAAAGAACAAATGACATTCAAAGTCAGCAAAGAAACCTTCTATTTTATTTATGCCTAGAGAAAGCTCTGGTCCCAGCCCAAATGCTGAAATTATCTCACATTATTAGACAGATTTGGAAATGTTTCATGTTGGCTTTTATACTAGAACAGAAATCTGATTTCTAACAGATTTAATATATCAGAGAATGCTAGTCAAAATGAGAGCAAACCAGAACAAAAAACCCCAACACATATTACTATACACATAAAATCAAAGCATTTATCAAATTATAGAATTATACCCTGCGCTCATGAATAATTTGTATTTAGAGAGAGCTTGGATTTTGTTAAGATGGGTCAGCACAACAGGGACAGCGTAGGTTTTGTAGATCCTACAGGCTAAAAGGCTCTACTCTTCCACGAAAACTAAGTTGCAGAATACCTAGGTCAGGATTGAATGGCCTATTTCTACTGGCTTCCATTGTTTCTGCCACAACCAGAGATCTACAGTCCTCTATACACCCTACCTCCACTCCTGGAAAACTTCTACAACAGTTTTTGGGTACCATGGAGGGCTGCACAAAGAGGGACAGTGAAATAATGTCAAAATTCTGCCAACTGGTAACCATCAACATATAAACACTAACAGGATACACTGGTGTATCTTGCGCCTAACGTTCCATATTGTGTTCTGTATTTGTTGTCCTCTGTTTTGCCTCTTTGCTGCCAGCCGAATGGCTCAACTACCTCTCCATGGCTTACCATGAGAGGACCTGAGGATATACAGCTGGAAACAAGTTCTCCATCTATATAGTAGAGTATTGCTGGGACAACAGGAGTTACGACTCACATGGACAAACCATTGCCACTTTCCGCAGAACACAGAAAGGGTATATGATTAAAATGATTACAGTTTATTGTATACAGTTCTTTTGTGCAAATAAGATTTGATAGCTAAAGCATGATAAGCTATTATGAGCCTATAAAAGAAGTATATTTGTGAAGTATTCCTAACTGAATAAAAGTTATTTTTTCAACCATTATTCCTTTTTGCTAATTATTTTAATAAAAAACTTTTAAAATGCATTTGGATTTTAGAAATATCTAAGGTATACTTCATTTCGCAGGAAAGTGAAAATAAAATTATATTACTGTATCTTATATTTCCTTATTTATTACACATCCTGGTTTGCCTTCGCAGCTTTTTCAAGGTCGCAGAGCACTTTACCTAATTACTTTTTATTGATTTCTTGATATTTCAATCCTGCTTTGGCTGATCCTTTAAAAAAAATCAAAAGATGTTACCATATATACTCATCTATAAGTCAACCTCATGTATAAGCTGAGGTCAGGTTTTGGGGCCAAATTATGGATTTTGCCATGACTCATGGATAGGTCAAGGGTAAAACTTGGAGGCTCCTTCAGTGTGCGTATGTGTGCGCATGGCAAAAGCAACTCTCATTGAGGCTTTTCTTCATCAGTTCAGCCAGACACACTGGTGGGAGTGATCAAACAAAAGGAAAAGACCAGAAAAAATTATTTCAGAAACCAGAAACCTGTTGGCTATTAGGCAAATATATTTGACGTTACCTCCAGTTTGGTCATGAGAGAAGTCAGTTTGCCATTAGTAAAGAATGTAATCAAAGCTGCCA
Organism: Urosaurus nigricauda; assembly: GCA_034509955.1. NCBI lineage: Eukaryota > Metazoa > Chordata > Lepidosauria > Squamata > Phrynosomatidae > Urosaurus > Urosaurus nigricauda. The sequence continues at coordinate 109,811,767 of JAOEGL010000002.1, read as the reverse complement.
TCCACTGAATTTAGTCATTATTTTTAAAGTGTTCTGATTAATTCAGGATTTAGAACAACCATAATTAGATGGCCTTGCACTGTAATGTAAAGATTTGGTACAATACTAAATACTGTGATGGACTGTATTGGACTGCATTTATTTCACTTCCACAAAAATGCAACATACTGTTCTCACAAGATAGGCAAAAAATGTCAGTACAGATGATTAAGATCAGGGCACCGGTGAGAAGAATTAAGTCATTTGTGTCTTCTCTCAGTGTCCTTCACACACTAAAGCATTTTAGTGTTCCATGATGAAGATATTATGGAGCATGTAGATTGAAACCACCTTTCAATAAATAAATAAATAAATAAATAAATCTTCCAGTGATGTCTGACAGACTAATTTACATTATTACTTTCCAAGCAAAGCATCTCCTTTATTTCTTGACTTTATTTTGTCTAAAAAGTAAGCATCAGGAAGGCAGAACAGAATTCCCAAATTCTACAGAGAAATGTCAGTGCTTGTGCTGACCTTATCACTAAGATGTCATACCCTTCTCAGCCGAGATTAGGATGTACATGACTGATCTAGATCTACGACTCTCAGGAAAACCCTGAAGTCAGCTCTGCTGAGTTGTAATGAAATAGCCTGAAGAAGGAAAGATTCAGTTTACATTGTTGCCCTTACTTAATCAAATTCAGTCCTATCTTAGCTGACCTTGAAAGAAAAAAAAATTCCTAAAGAAAGAAGATTGTGCTTAGAGTGAATACAGCTGCATACTGGTTTAGGCTCTTATATATTGGTTTAGGCACAAAGAGTCAACTTTACATTTGTCACTTAAACCAGGCTAGGAAATAGCACAGGAACATTAAGAAAGTCTTGATTAAAAAGAAAAACCACCCACAAAGACTTTTTCAGAAGCCAGTAGGCAAAGTACATGGTAGATTTCTGTCTTGGATCAACTTTATGGCCACTTATTTTCAGAATTTTACTGAGGGCATGATCTTTAAATCTTTACAAAATTCATTTTGTGCTGCTTTTATTTTTCATGTATTTTTGCTAATGAAACCGACATCCATTTACAAAACTACTGTATAATGAACAGATGGCAGTTATTTCAACCTAGAGAAATAATTAATGAAACTAATTCTCAAGAATTAGAATTTCTGTTCCATAGTCAGATAGCGAAGGAAACCTGAAGAAGGAACCTGTAGCAAGGGAGAATATAACTTGTTGAATCCAGCCTTGTAACAGGAAAGCTAAAGGTACTGGCAATGGATAAACAGGTGGATATGGCTTTGTAAACCATGATTTATAGGCAGCCATAAATTAATGTCTGAATGTGGTCACAGTATATGGTCCTTACTTTATCCCTCTTTTTCAGTATTTAGAAATCCTTACAAATGGCTTTTTAAACTGAAAATATCTATATATATATTTAAAAAACAAGTAATTAGTTTAAGAGGCCACAAAAAGGCAGTAAAACCAGTTCTATTGTTTCTTGCAATCCTCTTTCCTGCCTCAAGATGACAGATCATTGATTTTTCTGGGAAGGTTTTTAGAGCTTTGTTGTCCATCTGCAAATGGTCAGTCAAAAAGAAAATGATAAAGTATATGAAAGATTATAGCTTTCTGGAAAGGAGACAATTACCTTGAATCCCAGTATGTGGTGTAACTGGTGTTCCAGTGTCTGACTTTTGATTACAAGTCATATAATTCCTCCATCTCTTTCTTCTCTGGCTCACCTGTATCCCCTTGCTCTCCAGCCCCCCTTCTCTATTCTGTTATTTAACTCTTCAGTGTCAAATAGACCTACCCTATTTCCTTTTACTAATCCATTTAAAGCCACAGTACTAAAAGAGTGGACTCAATTCCTGCACGGCCTTTCTAGGGTGAAGCTGCTATACTTCCAAGGCTTGCTCCAAAGGGGGGATTGGCATTCAAAGATTCTATCCATCCCTGTCTCTTCAAATTTAGAGGATGGAATGTGTATCCCTGGAGCATGGGATAGATCTTACTCCCCCATTGACGTATGTCTTACATACCTTTCAACAAAGAAGCACAGGGAATCAGCTACCCATCTGTGTTTTGCAAAACAGATACACTGTATAGATTTCTATCAGTGGTAACTAACTGTCCTGGGGGCAACCACAAGGTTATGAGTTCAATACTAGCCAGGGCTCAGGCTTGGCTCAGGCTTGCATCCTTCCAAGGTCACTAAAATGAGTAACCAGCTTGTTTGGGCAATTAGCTTATGCATTGTAAACCACTTAGGGAGTGCTTAAGTGCACTGATAAATGATAAAGAAATGTACTTGCTATTGCTATTGCTCAGTTCCTCATAACTCCTGCCTATTGTGGACTACAGACATCCTTCCTTTAAACCAGCGGTTCTCAACCTGTGGGTTGCAACCTCTTTGGGGTTTGAATGACCCTTTCACAGGGGTCACCTAAGATCATCGGATTTCTGATGGTCTTAGGAACCAAGACACTGCAGTTTTATGGTTGGGGGTCACAACAAAATGAGGAACTATATTTAAGGGTTGTGACCACTGGTCGGACCCTTCAGTATTTATATGAAGCTTCTCATATAGATATTAAAAAGCTTGTCTTGCTAGTTGCAAGTGCTAGCCAAAGAGGAATTATTTCAACGTGAAAGGTAGGCACACCTCTTAGCTATAGAAGACTTCTTCTGGATCCAGTAGAAAGTGATGCATAGCAAATAATTCAAAGAATATTTCTGTACACAAAGAAAATGTCAGACATCTTTAGACATCTATAGGCATCCCCCTGGGTATCAACAGTTATGCCTCAGTGATGCTCCTGTCTTTCAAGATTTTGTCTAAACAAGATGTCATTTGCTGGGATGAAAATAGTACAATGATTTAAAGGGGGTGGGGAGCTCAGTCTTGCTCTTTAGATCTAAAACATCACATCACAGGACTCATTGTTAATTTCTCTTAAACCCTGTTTGCTTACATGGCAAGTTCATTTTTTCCCTTTTTTCTTTTCCTAGCCAGCACTTCTTACTTGAACTCAAAGTGAGCCCAGGTTCTGCAACTCTTGCATGCCTACTGATATATCTGTTTTAGGTTTGGATAATTAATAATGATCTATAAACAATAATAGAATATATATTAGGCTTTGATGTGGAAAATATAAATATGGATTTTAATTAGGTCTTGTAATTTTGGAAGCTATTCTGAATTAATAATGTTTACGTTGAAATCTAAGAATGAAAGAACTAAGAATGACACAGTTTAAATAGCTACCCCCATCAAATAAAAAGACATGTATAGATCTAGGATCGATCTACCCATTGTATAATAGTAAGATGCTAGAATTTCTAACACACTGGCTTGGTTTGCGATGTTAAAGGCAACAAGCAAAACAAAATACAAATAATAAAATAAATTAATGGTCGAATTATTAACATGAGATTCTTTTTTCTGGGTTGCATGGCACTATGAAGGAAGGAACTTCCATGCTTTGAAATCCAACAGCCTATTTTTTTCACTCCTGGCATACCCAAGAGGTCCTCATAGCTAGAAGTGTTCTGGGAAGGCTTGCTTACAAAATTGTCTCTGTCATTGGAAGGGCAATTTTCCAAGGCAGCCTTTTCAGAGTGCTTTTAGCTCTGCCATCCTCTTCCCCATTGGAAACCTCGCAATGGAGAACTAGGCTGCTGAGAAAGAATAGCCTTCACTTCCTAACAACAACCGTAAGTCTGTCTGCTTTTCTTCATGGTGCTGAACCCAAGGCCTCCATCCAAAAAAACTCCCTAATGCTTACTATTATCTTAATTCTGTTTGTTCTTACATTTAATTCCACTTCTTGATTAAATATTTACAACTCTCCCTTCCATTAATCCTCCTTTCCATTAATCTGAGTGATATCTGTACACACATCTTTTAAGATGGTTTAAAAATTGGGCAGAATATGCAAAATTCTGTGAAATCCCTAGCTATAAGCACCCATAGAATGAACATTTTATTACCAATTGAAACCATGGTGGTTAAAAACACTAGTGTTTTATATATTAAGCTGGCACTTACATGAACGGTTCCACTGAGAAGAATCCACATTAGATTTCACCTCTCTGCAGTGGAGGTAGAAAACCTGCACTCCAAATGACATTATGCAGCCCCCAGGAACTCCGAGTCCTGGAAAACCCCTAAATTTCCCAATTTTAAACTTCTTTCAGGCAAAATATAACCTCTAACTGCTCAAAAATGCTATGCAATGCAGCAGTATCATCAACATAACCTCAAAATCCCAGAAGTGAAAACTGGAAGTAACATCTTGGATGGATTTTGGGCAAAAAATCAGATGTGCCCTGCTGCTGGGGTCAAACTTGACTTTGCAGTAGTTGCTCACTTGCTTTACAGTCTAGATCACAGTGATTCATCAATTTACTTCATATTTTGCTGCATGTTCATTCATACACTATTCTCTATTGGCTGCCCAATCATCTCGTTCTCTGATACAGTGGTTACATGGTTTGGTTGTTACATTTATATAATGACCAATGAACAAACCTTTCCCTTGTTTTTATCAGCACTACAAGCTTTGAGCTGGGTTCGGCTGAGTTAGTGACTGGCCCAAAGTCATCACTGAGATTCATGGTCAAGTGGGAACCTGAATCTGGTCTCCCCAGACCTATTACACAAGTCTAATTAATACATACTATATTTCATTCTACACACATTTCTTCTGAGAAAATGTAGTCCTTTCTACTTTGACTGTAACCTGCACCCTTCCTATGCACTTATTTTTCATTAGTCAAACCCCCCCCCCCTCATTTCTAGGTCATTCCAGAGCCCAAGTCTAAGACTTTAAAAATATATATTCTTAAATATGTACATAGGTAATTTTAAAGTATTATCTCAGGAACTATTTATTTTATTGCTTCACTATAGAGTCCCCCAGCATGCTTGCATCTAATGCAGGATTTTCTCATATTACTAGTAATTTTAAAAACCTCACAAATTTAAAATGTGATCCTAGAAATGGCCACAGTTGTCCCATCAGTAAACCTAAAAAATTAATGTGAATACATAGGAATTCTATATGGGATGTAAATCTTGGAGACACTCAATTATCAATCAGTAATAACAATCACTGATATTGCTATGGGATAACCAATGAAATTTCAAACCTTTGTGAAAATGCTTTTCTCCTTGCAATTTCCTGTTTCAAGAGACTACCCATTCTAGAACTGCCTCTTTGATTTTGTATTATGCATTATTCACCAAAATTGTTAATATACAGAATACAGAAACCAGCCCTACTGTATCCTCTCTGTTTTCAAGAAATGCATGCGGAAACAGTCACTCAAGAGACAACAAAACTTGAAATGACCTAGATTCTGACAAAGTTTAACTTTCAGCAAGGAAATAACTTTAAAACTCCCTTTGATCCAACTACTTCAAGTACAGAAAAAGAGAGAGGAAAATGAAGAAGATGAAAGTCAGCTAGTCAGGGTCCTTGGAATTTATAATGCAGTTGGGAGCATAATTTTAAAGGGGGTGGGGGTATGTATATGAGGGAGGGAGAAGAGGAGAGGAAGAGAAAGATAATGGAATACTATCTTTTTCCACTCCAGGTTTTACATGATACATGCCTCAGTGGTATTATATTATCTCCCTTAGTTTAACAGCTGGCTAAGATATAAAGAATAGCATCTTTTCTTGCATCCTTTTGTTATTGACAGATATCTGGAGAGAAAAAATAGCTGCAAGACAAGGAAATTGTGTACGTGCTACAGCAAATCTGTCATTAGCATGTCTACTTCCTAGCAATCAGTCTTGTATTGTGAATCATAAGGGAATATGCTAAGTGAAGGAAGACCCTCCAATTTCCTCTTCCCATCATTGATTTTCTGATTTATCATTTTCACCTTCCTGATATCCTCATTTTAGAAGAGAAAGGTTCCGGTATTGCTGTTATCCTCTCTGCAGGATTTATTTACAGATGGCTAGGCTGTTCAGTATCAACTACAGACAGCAAGGTTGGGAATAAGGGAATATAAGGTAGAGATTATTATTGTTATTATTAAAAAGACAGAACTAATCACTTGGCAGGATGCCTCAAAGATTTTGAGATTTCTTGTAAATATAACTCCATATAGTCTCTTTTAATAGAGCAAACCAATTATTAACAACTTTCACTGAGCTGCTCTAGGAACAGGAACCAGTTAGTCTTCAGGTGTTGCCACTTTTCCTTTTTTCCCCATCTCCTTTCTTCTTTTAATGCTGCAAGAGACTGACATGGCAACTTCTTTGATAATTAAATATGAATTCTGCAATTTTAAGTGACAGAGTTATCATTTAAGAAAGGACATATTTGTGCTGTGGGTTACTGTGTGATTAATGCTTAAGGGCTTGGAAGATGAAGGAATACATTATTTTAATTCGGCAACTTTTCTGCCTATTCACTCACAGAGCTTGGACAGTTATTATTAAGAACAATGTAATTACTTATTGAAGTCATCTATAACTAAGCAATAGCAGAATGATGTTATGGGAACCTGTGCAGTTATGGATTATATTATTGTAGTTATTCTTAATAGTAATATCCTGTGCTCCAATTCATAAGTATTCTTCTTCTTTTTTCCTATTTGGCTGTCTTTCATAAATTTAAATATCTGGCAAAAGCTGAGATTGCTGGCACAAACCATCATTTTGGTCTTCCTCAGGCCATTCCACACATTGTAGAGAGGTTAAGCTGGCTCTTCTATCAAATGTGCACTCAACAGGAATCTCCAACCAATATAACCTCCCTGATATAATACATATAATTGAAAACAAATGGTGATGCACACATTATTATTATTTTTCTTCTTTACATTACATTACACTGACAAGTATACTATTAAATATATATTTAGTTCATAACTAGAAAAACTGAATTGACTGGATCCAACATGCTCTTCTGCTCACAATAGAGTGCCAACCCAACATGTGAAGCAGCTCTTAGATCAGGTGTGGGCAATATGAGAACTGAGGGTTCAATGCAGTCCTTCTGGCTGTTTTTGCCTCAGCTGAATTCTACACATAGTAGGCCTCAGCTGCCAAAATCACGGCGTTATTTCAACCCATCACTTCTGTCTTATCTCCATTTCTGGGTTAGTGTACAATGACTACCCAAGGACAACTCGCAATGACACTTTATTTTTTGTAGCTAATTCATATTTGTTTGCACATGTAGTAGAATAACCATTCAGGTAATGCTCTCTTTAAGAGAAGAAACTGATTTGATTCTTGTTATCACATTAATCACTAGCCAAAGCAAGCTGTTTAACTAATCTGGATAGAAGTCTTTACAAGTGCTCTAATTTAATGATTCAATTTTTCTACCATCATGGGCATGCTGGGCCTCTCCATCATTGTCACTTTCTGAACAGGAGGAAGTGAAAAGTGTTTCATTTTTAATGATGACTTAATTAAAGGCAAGAGTAGAGCAGTAAGGAAGCTTCTGTCACATGAAGCCACAGTGCCAGTGATACCATGGGTAAAAATCAAATGACAAACTAACTGCAATTAAGAATTTCAAAGGACAAGTAAACAGCCTAGGACATTGGCAATGTTTCACATGTAACAGAAATAAAACCAAAGCAGATGCCTGAATAAATCATAGAAATGTATGTCAGAGAAACGAATTTGGAGGATTCATGCTCATGATCATCACGCAAATACCTAGAAACAAAATCAATGAACTCACAGGTTATTGCTATTGTTCTTGCCTCTATTACATAATATTGAACTATAGGCAAAAATGTGTCTGAGGAGATTTTTCATGGCCATTTTTGCCCTGGCTGTATACTGGATGAGATTGGGGTGGAATGGGGGAAAAACAGCTGTTATTGCACAGAAAATTGCTGCTGCACTGTTGTCTGACCATCACCAGTCTGCCAGGTGTACTCTGCTGGCCCATTTTGGTGGTATGGAAGGCTTCCGTACCACCACAATGAGGAAAAATGGGTGTTATTGCACAGAAAATTGCTGCTCCACTACCGCCCAATTATCACCCATCCCTCGGCATGCTGATTTTGGTGGTATCAAAATGGGGAAAAATGGGTGTTACCGCACAGAAAATTGCTGCTGCACTACCGCCCAACTACACTCAGCCCTTCTTATCCATGGATTTTTTTATATATGGATTCAAGCATCCATGTTTTGAAAATGTTCCAAAAAAGTATACATTTCAAATATCAAACCTTGATTTTCCATTTTATATAAGGGACACAATTTTGCTATGTCTTTATATTTAATGGGATTTGAGCATCCATGGATTTTGTTATCCACTGAGGATCTTGGAACCAAACCCCAGCGTATAACAAGGATCTAAGCTCATTTTGTTAGTATGGAACGCTTCCATACCACCAAAATGGGTGTTATCACACAGAAAATTGCTGCTGCACTACCACCCAACTATTCCCTATCCCCTGGGTGTGCTCTGCCAGCTGATTTTGGTGGTACAGAAGGCTTCCGTACCACCAAAATCGGCCGGCAGAGTGCATCTGGGATAGTTGGGTGGCAGAGCAGCAGCAATTTTCTGTGAAATAACACCCGTTTTTCACTGTTCCACCCCGATCCCATTCCATGCATGGCCAGGGCAAAAATGGCCATGCAATAATCTCCTAAATAAAGAGAAACTGTTTTTAGAGCAGAAAAAGCATGAACTATTGTTCTCAGAAATAAGAATACAGTACAAGTTGAGAATTTCTTATCCTGAAATCCAAAATCCAAAATACCCCAAAATCTAAAATTGTCCACATGGGTGGCTGAGATAATGATACCCTTGCTTTCTGATGGTTCAGTGTTCAAAAACTTTGTTTCATGCTTAAAAATACAGTGGGCCCTCAGTATCTTCTGAAGTTTGGTTCCAGGACCTTCTCTGGACACTAAACTCTGTGGCTGCTCAAGTCCATTATATACTGTAAAATGGATTTCTTTATATAAAACAGGGGGGGGGGGATTCAAAATTTGATTTTTGGATTTTTTTTGGTGTTAATATTTTTGAACCATGGTTGGTTGAAACTATTGGATGTAGAATCTGTGGATAGGGAGAGCCAACTGTATTGTGTATAAAATTACCTCTAGGCTATATGTATAAGGTTTATATGAAATATATGAATCTGGATCCCATCTCCAAGATATTTCATTATTTATATACAAATACTTTAAAATTAAAAAAAATCCAATAAGCAAAGAATAACACAATTTACATATGGGGAAATGGAATATGGTCAATTGAGTAGTACTTTCAAGAACTGACATGTAGATCTAGCCCTTCAAGACGCTCTAGTCCACCATTTCTTACCACCCGTAATTCCTCCTAAAGTTTAGTTGGCATCTCCTTTCCTCTAAGTTGAACCCATTGGCCTATCCTTTAGAAAAACTTTTGCCATTTTCTATATGAAAACCCTTCAGATATTTAAGATGCCCAACATCATATCGTCTCTCATTATTTTCTTTTCCGGCCTAGCATGTCTAACTGCCTCAGCCATTTCTAAGGGATTGGTTTCCAGAACGTTTATCATCTGTGTCACACTCAAGCTCCTTAAGGTTTATCAAATGTATCTTTGCATCCACAACTAGAAATAAATTTCAGAATACTAATAGCTAATGGTGACTTGCTGTTCATATTTTGTATTCAATATACAGACTGCAAAACACTTTCAAGTAGATTTGATAAAAGATAAAATATGCTTTTTTCTCTTTAGAAAGAAATATATCATAACCTAAGTTAACTTGAAAGTAGAATTTCCCCAGTTTTATTGATTCAATACATTTCTCTTACTTGACCTGGTAACTAAATTGTAACACTAAAATTGTTCGCACCTACTCATCCCTTTAGAGCTCATGGCAACATCAAAAGCACAGATGAAGGACTACTACACAGTAAGAGTTTTTTTTTTAAAGAAATCGCAAACAAAAGGGAGAGGAGAAAATGTGATGACAGTTTTTACACAAACTTTTCAATCAGACAAAATGACAAGTAGAGAGCCCCATAAAGTTACCTTTTGAGCCACTCATCTATTTCAAAGTGTCTGTGGAAGTTCCCTCTGGAAAAACTGTAACAGTGAACCAAATGAATTCCATACCATTCCACTCAACAAGCCTATGACTGAATTACTTTTACTTTGAGATGTATTTGACATTTATTATTTATGCAGTGCATTCATTTGAACCTTTCTTTGAAAAGGGGGAGCTTTCCTTTCAAGAACACATCTCATACTGCAAAGGAATATAAATTCTTCAGTCTTTCGCCCCCTTGTACCAAATTTCCATAATTAAAAAGACAATGAAATACTAATCAAAATGACTACATGGAAAGTTTTATTGAAAGAAAATGGCATCTTCAACAATGTCTAGTACAATGTCTGGTCCAGGTGCATTGCTACAACTGACATAGTTGTAACAGAATCCAAGTCCACAAATGCACTGGTGGAACAGAAAATGTGAAAAATGAGAAAACAAGCCAACAGAACACTTGTGGCGTATATACAGCATATTTCCATAACCTAGATTTTCTTAACAGTAAGAAAATAATCTATTTTGAAGGTTAAAATATTTCCAGCTTCCTTTGGAAGTTTGGTGATTTTAAGTAGATTTTTAGTAGTAGAGGTTGTTTCTATATACTGTTAATCTTGCATGAGTTACACTCATAAACAAGCATCTAGAAAAAACACACAGACCTGCATATATTAGAAAAAGACATTTAGATAGGTATTCTTTCCCTTGAAAATAACTTTTTCTGTTTGAACTGCAATCCCTTGCTCTTAATGTCTCATTTCTAACAGGCTTTCTGCATACTCCAGCTGTTTCTTGATAATATCCCTGAAGTATGGGAAAAGCAAGAAGCATGGTGAAAGCATTTTACTAACATCTTTCCCTGTTTACCATAGCCTTTCTGCATCGAGGCTGAACAGATTGTCTTACACACAAAATAAACAGTTTTAGTAACACAGAGCCTCTGAGCCACTAAGCACATGGAAAATGCTCTTAAGAAGCAAAATGAAGAGCAGAACCTTTACATATTACATCATTTGTCCAAAACTTCCAAGGATTTTTCAGCTGTTAGAGATTGCTGTTACTAATTTATTCACACAGAACAATTCCAGTATGCAATAACACCCTGCATACTGAACAACCCCATGGAACCATAGAGGAGGTAGCACAGAAATTATTCCTAAAAACGCTGTTGACACAGAGAAGCTAGACTTCTAAAGAAAACTTATGTAAAGGTTGAGTCTCCCTTATCCAGAATTCCGAAATCTGAATTACTCAAAAATCACATTTTTCATGGGTGGCTGAGATAGTGACACTTTTACTTCCTGATGGTTCAATGTACATAAACTTTGCTTTATGCACAAAATTATTTTAAAATATTGTTCAAAATTACCTTCAACCTCTGTGTATGAGGTCTATATGAAGCATAAATGAATTTGGTGTTTAGACATGGATCCCATCTCCATGTTATCTCATTATGTAGATATATGCAAATACAGGTATTCCAATCCCCCCCCATCCCAAATCCTAAACATTTCTAGTCCCAGCAATTTGAGATAAATGAGACTTAACCTGTATGACTAATTGAATTCTCCCTTTTCAAGTAACTCAATATGTACAATTAACTGCTATTACATCTATGATTATTCCAACAGCCAAAGTATGTATTCAGCATGATTTGATTTGGCTGTGAGCTGAACTATGAGAGTGGGAAAAGGAATTATCTTTCCAAATATACATGGGCCAGCAGGGGAGAACTTGTCATGTCAGCAGAATATACAATGGTGAAGACATTTTATAATGGAGGTAGATCCTCAGACAGAAATCGTGCCTTGATTTCCATGAGTCTCTAACATTATATTGCTCAATGAAATACGATAATCAAGTGAACAGCTAGGCACACAAGTACTAGACAGTAACACCTCTAGACTGCTGTGAATGAGCAGTTTTAGGTTTTAATTAGGTTTTAATCATCCTGTCAATATGTTTTCATGTATGCAAATACATGCATACTTACAAACAAAATACAAAATATGTATCATTCTTTCATATGCTGTCTTATTATTTTAAAAATGCACACAAAATGAAACAAGAGATAATAGGAGGTCTTCTGCAAAGCATAATTAATTGCTTGACAATGGCTATATTAACTAAACTACTGATAGTCTAAATTATTACTGCTATTTAACTTTATACACATCTTTCTGGTCAAAATCAAAAGAGCACTGATGACTTTACATCCTTCAGATTACAGTGGAAAGAACATGGCTTATGTAGCAGCCCTAAAGTATTTGAATGCATTTCTGCTTTACTGTCAATTGCTCCTGCTATTGTAAGTTTTGAATCTCTAATACATCAGTCATCTAATATGTAAAAACTGTTCACATAAAAGAAAGATACTGTTTGGGGCAAAACAATGCTTAATTTACTTATTCATGCGAACAGTACAAAATGCTCAACTGAGTCAACCACGCTCATTTCACAGCACTGGTTCACTAATATAAGCTAAATGGTGTCACTATCCTACTAAAAGCCCACCCATCTTTTATTCATCATTAAGACAAAATCAAGAACATTGTCAAATATGAAACATGACTTTAATATTTCTTTAGACATTAGCCAGTGGGTGTACTATTTTCCTTTTGAACTCTCCTTTGAGAACAGAAATACTGTAAGTTACTACAATGACTAATTTCCCTAGAAGGTACTCACTAAATTATCTGTTCTGCTTCTGCCATTCTCTGTTCTCTTTAGCTACTGAATCTCATTCCTGCTCCTTCAAGACATGCTAGCCCCAAGACTCAGCTTGTAACAGGGCAATAATACATAGATCACACTTGCAAAATTAAATGCCTGCCAGGTTTCCTACCTGAAAACGAACATAGTTTGAGCATCTCTTATGTGGAACTCCGACATCTGAAGTACAGTACTCTAATATTCAAAACTTCTTCAGCCACAACACTAGTACCATAAACAGACCTGTACTGTATTTGTGAGGTAGGAGAGAAATGTGAGGATCTATGTAAATTCATGCCTCCTGCGATTTCACAGATCCTCAATCTTTTTTCCAGCCACACTATGTCTCATTACACACACACACAGAGGTATTCCAAAATAATAATTTAAAAAATCCAAAATACAGAATGCTTCTGGCCTCAAACATTTTGGATAACGGATACTCAACCTGTAACACATTATAGGGCAAATTGACTTTGGCATATGCTGGGTAAAACTATCTCACTTGTTACCTGTTCATATCTTGCATACAGAAATCCAGCAAGATAAAGAACAGTATCCCCAAAACACTATCAAGTAAAAGCCCTATAGGGCTGCATCTGCAATGCAGAACTAATCCACTCTAACTGCCATGGCTCAGTGCTATATAATTCTGGGGACTTTAGTTTTGTGAGACATTTAACCTTCTATGTCAAGAGAGCTTGGTGACGCAACCAACTATAGTTCGCAGAATTCCAAAACATTGAGCCATGACGGTTAAAGTGGTGTGAACCTGGATTATTTCTGCAGTGTGGCTCAGCCTAGGACAAAATGTACTATTAGTAATACTTGTAGATTACAACTAGCTATTAGAACCCAATAGATTACTCTGTCTACGTTTACAGGTACTGGAGCTAAATGACTCTTAATATCTGGTAATATCACTAGGGAACAGGAACATGCTAGTATACCACAGAGCAACAGAGGTGTTGGTGTTATATCATCTAGTTTAGTACTGTAAACCTTATATATATTAGCAGTTGTTTTCCAGGGCTTCAGACAGGGATCTTTCTCAGTCATATCTGGTGATGTCAGGGACTGAGTCTGGATAATTTTCATTTGAAAGACATGTCCTTTATCACTTGGCTGCAGTACTTCTCCCTTTTAGTCCTGCTTGTGGACTTCTTACAGGTATCTCATTAGTCACTGCAGAAACAGAATGCTAGCCCCATCTTATGTTTTCCAAAGAATGGACAGAAACTGGGCTGGGGATAAATGAAATATTTAAGTATTCTTTTTAAACCTTGATGTTCCATTAGAAATGCTCAAGGCAATGTGGAATAGCCAAATAAAATAAAATGAAATAAAAGCATGAATACAGCAGTCAATCAAAAGTAACCAAGCAGCAGCAGCAAATATGTCAGTGTGATTAAAACATTAGCAGTTCAATAGATGAAAGGTTTGTTGTGGGGATGAAAAGGGTGAGTGGGGGAAAACAGACATTACTAGACAGCTTCTGAAAATGGTTTCTCCCATGTCTCAACCAAAGCAAGCAAGAAGCTAAGATGTACAGAGAAAAAAGATCTGAAAGACTGGGCAAGCGTCTATACAAGGAGGCAATCTTTCTGAGTATCAATCCCAAACCAATGAGAGATTGAAACTAGCTTTTGAATTAGGCAGGATGCAAATTCGAAGCCAGAGAAATAGCTGGAGTAAAAGAGTTCATTTACATAGGCCCAAAAACTGGTTCTCATACGTAAGCAGAATGGCCATAACTTTCTGGATCGTATAAGGATTCCAGACATTTTTCAAAGGCTGTGCCGTATAGAGAGTGTAGCAATATTTAATCACAATGTTAACAATGGAAATCACTCCCACTGCTAGGTTTTCTTTCTCCAGGAATGGTCACAGCTGGTGCATCTGTAAGTACATCGGATACTAATTATTTGTTCACATAATTCTTATGTTTATAACTCTGCAGTTAGTTTATGCAGCCACACAGTACTTGTACATATTCTATATGATTTCAGTCTTTTAAATAAATGGAGGCTAGTTTATATCATACTGAGCTTAGGCAACTAATAAGAAGAAACATTTGTATGCCTCTTGTAGTTATGAAAAGGGTTATCTGCTTGAAAAAAAGGGCTAATACCTGGTTAAGAAATTGGACAGTGTACAAAAATTCATGAAGTGAAAAATGTTATCATGAAGGGAAACAAGAATGCAGACCAAGATTTAGATTTTTTTTTTAAAAAAACTGTTTTACAAATTATGTGCTCACTTTCCCTCAAACTACTAAAAGGCTGTACAGATGTTTTCTGTAACATCAGGTCCCTATGTGTATTCAAGATACCATCTTGCTTATTTTGGCTGCAATATCCTTTTTCTGGAAGACATCTGGGATGTAAGGCGTATGCTGTAGTTAAGTCTGAAGTGTCAGAACACCAGGACAGAGGAGGCAGTTGTCAATAGTATACTACAAAGTACAAGGCAAGGCAAAGCAAAGCAGCTGTCAATGGAGGCTAAAAATTAGCAAGTGTTCATTTACACATCTTGTCATAGAAGGGAGAGAGGCACTTAAAAGGCATACAAATATGCACTCTTCTAGATGCAGATTAAGAAATGTAGGTGTTATAGGCAGTTAATACATAATTTCTTTTTCATATGCATCACTTTTTAATCACTTCACACAGTCACTTTGTCATCCATCGACTGTGATTTGTTTCTGCTATCATTTCCCCTTCTCAGCCTCATGGGAATGAAAAGGAACCTCAAGCATCAGAACAACTTTTGCATTAGAAACAAACCTCCTCCCATCACGGAGGTTCACAGAATTAGAGGGCCAGCTGTCTTTAACAAATTTAACCAAGGGTACCTTAGTAGCTTTTAATTTTAACTCCTTACAGTGCCCCTTTATGTATGCTGTGTTCCTAGACTCCATGTATCTCACAGGTTTATGTTGGCAGTGCTTAGTCTTTGGGAGTAAACCCAACTGTTAGTGCCAGTGCCATGAATAACAGTTGTTCCATCAGCACCTGTATAAGTGTCATTAATTCAATAACTCTATTCCAGAATCAACAAATCAATGGCATATAGACATCAGGGCTCTCCTTCCCCAAATAAGTTATTTTTCTTATTTATTGTCTAACTGAATAACAAAAATATGGTTATTTTTGGTTTTTCTTATTTACAGGTTGTTGCTGATATCTTTAATACTACCTTTACTCCATCAGGTTAATATTTGTATTCCTTTATATTACTCCTGAAAATTCACTGTTCCTAGGCTTATAATTTTGTTTTAATGAATCACTAAATCATGTTTTAGCATTACATGCACAAACCTACTTTCCTGGTTCAGCTGTGAGGGACAGCATTTGCTTCAACTGGCTAATCATAATTCAATGTCAGCAGTGATCATACATAATAAATAAAAATTCCTTGTTAGTGTGAATAAGCATGGCTGCAGGATCAAAGACATTGACAGACTTGGGTTTAAATCTGTGCTTGTAGTTTGTAGCTTCCAACAAACCAGGATTAACAAGTCAACAATGAACCCTGATTTATGATCTTGGTTAATTTGGGAGCAGCAAATCTAGATACAAATATTACTCAAATTTTTCAATTTATGGTTTGCTTCATTCAGTTCCACAATTTGTTCTGGTCTGATGCATAACAACATTCAAGGACTTGAAGGTGAAAGCAAATGCTTCTAGTCTTCTCCTTGAACCTATGTTAGATACTGTTGAGTTATAGAGCGTGTCTAAGGCTGCCAAGATGGGGAGGGATGGATAAGGAGTTGTTTTAGTATATTAGCATATTATTTTAGCATTTAGCATTTTTATTGTCTGTGTTTTTGATTATGTATGTTTGATGTTCTGCTCTTCAGTGGAAAGGGTGTTATAAATAAAATAAACAAACATCATTATTATTATTATTATTATTATTATTATTATCAGATGAGACAAGGAGAATGTATGAGCCCAAGGAGCTCATTGCATTCAAATGAAACTATTTTTGATTACTTAACCTTCTACTGTCTTCCTATTCATTTCATAGTAAGTTATGCATTTTCAATATACCTGAATTATGAAAACAGCAATCATATACACAACTTTCTGGGAGAAATCCCACCAATGGAATTTCATTGCAACGAGGATTATAGGACAGTGCTCTTCAGTTGCAAGCTCATTTGTCAGAGACTATATTACTTCTGTATATGAACATATATCTGTAGAACTATCACTAATAACATTGCTTGTTCTGTTTAGGACAAGGTCAGCTTTCCAGATGCAACTGCAAGCAGCACCAACTACAGTATTGGTGAGGAATGCTAGTAGTTGTAGTCAATCAGCATCTGAAGGACTGCATGATTCACATCTCTGATGAAGACAGAGCAGATTATCAACTAATGTCTATCTCTCCCTCTCCTTTCCATCTCCTTCCATCCAAAGAATTTTTCCTGATTTTACACCAGCATCTTCTGTCCTATAAAGGACTAGATGTGGATGAAAAAACTGAAACTTGAAAGTCTAGTCAAGCACAATTGAAAGGTAGGCCTGGTTAGCTGAAAGGCAAAGTAAGGAATAGGGACTCAACTTGTCCTAGATGGAATCACAGTCTCTTTGAAGAGTCTGGTTTTAAGTCTAGCCAGACTTAAACTTTGAACCTAGATGTTCAGATTTTGGAAGTGGTAGGAATGTGTTTGTGCAGCTGAGGCTGGTGTGTCAACTGTGTTCATTCTTTGACACGGCCCATCTGGCTGTGGAGAGTCCCTGGTCCCTGGTCTGTTTCCAGGCACAATTCAAAGTGCTGGTAATGACCTATAAAGCCATATACAACTTGGGTCCAAGTGACTGAAGACCAGTATCTTCCCATATGCCCCTGCCAAGGTTTTCAGAGGCTGTTTGAAAAATCATACACTCCCATACAAACCTACCCAGTCTTCGTCTTGCTGCTGCTAACCTGAAAGACAAGTCTGGTGGGGATGTGAGAGGTATTATTTGGTGACCAGTATTAGCCCCTTTTGCCAAGGGAGGTTAGTCCGCCATCCTTGTTCTTCACAGGATGGCAAAGACAATTTTTTTTAAAAAATTCAGGAACACATTCAGAAACTAATTTCATTTGCAGCAAAATGACTTTTAATTTGAGAAAGGGTTGCATTTTTTAAAATGTTATTACTTCTACTACAGTCTGATGTTTTAATTACTCTGCTCTATATTTTGATCTGTATCATATTATTAATTTTATTATTAATCACCTTCAGTCTCATTTTGTGGGTAATAAGTTGTGAATGAATGAATGAATGAATGAATAAATAAATAAATAAATACGTTGCATGAGTAAATACATTAATTTGAAATGGTATTCTGTCTTTTATCACTAGTGGAAGAGTTCTATGAGTATGACTTTTGTCCATGAATAATGCTGCGCTTTTCAGTCTCCTCTGATTAGAAGGCATGTCCTTGAAGAAGGTTCCAGCTTCTAAACTGGCATGAAAGAGAGTATGTAGCGGCGGGATCAAAATACATAGGGCTGGAACAAATGGCTGCTTGAATTTCTTAAGCATATGAACACTGTAGCAGGAAAACAAAGATAGGCTTATTTTGGCTTCTTCTGTGTGTGTGTGTAAGATTCAGGTATGGAGGGCAATACAGCTGTCTTGCAATACCTTCTGTGATTCCACTTTGATATAACAGCAAATTTCAACCACAACTAAACGTATAATGCTGATTTTGTGGAACTATACTTTGAAGGGCTTTTTTCTTGCTTAAATTGGAATAATCTGTGCATGTTTGTTTAAGTAGGATTCCTTATGTTACTGCAAGGTAACAGATGATTGCAGATGGTTCTTCCTCAGTTAAGCTGCCACTGCCAACAGTAACTGATTTGAGTAACACAGTTGCTGCTGTTACACCAGAGACTTGTCAGCATTTCTCTTCAGCCTATATATCTTCTGGCTCCCTGGGCAGTTTAGCACTCACTTGGGATTCCCTTTGACTTTCAAATTCTCCTGCACTAACAGCCATGCATTTTCTTTTACTATTCAACTGGATGTTTCCCCCTCCATGCAAGGGATTATATTCATTTGATCTCACTGCTAATATTTTTGCTCTATTGTTGTGATTTTCTTTTTGTGAAAGGCGGCACAAGCCCCCTCAATGTCTGAAGTGGAAGTATCACCTTCCACTGCATCACTGGTGGACTTTACTGCCCCTGATTGAGAAGGAAATTTAGCAATGGTGCTTGACCACCTACCAAGTAAGCACACACGCCTTGGAGGGGGGTGATCATCCTGGGGGGGGGGGGAGAGGATAAAGATATAGATACACTGTAATGAAGCAGAGTCCACTTTCCCTGAAGAAGGCAAATGGACAGTTGCCAAAGAGTCCAGGCTACTACTGCTGACAGCTACTGACTCTGCATTTTAGAGCAGGCTGTTTCCTGAATGCCAGGATCTGTAGGAAGACTAGGAAAATTGTGTATACTCCAACCAGGTGACTTTGCTAGTGACATCTGTTGCTCCCACATGACCTAAAAAGTCATGACTCCCATTCTAGAATCTCTATGGCCCTATCTTGTATGGTGAGCTATGCACAACAACAACAACAACAACAATTGTTTAGTGTCATAAAATCACACTAAAGTAAAGAAGGCCATAATATTATTACACTGGTATGCAACTCTTTCTTACTGTTGAGGCTTCCATGTTAGTCCCAGTCTAAACAAAGTGGAAGGACACACAATGTAGAAAGACAGATTATGCCTATGTAGAAGGCATAATCTTCTTTAAACCACACCTTGGGCCTCATACCAGGCTTGTTTTCAGAAAAAACACAGCAAAAGAGGAAACATTAGTACACTTACAACAGTTTTTTCAAATTTTATTGAAATACTTTATTTTGATTTTTGCACGTTATACTATCTGATAGTCTTGAACAGAAATCTGTACTTAGGACATGAGGTACGTTGAGAACAAAATATGGAGATACAGAATAGTTCCCAACTGGCAAAAAACTCAGACAAGGATGCATTCTATCACCCTACTTGTTAAACTTGTACACAGAAAATATCATAAAAAGAGCAGGTTTAGACTAAGAAGGAGGAGGAGTGAAGATACAAGGAAGAAACATCAATACTCTAAGATATGTGGATGACACCATACTACTAGTAGAAAGCATCACAGACTTGAAACAATTACTAGGGAAGGTCAAAGAAAAAAGTGCAAAAGCAGTCTTAGTGCTGAACATAAAGAAAACAACAACAACAATGACCTACACAAATTCAACCATGACAATTAAGAAATCAAAATAGTTAAAAAGTTCCTGTGCCTTGGAACAAACTTTGCTCAGAATGGAGACTGCAGTCAAGAAGTAAGAAGACTAGGAATGGGAAGGGCAGCCACAAAAGAACTAGGCAAGATCGTAAAGTGAAAAGATATATAACTGAGTTAGAATTCTCGAAGCCATTATATTTACCATCGCAATGTAAAGATGTGAGAGCTGAACAATGAAGAAAGCCAAGAAAAACAAAATAAACCCATATTTGATATGGAACTGGAGAAGAGTGCTGAAGATACCATAGATGGCCAAAAAGACAAATGGATCTTACAATATATCAAGCCTAAACTCTCTCTGGAAACCAAGGTGACAAAACTGAGGCTGTTGTAGTTTGGCTGCATCATGAGAAAGCATAACTCATTAGAGAAGACAATAATACTAGGGAAAGTAGAAGATAGCAGAAAAAGAGGCAGACTGCACACTAGATAGCTAGATTCTATCAGGTAGGGCTTGAGCCTGAATCTGCAGGACCCAAGCAGAGCAGTGGAGGATAGGATGTCTTGAATATATCTCAGCCACAGGATCACCCTGAGCCAGGGACCTGTACTAACATAAGCCAGGGTTTCTAATACTACTGAGAGAAAAACTATAAGGAACTAAATGTCTATAATTTTCCTTTAAGAATTTTATTTAGCATTGCACTTTTACTTCTGTTTTTCAATAACATGCAGCCATAACTTTTTGAGCTCCTTCTGTGGGATTATAATGAATAAATAGGATCCAACCCTCATTAATATTTCATTGATCTTCACCACCATAATGCTACAGCTGCCAAGGCATACAACACAGTTTCTCCATTTTACCTCTTATAATACAACCAGCTTTAACATTTCCCAATATAACCTTCCCCCAAATTTGTATTTTTCTTCTGAGACTATACGTACTGAAGGAGCTCTGTAGTATATTTTTTGCATTCTTAATAAAAGCCACCACTTTTAACTGTAAAGCAATTTTATTCTCCACTGACCTACTTTCACCTCATAGCAATGTTGTTTTATTTTCCTTACATCCATAAAATGTCATAGTCAGTGGTGTTATGCAGTAAAATCTATTTAGAATATTTAGAAGGACAACTTTACCTAATTGATCTTTAAAGAAAAACAGCACCCAACACACAAGTGGACACACATAAAAAAATCTCAACCACTCCCAGCTAAACAGTAGCCTTTTTTCACAAGCCAAACTGTCTTAGAAGAGTGCTCACACTAATTTAAGTTGACAAGAGAAGAATCAATATTAGCACTTTGTCTTTGTTATCAAGTGATCAAGCGTAGAACAACTTCTATTCCTTCAGCTTTTTCCAAGCATTTCTATAATCATACTGTAAACTCCACAAGATATTTTTCGAAAATCAAATTCTCAAACCTTTTCCTTCCATTTTTTTAAACAAATCATTAACTCTTCCTGACAGCTAAACTTCTTAATAGGGGTATACTTTAAAAAGTGTTCTTTTACAGCCAATCTCGAGATTGCAGGAAGTCGTTAAACGTTTCCACATTGAAGAACTAGTAAGTTCCACCAATACTCTGTTTATACACTGGTAAGCTCACAGCACTGTCCTACTGTGTTGTTATCAGGATGAAGATGATAATAACAGAAGGAGAACAATAGCAATACAACAATAAATGAGATGTTTCTCTTTTTATACATGTAAACACTTCCATCATCTTAAATGTGAAAAGCTCTCCTAAGCACAGAACAGTGAAGAATGTCTACAAAGCTGACTTTTGAAATCGTGACATGTACGAGGGGGTATCCAAAAGTTTTAATGATCACCTTTTAAAAAAATTGACAGAAAGTTTGTTTTGATTTGTAGTTGTTAACTTATCTCTATGTAGTCAGTATCTAGATTTATACATTTTTCCCAATGTATCTTGACCCTCTGAATACTTGATATTGTAGAAGCCTGCAGATTGTGCCTGATGAGGATTTTACACTTTAGTCACTTCTGGCAGAGCCAGTCACAAAAATAAAGGACACAATGAGCTGATTTTCTCAGCAATGTGCATTTAGGGACCAATGATGACACTGACAAAATTTCATCAATATGCCATAATAACTTCATCAATATGCCATAATAATTATTACTTTACGATACCCCCCTCGTAAGGCGCAATCAGCAGACTTCTAAAATATCAGGTATTCGGAGGGTCAAGATACGCTGGGGAAAAATGTATAAATCTAGATAGTGACTACACAGAGAAAAGTTAACAACTACAAATGAAAACAAACTTTCTGTCAATTTTTTTAAAAAGTGATCATTAAAACTTTTGGATATCCCCTTGTACATACTAAAGAAAACTGAAAAAGAGATACCTGGTTGTACGCCCCCCCCCTCCCCCGGCCCCAAAAAATAAATAAATAAAAAGAGGGTAAAGGAGGATCTTGGATTTTGTTAAGAATAATGTCTTCCTTTGCAAAGAGTGGGACACGTTCTGTCAATAGCTTTGAAAGAAGAAAGGTAGGCAATCCATTCTGAAGCATGCTATCCCCCAGACATTTTATTTAAAGATGTGCAAGGCAGGCAGCCAGACTTATCTTTCATCCTTGTTCCCATTCTGTTCTTTCTTTCATTACAGAATTTATTGGACAAACTAGATGGAATGTCACTACAACTTCTCATCACAGATTCACCCATTCTTGCTGCTGTGGATTCAATAGTGAGTCAGCAGCAGATGCTGAGGGCCAGATTCTGCACCATGAGATTAACTCCTGATGCAGCTGGTGTGATTTACTTCAGTTACACAGATGTCAATGGTAAGACCAACATTCACAGTGACATCTCAACAAAATTATGGAAGATTTAAAGGCTGATACCCATGGGTACCAAGCCTCTCTCACTGATTATGATAATGGTTATCATAGTATACATATAAAATCTGAAAGGTATGAATTAGACTCTTTCATGTATGATTAAGCGCATGCATGCATGCCACACACACCAAGCTATCAGAAATGGAGGGAGGGAACAGAAAAGGAAATTAAATAGACAAGGAATGAAAGGGGAATGAGTGCAGTACACAGATATAACTGTACAGTAATAAGCAACCAAGCCATTTTCTCTGGTAAAATGCAAGCTTTTGTAAAACCTGCATAGTACCTCAGTTCGAGCCAGCCTGAATATCCATTATGTATACACAAATGAGAAGCTATTCTGGACCACAGTGATAGGAATTACACTGTATCAGTTTGTAGTGCGAAAATGTTTTCTCTCTCCTCCCATATATACACCCTCATTATTGCTCTCTCACACATGCTTATCAACTGCCACATTAAGAAAAAAAATCTGAAGAAATACCCTTAGGTTTTGCAATGAGATTCTTCCCTCATTATTGTGGCGATGAGTCATCCAGAATCTGTCTTTCTTGCTTTTACATTTTCACTACAGTGAATCCTGCTGGCAGTATGCATAATGATAAAATAGCTAAGTTTGATGTCATGATGAGAGAGGGCTGTCCTAAAAGTTATATCCAATATCTGTTACAGGGTGGAAATAAGTTGATATTGCTGCTGCCTTTCATAGTGGTGAATGCTCCTAGTATGTTTTTTTATGTTTACCAACCGATGTTTAGAGCTATGGTTGGTGGCTCCTATGTCAGCAAGGCTGTGAACTTCACTCCATATTTTGGTCTAAAATTTAAAGGAGTTATCAAAGGTTATGAACCACAGTCCAAAGTTAGAACATCCCTTAAAGTTCACACTCAAGTCTGGTGCACTACTCCACTACCTGAAATGCCTGGGACCAGAAGTATTTCAATTTTCAGATTTTGAAATATTTGCATATACATAATTAGACTTGGAGATAGGACCCAAGTCTAAACATAAAATTCATTTATGTTTCAAATACAACAGATACCCATAGCTAATTTTGTACAGTATTTTCAATAATTTAGTTCATGAAACAAAGTTTGTGAACACTGAGCCATCAGAAAACAAAGGTGTCAAATCTCAGTCACACATGAAAAAAGTTTTGTATTATGGAGCTTATGACTCATGCAAGAGTGCCCCAAGTTTATCCTTGTTTTTGCAGCATGTGTGCGTGGGAGAGAGAATGTGTGCATACAATTATACTTTCTCTGACATAATAAATATTAATGAAATGTTTTCTTCATTCATAAATAAAACACTTACTTATATCTTTAAATTCTATGACACAGAACTGTATCCATGTCTTCTCATTTTGACAGCAATCCATCTACACATGTATTAGCATGCCTGTTGTCCTAAAACAATTTCTTTTTATTTCAATCATACAGATGCTTAGAAAAAGCAAAGCATATTTATCAAAAGTTAGCAACCATCTGAGAATATGTCAAAATAAATGTTTCAGACCAGGGCTGGGCCAAGCCATTTTGCTGCCTGAAACAAAGGTCAAGATGTCATGCCTCTCTCTGCCTCATTTCTAACCCAGAAATGAGCTGGTCAGGTAGACAAGTTTTACATAACACAAAGTGGTGGGGCAGTGTCTTCAGCTATACCTGAAGGAAGCCCTGGTGGCACAATGGTTAAATGCCAGTACTGCAGCCACAACTTTTGTGAGTTCGATCCCAGGGCTCCAAGGTTGACCCTGCCATCCATCCTTTCATAAGTTGTTAAAATGAGTACCTAGCTTATTGGGGGCAACTGGCTTATACATTGTACAGTAAACTAATTAGAGAGTGCTGAGTTCACTGATAAGCTTTATAGAAATGTAAATGCCTTTGCTATTGCTAAGGTAGAAAAGTAGAGGGCATAGGTCACTCTTTGTCATCACTGTCCTTCAGCAGAATGACCCAAAGGTACTTCACTCTGCCTAATGACAGAGCTAACCAGAAATGGAAGAAAAGGGCTTGAATGAGAGTGCCAGCTTCTCTTTTTCAATTCTAAATTTGAAATAGATATTCCTACAACTCTGGATCAATTTCTAATTGTCTCATATCTTTATGGTTCTTCATTGTGCTTTTGCAGTATGTTGTATCTGTGATACGAGAAAGAGAACAGCAAACTTCTAACAATGCAAATTCTTTTACCACTCTTCCTGTGGCTTCTGATTTGGCAAGTATAAAAGGAAATTGGTATACACATGGGAAGTGCCAGCTGCTACTTCCCCATGACAACTGTCAGAAAAGGACTCCAAGGCTCAAGCAATAGATATCTCTGCAGTATATCAGTTTTCAGGAGAAAGAAAATCAAAACAGTGTAAATGGTAAGAATGGAGATGTACAAGTAAAAGGACCATTACACTGCTAACGGTGGGTTACAAGACTGTTTCATTCATGAATAAGGGGTATTTTTAAATTCACAAAGTCCTTCAGGCTCCATTCTATAAATATTAATGAAATGTTTTCTTCATTCATAAATACATCACTTATTTCTCTCTTTAAAATCGATGACACAGAATAGTGTGCTAGTGACAACTATTCTGCAAGATTAAGATGGCTCATTACACTTTTCCCCAACTACTAACTGTTTTCTTCTATTACGAATGTTAGTGAAGCCTCACTTAAACACACCAGTTTAAAATATAGCTTTTGGGAAGTACAAAAAGAAATGTATAATCCTGAAACATAATAATCACAATCAATGGAACATACTCAAAAAAGTTAGGCTAGAGATGAATTGCCATCTCTGCATGAGGTTATTTCATTCTTCTTGTTCTGTAAAAGCAGCTTATTGCTCGGTGTTTTAAATCAGTTCCAACCTCCCGGGCTGAAGCCAGGATGTGGGATGGAAGCAGGATTTATTGCACACTAAATCGCTATTGAATCACCGGCCGCCATCAGCCCAGGTCCCAGCCAGGCCCAAGATATGCTCTGCCAGCAATTTTTAGAAGTTGGAAAGCTTTCCAACTTCTAAAAAGTGCTGGTGGAGTGTGGCTTGGGCTTGGGCTGATGGTGGCTGGTGCTTTGGCAGTGATTTAGTGTGTGATAATACCTGCATCCTGGCTTCAGCCCAGAAGACTGGAGCTGATTTAAAATGCCAAGCGATAAGCTCCAAAGTGAAGGCATCCCTCTAGGCCACTTTCTATTTCTCCCCTCTAATCCATGTTATCCCCCAATTTCTGTGCTACCTTTAATTGATACAACAATAATGCTAAAAGTCAAACTCTATGCCTGGATAGTGTTCTACTGCCTGAATAATGAAGCTATCACTGATGGAAGCAAGGCCAATAACTTGACTTTGGAATGGATTCCTCAACAATGCCTTTAACTGGCCTCTGAAAAAAAAGCAGACAACTTTAACTGATTTTTCAGGGTCAACTTTGTTTCCATGTTTATTACAAAGAAATATGAAAATTGTTGAATAATAGCCTATATTCAATTTGACACTAGTGCTACAATGCCAGAACCTGCCTTCATCTTCTTCCTGCAGTCACTGGAGCTACCTGAAACCAGCTCAGATGGGTAACTAACCTCTTGGAGCTGCAGAGGTTAAGAACAGATAACCCCCTTTTGCTTCTGCTAAATTTCACTGTTTCATCTGGAGTCTAGCTATGCAATGTTCCCAGAGGGCTCTGAGTTCTATGCTTCCTGGCCCACCATATTAGTCAGTGATTATTTTTTACCAGTTGTGAAGTTCAGTGACATGGGACTACGAGGACAATCTTAGTTATCTATCACAAGTTAAGTGAATCAATTACAAGGATGCAAATGTGCTTATTGTGCTTCAACATAATTGTTCTTCTGTTGGTATTTCTATTTTGTAGAATCTAGAATCTAGAATCTAGGGAGGAGCATAGTAGGCCATTTAGCAACGAAAGGCAAAAAAACCTGTAAGCGCTGAAGTCTTTTGGAAGACACTGACAGCTCAAAGTCAGAAAACTCTATCATCTTATTTTTGTTTCTGAAAGCTGACATTCTCAGCATTCAATATAGAGTACCCAATTTCACACTAATAACAGAAAATGAGAGGCTCTTTTATAACATAACTCAAACCTTTGTGCGGTTTTATGTCCACTGAGATCCCTGTTACAGACAGAAAGTGTTAGTTTTACTGAGCTCGACAAGTGCAATTGTTTGGAAAAAGCTCTGTAGAGATTTGCCAAAGAAAGAGATAGCAGTTTCCTTCCCTTCCGTATCTCTCAACAACATTGCAAACCACTCCACTGTATTGTTCGTTTTCTTCTGGTTTTTCCTCTCCTCCCTCCTCCACCTCCTTTTTTTTTTAACAAAAAGAAAAATTGACTTATGATAACAACACACAAGAAAGTAATTTTCCAAGGAGATCTTGAACCTGCATAAAGTACAGTTGAGAGAAGGTTGAGACAGAAAGACAGTATGCTGATTCTTATAAACAAGTCAGCAATGAGGAAATAATTTTCCTTAGTCCATTTAGTCTTATATCTCCTTAATTATTTAACTCTGAAGGACAAATTCTTCCCAGTACTGACCAAAAGATATGTTATTTTATTTTATGTGAAGGCATTCTTAAAATGCAGTCTCACAGCAGTGAAAAAAGAGAGACCTCTGGTACAGTGACTCTTGATATCCATGTGCTTGCCATCCACAGATTTAAGCATCCACAGCAAGCCCCATTGCTTTCAATGGAGGCATGTGCACATGGCCGCACATGCAGCTGCGTGTACACTGCACCCACCATTGAGGACAATGGGACTTGACATCCCATGTTTTTCCTTATCTGCAGGGAGGTCTGGAATTGAACTTCCATGGATATGAAGGGCGGACTATACTACCTGACATAGAATTTCTTACATCTGTAATATCTATAAACAACAATTGGGCAAAATCTAACTGTCAATATGATGTGGAACTGCAACTCCCATTTGTCCTAGACAGCACAGCCACTGATGCAAGCTTCCAAGGAATTGCAGTTCAACCATATCTGGAGAGTCACATTTTGCCCATGCTGTCTCTAAGCAATACAAATTTAATCAGGCAAAAAGATTCCATGTTTTCCATAATTTGCTAATTGAAATGGAGCAACTTCCTATCAAAGGCATCTTTAAACAACTTAATAAAACAGAGGCTTCTGAAATCATGAAGGTGTTGCTTTCTAATCTGATGTGATAATTGATTTAACAATACACATTATTAGCTCCCTTGTATAGTGTTAATTACCAGTGTTCTAATATATAGTCATTGATTACTAAACGCTTTGGGATAGCTACAGCTATATAGAGTTAGTGTGGTCAAAAAGTACAAATGGCTATCAATGGCCAGCAGTTCAGAGTAGGGCTTAGTTTCAAGATTAATACATTGAGGATCCCTCTTCAAGAGAAGACAAAAAACCAAAACCAGATGGCAAGTATAAAGAACACAACTTTGGATTTATTTACAGTATTTACTTTAAATTCAGTTTCTCATGATTTTGGGAGATGTCTTGATTCCACTTAAGCATGACCTTTAATTATGAGCAAAAACATGACTTTGTAATAAATAACTGCATGCTCAGGTATTCAGCTAACCAGGCTTTATTATCTTTACCATCATTTTTGTTTAATATTAGTGCACTAGTAAACAAACAAACAAACAACTCTATGAATAGATTGTAAAATATTTTTGGATTTTATAACATATATTTAACACATATTTTTATATATATTATATATATTTATATTTTATTAAAAACTTATTTCCCAAGGACAAGCATCTTAATTATCATTGGTGATGATAGCTGGTCAATGTTCATTAGTATATTGTTAAAAGAAATGAACAAATCAAAGGGATCATTTATAAAGAAAGTCACCTAATTTGCCAAAACAAATGAGAACTAATGGTCAATGCTGGACCACACAAGTGTTCTGCAGGAGCAAAGAACTATGCCCTCAAAGCCTGGAAGTAACTCGTTTCCTAATTCTTTTCCACAATCTGAAAAGCATAGCTAAATTATGATGGTGACTTAATGACGAATTTAACTTCTTCTGTGGGGGAATTATGACTTGAAGGGTGTTTGAAATCACTTTAACTGCCATGGCTCAGTGCTATGGAATTCTGGGTACTGTAGTTTTGTGAGACATCTAGCCTGTCAGAAAGCTCTGCTGCCACAACAAACTGCAGTTCCCAGAATTCCATAGCATTGAGCCATGGCAATTAATGTGGTGTCAAACCGGATTTTTTCTGCAGTGCAGTTACAAGGGCGTGACTTTATTAAATGTCTTGAGTATGACAATAAAAGGCAGAATATAAATCTAACACACACACCAGTAGGCCTGACCCTCACTTCCATCTCAAGGCACTATGCAAACATTATGACCAACAGTGTTAGTTTTTCTCCTTTATCCTAAACATATAGCTCTGATCCTAAACATATTTATCATCAGGAATAAAGCCCTGTTAGATAGGGCATACCTAGGACACCTTAAGAGAAGATTAATGCCCTCAGTAAGGTGCTTTTCTTTCTGTTATTTCCCAGTTAAAATTAGGTATTTGGTTATCCAATAATTACATACAGCTATATGTAATTTTGCCCTTGGAATGATTTAACTATCCACGTCCCCTGCATTCACTGAGAACATATATCTGAAAATGAAGAAAAAAAAAATCCCATGGCACTTGAAAATTTCTGCTACAAATCCACTCTATGCCAGTATCAGATAACTGAGATATGACAAAAATCATATATAATATGAAACAATATACTTCCAATGTGCTGTAAAGTCCATGAGACCCTTTTAAAAATTCACAGAAACCATAAGTAGATGATAGAGCACTAAAAAAGAAAGAAAACATTTCTTTATCCTAGATAATTCAGGCTTTGGTTGTAAAGCTGCTAGCATTTACCATGCTTTTTGAATATTTTTTAACAGAACCACCTGTTCTAATCTTTGAAAAGCTGTCAGCGGGCAGTATTCCTAGCTGCACTTTGTTCAGTAGCTTCCAAATGGTATGATTTAGTGTGTATGAAAATCTTGTGCTTATTCTGGGAGAACATGCTAACAGAGAAAACAGCAAGTAGCACTTTGATGTTCCAAAGGGCTTGTTAACAGCTTTTCATCCTGCTGTAGAACTATGTTTATATCAGATGGACATCAGCCTGTGAATACATACTACTAATAACCACCCCAAGAGAGGAGGAATCATTATATTTTTAAAACTATTCAGTGATACAGTCCTTCCTGTATTATCCCATCCCATTATCCATTAATACATCCAGAAAGTTAAATAGAGGAAAATTATAGCAAAATTAAAAGTTGCAGGCACCGTTCATCTCAGTATTTTTTCCCATCATACTGGAGAGATTTAACTTCCTCAGTGAAACCAATGGGACTTACACATGCTTAATTTTATTAGTACACATGCTTAATATATATTATTCTATGGTCATAGACCCATCCAAAAAGTTTTTATCCTATCACTGTTAACACCAAGATCATAAAGGAAAGAGCAATATGACAAGAAACTGGTGATATTATCGCAGAAGATATAATACATTGATGTACACCAAAACTGTGAAAGGAAGATATAAGGTACAAATGAATGAAGTGTGATATAACAAATAATGCTCAAGTTGCCACTTACAAACTTTGCAAATTAAGATGTTAAAATGGCAAAACCATGATACTTTTGTGTGTGTTGCTGCATATGTCTGCAGTTACCATAATGTCTCTGAAACACTACATGCATGGCCAACAAATGGCAGACGCAGCTGGAGCTTGTGATTCACCTAGGCAGAAGCAGGATGACCCATACACCTGCTTATGGTGCACATCACTGTGTTCTTGTATACCATTTCTCAACTGGCATTCTGCCTTCTCCCTGCGCAGCAGACTAGAGGTATAAACCACTGCAAGGCACAGACAATTGCACACATAGTGTAGCAGGCACTGTATGATATTTGTGATATTCTTGCTAAAATGATTGTCCACAATTAAGCTAATGCCATTCTTTGTAATGCTGTCTTGGAACAATGATTGTGTGGCTCACTTAGGCACTTAGTTACCAGCACAGCAGCCTTATATTATGAAGGAGAGTAGGCCAGACAGAACTCTGCTTGGTAGGAAAAATGTAGGAAACTAAAACCAACAACAAGGAGAAAAAGAACACTAATTTAAGGATCTGGGGCCTCTGGCTGCTCCAACTGTGATCGGGCTGGGACCACAGTGACTGCACGGCTCACTCTAGAAGAAGGCCATCGCCGCAGTCCCAAAGCAGTTCCACCAGGAGTCAGATTTCTTTGGGGACATGCGTCATTTGAATTCCATGTCCCCAAAGTGGTCAGTAGTCACCTTATTTGGCCTGTGTGTTTCTGGCCATAGTTACAAAGAGAAAAAAAAAGAATAATTCAATACATACAATAATTGTTACAAAGACCTGGGTAGCATAAATCTTTACATGTAGAATTACACATTAATAGTGCTCTAAGATGCTTTTGCTGAATGACAATGTTGTGGAAATAAACCAAGACACCAAATGTGCAAGTGAATCCAGAGGAAAATACAGTGGACCCTTGCTATCTGCTGGGGTTTGGTTCCAGGACCCTCCGTGGATAACAAAATCCATGTATTCTCAAGTCCCATTAAATATAATGGCACAGCAAAATAATGTCCCATATATAAAACGGAAAATCAAGGTTTGCTATTTGGAATTTATACTTTTTGGGAATATTTTCAAGCTGTGTATGCTCAAATCCCTGGATAAAAAAATCAGTGAATACGGAGGGCCAACTGTACATTTGTGCATACTTGAACTGAGGTAGATGTTTTGCATTGGACAAAAATGCCCAACTGCTGGCTTAGCGGAAATTGTGAAAAACACAAGACAACAACAGGATCTCAGATAATGTTTTTTTAATGTTACTGATAGTGTAATTCCATTTTATGATGACTTTTTGTATTTAATTTATAATATGAGTTCCAGTTTTGGGGAAAAGTTGGTTATAAATTAAGAGGAAGAGGATGAAAATAATGACATTTCTTCTACTTAAAATTTCAAGTGACCTCAGGTTTAAAACACTGGTAGAACTACCAAGATTCAGAGCCAGCAATTTTCTTAGGATACTATTAAATCTGACATCATTCCCTAAAACCTGACCCAAGGGAAGGTTATTTTATTTTTGGTGATTGAAATTAGATGGCCCGCCAAATCTACCCGTTAAGTATTTTCTCATTACAGCAGTGTAAGTACACATCTTTGAATGTGCACTACCATTCATTATATTAGAGCAGTATTAAGCCATGGCTCAACAGAGAACACTACTCTCAAGGCAGAGGAAAACTCCAGAAATGTGAATTATTAAAATTATTTCTTATGGATTTGACAGCTGCTTCTAGTTTTTGTCTATGTAAAGGTGGTTTGTAGGCTAATCATTGGAAGGGGATTTGACCCCTAAGTCTGCACTAGAGGCAGGGATTTCCGCTCCTCAAGCAATGAACCAGAATTCACAGCTATGTCAACCTCTCCACCCACACAAAGACGCTACAGAGTGTAACCTAGGGCTCTAGGCCCTTAAATTCCAGGTAGATTTAGGTTGAATTTTTGTTAGCAAGTTAGACTTCAGCAGTTAAAGAGGCTTTAGTGACTAAATCAATTGCTAGTTCCAACTAGTGTAGACTTACTGAACCAATGAGCTTCACATAAATGTTGACTTACAATTTAGCAAATGATTCTGTGTGTCTACTTGGAATTGGATTTAGACCTAGGAGTAGCACCGAGTTCATACCTCTATTCATTCTTTCAACCCAGGAATTAAACATGCACTGGGAACTGTCCCGGGTGCTGTACAGCAAAACTGACCCCTAGCCATGTAAACTTGCTACTTCCTTTCCAATGCAAAGCTTTCATACATTCAGTCTCCCACAAGTCTTGCTTGAACTCATCTCTAGCTAGAATAAGCATAATTTATAATAGCAGAGCTAGCCATTTCTGTTAAAAAATTATACCTAGTGTTTCCTTTTCAAATCTTCAATTCTGAATAGTATTTATGGAAGATATCAACCATTTGTCTTGTTTAGAAACATAATTCAAATCCTTCAAGCATTTTTATGCTTCTGACACAGGATGACAGACACCAGGTCTGAACTGATAAAGGACTAAGAGAATATGTTTACAAGATCCTTCCAAAGCAGCAGCATAGCAAGGGACCTGACCTTTCTTGATTAGATAAACGAGTTTTGACTTTTATATTGTGAATTCACAGCCAACTCAGCTGAGAAAAGATGTGTTGGTACAATGATTCTTATGTTTCCTTCTATGCTTTCAGTTTAGGGATGCAGCATTTACTTCAATCAATTCTGATCTATTATTTCTGTGTTTCCAAAGCTGTCATGTCATTTCCTGGTAAAGAGAACTCACCGGTGAAGCAGTAGGATGCAAAGCCAGATAAAGAAATCTTGGGCAGAGAGAGAGATTAGGCAGGAAAGAGGTTAAGAGATTACAATTCCTGAAAACATGGGAAGTTGATGGTAAGGTTTTTTAGACCATGAACAGACTACTTAGTCAACTAGAGTTCAGTCTTAGCTGAGTCCTTTCACTCTCAGTTATACCACCTGGACTCCACTCCCTAGCTGCAGGCTTCAGAGTAAACTGGACTAGAGCCAAATGCTTTCTTTATGAATTTATGGCAGTTACACTTCTCAATTCATGGGCAATGCATTTAGTGGCTCCTTGATGAAAGACAGTTTGGGGAATGCAATCTCTGGACTCTGGCTCCAGAATGAGAATGCTCATGGGTCTTGAGGCACTTCAGGTTTCGAGTCCTAATGGGCCTCTTGACCAGTAATTCTAGGTCCTCCATCCTGTGTCCAGGATGCTCCAGAAACCTTGAGGAAGCTTTCACAGCTTTATCTCCTTGATATAATATGCAAGCAGCACATGGAAAGTCATGGTGGTTTCACTGTCTCAGTAGGCTAGCCAAAATGCTCAAAGTACAGTTCCACAGCACAGAGTCAAAGGACAGGACTAATCAAATCAATCCTGAATTTCTAGCTGAGGCAAGTGTTTGTGACAGTTTTTGCTCACAGCAGCAGAAACAATGAAATGAGATGCTGTGGCACCCATGATTCTGATTAAGAGGCAAACTGGCAGGAGTCTCTTCAACTTCTGCTGTACAAGGAAACCTTGCAGTATCCCACAGTCGTTAAATGTTTTGAAGTGATGGCAAAATGATGCAAGGGCAAAGCTAAGAGGCATTTTCTATCAGGAAAACGTTTTGAGAGAGATAGTGATGTTAGTCTGTTTCAGCGTAAAAATAAGGGCATCATGTCACTTTAAAGACTAACCTGAATAAGTAGGCATAGTATGCAAAAACTTATGATGAAATATATTGGTTAGTCCTGCTCTCAGTGTCTTCATGCCAAGTGAATGGGCATGCTCCTGCAAATTTCCTTACTGACTTCTTTCTCTCTCAAGTCATATCTGTTTTGGAATTTTGTTGGGACTGGGTAAGGCAGAATTTTCTTCCTAAACTAGTCTGCAAGCTAGTATCAGCCACACAGTGCATCTGTTTGGAAGCCACTCCTCCTGTTTCACAGATTGCTTATAATCCTAAAAGATATATAGTGATCAAATCTCAAGCCACATGCTCCTTCTCTATTTTCCAGCTCCCCTTAATGCTGTGAATAAGCAAATAAAATATCATGAAGTTATCTGAATGGTGCATTTCCTCTCTCACTTACGGATTAAATTTATGTCAATTTTCTCTCTCAGTGAAGGAAGTGTGCACAAATCCAAAGCTAATATATTTTATGGGATGGGGTGAATAACATTGCAGCACAATGAGATCTGTCTGTCTCAGAGTCTGCTTAATACTCGACAAGGACAAATTAGTGGAAAACTGGAAGGGGCCTGTGATAAAACCGTATTTTGACACCATATTATATACACAAAGGGAAATAGCTTGTTCTCATTGTCAATAGTTCCCAAATCTGCACAGCACAGACAACAAAACTTTATTGCTCCTTGTACTGAGCCAAAAACTGACTCATAAAGTCTATCAACTGGGACAAAGCTGTTTGAAAGACTGCATGCTTCCATACAAATCTGCCCCTTCTTTAGGTCTCAGCACCAATGGAGGCATATGTGTGTAGCAGGTAGGAGAGAGAGGGTTTCTTGTTGGCTCCTGCCCAGATACTGGAACTCCCTCCTTGGAAGATTAGAATAATGCCTGCTCTGTTGTCTTTCCACTAGTATTCGAAAGACTCAAAGTTTTTATTCAACCAGGCATTTCGTATGGGAACTGGTCTAGTACTGAAGGTTTAACCAGCTGAGTGCTGGTTACATGTGTTATTAATGTGTCAATTATCTTTTAAACTGGCTTACTTTTATACTGTGTCAAAATGTTTAAATCAACACTTTGGTTTTAATATGCATGTTATTATTAGTTGCTTTGAGCATCATTTCTGGAAGAAAGACAGGATATATATTTAGATAATAAATACATTATTGACGACATGGCTGATTCAGTTCCCCACAAGACTACAACCACTGTGTTTTGACTTGTAGGAATTGGGCAAGCATATTTTATATCCTGGAATTTCAGCCAAAAAACACCAACATTAAGGAGTTAGTATAATGGTGTATTTATCTTAATGGCTAATCTAGCACTGTCTAGCCAACGAAGCTACACGTAGGCAGATTCTAACAGATTCTAGTTTAGGGTTAGTTCTCCGAGCGTTTCTACTAAATAATGTGTCACTTGTTTAATTGGTGCATGTATAAGAAAGTCACTCAGTATAATTTACCACTGAAGGACAATTGTATATTTCACTGTAAGTAACTATTTAAATGCCTAATAATGAGGTCCACAGTCAC
Source organism: Urosaurus nigricauda (assembly GCA_034509955.1). Classification (NCBI taxonomy): domain Eukaryota; kingdom Metazoa; phylum Chordata; class Lepidosauria; order Squamata; family Phrynosomatidae; genus Urosaurus; species Urosaurus nigricauda. The sequence continues at coordinate 109,776,029 of JAOEGL010000002.1, read as the reverse complement.
TGCAAAGGAAAACAATGATCAATCATTTTTGAAAGCACAAGATGTTTTAAACATAATCCTGTGACTTTTGAAAGCATTTTAGCACCACACCCCTAGGAAATAATAAAATCAGAGAGAAATGTTAGGAAAAAGAAGATTTCTCATCTGCCCCAACTTTGCTCTCATAAATCAAAATGTAGACAAAACTGTGCCTTCCAACAGATAAAAAGCAAAAGTTCTGAGGACTTGATCAATTTTAGGGTTATGCCAAAATAACAGCCATGCTATGTTTTAAATAAAGCTCTGTGAAAAATGTGACAATCCACTACATGCAAATACTAAGGAGGAGCTGCCAATAAAAGTTAAAATCAAATGTCAAGGTTTCATTTCATTTTTCGTTTATTTCATGCAGCATTTCATGCATTGCCTATCATACTGAATATTTTCTCAAAGTGCTGAAATCCTATTTTCTAGCTGTACTAATGTAGAGATGAGTGTTCACTGGAGTTACGATCTGGCTAATTTTGAACCAGCTAATTTTTAAAAAGACAGCTGCAGCAACAATCTATTTGAGAGAACCTGACTTTGAATCTCAGAGCTATTTAAATTGCCTTATACTTCTAAATCACTGGGCTAATTTCCAGGTATTGACAACAAAATGATAACAAGTCAGTTTTTTATTTTTATTTTAACAAGTTGGCAAGTTTCTTTGGACCAGGCTATTAGGAAGGGCTGTATTGCAGTGGCCCCAGTCCTTTCTTCCAAGTCGTTCAGAATGGGATGTTCAGGAATGTGATGTTCAGTGCACTTAACCTGTCATCTGAGCTTTGATTTTGTTCCTTCTCCTCTTCAATTTCTATGTCATCGGGGGGGGGGGGGGGTGCCACCCAAACTCCCACACATCCCATATTTTGATTTTTTAAAAATTTATGTCTCACACCACCCACTTAAACAAAAACGTAAATCCAAAGTAAGTTCTGGTCACTTCTAGGAGGAACTTACGGTCATTTTTGAATTATTTGGAGGCTGTTGCATTGCTCTGGGGAATATTGGAGAGAAATATGACTCCTTGTTTCAGCTGCCCACCTCAATGTAGTCAAAACCTGTGTAGGGTTTCTAGGTGAAATAAAGGCACACAATTTAACCTACTGAGAGTCCCTTTTCCAATAATGATTAAAGACACAAGAACTCTGCTCCTTATTTCACTTGGAAACCCGAGACTAGTGGGAAAGATCATTTGCAGTTGGGGAATGGTTTTTCATCAGTATGTTGATGATACCCATTCTGTTATATCCTTTTCATCATATACTGTGGGGTTCTGAATTAGTGTTTTATCATTAGGGACAGAATGGTAAACAAGTTAAAACTGAATCTAGAGAAGTCAAAGTTGCTATTATAGGAAGCCCACAGGTTAAGGGAAAAGGTACATCACTCATCCATTGTTCATCCAGGGGTCAAAAGCATGCAGCCCTCCAGAAGTTGTTGCGCTGCAACTCCCAGATTTTCTCATCATTGGCTATGTTGGCTAGGGCTGCTGAGATATCTGGAGGGCCATATGATTCCTATCTGTGCTATTTGTGCTTTAAGAGATCGGTTTTGTAACTTGAGAGTTCTCATGCATTCACTCTTATGAGATGCTCAAGTACTGATTGCTGCCAGGAATGCTTTTACGAAGATTTTTATTTCATTTTATTTATTCATTTCATTTCATTTTATTTGTATGCCACCTTTCTACCAGAAAAGGACTCAAGGTGGCTCACAGATAAAAAACATTTTTAAAAGAATTGCAATACAAATTTTAAACAGGTAAAATCATCTAAAAATAGTATAAAACCACAAAGAAATATACAAAAGCTAAAAGGCACAACCAAAAGACATACCCCACACAAAAGTCACCCTGGAATAATTATATATTAAAATCTGTTTAAAAAAGGTTCCAGTTGTCTCCAATCATACTTAGTCAGTTCTGGTTGTGGTCCTACATGTATGCAGTAGTTATACGTAATTTGAATGGATTATTGAAACATGTTGTACATGGGAACGGTTCCTGAAAATCATTCAGAAATTTTTCCAGAGTAAAATCTGGGATCACATAATTATCTTATCATATTTACTGTACTGGACACTGCATTATTATTATTTTTCTGAGTGAAGAGTGAGATGCTGGTTATCCCTTTAAAGCCCTAAGTGGTTTGGGACATGGCTACTTAAGCCGCATCCAAATGAGGCTTAAGTAAATTAAAAAATATATTAAAAATAACCCCTTGCATTGTGATGAGGATTATTTCTAGCCCCATAGGAAGTCTAGAGTATTTCAGGAGATAAAAATGGCCCATCAACTAGAAGGTTTGTGGGTAAAGAATGAAGTGCATGCTAAAATACCCCCAGTGTCAGGGATGAATCTAGGAGTTCTCCCAAGCTGTAAACCTCCATCTTCAGTGGGAAAATAACCACATTAAATACAGGCTGAATCCCTATTCCCTGATCTGCCATACAACAACTGACCAGGGGCACCTCTGTCTTGTTTGGATTAAGCTTCAACTTGTTTGCCCATATCCAGTCCATTACAGCTGCCAGGCACCAGCTTAGCACATAAATGGCTTCTTTGAAATAAGGTGGATAGAATTAATTGAGTTGAGTTGCATCAGTATATTAGTGGCCCTTGATCCCAAATCTCTAGACAACCTCTCCCAGGGGTTTCATGTATATGTTAAATAGCATACAAAAACCTGGAGAAACACCACAAACCACTGGCCAGAAGGTAGAGAATGACTCTCCCAGCACTACTTTCTGAGTTCTCTCCTCCAAGAAGGACTGGGAACACTGCAGAACAGTGCTCTCAAATGCCATCTCAGGTGGGTGGCCTAGAAAGATACCATGCTTGGAGATGCTGAATGCCACTAAGAGATCTAGCAGAACCAACAGGGGCACATCCCCCCTATTTCCTGGTGACCAAAACTGCCTCTGTCTTATTACCTGGCCTGAAGCCAGACTGAAATGGATCCCAATCATTAGTCTTACTCAGAAATCCCTGGAGCTGGAAGGCCACTACACACTCCAGTGCCTTGCCCAAAAATGAGCATTGGGTGATACTTAAACCATAGGATTTTTTATTTTTTAAACAACAACAGCCTTACAACTTTAGGCAGGTTGGACCACAGCTTGATGGGGAAAGGCATTACACACTCCCATTTCCCATCTAGCCAGTCCTCTTCTCTCTTTTTTGATAAGAATCTTTTCATGTCCTCAGGCTGCACAAGTGAAAAATATAATTCTATCAAATGATACCAGAATATGTTAGGTCTCTGGTTACAAGATCAATCAATGGTGAAAAGAATTATCTTCAAGCAGTACGAGAATATGGTTCAGCTAGTTTTGTTACACTGCAACCATGTTGGGCTTCGCATGGTATATCAGGTCACCTGTCTCCCTTCAATCTTAGCACTTCACAACCACAATCTGTTTAGGTCGTATTTTCCTGATTCACTTTCCATATACGGCCAATCTAGGCATCTACTTCTGAATTCAACCAGCTGTTCCATTAGTGGTTATATCCATCCCTGGTGTATGCTTTGCTCAAAGCTGTTCAATAAATGTACTCTGTATGTCCTCAAAGGCAACCAGTTTATTAGTGACTCCGTTCATCACTTTTATTTCTGTGTTGTCAAAACTCAAGTTGTGTTTTCAAAACACTAAGTACTATGTGAGGGCACAAAATCTTGTCAGGCTCATGCTCATCACTGTTCTGAAGTGGCAGAGCCCTGAGACTGGATGCTGCAGTTCATGTTTTTCTCAATACATCCCTGCCAGGAGCTGAAGGCCAATGGATCTTTTAGTTCAGTAATGTCAAGGAGTTTCTACAACTTATTCTTTTAGTTGAACCTCTCCTGTTTCTTGAGAGACACAGCTGATTGTAAGATGCAAGAGAAAGAGGTTAGGTCATCTTGCAACACTTTTCTTTGATTCTCCTACTCATATTTGTTTTGTTTTTGAAGGGTGGGTTCACATATGTTTTTAGTGTGCCGCAAATAAATTTTTATGTGTTTAAATGCTTCTTATATCTTGTAAACTTCCACAAAGAAACTACTTTGAGAGAGAAGAAAAGTGGAGCGTACATATTAAAATAAATATTCAGTAAACAAATAAATTAAATCATTAATGAAGTTCCACTGTTAAGCTTGTTTTGACTTTTGTAGAAAGTGACAAGAACAAGGAGACTGCCACTTGCCTCTTGCTCTTAAATTCTTGGACAGCTACCTCCATAAAAATTCACAGGGTAGCTGACATAGCAATGTAAACAGGCCTATTATTAAATGTATTTTCAAAGAGTTTTCCTATTTTGATTTCAGTTCCCATTATATCCTACCTTACTGTGAAAATGGGGAAGGGTACCTAATATAGCAGACACTGTTATTTCTTTTGTTGATATGAAATTTGTGTCACAAAAGATTTGCATCATTATTCTGTTTCCAATGATCTTGAAAAATTTCCCTCTTAGGACTAAGAAATCTGATAGATCTTTCTTACTAGCACTGACAAATATGCTTAGCCATAAATCTAAACAAAACAAAAATGACAACAAAATTATGTCACAAGCATAAACATCATTTCCTCTGCAAATGAAGGGAATGGCCATAGTATCTTCCCTGCTGCTTCCAAAGCAAAGATAAATAAATGCTTCTCTATATCTGGCATTTTGGCGATATAGATAGCAGCTTAAGGGGAAGACCAATCTCACAAAGATCTCAGCATCATTTAGCATGCAGCCCAAAGGACTAACTCTGCAGTGACATTTCAATCACTGAAGCTACTTTTCCTACAGACTGAAGCCCATTAGTGCTCTAAACCGGGCTACTTCCCAATGCTTGGATGAAGGAAGCACTTTGCTGACAGTTAGGGACCTAATAAATCTTACCACAAAACTCAGGCCAGTATTCTCTGAGATGATTAAATAGTCCCATGGAAAAAAAATGACACAATTCAAAGGCTGCTTTTAACCCAGCTAGCACATTAAAAAAGAGAGAAAGAAAAGAAAAAGAAAAAGAAACCAGACAATATATCTCTTATCTCCCCGTGCCTCTTTCCATCATTACGCCCCCCTAAAAGGAACTAGGAAATGCTGTCCCCCTATTACAGCCTGATGCATAATTCAGAAAGCCTACTGTATTTAGGAGCAGACAGACAGCTTCGCCTACCCAGAGAATGTCAAGCAGCGTATCTCTCAACTTAAGGCTTTTGAGTCACGTTTGTCTAGCATCGTTTGGGGTGGGGGGATTAAACATAAAACCCATGTTCGAGAAGAAATTTGCTATATAAAATCTCAAAGAGTAGTTGTTATTCCAAAGCTTAGATGCCCCTTTTCATTGGTAAACAACTGATAGCTCCTCATTCTATTCCAACATAATTTTTTATCTTTAAAGGAGTAGGAGTAGGCTGAACTCTGAGCTGGCTATTACTCTCAAATGAGCCTTCTCCCCAATAGATCATCTCAAGAGTTTTCCAGACCCCTTTCATATTTCAGACACATTCTTGAACACTGCCTTAATATCATCAAAATTAACAAAGTCAAATGACAGTCTGTAGGAGGGTGTGGGAGAGAGGACAAAGAAGGGAGTGGTGTTGAGTACAAATTAAAGGTCTTCTTTTTTATTTGTAAGGTAGGAACAATTAACCTTGCAGACTGTACATTAAAACCAACCAGAATGAAATCATTTGCACTAACTATGCAGCTTGTTCTGCTCTTCGTGGAAAATGAATGTTTTTTTCTCATATTAGCTGGCACAACTATCGGGATTGTTGATTAGGAATTTCAGCAGGAAGTTATGTAGTATAGCAGTGACTTGATTTTAAAATTCACATCTTTTTGGGTAAGAGAGGACTCATCTGAAGAGCCATCAGTCTGTGTGGTCATACCATTCTTGGACTGTAAACTACAGATACCAAAATCACATACATAGAGATAGTAAGTCTCTTAGAAAATGAATACTTTAAGGCAGGAAGATTGTGGCCCCTTTTCACCCCAGTTCTCCTTGGGCTGCATTGGTCCCTTCAACATGATCAGAAGTGATGCCTGCACAGCTTCACTTTCATTTTCAGCCAGTTTTGGGACAATAGAAGGGGTTAAGGAGTTTTAAGTTATCAGAGGCAAAACTGCCATATTACACAGAGGTTTTGGGTCATTTAGGGCATAAAAATTCCAGTAAATTTTTTCATATGGTTGGTGTTTGGGGGTTTAAGGTGCCTTCGGTGGCCATAGAACAGGGTCCTAAAGGTCACATTCAAATTCTCCCCAGACCAGGAGAAGACCAGGACAATTTTCTATGCAATGTATTCATAGAATATATAGTAAGTTTTGTTGAAACAAGGGGGAACATTGCATCTTGTGATAGTCTAGTCCACAATCTAATTACTACAGTCCAGGAACAATTTGATGACACAATACGCTGTCTATGTAGACTTTCTTTGAAATGTGGTATCTTAAAAGATATGATACCTTAATGTGAATAAATCTACAAATAAAGTATTTTCTGTGCAAGAAACATTTTCTGTGCAAAAAAACACCAACCATTTTCTGTGCACAGAAATATTATTTTGTGCAGAAAATTGTGGGGTTTTTTTTGTGCAAAGCCATCACATTCAAATTGTATGTAGATTAAGTCCTGAACTACAAATAATCTAATAAATCTAGGATTTCTCTTGTCAGGGTTTCTTGTCAATTGAGAAAAATGTTTTTCTATCATTTTCTAAGTTTTTTTTTTATTTTTAAAAAATACTTTCTATCTCTGAGGCTGATGCACAGGTTGGCATCACTTTCCCCAGCCAAACACATGGCACCACTTACTGTGCCTGATATTCCATCAGTATGTGAACTGTGTGGATCCTTTTGGAAAAGACAGACTTGCGTGTCGTTGCTTCCAAATACAGTGGGGCTAAGAGAGAATGGTGAGGAACAGAGGCAAAGAAAAATGTGGGACTGAAAATACAGGGAAAATGAGAAATGAAGGTTCAGAAGAAAAGAAAAAAGGGAGGGTTAAAGATGAAAATGAAGAGATCTATATTGCAGCAAAAAGGAAGAAAATAAATGAGCTATATAGGAAAGATAAAAACAGAGGGGTAATTATCAGAGAGCCCTGGTGTACAAAATATAACACACTGTGTGAGAGACAGCAAAGATGGGTCTGTAATCCAGACCAGTTCTGAGTAGTCTTTCAATGGCAAACATTTTCGATGTGTCTCTGGTTTATAAACCAAAGGCCAGCTCCCATAAGTTCAGAGGTTGTCAGTTTTTGAAATGGATGGTTAGGCTACAAAACGGCCTGGTCTGCATATTCTATTAACAACTTTTGAAATGAGAATCATCAGTTCTTTGAAAACAAGAAACTGTGTAATAAAAATGCTGAAATTCTTCCCTTCTTCACATAGGCTGCAGATACTGGAGATATTACTGTTTTATCTATTCTTCATTCAAACACTTATTATATTTTTCACCAAATGACAGTTCTGCATATTTAATTCAATTATTAGTGGTGGTAATATGTGGCTTTAAATGCAGAAGAGCTGTCTAACATCTTAGCCATAGTCATTTAAGCACCTCTATTAGATTCTTCCACTTTCCTTACCATTGATTATCTATCCTTCCTTTTCATGTGAAAGGCCACCATCTATCATAATCTTAAGACAAAGTGCATGAATTTAACCCTCAAAGCCAGTATCTATGTTGGCTAGGGTGTTATATTTTATTCTCCCCTTTGCTCCACGTTTTGAGTTCTATGGGTTAATGATTTCATTTCATTTCAACCACTCTCCTAGGAAAAGTTCTTTGCGGGGGATGTGTTCTCTTCTTGAGTTACATGAATATTTGATCAGATTTATTTGCAGCAATTGAATTTATTCAAGCAGTTAAGCATCCACATTATCAAGTACCATAAAAGAGAACAAGGCACACTGCACGGGTTCTTCACACTTTGTTGACACTGTTTTCTGATTAGTAAAATAGAGATCTCTATAGAACGCTTACAGAGGCTGACTTGGATAGCTGCAGGTTGGCCCACTCATGCTAAGAGCTTACTAACCTTAGTAGAAGAAATATAAAGAGTTTAAGACATTCATCTGAATAAATGTTCACCTTTTCAAGCATTGTTTAGGTTGAAGAGATGGAACTCATTTAAACTTTAAGAAGCTGAAATGGATTTCACTCAATACATAGTCATTATCCAGTAGGAATTTCTTCATGGTTGGTTGCTGTAGCAATAATTGCAATGTCATAGAAGAAAGAGTACTACTTCAAGCACAGAATGAAAAGTCAAAAAATGGTGAAGACAAAAACAAATATGTTCATGCAAGATTTCCCCAGTAGGAAAAAGCAGGTGACCTGAGTAGCTTTGCTTTGCATTGAAAAGTAATTTTGCCTAGTTAAGAATATAAAAATAAGACTCATAAAGGGGTTTGACAGATGGCCCCAAAGGGGCGGCCTCCAGCCGCCCCTTTCCTAGCCAGATTGAGGTCATGACAACCTCACGCCACAGCCCTGATCTGGATTTCTGAGGGCACAAAATGGAGCTGCAAAAACCCTCTAAAGAGAACCATAGCCACCGTGGTGAAGTTATATGGCGCTCCTTCAGCGCTGTGTCATCTGGATGGTTCGCCATGATGCTGAGTGGCGCAAGACATCAGGGTGCCCTGGGGTGGGCGGAATTGGGTGTACGTCATGAGGACGCTGTGCCCTGACTCTTCCCCCAGGCTGGCCTTTCAGGCCGGTCTATAAAGGACCGAAGTCAGCCTTCCCTCAACCTCCATCACCCAACCTTATGTTATTAACTGCCCTTGAGCCAACCTTGAATCTACTCAGGCCCTGCAGGCTCAGGTCCATGGTCTCTCTGATTGAGTTCAACCATCTTTCATGTGATCTTCCTCTCTCTCTACTGTCCTCTACCTTTCCTAGTCTCATTGTCTTTTCTAGTGATTCATGTCTTCTCATATATGACAGCCAAAGTATGACAGCCTCACTTTAGTCATCCTGGTTTCAGGGAGAGTTTGGGTTTGACCTGTTCTAGAACCCATTTGTTTGTCTTCTTGCCAATCCACAGTACCCTCAGAATTCTTCTCCAGCTTCACATGTCAAATGAGTTTATTTTCTTTCTATTGGCTTTCTTCACTGTCCAGCTCTCACATCCATACATGGTGATGAGGAATACGATGGCTTGGACGATCCTCACTTTAAGACAAGATATGGGAAATTTTTGATTAATTCAATTTTCTTATTATCTAGGATGAATTCTTGTACATCCCCTGTAGTCATTATTTTTGTTTTTGTAATGTACAACATTAGGCCTACCTTGGCACTTTCTTCCTTGACCTTCTTCTGTAATTGCTCTAGAACTTTGCTGGTTCCTGCTAGTAGCATTGTGTCGTTTGCATATCGTGGGTTGTTAATGTTCCTGTGTCAGGACCATGTCGTGAACAAGACTGAAAAATGGATGTGGCCACTAGGTGGAAATGTAGCAGAAGTTATTGCAGTTGTAATGGCAGGTACATGAGTCTGTATTGTTGAAGCAGTGCATCATGGGAAGGCTGATGTAACTGTCAACTGAGAGACAGAATGTTGGTTAGACTGTTGGTGTCACTGTAACTGCCTCAGAAGTTGTTATGGTCGGTTGGTTGGTAAAGTAACTTATTTGTATTTAAGATGAATGTCTTATACTCTGTGTAATTTTTGTAAATAGTTATGTAAAAAAGATTAAAGAACCTTCATTTGAGAGAAATCTCACTGTACTGAGATTCATTCCTCTATGAGAGGAAATTTGCTGTGTAACTCAGATTCTTCACAGACCTTCTTCTGGGTGTCCTGTCTGCACACATAAACTCTGCTTGTGTTTGCTTTGATAAGGGTTATAAACCCAGAACGCACCTTCCTGACATCCTTGCCCTGATCTTCACTCCTCCTGCTTCTGTGGGGCTATTCAGACCAGACATTAAGGCTGGCCTGGGGATGGGTTCGGGGTGTCGTGTCCACATGACGCATGCCTTGACAATGTGTACCACTCCACATGGCATCACAGAGCTCCTCTGGCACTGTTCTGTACAACACAGCGCCAAAGGACTGCCTTCAAGCCGTGGTGCCACGGCTATTACACCCTTTCCAGGGTGCAAAAAGGAGGCACTTTTTGTGGCTCCTTTTTTGGGCCCTGGAAAGGCTGGATCGGGGCCATGGTGTGCAGTTGCTGTAGCCCTGATCCAGCTAGGAAGGGGGTGGTATCGCGCCACCCCTTAGGGGCTGTAGTCTAAGCCTGCTCTGCATATGATATTTTCAGCATATAGACTGAATAAATTAGGTGATGGTATGCCCCTTTTCCAATTGGGAACCATTCTGTTTCTCTGTATTCACTTTTGATGGCAGCCTCTTGACCCTTGTACCAATCCTGAAGTTAGGTATAACAGACGATATTTCTTGACAATATGGTAAATTGGCTGGCAAAAGAAGAATTTATACTTTGCTATGTAACAGTGACAGGTTTGTGACTTTAAACATAGTTTTGTTTACTGTGAGTACAGCAAAGACTCTTAACATTCAGACAGTGAACTCTGATTATTTTTTTTCATTCAATTGGTAAAATGACATTACAATTATATTTTAATATATGGTTAGTGTACTGTTATCTGTTAAGTGTCTTATTTGTGAAGACTGATGGTATACACTGTATTCACATGATGTTAAGATATGGGATATATATTCCTCTATAGTCATCTTTCTTGAAGAACTGGTTTTACAATGCTGGGCTTCAGTTTCTAAACTGTGACAGATAACTGGGCCACACAATCTATCCTACAACTATCTAGATATTTATCTAGTTAAATATTTAGTTTGTGATGTCATCTAATAAATAACAGCCTAGAGGCAATGTAAAAAAACAATAACAACAACAACAAAACAAAACAAAACAAAAAAAGGAGAATAAATTATGCTGGAAAGATAAATTTCTGATGGGTAAAAGTAGAAGCATGTGTGTAAGATAGCAGAAACATTTAAAATTATCAGCATCTCCAAGTCCCAGAAAGTTACTAGACCTCTTACTCTTACTAGCATGGTTATATTAGCTTAAAAGAAGAATATCTACCTACATACCTACCTATCTGATTCTTACTTGGCATGGATAACCTATCAAGCGACAATTTGCCTCGAAACCTAAACTGAAACTTCACCCATTTTTGCCTTATGATCTTCAACCCATTTTGAAAATTATTTTTCCCTCATATAATGAAACATATGCTATTTCTTAATACACAGCAGCTACGTTCCATATCCCAATAATAGCAAAACATTCCCAGACTATCTGGATTTCCAGTATGCTCATGTCACCCAGCAATATTACCCCTTTCCACCAAATTGTAAGAAATCTGTTCCTGTGTTAAACCAGTGCACAACTGTAACAGACTGGATGAGAGCAAACAAACTGAAGCAAATCGAAGCTTAATGCAGACAAGAGAGAGATGCACCTGGTCAGTCAAAAGGCAGATCTGAGATTAGAGATTCAGCCTGTGTTAGATGGGGTTCCACCTGAAAACATAGGTATACAGTTTGGAAGTACTCCTGGATCTGAGCCTATTTACAACCTATTTGGATTACTGAATGAACTCTGTGTGGGGCTGCCTTTGGAAAGTGTTCAGAAACTTCAGCTGGCCTGAAGAGCTGCAGTCAGGTAGTTAGCTGGAGCTGCATACAAGAAACACATGGCTCCCATGTAGCAACAGCTCCACAGGCTGCTGACCCATTTCTGGGCACAATTTGAAGTGTTGGTTTTGACCATCTTCAGCTTGGGGCCTGGTTAGCTGAAGGACTGCATCTCCTTTTAAGAGCCCACCAGAGCACTATGATAATCTGGAGAGGCCCATCTCTTTGTCCCACCACCTTTCCAGGTTTGTTTGGTAGGAACAAGGGGGAGGGCCTTCTTGGTGGCTGCTCCCAGATTTTGGAACCCCCTCCCTTGAGAGGCTAGGTTTTCCCCATCCTTGCTCCTTCTGTCACCACATCAAAATGCTTTTATGCTGCCACATTTTTACAAACTGAGTAGGGTTGGGCTTTTAATGCTATGTGCTGCCATTTATAAGATTTATATATATTATTTTAATGAATTTTAATGTTTTTAATGTCTAATGTTTTAAGTTTATAAATTATTTAATTGCTTTTAAATCTCATATTTATACTTTTATTAATTCATTTGTGTAGTTTTTAATTTGTATTGTTTTAATATGCTGTTAGCCACCTTGAGTCCCATTACTGGGGGAAAGGCAAGATATAAATGAATAAAATAATAATTTCCTTTAATAGCACAGTTTATATATGACTCTGGAATCATACATAGCTGAAAAAGTCCATCTGCCATATATATCCTTGGACCTTTTAACATTTGTAAATGATTTTAGTGGTATCGTTTCCATTATTGGAAAGAGGAATTTATGCATCACCTTTCAGTTAACTAGCAATGAAAAATAGACTCTGTGCACTAACATACTGATTGCCTCTTTGGTCTTGAAATACGGTCTCTCTTGGACATAATGGAATATACCTATAAGCCATACATCACTAAAATTACATAGCTGAAGGACTTACAAATTGGGAATATTGGTATTGATATCCTGCAAAAAGGTCTATCACAACTAATCTGATTTGAGGCCCTGGAAAATACTAAAACAATGTTGGGATTTAGTATGCACAGACAGATATCCAGGAAACAGAAAAAATCCATAGTAAGATAATATGAAAAGAATATTAATAAAAGGGGACTTCTTATCCTTGTGCTCAGTAAACCTGTGGTTCCTGCTGGAACATTATAAATGAATGTGCATAATATTCCTTCAGCAGTAGGAGTGTGAATCTAAATATGAATTTGCAGGAGCCAACAAGATATGATTATTAGAAGAGGCCTCTTTTCCTTCTATAGTATCAGGTGGATACAGAACAGATAATAGAATGTCACAGGCTGGACTACTGTACTTCAGTCACTGTGAAGTATTTACTTTTAACTTGACTACCTACTGAAAACAGAAGTGTAAAACTAGGGCTAGTCTTGGTTTTAACTCAAAAGCCAACCTACAATTGTCAAATTGATAGCCAGACTAACTTCTGGATGCCCTCCCTTTTTCTCCCATTCCAACTTTGCTTCTGCCGAATGCTAAACTTAATTGTCCTTATTGTTTTTGTGTGGGGCTTTCCATACCGTCCAAAAGGGGCGGTCCGTACTCGCCCCAAGAAGCAGCGGGATAGGGCAAAGGCTGCCACACCAGCAGCCTCCGTGGCCCAACTCAAAAGCCAACCCACAATTGTCATATGGATAGCCAGACTAACTTCTGGATGCCTTCCTTTTTTCTCCCATTCCAACTTTGCTTCTCCGAATGCTAAACTTAATTGTCCTTATTGTTTTTCTGTGGCGCTTTCCAGACCGCCCAAAAGGGGCAGTCCATTCTCGCCCCAAGAAGCAGCGGGATGGGGCCAAGGCTGCCACACTGGCAGCCTCCTCGGCCCCATCCCGCCGGTTCTGGAGGCTGCTAGGAAGCGGCAAACTGCTGTTTCCCCGTGGCCTCAGAGTGGGGTGCAGCAGGCGCCCTAGGTGCCTGCTACACCCCACTTCCCTCAGTGGGGCTTAGGGGAGAAAGGGGCCACCATTACAGCCCCTTTTTCCCCAGGTCTTGGCTGCGGCAAAGACCCGCGCCAAAAAAGGAGCTTGGTTTACGAGCTCCTTTTTGCGCCACAGGAAGGACATGCTTGGCACCCTCCTGTAGTGCAAAGGTGTCCTGGCGCACGCAGCGTTTCTAAACGCTGCACGCGTCATGACGCTGTCATGGCGCATCCGTAAAGATGCTGCCATTTAAAAATGGCGGCACCCATACGCTTTAGGGCTAGGTAGGGACTAAATGCTGCACCCTCCCTAGCCCTAAAGTCACTGTAAAGAGCCATTATCAAGGCTGTTTGCGGCGGTCTAGATTGGGCCTGTATGTCTGTTATCTAGCATCCCCATAAAACCACTTGGGAAGTTTTACAGGGTGATTTTTTCAGGAGAAACACTGCCAACTCCTGGCCTTGAAGAGCTGTGTCCTATTCACACTCTGCTACAATACCAGATGCATGTTTATTGGGACTGGCGGTGTACACACCACCATCAAGGCACAAGACAGTATTACTATGGATGTGACAGGAGAAAAATGAATCCCCCACACCAAATCATGAGATAAAGTGAGCCACCTTCACTGGAAATTTTTTTTTTAAAAAAGTGGCAAAATGATAAGTAAACCAGCACTGGAATGATATATTACAGAATCATCTATTATATCAGGTTACCTCACTAAAGGCATATTGTTATGAATATTAACTGACAGGCTATACCAAAAACATCAGAAGTAGTCCCTAGTTCAGTTGTATGGTGGAAAAACTATGCAGCACTGAACAGATAAAAGTTTTATAATATATGTAATCAAATTGCTAAGTGGTATCCTGAAGTATTTAGTAAGTAAGCAACAGAATGCTTGAGTTTATCCTGAATACTAGCATACAATATATTGCTTCCCTTTTCTAGTGCTCTTTAACCAAGCAATCAAGCTAAGCCAACATCAGTCACAATTAATTCCTCCCCCGGAAACCAAGCTTCTATAAAACATTTCTTTGCACATCTGGTAAGCCACCAGAAACCTATGCCATCTATTTGTTTTAATTGTTTTAATCTAATTGTGAAGCTAGCTACACTGATTTCATATGAATGACAGCGAATTAAGGACAGAGAGAGAGACCCTGTAAATACTATATAATGATAATCTTCAGGGTATTCCCCCCATACAGCAAATAACATTATTGAAATTAAACTGGAATAACTATGTTGCTTCTACCATGGGTCCTAAAAATCCTACCAATAAGAAAAACAACAACACTATTTACATGTGTTATTAGTTTTGATTTATCTCTGCCTATTTATTCCTTGCCTATTCTTCCTTTTCTGTTCCAGACTGCTTGCCTGATTTCCACCATCTTCACCTACCCAAGGACTTTTGTGTTACTGGGACTGTAGAATTATTTTTTAAGAGAGTCTTCATATTCATGGCCAAAGTGTCTATCTTTATTCAGTGGTTTAATTTAATTTAATGGCTGGATGGCTATTTGTCGGGGATGCTTTGATTTGGAGTTCCTGCATGGCAGGGGGGTTGGACTGGATGGCCCTTGTGGTCTCTTCCAACTCTATGATTCTATGATTCTAACAGTTGTGAAAAACTGTAGGGATGTCTGTAGACAGCACAGAGATTGAGTTGTATTATCCTCATGACAGTGTGGCTGGAGCTTTGGACTATGACTCTGGAGACCAGGGTTTGAATCCTTACTCAGCCATGGAAAGTCACAGGGTGACCTTGGTCAAATTACACTCTCTCAGCCTCTGAAAAAGGCAAAAGCAAACCCCCTCTGAAAAAAATATTGGCAAGAAAATCCTGTGATAGGTTTGCATCAGGGTTGCCAGGGTTAGAAATGACTTGAAGGTATGCAACAACATCTTCCAAGGCAAAAAATAATCCAATTCAAATGTGTTTGTGTCTGTATTTGTGTATGCACACCTATGAAAAAAAATCTCTGAATGTACCTGGTGTCTTTGATGTGACATCATAAGACTTAATTGACTAGTAAAAGGATAACATTCAGATTTCTTCCAGTGACTACAAAGGAAAAGACTAATCAGGCTTGAGTTCTGTTTTGCATATTATATGCTGCAGAGTACTAGATGATTACTGAACCATCACTGATTTCCTTTTATCTCAGAATAAGGGATCTGTTTCCAAATTATTGAAAAACACATGCCATGAGGACTGTTGAACCAATTCCTATATTGAAAACATATAGCTATCACAAGAGGAGAATATCAGAAAGAATGACAAAAAGTAAAATACAGTCCCTGTATTTTAGAGAAGGAGTATATCTAACCTACCATTTTGTAACAATTAAGTCACATAATGACATCAATTATCAGGATGAACAGACCTGAGATATCAAACAGGATACTAATCTGTCTCATGCATTAATAACTTCCTAAGCAACAACACTAACAAAAAAGTTGTAAATCAGTAATGGTAAAATATCCAGGATGAGAATTCACTGTTGGTGCAATATCAACATTCACAAGCAACTACAACTATCAGTTGTAGACTGTATTTCCTTTGTCTAAGTCAAAATACCCTTGAGGCCTCCTGCTAGTATGGTCAACTGGCCTTGGTAACTCAATTGAATTTGGCATCACCTCAACTGCTTTCTTGTTTGGTGTGCAGGACAGAAAACCCCATCATAGGGTAAGTTTAGGCAGTCTGACCATCTGCTTTTTCACACTAGGGGGCAAACAGGATTTAAACAAGAGTTGAACAGGAAATGTCCTATGATAAACATAGGGTATTTTCTGTTTAACTCTCATTTAAATCCTTTTTGCCCCCTAGTGTGAAAAAGCAGCATGAGACACATGCCTTGGTTCCATTTCTTTGCATAAGAAATCACACCTGATATGAGTGTGTGTAAAGAGAGAGCATTGTACTGTAAATCAAATGGCAAGCTTTGGTGTACTGCACACACAAAGACTGATAATTTCTAAAATACATTGGCAGGAAAAACTGAATTAAACTGGAGCTTGTAACAACACAGGGTGTGAAACATGTCTATGGCATCACAGAGGAAGCCAATGATATCTTGTCAAATCTTGTCATTGTACAAATCTTGACAAATCTTGTCACTGTAATTACAGCCTGCACCATTTGTTCCTCCTGAACTCCATAAGTGGTTTGTAGGCAAATATCTCACCATGCTGCTAACCATCACCTAAGGTGCAATATTCAAATGATTTTGTCAAAGATGACCAGGAATTTTCTGACAATACATGGAATTTCAGTATCACAAATAGATCATACCTGAAGCAGATATCCTCACACTGATATTCATCACTCTGAAGCTGTTCAAGTCTTGGATACTTCATAAGAATAGTCATAGAACACAAAACAAACACATACAGCCAAAGCACTGCTTGGCTGTATGGTGTTAAATTTCATAAAGGCTGCTTTTGAATTAAGAATACATTGATTAATGGAACAGTGAAGAGTTAAGCTGTCCTTTTCCATTCCCTTACATGCCATCATCTGGTCCCACCTAGGCTTTCCTAAGGCTGAATCAATGGTCAAGATCAGGCCTACATTTCCGAACTTGGTAATACAACTATCCTAAACTGACCATAGTCTCCATGAGCCTGCACTGCTCTCTCCTGGGATTTATATATACAGGTGTTCCTATGCTGAACCAGCTGCTTCACTGCATCAATATTGATTCAGAGTTAGGTTTCTGCAGCAAAATCTATTGCATTTCCATTAGCAAGGCTGAAAATGATCAAAACATAAAAGATTCCATTTATATCTTTGTAGCTGCATACTGCAGAAGAAATGCACAACTACACAGCAAGGCAGACCTTGCATTCTTGGAAATAATATTTTGCCTTGTTGCCAACTGTTGGGAAAGACTAATCTTTTCCTGTCCCAAAAGAATAATGACTGCATTGCAAACTAAAGAAAAACTGCTTGGTACATATCTGCAATGCACAGAAGACAAATGCTGCACAAAAAAAGATAACTGGAGGCAGATATTTGCTAAATGGTGATACAATATGGGAGTGTGGTGGGTAAAATGATTTTTTAATGGCCTCATATGGTGAGTATGTGTGTGTGTGTGTATATATATGCACTACTGTTCTGCAGTTTTGCTAATTTACTTTGCTGTGCACAATGTAAACAATTCATGATAGGTATAGTACTGAAAACTAACAGCTGTTAACATTGTCAAGATCATGTATGTGGTCCAGATAGGCCAAATCTCCATGTTATGCTGATATTTTGAAATCTTTCCACATACAGATTTATACAGCTTTGTATTTAAAAGCATATACTTCTCTGATTTCACATTAACCTTGTTTGGCATTTTGAATTTAAGCCTCAATTACATCTTTATATTAAGACAGGACTGTCTGCACAAGATGCACTCTGCATATGTTTCATGGTGGTGATGATGATTTAAGGAAGGACAGTCCAATGGACAAACTCCACAATACTGCAGAGGCTATATGTACGTATGTGAGGATTCTTCTTCTTCCTTCCTGGTTTAGGACTGCACTCTGGAGGCTTAGGGAAGGCAGAAACTTTCTGCCATTAGCCCAACCGAGAAGGCAGTCAAGGGAACTATTACTGCTTACTGTCTATTTAACTCAGTCCTAGTTTTATAGATGATGAAGGAGATATGAAGGAAAGGCAGCTAAAGCAAAGGCTAAGAAGAAGAAGGGGAACTATGGGTGGTGACATAGTTAAGGAGAAGAGGGTAAACAGAAGAAATTCTCTCTGCACAATGGATAGCTACCCAAGCCAATAAGAAAAAGGAAAGGGAAATGGTTTCGTATTTTTGGAATGGAAGGACTGAAGAAGACGAGTTTATAGTTGGAGACTTAATTATCACTTACAAGTTGTATTTGCTCTACTGACCAAATCACCTGTATTACTAGCGCCGGGGGGTGGGGGGTGGGCAGCACACACAATTAAATGTTTATTCTGTTGCAAAGAATGTGTCTAATTAACACCCAAAGAATTCAACAAAGGAAGCAGCAGAAAGACTGTAATCTGAACAAATACATTTGACTGTATTTTGCAATCAGGAGGTGGCAACAGGTATCCAGATATGTAGCTCTACTGCACAGCACTATTGTTTTTGTTCCCTCAAGGGCCATCCATTAAATAAGACATGTGATTAGAGCAAATAGGAGATTAACAATTAGCTAAAATGGAGCAAAACTGTCAGGGGGCAGTGTGGGCTTGTGTTAAAAAGTATGACACACTTGATGGATGATCCATTATTAAACCAAAACAAAATCTTTGCTAATTTTCATCTAGTACAACACAATTAGAATATATACTGTAGCAGAGTTCCATTGCATAGTGAAAAATCAGAATGGCCACTTGACTAATTCTCCACAAACACAAGTAATGCCTGTTCCACAATAATGGGGTGGTGTACATTTTATGGCCAGTGGGGGTACTTCCAGTGGATCCTGCTACCTCTTTCAAAATTGGCAGTCCTATCTCCTTTCTGCAGTCTGCTAGACATCCTGAACCCCAGCTTTGCATGGATGACAAACCCTCTGGAGCTAATTTTAATACCTGCCATCAAGACTGCAGGGCAAAGGCAAGAAATCCTTAATTCAGAATGCACTGAAGCATGCAAATAGATCTTGACCTATAACCCTCCATTTCAGCTTTCTGTTGAGGTCACAGGGACATAAGAAGCTGCCTTATACTGATTCAGACCATTGGCCTATTTAGTTCAGTACTGTCAGGTCTGACTAATAAAGGCTGCACAGATTCTCAGGCAGGATTCACTGGTATTCATTGATGATCTTCTATTCAAGAAGTAACCTAATTCAGATTCCCCACCCCAACTTTATAGTAAACCATAAAATTCAGCAAAACATAGGTGATCTTTATCTATTAAATCTTTTTAAAGAAGCTACTCTACCATGCTGAACAAGCATGCATGCATCAGGCACCTAAAATGGCTATTTGGATCATAACAATTATTTCCTAAAACTCTACATGCTTAGATTAAGGTAGGCTTTCTCTGTCAACCAATTCAAAGAGACTGGAGTCACCACTTCAATGGGTCATGCAATGCCCTTCTGCAAAGGATGCATTAAGGAGTCTCTTAGCCAGTGTGGTTCCTCCTTTAGGTATACCAAAGCTCTGAGCTAGGTTTCTGAGCATTTTTATGAGCAATTACCCAAATACATTTGAAAGCCTGACAGCATGGGAAGACATAAACAGGAGTCCAAGCCTAACTGGTGGAGTGGGAGACAGCATCGCTATTTATTTTGTTCAGCCAAAAGAAGCCAGGGACAATTATTTTTACTAAAAGAAAAAGTATAGGAATATCTATCAGAATCTAATAATACATTTGTATAGAAAGTAAAATGGATCTCTGTTCTAGTTGCAGCAAAAACTCAAAATAAGTCTCACGGAAACAACTGCAATACTTTAACACAACTATCATACTAACCGAGATTCTTTTGTGGGGTTAAGGAAAGAAGTAAATTGCTGACTGAGCGTGACAGGTATTCTTGAGACCAACACATCTTCACAGGGAAATTACAGGTTATGGCAAACTATGTAAACTATGAAATGTTCGGACAGGCACATGGATAGCTATTAATGCATGAAAATGTGTGATTTTTCTTATTTCATCAGAAAGAATCTTGACATTTAATTTAAAACGAGGAGACTTGGAGAGAGAAAAGTTCCCCCCGGATTGATAAAATACAAAGTACATGGCACTAAAAGGTAGACCGGTCTTGAGTCTAATGCAGCGGAGACAATTACCAGGATTGCCTCTCTCCCAGACTCCAGCTCAGAGAAGAATCAATTAGCCCTCGTCAGACTATGACCTTGAACGATAGCAGCCCAAATATAATATGCTGAGCTGGATGGAAAGAAGAAGAGAAGGAAAATGAGACCTGCAGCCTGCAAATATATTTTCTAGATCCAAAACTGACTTGCCAGTCTCAGACTGAGAACTGTGAAAGCACATACTTAGCTCTGAAGAAACACTGGAATGAAGGCTGAGAAATCTGCCTAGAAATGTGGATACATTTGCTTCTATATCCACCCAACTCACCTCCCGCATTTTTAAAATTGTTAGTATGACTTGCAATGACTTGCACTGCTTAAAATGCGACAAAGCACTAGGTACTCTTTCTTCTTCTCTCTATATACTTCACAGCAGTATCTTGCTGGTGTGCTTTCCCAATGCTGATTCTAGAGATTTTTCACAGCTCCCAAATTTGCACAGTTAGACAACTAAGTAAATGTTCTTAATGTTTGTTTGTTTGTTTGTTTAAAAAACAACTGCAAGCTCATCTCTCTTTCTATAAATACCTATCTGGAATTCAGAGTTTAAAAATACAAGCAAACAAAGAACGAAACAATTATTACAATCCTTGGCAATATTTTTGTTCTTTTTTATTTTGTTTCATCCCACTAGGTGGGTGGAAGATAAAGAAACACCCCTCCATAAAGTATTATTGAACAAATGAAATCCTTCTGTATACTCCAGAATCTTGTACACTGTGTTTGTTTGGATTTGCTTTTACAGCTCTTTGACCCCCCCTTCCTTCTCAGGGAAGCCACTTTCTATAAATGTTATTCCATTGGCCAGCAGCAGAACAGTGGCAACATCATTTTCATAAGCTCTGCCAATAATGCGACATATTTAAAAATAGAAGATGATCCGGAAAAATCTTCTTCACTAGATATTTCCGGAGGAAAACTAGTAATGAAACCTGATTCTCATATGAAAAAATAAAGATATGTGATAAGTACCTGACTGATCTTGGTTATATCAATCAACCTATCATTTACTTGCCCAATGCTCAGTCCTTTATTTGACAGATTGCTTCCAAACCAAAGATATATATAAACTATTACCCTACTGGGCAAGATCCACAACTGCTGCAAATAGGTTCATCTCACTGAAAAGTACTAGAGGATCTCATTTACAGAGCTCAAGCCATCTGGTGCAAGAAAGCTGCAATCCTAAATGGATTTACTAAAGAAAAAAGTTCCCATGAATAAGTATGCTTGTCGACCATCTGTACATGGCATCAGTAATAATTCAAGATAACCAAAAGTGAGCTAAACCTTGCTCTGTTTGACAGTTTATCTGTCATCTATGAGTATATGGTCAGCATGTGATGCTCCACAAATAATCTCTAAAGTGTTTTAGTTGAGGGAAAGGGAGAAAGAGGGAAGGGAGAAAGACTACCAATCTCTTTACAAAAGAGTAAAGCAAGCAAACCAATAGTCAATGTTCACCACCGCAAGATTCCAAACACTAGCTTCTGCAAACACACCCACTTTGCTTGTTCATGTACAGTACTTTCTTTCAATAGGTTCATTTCAGTAAATGATGGCAATGTGATTGTCGGTTACAAAATGTTAGTCTATTAGCATTTTAAACAGCAAAAAACTCAGAATATTTTGAAAAAGGTAAGTGCTTAGTAATGACTGTTGTACAGTGAAAAATTTTATGAACAAGATGTTATTCGTTTATTTATAAGATACCCCAAGGAAATAGCACTGATCTATATGATTTCAGATCTGAGAACTGTCCAGGCTAGATCTGCAACCTTAAGCCAACCAGCATGAGTTTAGGGTTAAGTCACCAAACAGCTTTGTGTGTCTAGGACTTAACCAGGGCTGTTAATGACAGGGTATCTTTGAGGTATTTCTTTCATAGGATCACCTACGCCAAGGCAACTTGACAGCAATTAACAACATCATCAAAGTATGGGGAGATTTTGGTGAATTTGTAGAAATATTCCTCTACAGAGAAAAATCTGTCTTTTGATCACAGATTTCTGGGACCTGGTGACAATTACTCAAGGGCAAGGGGAACATAATTTGCACATGCTTAGAAATCTTCATCATTAGATTGCAGTTTGAGCCTCTCACAGAAAAAAAAGTTCTAGGGCTGTGCCATATCAACCTACTGATTATATTTATTAATACCCTGAAGAGGTATGAACAATGTCAAATGATACTGGACCTGAGGAAATTCTAGACACACAGACATGGACACACACACACTGGTTATCAGGCTCCAAGCAGAAAATATGTGTGCCTAGAATTACAGCTCAACAAAGTGCAGTTCTCTTCCACTGCAATGACTTGCTAGTTTAAGGGGAGGAAGATGTGTGTGTGTGTGTGTGTGTGTGTATGTATGTTTGCATATACACCAAAGAATATAAATATAAAATGTGCAGAAGTTAGGCTATAGATGAAGTTGACGACAGAAATCAGGGGCTGAGACAAGGCTAAAACAAAAGGAAATCAGATTAATAAACAATTCACGCAGAAATGAATGAGTTGAATTATTTGTCAAATAATCTGTCAAACTAATCACAATATTGTTTTTGTTATTATAATACTAGCTATTTAGTAACTTGCTACCCTCCACAGATATTTTTCCTCTTGAACTTTAATAACGTGACAAAACTCAGGCCAACCCACTTCTGTTCAATGACCAGCAAAAGCATTTGTCTTTTCATCACAGTACTACTCATATTACTGTTGGTATGGATTGTGTAACATGCAGTGGGGAGATGATATACTTACCTAGTTTTGGTGGAACTGTTTGGATATTAGTTTCAATTTCTCGTGCAACTGATGCTGTTGCGGGTGCTTTCACTTCGACTTCTAGGCTAGATGATAGTAAGGGAGGTGCCGAAGAAGGATAGAAATGATAATCTAAGACACCCTTAGATGGAGATGGTTTAGGAGCAACCTCGGATGTGAGTGTTAGGGGCCCATCAGGCTGCTCTGTAGCCACAAATGTTGCCTCACTGGTGGGCACAGGAAAGTATGAGGTATGGACCATAGATGGGACCCAAGCAGACAGTGCAGTAGGATCCCCAGAAGTGATTGGATCTTGTCCAATCCTGCCAGGATCAAGGTGTGTAGGAGAATCATACTCAAAAATCTTGTCCACAAACACCCACTTGAGGCCAGCAATGCAGAGGCAAAGGCTGATCAGGCAAGCCAAGATTGGGAAAATGCAGATCTTTTCAGAGTTGAGGCAGCCTGTCAGCCGCTCTGCTTCCAAGCACACACAGCAAGTAGTAGCGAGGCCTGCTATTCCCTGCATCTGTGCTTCCTCGGTTTGAGTCTCTGGTGTGTCCTCTTCAGCAGGGAGCCCCTCAAGTGATGCAGCAGGGCTCAGCTGGGTTGAGGGATTGGGAAAACTCTCCAGAGTGGCTTCAGACATATTTAAGCATATATTTTGCAGATGAGTTCCCCTCTAAAAGGTATTAAAAACTCTGTCCATTATTATTAAGTAAGCCAAAAGAGAGAGGGAAAAAAAAAAGAGCCAGAGAAATCTTACAGCATCATGACAGAAGGTATCAGAAGCCAGTTTAAGTGTCAGAACATGATCCAAATAAAGAGAAACTGCAAAGAAAAGAATCCTGGCCAATTTCAGAAAGGAAGTCCCTTATCATGATTCAGCTCCTTCTTCATCCCCACTTTTAAAATTTTCATCTATAATTCCTGGGCTCCTCTCAAGCCATCTCGGTTCTTCAGAGAGCTGAAATGAAGGGCTTGTTTGAGAGAGGGGAAAAAAAAAGAGCTGCAATCCTAAAGTAAATTGTTTAAGTGAACCAACAGCTCAAAGTGGAAGGCAGGTTTCTCACCTTGAGCATCTGAGGCTGGTGACTGTTGGAGCAAAACAGAGCCGTCATGCAGCAGAAGCAAAAGGAAAACCAGAAAGAACGGTCGCAGCAGCAGCAGCGGCAGCAGTAGCCGTGACAGTAGCAACAGCATCCTGTTGTGCAAAAGAGCCTGCAGAAAGAGGCTGAATCATTACAGAGCAGCAGGTGCCTGCTCCCTGAGCATCACTGCAAGCAATATAATTAAGGAGAGGTTTGAAAAGAAGAGAACATCAACTCTGTCCTTAGTCTGTACCACCTCCTTATTTCCCGGTCCCTCCCAATACTCTTTCCCTTCAGTGCCTTCCTTTCTTCTTTCTCTCTGTTCCTCTGATGTACAGATTCCCTCTGCTCTCTCTCCTTTCTCTTCCCGCACCCCCACCCCTCTGCAGGGCTGATCTGAGTTAAATCAGCACACCCAGCAACACAGGACTACCAGTGACTTCCTATTTTATCCAATTAGATTGCACAGAGGCCATAAAATCAAAAGGAAGAGCACCGAAGAGCCAGTTAAACTCCTTCTTTCTCTTTTCTTCCACTGTGTGGTCGTGAAAAGATGCTAATCGATTAGAGCAATCTAACAAAGCTGCAATGAAGATAAGGGCGGGGAACGATGTAGGTGGCAGTCTTATGGGCTGGACCTGAAGCTAAGACTGTCGGCTATCCGATCCCTCCCAAGGGACCTAGGCCTTTCAGCTGCAGTTTCTTTCTGCCTGCTACCTAGAGATAAAGTTTACCTTCCTATCAACCCAGTTAAGTTAGATCCAAAATGGACTGTGCAATTATGACTTTAACAGCATGTTTGTGTTTTAAAACAGACCCGACTTAGGAAAAAGACTTGCATCTTATTGTAACTTGTGTTTCTAATATATAATTTGTGTAAATGTTCTGTAATGACTATTTCTAACACAGTTCACTACTAGTCTTCCATTAACAAAAAGCCTAGAAAGGAAAAAGAATTTTCACACACTGTCTAAGCAACTTTTGCTTTGAAAATACTGAGGAATTTTGCCGTGAAATTACCACTATTCACATGAAAACAAAGGTAAATTTTTATTCTGGTTCTGATTTGTACTGTATTGGATGCATTTACAATTCATTTACCATTTCAGCTGATTTAGATGATACTGACTACAGCCAGCCCTCCATAACCATGGATTTTTTTACCCATGTATTCAACCATCCATGGTTGAAAATATTCCAAAAAGATATAAATTCCAAATGAATTTGCTGTTTTATATAAGGGACACCATTTCACTATGCTACTGTATTTAATGGAACTTGAGTATCCACATGTGATCTTGGAACCAAACCCCAGCAGAAACCAAGGGATCACTGCATAAATACTTTCAACATCAACTGAAATCATAGGGAAAAATTATACAGTTGGACCTTTGCATCCATGAGGATCCGTTCCGGATCCTTCCCCCCTGCAGATACGAAAAAACATGAGACCTCAAATCCTGTTATTACAAATAGTGCAGCTGGGTGCATGTGCTGCCATTTGCAACAATATGCTCAGATCCATGGATGGCAAGCCCATGGATAGCAAGGTCTGACTGTATACAATATGAGGGGTTCAAGGGCTCATCTAGGTGGGATTGTTATTTGTGTCTTATCTTTCTTTGATGCTTAGTGCCACTTCCAAATGCTGATAACATTTTTCTTCTAGATTTTGTCTACATTATGTCCCTGACATAGATGTGGTTCTTTAGTTTTTGTTAAAAATGTTCTCCATATTATAGTGCTAGATTGCCAACCCAAAATGGTGAAATAGTAAAACAGGAGGCAGTAGGGAGTTCCACTGCTTCACCAGTGGAGAGTATCTGTGGTCCTCCTTGCCTCCTCAGTCACACTATATTTTACATTCCTTTCACATGGGAAGAAACAAAGAAATAAACAAGCACCACATCTATATATTAGCACTAGATTACCTCCTATTTCATTGAAGAGGCTTTAAAAATGAAGACCAGGGAGGGGTATAAGGGACACAACACCTCTGTAGCTTCATAAGTAAGATTGGGGGAAAAGGTAAACAAGATAAAGTGTCAATCTAATTGTTTTTGTTCACTTTCCCTCAAGTCAACTCCGACTCCTGGAAACCCTGTGACATTTCCAAGACCCCCTGTATTCCATTGCTCTGCTTAGGTTCTGCAAATTCAGGCCTGTGAACTCCCTGATTGCATCTATCAATCTGGTTTATGGTCTTCCTCTCTTTCTGCTGCCTTCTGCTTTGCCTAGCATTATTGTTTCTTCTGAGTCATGCCTTCTCATGATGTAGCCAAAGTACGACAACCTCAATTTAGTGATCTTGGTTTCTAGGGGTATTTTGGGCTTGATCTGTTGAAGAACCCATTTGTTTGTCTTTTTCACTGATCATGGTATCCTCAGCACTCTTCCCTAGCACATCTCAAACAACTTGATTTTCTTTTAATCTGCTTTTTTTCACTGTCCATCCATACATGGTGAGGAGGAAGAGTAGCATTACTAGGGTAGTGAGGGGGTTGAGGACCACACCAGGTGACACCCTAAGGGTAGGGTGACATGACTGGTCCTTAAATGTCTGCCCTTGGGCAGAAATACGCTGTAATAGTCACCCTTGTCCCTTTAAAATTCTGGAGAGATTGTGTCAGTCAGGTGAGGCTTAGAAGGAGGAAAAAGGAAAGGCCCCAGTTTTTAAATTTTAATTATTTTTTTTTAAAAAATCACATTTTTTTACTTTAGCCACAAAAATTGTGTATATGTATATGTAAATGCATTCAGGCTGTGCGTAAGATATTGTAGTTTAAAGGTATAATTTTAATTTAGCTAATTGCTTATGTCATAACTATTACCATTACATTTAGTAATACACAGGAATTACACTTAATGAGTAACATTAGTACCAAAAACATTACTAAGGATTCTGTACGGTGTAGTATGAGAGAAAGTCAGTGAGGGGGGTGATATCATGAGTTGCCACACTGAGGAGGAATACAATGTCTTGGACTATTCTAACTTTACCGCTCCATTTTACCCTTTAGAATTTTGTCTACTTCTTTCACAGCTGCCCTTCCAAGTGCTAGTCTTCTTCTAGGCTGAAGTCTCCATTATGATCAACATTTGATCCAAGGTACAGGAACACTTTAATTAATTTGATTTCCATGAGCCAAATTATTATGGCACTGATTAACAACAGAATTTCACAATTGCTGTCTTAGCACTAACACTACATAGAGGTTTTTAAATAAATAAATAAATAAAACAGTGGCCTTTGAAGAGAAGAGGAAGATTCCAAAACAGGAGAATGGATGGAAACAAAGAAAATCAGGAGAGATGAGGAGATTAGAGACCCACTGGTAACATTCCAGTCCATTTAACCAACAGACATCCACAAATAAACTAAAATGAACTACATTTATAAATCACACTAGCTCAACTGAACTTGGTATATATTAGGGTACATATTAAAGCCAGTTTTCAACTGGAGCAATAAAAATCAGAAAATAAGTGGGAAGATAGGTTGGAATTGTTTGGTGATAATCTCCATAGACTTTTTTGAGGACCCCCAAGCAAGGCACTCTCAGTTGGCCCTCTGTTGTGTACATATACTGATGGTACTTCCACACAACCTCACATGCTCTTGAGAAGTTGCAATGTCAGCATTTGTCATGGAGAATCTGGCCAAATGTGGTTTCTTTTGCAACTGGTCCTTATCGTGGCACAATGCACATTTGTAAAATCTGTCATATATGAAATTTGAATAATAACATCTTCAAAAACTATAGAACCCATCATACTTTCACTGCAATGTAAAACAGAAATGCCAACGAAAGACATCAACGTATGTTGGAAAGAAAAAGTATCCAAGGACCCAGAGATCATTATTGATTTCTCTATATGTAGCCATTTCCATCAAGCATGCAGTTTTCTTTTTTTAAACAAAAGTGATTGAGGTATCAGAATTTCCAGAATTCAGGCCCCCACCCATTTTATACTAGATGTGATTATTACTTTAGACTATACTTATTTCCTGTTATTAGTATAAAAAATAAAGACACTATCTCAAATATATAGCTATGTCACACATACACTCATTCAAGCACAACACTGTTCCCTGTCCTGCCCTCAAATATTTAACCCTTATTCATGAAACATGCAAAAGTGGTCTGATTTTTTAAAAGATTATATAATTAGAAACAGGAAATGGAAAAGCTTCATTCTTGTGGCAAAACTAGGCCAGACACTGACTATGATACAGACCATGAATTATTTATATTGAAAATTAGAGTAAAGCTGAAGAATAAAACAAAAACAGTCAATAAAACAAAAACAGCAAAATATGATCTGAACAATATATCAACAGAATTTACAGGCAAAATAAGAAATAGATTTGTGCATTATTGACCAAGAACCAGAGAACTATGGCCAGAAGCCAAGAGCATAATCAAAGAAGAATGCAAAAAGACACTAACATTGGCTAAAAAGAAAGAAAAGGAACAATGGATGTTGGATGAAATGCTTCAAGCTGTAAAGGAAAGAAGAGTAGCACAAGAAAAGTGAAACAGGAACAAACCAGAATCATGAATGCAAAGACTAGTGTGCAAGGACAAAGAAAACTATTATAATGATGACTGCAGAGAAATAGAAGACAACAACATAAAAAGGAAGAAAGAGAGACCTCTTCCACAAGATCAGGAAACTCAAAGGAAAGTTCAAACCAAAAGTAAAGATGCTCTGTGATCAAAAGAGGAACACAGAACAAGAAATAAAAAGATGACAGGAGCAATATAAAAGAGATGAAAAATGAATGACACATGGAATGAAGAACTACATGAAGATGAACCCCAAATTCTAGGAAGCAAAGTGGAAGCTGAAATAAGAGAAACTGGTAAGAACAATTCATCAGGAAGAGATGATATTCCAATCAAATTGCTACAATCCATACAGACAGAATCATCTCTAGTAAAATATGCCAACAAATATGGAAAACGAAACAGTAGCCAACAGACTGAAAATACTTAGTATATACCCTCACCCACAAATAAGGAAACACAAAAGACTACAAAAGAACCATAGCATTAATTTCCCACACAAGCAAAATTATGCTCATAAGTCTGCAGCATAGACATTCAATCATATATGGAGAGGCAAATTACAGAGTTACAACCAGTGTTCAGGAAATGAAGAAGTACTAAGGACCACATTACAAACATACAATGTTTAATGCAGCAGAAACCAAGGAATTCCAGAAGAAAATCAGCATGTGCTTTTTTAGACTACAGCAAAACCTTTGACTGCATAGATCATAAAAATCTATGGAATGCTGTTAAAGACATGGTAGTGCCATTACATTTGATAGTCCTAACGAGAATTCTGTACTTAGGATAAGAGGCTACTGTTAGAAAAGAATATGGAGAAACAGAATGGTTCCCAATTGGCAAAGGTGTTTTATCTCCCACTTAGTCAACGTGTACACAGAAAATATCAAACAAGGAGCAAATTTAGAACATTAACACCTATGTAGATGACACTATAGTACTAGCAGAAAACATCAGACTTGGAACAATTACTATATATACTCATGTATAAGTCTAGAAATTTAGGTCAAAAATTGACCCCAAAAAACTGAGTCGACTTATCCACGGGTCAATGTAAATACTGTATCTTAACTCTTATTTCATCCCCTGGTGAAAAGCAAGAGTATAATCTATCCTGGAAGCACTGACCCCCTTTACTCTCTCATCCATCCAGTCTTAAGAATAAGCACAAAGAGTTATGTCTGATGGACTTTTGGAAGTTATATGACATTGTTTTGCTTTGCTTCATCCTTTAGATCCTTTCCTATATGCCCCTAAATTTTACCCTTGACTTATCCACGGGTCATAGCAAAATCCATAATTTTGGCCCCAAAACTTGCCCTTGACTTGTACATGAGGTCGACTTATAGTCGAATATATACGGTATTAAAGAAGGTCAGGGAAGAAAGTGCAAAGGTAGGCTTACTTCTAAACATAAAGAAAACAAAAATTATGACCGTGGAGGACCTCCCTAGACATTGAGGAAATCAAAATAATTAAAGAGTTCCATACTTTGGATGACACATTGATCAGAACAAAGACTACAGTCAAAAAATAAGAAGATGAATACAAATTTAAGGGCAGCCATGAAAGAACTTGACAAGATTCTAAAGTGTTAAGATATATAACTGAGTACCAAAGTAAGAATTGTCCAGGCCATTATATTCCCCATCACCATGTATGGATGTGAGAGCTGGACAGTATAGAAAGTGGATAGGAAGAAAATTAACTCATTTGAGATAAGGTGCTTTAGAAGAGTACTGAGGATATTGTGGACAGCCAAAAAGACAAACAAATGGATCCCTGAACAAATTAAGCCTGAATTCTCCCTGGAAGCCAGGATGGCGAAACTGAGGCTGTTGTATTTTGGCCACATCATAAGAAGGCATGACTCATTAGAAAAGACTATAATGCTAGGAAAGGTAGAAAAAAGAGGAAGTTGGTACCCCAGATGGCTACTCAATCAGGGAAGTCACGGGCCTGAACCTACAGGACTTAAGCAGAACAGTGGAGGACAAGGGGTCTTGGGGATGTCTCATCTGCAGGGTCACCATGAGTTAGGGTTGACTTGAGGGCAGTTAACAACAATTTGTGTCCTCACTCCTTACAATGAAAGGGGTAGTGAAGGTATCAGGCCACTTTATAATTTTTTTGTTCAATTCTAATTTGGTGAAATATTTAAATGCAGCTCCCTTTTATTGCTTGGTTTAGGGTATTTATTACAGAAAAGTAATGTCTGAGTATGTTCATGGGAATGTAAGTAACATTTGCATAAAGCAGATTTATTGGCAGGGTAGGAGCTCCTTTGGAGATTTTGCCATCCAGTGTGTCAATATATAGTGATGGAACGTGCTGTGAACCTTTAATCAGCTTGAGACTGAGCCCTGCAAAAGAATCATTGACTTTGCTGCAACTATATGAGCTGCAGTTAAGATCTGCTCAGAAAGACATATTTGATAATTCATCTATTCAATTTGGGGCCTCTACAGAATCACAAAATAAAATATGCTGTTCTATCCACGTGACTTCACTACTAATAAAAAAGAACCCAAACAGGTAAATGGAAGTGATTTGAAAACCTCTGTAATAGTAAAGATGTCAAAATGAAACTGATCCACATAGGCTGATTGGTCCATGTAGGCTGAATGAAAATAGTCCATGTAACCCTCTAGTGTGAACAGTAGCAGGAGATGTCACAGCATTTTCTTTTGTATTACAGCTAGTCATTTCAATTTCTATTGGCTCATGTGGCAAAGTGAGCTGCTGAGGTCAACAATTAGGCAAGGGTTTTTCCAAAGCCTCTATTGTTCCATATAATATATAAAAGAAGAGAATTAAAGATCCCTGTTTCTCCCCCTATTTCTATTTATGCAGAAATGAAGCAGTGATCTCATATTGTTAGATTCCCAGTCCTTCAACTTGTCAGGAGATAGGCCCAGGGAATAAAATCCCTTTCCTTTTACTGTATATACTCATGTATAAGTCTAGAAATTTTAGTCAACAAATTGACCTAAAAAACCTGGATCAACTTTTTCACTGGTCAGTGTAAGTACTGTACCTTAATTCTGATCAAATTAGGAACCATCTCCTTCTCTGTGTAGAGTAGCAAAAGGCAAGATCTTAGCCCAACCTAAAACCATCAACTCCCTCTACTCTTTCCACTGTAGTGCCACTTCTGGCTTTTTTAAATATCTGGAAGGAAAACTAGCAGCATGCTTTGGCATCACTTTCCTTTCCTTCATTCTCTACATCTTTGGTTACATTCCTCTACCATTGACTTACATATTTATATCTGTTACATCAAAATTCATAACGCTGCTCTCAAAACATGTCCTTGACTTATATATGAAGTCGACTTATAGTTCAGTATATACAGTAGGTATTTTCCCCTATCGTGTCATTTTAACTCAGCTAACCTGCCAGCCCCACCCTATACCAACCTTTTTAGTATGTAGAAAGTACATATCTATTTCAATTAACAAAGCTTCCAACAAAGTAACTTTTTTACAGTCTTTTTATGTCTTATCAACCATGCTTCCTTTTAATTCCTCATCATCTGAACAGCTTTTGTGTGTGTGTGTGTTTTAAGACAACATCAGCATTGGGAAGACAATGAGGAGTGCTGGAGGTTTGCAGCAGCATGTCTGCAGTAAACAATGTAATTAAGCCTGAACAGGGTGAAAAACAGTTCTGATAATTCCACCTAATTTAGCAATTCTACTGTATATATGTATGACGATATCACAGGCAAAATTTTTTAAGCATGCTTGAAGAGCAAAACAAAGGAAAAAGGGGAAAAGGAGATAAGCTTGTCTTCCCAGCTACTCCTTGTTGTGTACCTTCAAGTTGTTTCCAACTTATGGTGACCCTAAGGTAAACCTTTCATGGCATTTTCTTGACAAGTTTATTCACAGAGGTTTCCCATTGCCATCAACTGAGGCTGAGAATATGTCACTTGTCCAATGTCACCCATTGGGTTTCATGGCCAAGCCAGGATTCAAACCCTGAACTACAGTTTGCTGGCTCTTCTAGCATGTTAACAACATGTACTTGTAAGTTTCTCTGCTAAAATGGAAATCCTAAGAATGGTAGGGGTTAGTGAAGATATATTTCCAGATGTATTCTGAAAGAAACTTTCAAATGGCATCCAGAAAGTTCACTG
Organism: Urosaurus nigricauda; assembly: GCA_034509955.1. NCBI lineage: Eukaryota > Metazoa > Chordata > Lepidosauria > Squamata > Phrynosomatidae > Urosaurus > Urosaurus nigricauda. Next base: position 109,743,036 of record JAOEGL010000002.1, on the reverse strand, counting down.
TGTTTTGTACAAGACTTATCAGGCCTGGTTGATTCCATTCACAAGTGCATATTGATAGTTTTGGATTTAAAAAAAGTGCAGTATGTCTATTCTTTCCATGTTATTTCTGCCTATGGTTCCAAATTCTCTGTTAAAGAAGGAATGTCCCGGGACACACCTACTTTGTTAACTGAGATATACCTGCACCCGGCATGCATCTAGTCAGGAAATTACATTGCATTTCATATATATATATATATATATATATATATATATATAGCAATACTTGAAGGTGTCTTCCCCCTTTATATCTTCTTTCTTTGAATTCTATAGGCCTGTGGAGTACTCATTTTAAAGCATACCTGAAAGGCCCAATTTTATGTCGGGACTTAGCATTTGAAGTAGTGAACATATGTTTGGCTCTATATGCTTGTAAGACAGTATCTTTTGCTTTATTTTGTTTAGTATGTTAACAGTTCTGTTTCCTCCCTACCTTGATGACAATAAACCTAATAAGCAATTAAAGAGAGTCCTTAATAACTCACAACTTCTCTCCTGAAACTAGACAACTCTTCCATACTACAGACTAAGGGAAATGAGCTCAATAATTACTTAGTAAAAACTCAGGAGTGGGTCTGTCTAAGAAGCCGCTGCTCAGAGTTCAAGCTCTATTGCTATTAGAGTGATCAATTTAATCTCTTGCATTGATCAAACCATTGGGACTGGCCCATGGGTAGTCATAATTAGCACAACTTTGTCAAAAGTGGATGGTCACTAGAGTAACAACAACTAGAGCTCCATGTGCACTCTATAGAACAGAAACCACAACATGTACTCAAGAGTATTGTGAATAACTGACAGAATGCAATTAGGTTTTTTCAGAATTACAAGCTTCTCTGCTTGTCTAACTAATCTGTGGGTTTGTCTTACTCTCTTGGTAATTCACGCACTGAGTGCAAGGCTCTGAAACCTACTAACCTGTCTGTAAAGTACAATAATGCACAATACATCTCTGATGGTAGGCATGGAAAAACTTTTACTAAAAAAAAAATCCAAGAGCCAGTTCAAACCACTGACATCTCGAGGTAGGAGGGACTGATCACATGATGTGCTCCAATCATCCCTGTACATGTAAACCTTCCTTGTCAGGTCTGTGTTTGACTAGGTTCCCTTCTCTGTTGCCAAATAAGAAAAGGAACACATATTAAACGGATATGTAAGACAAGTTATGGATCTTATAAGAGATGACTGGATTAAGGGTATACCAAAGAAATTATGTTCAAGGACAGCTGTTGTGTGCCTTATTGTGACCCTAACACAAACCCTATCATGGGGGTTTCAGGAGCAGAAAGTGTGTGACTCACTCAAGGTCATCAAGTGGGTTTCCATGCTTTTCTGAGTCATAGTCCAACACTCAAACCACTACACCATGCTGGCTTTCTATGTTCAAGGATATTGGGAAACAAAAGAAACCATTGCTATTGTTGTTGTGTGCCTTCAAGTTGTTTCCAACAAACATTCTTGGCAACATTTGTTCAGTGTGGGTTTGTGTCTGCCTTCCTCTGAGGTTGAGTGTGACTTTCTCAAGGTTATCCAGTAGGTTCCTATGGCCAAGCGGGGATTTACACCCTGGTCTCCAGTCGTAGCCCAACACTCAAACCACTACACTACACTGGCTCTCAAAAGAAACAATATCAAACTCAAGTAAGCTCAATAGTGAAATATGAAAAATCTTTTGGTTACAAGGTACACAGCTGCAGAAATGAGATTTGCTTCAACATACTTGTTAATGATTAAATGGATACCAGAAAGAAGAAAAAGGCCGCTTTCCTTCAACTGAGCTTGTGAGAGATGCTATTTTTTAGAGGAAAAGGAAAACCAACATTTCAGATTTTTCACAATACCAACAGTTGGAAAGGCAATTAATAATTTGCTAAAAGAAAACAGTGTTGCTACATCAGTACTTTTGAAGACTAATCTCTTTTATTCAAGGGAAAATATTTACATGGTCTGGGAGATGATCATCAATACAAAATGTGAAAAGGATAACAAAATCAAATAGCACCATAATTCAAGGCAGCTCTTTGTTCCCAAAGACCTAAGATTAATTCTGCACCAGTGTTATTCAGGCCTGATCTATCAGGTCTGTTCTGGATTTTGGGTCTTTACATTTGCAAGGTTTTATCCTTCTAAAGAAAAAGCAATTTCTTAGCTCATGCTAGCTGGCTTAATAGGTAGCATAATACCTCTTTCATGTAGTCTTATGCAACCCATGTTCATTTCTATAACATTCATGCAGGAAAATGTCCTTATCAGACAGTGTTCTCAGTGGTAGTCTGGCACTTTTGATTTTGTTATTGCTTCACAAATTTACTTTTCATTACACTTAAAATCTCACTGATATATATGATTAAATTCTGGAATAAGAGTTTTGTGGACTGCAGCCTCCAAATCAAGTATTTGCATCATTTTGATCTGTTAACAGACTTTTAAAAGAAGCATGCTTTTGTGCAAGTGTGTAGAGGCTAAACTAATGAAAAAAGTACATTAAACATTGTATGGCAATAGCTAAAGTGCCATGAGGTATATTCAAGAAAGGTCATTCAACTCAGAGCAGCTTAGTTGTCAGCTAATTTCTAAGTCTTTTTTGTCATTTCTCTTGCATTTCTTTAGAGACAAACCCAACAACTCTTCTGAAACTATGAGGCTATACAGACCAGCACTTTGTGCCAGCCTGTGGACGGAGTTAGGGTGCAGCATCTGCATGCTGGGTGCCATAACCCCTCCCCTAGGGTGCCATTTTGGCACACACCACTCTACACAGAGCGTGCCATCTACATGATGCAGCACCAAAGGGGCATCATAAAGCCATGCTGCCACAGCTATGGCATCCCTTGGAGGGCACAAAAAGGAGCAGCTATTTGCAGCTCCTTTTTGGACTCTCTGGAGACTGGATTGGGGCCGCATGAGGTTACCATGACTCCAATCCAGCCAGGAAAGGGGTGGCCTGTATAGCCCCTCTGTCCCTGACTAAAAATATTATGGGGAAAGCTACTGAATTTCTGGGTTTTTATATAAATACCCAAATCATTCTTAATGGATATTATCTCAACCTTGCAATCAAACCAAGTCCACAATTAACTTGCCCATCTGTCCATGTAGGTCAGTGATTGGTGGTATGAATATAAATGATATGAGAAAATCCAGAAGACATTCATTTTTACAAGTTTCTTCTCATACTCATATTCTTTCTTTTCATAGGTGGCCATTCCTATTCTGTTTCATTAAGACCTCACAGCAACCTTTTCAACTACAAGCTTCTTAAATTCTTTTCTCATTTCAGTCCCTGCAGATTACACTTGCCGCTTTATCGCACTGCCTCTGGTGCCTGATTTACCTCTTCTGAATTTAAGTCAAATTCAGAAGTTAGACTGATTTCATCACAGAGACTATTCCTTCAAAACGGCATCCCATTGCCTCCAGTGTTCAATTTGGGCCCTGTAAGTCATTTCAGTGGCAATTTTCTTCCAAATTGGAAGCTTCTGATTTGGAAAAAAGTGGCCGCCGGAGTAACTTATGGAGTCCGAATTCAACACTGGAGGCAAGAGGAAGCTATTTTGAGGGGAAAGTCAGTGCAATAAAATCAGCCTAACATCTGAATTTTGGGTCAAATTTGGAAAAGGTAAGTTGGGCACTGGATAGGGTTATTCATTTCAGTCACTTTGTACTGAATCACTTCTACTTTGCTAACATCACTCTATCACAGAACTGCACAGAACTGAGTAGCATATGGCAAGGTGCTTCTTACTACTGACAAAAGTAGAAACTACTTTCAGGGACCAGGACTGAGAGAAATCTCCACGTCCACTTCAAAACACCAATCCATGCCTGATGCCCATACTCCATAACCACCATAATATTTGGCACAGCCAGAAATCTATTATTGAAAGATTTAAGATTTATAAAATTTTACAGAAATGGGAAATGTTAGAAAAGAACATTGTGACATGTATTCTGTTAAGATAGGGATACGACTAGTGATCCACCATACTAAAAGTTGGTGTAGAGGTTGAAAAGAAAATTCAGTTGGAAGGAATACAGAACTTATAGGGCTTTATTAAGAAAGGCCTTCCAATCTAATGGAAAACATTCTTAAAAGAAAAACAAAACAAAACATTCTCTAGGAAAACTTCCAGTGCAAGTGAGAATGCAACAAACCTCTACTGCCATTAATCCCATTGACCAACTAATAGCATGCTTATTTCAAAAAATAATAATAATACACTTTGTCTTATTTTTTTTATTACTAAGGCTGTTGGAGATTTTAATTATCCAGCTGCTGACCCTTAAATTAAATTCACCATGCTTGCCAGCAGCTTGTAAATTGTGGAGACGAAGTATGTGCTCTAAAGCTTTGTTGTGCATTACATTAGGGCACATTACAAAATAACAAAGTAAAAATTAAATCCCTGGGACTAGATCTGACCACTAATCTCAACTAGAGACGGCCCTTCAATTAATGGAACTTAAGTGATGATTTATCATTCAGCAATTAGTTCAATGAGTTTACTCTAGCTAGGACTTCCAAGAGGTTTAGGCCATGAACTTCTAACCTTGGGTACTGTTGATGCCTTCATTGCAGAAAAAGGTGAAAGAGACATATAGTAACAAACAAAAAGTACATTTCTGGCTAATTTACACACGCTACATTTTACCGAGTAACTGAAGACCACATTTGTCCTAAAATAGTATCAATGAAGAAACATGGATTCATGCAGTTTCTGTGTAGTTCATGAAAATTGCTATGTACTTTCAAAAAGAAGGTCTGTGTAGCTAAGGACACCATGGAAGGTGTAAAATGTTTACTTATTACTTCTTTTGAAACGATTTTATCCCAGATTTTAGCCATAGTTCTCAAGGTTTCAAAAACATTACTAATATATAACTAAATATAATTAAAGACCTAAATAAAAACTCTAACAAAACACATTCAAAGAAAATTGATTAAAGTAGTGGCAAAATTCAAATAATTAATTTCAACAAACATCTAGGTAAGCCAAAAAGTTTTTACCAGGATTTCAAAATGATTCATCAAATGAAATCAAATTATTAGACTTACTTACTGAATGAGACTTGTTAAAACAACTCATTTGTAAATCTCCTTGATTCAATGGGCTAACTTATCTGGATTGGTTGTTTATTCACTAGCTCAATATTGGTAGTTCTCAAACCTAGTTCTAGGTTTCTATTACTTTAAACTAATGGCTATCAAATTCTTCAAAGATTCTGATTGCAGAAAATATCCCAAACCCAAGTTTCAGTCCATCACCCAAGGCAAAGACAGGTTCCAATTTATCAGAATGGTTTTACACAATATCCTAAGTACTGAAGCAGAATTTAATACATCCTGGTTTAACCCCAGTATCCGCATCTAACAGAAAATGCTTAACACGTCAGAGCCTAGCAGTAACTTTTTAATAATTTGTATCATTTTGTAAAGACATCCTTACATTTTTAGTCTGTATTTTCTAACAGCTTATTCCCGCAGTCTCCCTTTTTAAAAACTCTTAGGGTTAAAATTAATATGTCAATCATTTCCAACTAACCCAGCTGTTATATATTCACTGCTTTCACTACAGCTTTTAGGAAATAAATGTATATTTGAAAAAACAAAAGTACAAAATAAACACATTTACTTCATATTTAGAGAATAGGAAAGCATTTTTACAATAAATTTATCTGATTAAAATCTGCAGACTTCAACTATATACATATTCAAAGACAACATTTCAGAAGTTGGGGAATATACAGCCATCTGCCAATGTCATCAGATTAGGGACCCATTCTGTAATATGTTGAAGATCCAAACAGTCATTAAACTACACTGTCTAGTTTGGCTTTGATCATGACTATAAGTATATATGAAGCAGGAGGTAGGGGTAGATACCCAAATCAAAATCTTTCCTCTCTGCTAGCAATAACATAGCAAGAATATATTACAAAGCACTTAAGAACATGGATGCATTTGCATGTTTTATAGCAATCATAACAGCAGCAAGGGGGCAACTTAATACCACATTTGCAATTTCATTCACACAGCCAAGAAATGCATGCATCATCCTTTGTGCAGAGGATTTCCAGCAAATAATTTAAATGCATTTACATAACTTAAGTAAAGAAAACCTTTCTCATCCTTTTTCTTTTCTTGCTTTTCAAAGGTACCAGACAGCTTGATGTAGACTTATAAATTTTCTTGAAACTGTAATATGAATGTATTCAGAATGCTGCTTGATGCATTTTTTCTGCATCTAGACTCTTGACATTTATTGCCGCATATATAAAGAAAGCCACAGTCTGGCACAGGAGCAAGTACTTTCAAGTGAACAGAATCAATAGGAAGAAGGCAACCCTTCTTCTACTGTACCATGACATTCACATTATTCAGGGCCTGGCTTATTATATAGCAGGGGGTGGGGGTGGTGGAGTTTACAGGCAGCTAGGAAAATAGGCCTGCAGCAAATTCGGCAATTCTGTTTATGCTGGCTGCCTTGATCAAGAAGTAAAATATACCTCCATCTTGCCTCTTCTGAAGTTTATATAATTGCAAACCAAGAGGGAAAAGTCTGTTCACATCCACAGTAGATTTTTTAAAAATGTAATCAACTGTGATTGTGACTTTGGCTTTGAAAGGGTTAATTCTTGCATGGATTTAAGCTGTTGTGAACCCACAGCTGCTTTCATAATTGTAGAGTTTTATTGTGTTGTTGCTGCTGCTGCTTTAAATTATCATAGGTTATCATCAAACAAATCCTAGGTATAAGACTATATATTATAACTAGGGTACAACTCAAAGTAAGCAGCAGGTATCTATGCATTGCATTTTATATTATGGCTGGCACTGTGACAGTAAGTATGCAATTTATTTCCTAAAATTCTCTTGAATCATACAATCTATTGTACAGTACAAAATGCAGAAGAAACAAAGGAATCCCAGACTTGGAAATAGATGGGATATAAATAAATCTAACAGCAACAGTTACACTAACACTTTCTACCTCTATTCTTGGTGGGAAGGACCCAGAACATGAGTAGCTTGGCCAGAGTCACTAACAACCTTGGGAACATCTCTCCTCAGCTGAAACATGTGCTTCTTTTTGGGAAAGAACACACGAGAAACTAATATCATCTTCGTAATACTCCAGTTATTTACAAATATCTAGATTGAACACGTTTGAGCTGGAAGAAAAGTTGAACTGCTTTTCATCTTCTGTATCAATAAATTAAGTTTAGAAACTCTCTTAAAGTACAAATGCTCAGTTCTCACAAAAACAGAAATACCACTGAGTTATTTTAGTGCATCACATAGACAGACTAGAGTCCCTTTTAGAATTTCAACAGCAAGAACATGTTATCATGCTCAGTGGCAAAAGGGGGGGAGGGAATAGGAGGAATAATCCTTTAATCTTCCTCATTTAACAAGCATCAACAATATTACAACATAGTTCTTAGGAGTTGATGTGGGATAATTAAAATCATGTACCTAGCATCTAATCAGGCAGTACTATTACAGTCCTTCCTCCATCTCCTCTTTACCATCCTCCACACTCCAACCAGCATCCTTCAGTACAGGAAGCTTAATATATTATGCATGTGGTTGCAGAGGCTAGGAAGTCTATATATGTCATTTACCTTTGAAATAGTAAGCTATAGTTATTGGCAGAGGGAAGCATGAGCCTGTGCATTAGGTGATGAGACAGACCTAGAGTCTTGCCAAACAGAATAGCTAAGTAATAACAAATAATTTTGGGAAAACACATAGACTTAGTTTGGTGGGAACAACTGTGCCTGCAGAGCCGAGCAGACAACCTCAAATTACTCCTGCAGCAATTAACTGATTTCAAGAGCCTTGCACATTTCCTTTGATCTATTAATGTGATTAAGTGCAGGAGTATTTATTCAGCAATTTCCAGAAGGCATGTGATAAGAACAGCGACAGAGTTTAGCACCTATATGAGAACAGAATACATAAATGCAGATTTTTTTTTAAAAAAAACAACCCTGTCACTCATTATTTCCAGAAAAATGAAACTGTCATAGGTAGGTCAGCAACACTTCCTGATATGCTGAGACCTAACACTGTAATATATATTTGCTATGCTCAGACTATCACGTGCAGTCATTACACTTCATGCAGATTTACTCTAGTAGACCCACCTCACGTGTATAATCTACTAAGACAACCTGAAGTGCACAATGTACCTTCAAGGGATAAGAATAGTTTTTTCCCCTCTAAGCAATCATATCCAAAAGTCTCACCATGTGTCGCACTATCAAAACACACAAGACACTTTCCGATTTCAAAGCACTTATTTTAAAAGAGCCACAATTTAATTAATGCTATAACTTTAAAACAATTTCTTAACAATATACTAACAGAAAAGTAGTCACGTTTATCTGCTTCAGCCAAACAGAGAGTGAACTGAATTCTCCTACAAGCAATTTCATCTTTCCAAAGTACAGCAAATTTTAAGAAATGATAAAACAAACAAGCGTTTTTTAACAGCCTCTTTTTTCATCTTATACATTTCAATCTTTGATTAGCATTGTGCCATAACAGCTGGTGGTATTTCCCCAGACTTAATAGCTAGTGAATTTTTTCCTCCTGTTGTCCATGTGAATCTGAGCCCATGGCAGGAAGAGCAGCAGCCTTCCATTTGAATGATGGCTCCATCTGTCCCATGTGGCCATTGATTACCAGCAACCTCTTTAGCTAGCCTACTCTCTGACAGCTGACATATAGTTTTCCTGCAAAAGTCCTTTGCTGTGTATGGTGTGTGCGAGAAGACAGTCTGGCTGATATGGAGATCTTTTATAATTCTTTACACAAATCCTATTAGGGAAAAGGGATGTTGGCTAACAAAATCAACATGTTTATGCAACTAGAAAAAAGTGTAACTCTCCTAATTTGCTTTGTTACCGTTGAATCCTGTCCTCCTCCACCTCAAAGGATCACTGAAAAATTCCACATGGGTAAATTGGTCTGCTGCAGCTAGAACAGAGAGGTAATACCCTAAGAAACCTTAACAAGTACACATACAACCCTTTATCGACACTATCTTTAGTTTATAGCTCTCTCATTTACCATATATACTCAACTATAAGTCAACCTCATGTATAAGTCAAGGGCAGGTTTTGGGGAACAAATTATGGATTTTAGTATGACCTGTGGATAAGTTGAGGTTAAAATTTAGGGGCATATAACAAAGGATTTAAAGGCTGAAACAATGGTAAATAATGCCACAGAAATTAAAAAAAATTCCAGGAGGCATAACTGTTTGCTCTCACATTAAAGGATGGATGGACAAGGGAGTATGAGAGTCAAAGTACAGTACTTGCATTGACCTGTGGATAAGTCGACTTATGTACATTTATTTGGTTAGTTTTTTGACTAAAATTTCTGGACTTACACATGAGTATATAAAGTCTATACATATGGGTAGAGAAAGGAAAATGCAAAACAGTGAGGTGAAGGACCATAAAAAGTTAGAGGATTGGTAGGTCATCAAATAATAAAAGGATACATTATTTTGCAAACTCCAATCCAGTCATCCCTCTGGATTCACGAATTTCAGATTCATGGTTTTGATTATTCGCGAACCTCCTACCCCTTTAGCCAGAGATGGGAAGCAAGTTGGAGGGATGGAAGGGCCGAAGGATGGGAGAAAGAGGTGCACACCTTTCTCTCCTTATTCTCTGCCCTACTGTCCCTTCCCAGAGATGGCTGAAGGGACAAGAGGACAGAGGAATGAGGAGAGACAGGCATACGCCTGTGCCTCTTTCCCCCTACCCTCCTATACCTTTAACTGGCTTCCCAGATCCGGTTAAAGATAGTGGAGGGCAGGGGAAGAGCTGTGCAAGCTCCCTTTAGTCCCCCCATGCCTCGGACAGTTGTCCCAGGCATCGAAGGGGAGGTAGGCGGGGCTCACCTTATTTGCAAATTTTCCAAATTCACTGGGGTCCTGTTCCTCTAACCCCTGCGAATGTGGAGGGACGACTGTATATACAATAGATATACAATATATGAATAGATTGTTGATGTTTATGAACTAAATGACAATGCTTTTGACTTGCCTTTGTTCTAGAACTTTAGAGGATTAACCGTCCTTCTGTTCTCTCCAGTACTGCATTATAAAACAAGAAGAATGCCTCTCCCCCAAAGGCCTGTGTTAATTAAAAGTCCCAATTTCATTTATCAATCTTATTTACTAAAATATTTATATCATGCTCTCTACCCAAAGATCTCAGGGTAGATCTCATACAACAAAACCATTCTAACAAATTTAAAACAATGCAAATGATAAAAACTGAAAGGCTGAAAATCATACTGAACAAATTTACCAAGTTAAAAAAACAGATTAAAAGAGTTTAAATAATTTAAAATGAATTAAGACTATGGACATTCAAGGGCTTTTGTAAAACCTGTTAGGTCCCCAACGCTTCCATGAACCACCATTTTTACACCTGACCTCTGACCAAGTGGACCACCAAGGGGGAGCGTGTTCCATACCTGGGGTACCACAGCAGAGAGGGCTCTCCCCCATATTCTCCCACAGCACATTGCCCTGAATGATGGGACACAGAGGAGGGCTCCTCCAACATATCTTCAACCTTGGGCATGAGTCATATATAGAGAGGTCCTCAGTGAAGTATCAAGGTTACAAACTATTTAGGGCTTTAAATGTCATTATTGGCACTCTCAATTCAGACACAAAGCACATAGGCAGCCAGTGTAATATGGTTTTCATATGATGTTTCTGTTTCTGTCTGCAGTCTATCTGCTACATTTTGCACTAGGTGCAGTTTCCAAGTCATTTACAAGTGCATTGCAGTAATCTAACCGGGACATTACCAGTGCTTGGATGACTGAGGCTGTTATCCTTTTCCAAGAAAGTCCATAGTCAAGGCTGGTTCCAAACATGGAATCTACCCAGGTCTCCAGTGACAAATGTGGACCTAAGAGTACTCCCAAGCTACACAACTGTCTCGCAGGGATGGTGTACCCAGTACTTAGATCTGATAACCACTAATCCACAGAGCCTCAGTTATCCACTTCAGTTTACTGGTCCTCCTCTAGCCCATTACAGCACCCAAGTTCTGGTTCAGAACTGCATAGTCCCATCTAACTGCTGAAGCGGGATGCCATCAGCATACTGAATTTGAACTTTGCCAAAAGTTCAAGCTTAACAGAATCTTATTACCTGCGAACAAATCTTTTTTTAAAGGTTTTTGTTTTGTGTACAGGATTTTTAAAAAATAAGTAGGGCTGGCCCAATCCTTAAGAAAAGGGAGGCAGCCATTTCAGGCAGCAGATTATAGGTGCCATGAAAGACCATTTGATTTGCTGGCATTCTATTTGTCATGCGAGGGAGTAGCAAATTTTGTTAGATTTTTTCATCTCTGATAATCCAAATAATTTCACTGATTTTTGCTACTATGCCAACTAGCCACCTTGGTCCACTTTCGCTGTGTGAAGGATTTCATGAGTTTAGTAGGGTAAATCACATCTGGATGTTCTGACATAATAGATTATCCCTGGTTGTATCTTTGTGCCCCCTTCTGTAACGGGTTCAGATTGTCCACAGTTCTCAGAGCTATAGGAAAGTTTAGTGTAAGACATCCCACTGTAGGAAGGCTCAGTGTGGTGAAATCTTAATTGAAACACCGATACAAGAATTCATATTTTAATATCTGGGAAAGAGGGAGGGGAAACTATCAAGGGGTGTAGGGAGTAGAAGGAAGATCACCAGAAAAGGGTAAAAACATACAAGTGATTAGATATGCATGTATTCATAGAAGTGAAACAATCACCTCTCTCAACATCCATAATCCTGAAATCATACAATTTACTTGAAGGTCACAATTTACTTCTTGACATTCTAAATGAGCATGTTGTACCTGCCTGCCCTGCATTTTTACCAGATTGAACATAGTGGACAATCATAAGCCAGTAATCTATGTTTAATTGTCAAATACATCAAAAAAAGTACTATAAAAGCAAGGAAGATCTGGCATTACTGTCATGCAAAATACAAACATTTTCTCCTGCTTTGTACAAATAACAATCTCAACACCATCAATCATAAAATAACATGTTAAAAAACTGTCATCTGTCTCACAATTTTCAACATTTTATAAATGAAAAACAGGAAAGTTGCAATGATTTTTTTTTATTTAGTCAGGAAACTTGACTGAAATGAGGCTGTTAAATCAGAGCACATAAAGTGTAAAAGCTAATGATGGAAGGAAAGCACTGTAGGAAAAGTAATAGCAACTAGGCTAAGGAAGTATCATCCTTTCAGGTGCTCTAATACATTTATTATCTGTCTTCCAAATTTTAAGACACTGCAGGCGTCAGTTTGGTGAAGGAAATACTTTTAATAAACAGCTTTTTCCTAAGGCATATTTTTTAATTTTTTGTTGTTTTCATGACTAAACTCCTTGAATTTTTAAAAGCTAAAAGATGGTATATATGTGTGTGTATTTAAACAACCTGCTTTAACAGACAAAGAAACATGAACTGAAGGAAGTATAATGCTATCAAGTATTTTAAAGGAATGGGACAGGAAACACCTCATTTTAGTTAGTCTGATGACAACTTTTATTTAAGAACAGAAATTCCAGGTTTCAATTATAGCAATTTGTTCTCCCATACATGGTAATGCCATTTTTTCTCTCTCTTCTTAAAATTATAAATCCATGTAAAATAATGTTTTTGCTGTGGCACCAAATATGACCATAACAATTTTATGCAAAGTCTATATGCTGTTAAACATTTCCATCCTAATATGCATCCAATTTAAAACTCCTCATTCCCTTAAAGATCACTGTTTGCTCCTCCATCTTAAACCCTACTTCTCCAACCTTGCTTCTCAGTGAGTTGATCCATTCTTGCTTGCTGAACATTTCCCTGACAATTCCCAATCAAAAACATGTACATAATACTGTTTCTCTGTGCCCTTTCAAATCCTTCCTCAATGACTCCCTTATCAGTGAAGGCATGGCTTAACCCTCATCCCCAAATTGTCATTCAAATACACATTTCCTAACTGCTAGCCTGATACTTAGGAGGGAATGCAACTCTTCCAGAATAAATGGCCACTACTTAGCTTGGCCAATGAAGCACTTACTCCATTCTTATTGGACTTTATCCAGCCCATTACAGAGCAAAAGGTGCAGAAAATGCACCGCCTCATCCGATTTAGATAAAAAAGAGAGAGATCTGTGTGCTATTCACAATTCTGTAACATCTCATTTCATATTCTGGATGACCTATCTCAGTGGTTTCATAAAGATTATTAAGCAGCATTAATTGTAGGGGTAAAACAAAGCCTTTTACAACTCCATAGCATAACTGCCATGTGGAAAAGCTGGTTTTTCAACACAACCTTTTGAGATTGACTACTGTAATACAGTACCTGCAGTGGCCAACTGAGACAGCCTAACCAGAAGGATACTAGCATCAGCATTACAGCTGCAAAGAGGTCTAAGAGTCAAAAGGATCAGACTCTCCTTGTTCAGTGCTGAGCAAAATGGGGCTAGAAAAACAGTTTCATTACAGAGATACTGAAGCTCACCTGCATTCATCTACTTGAACATCTTGTTCACACTAGCAAATGGCCTACTAATGTTTATATTGTCATGTCTGGATTATGTTTATTCTAGACTTGACTAATTATTTCTCCTTTTAAAGAGGCTGATGGCATAACTACCAATCATATATCTTGTTACCTTGGTCTTTAGCTTTCTCTCTTCACTATCAGACTTCGTAAACTCTTACATGAAATTCTATTCTATTTCTTTCTTCTTCCTTGTGTTCTAAGATGCCAAGTGTAATGAATGCAACATAAGTAATAACAAACTCCATAGCATAACTGCCATGTGGAAAAGCTTTTTAAAGATAATATGTGTAGAGCTGCCTACATTATTCACACTTTAAAAGGACCAAGGATCATAGTCCCCTACAAACCTGCCCCCACATGGCTCAATATTCTAGAGCAATTTTTATAGATAGCCTGTATGGCTTCATCTGTCAGCCACACACTCATTCTTTACAGTCACATAGAAAAATATGAAGACAGAAAACATTAATGTACACTAATCACTACTCTAGCTATATTTAATCAAATATATACTTTTACTCAGTGCTCACATATTGTTCAAAGTTACCATTGGTTTTTTACCATTGTGACCTCATTGAAAAAAGGTATAGAGCTAGCTGTGTTAATAACTGCTTTATCTTAAAAGAATAATACATTCAAGATAATCCAATAAAAACTAGTAACCAAGATCACAACTGTTGCAGTACACCATTTATCTAGTCTGTGAAACTAGATAAATTGCATTGCTCCACTTGCCAAATTTTCTAGCCTGAACCCCTCAGGTTATCAGGTCCAACAGAATTTGAAGGAAGATTATTAAGTTAAAACAGTCTTGTTTTTAAAAAAGATGGTACAAATCCACATTTCATCTTAAAAGGGCAGATTCATCCTTGTGCACAGAGACTTTCAAAGAAGGACTTAGTAGCTGGGCCTGAAACTTCTGCTGTAGCTTGTATCAATTAAAGGAAAGTTTCAAATGGATCGTACTTTCTTGGTGAGTCAGGTTACAATCAGGGCTGCTTCACACCTTATTTTCTTTTTAGGTACTCATTCATGCAATATATTTTAGTTGTACACCTGAAAATGTAAAGCGTGGATATGTGCAGACAAGATAAACAGGTAGATTTGACAAGCAGCAAAGATTTGCTGCTGTTCCCTCTTAAGCATACATTCGTATTTGCTATTGAATAATGTGTGAAATGGCTGTGTGTTAACACACCAAACCTCTCCAAAAACTTGTGAGGGGTTTAACATAGTTAAAAAAAGATTTCCTAAAGCCAAAGCCTATTGGCACAATATGCAAGTCATACAGTGGGAGAACAAAACAAGAATGCTAATTTCTAAAGGCTTCTGGCTACAAGCAATAAACATTTTTTACAGTGTACTGTAAAAAGGGATTTTCTCAAAACAAGAACACTACCAAGAAAGAAATTACACAATAGATTACAATAGATTACAGCCATGACAATTAATATCTGCAAAACTCTGCTGCCCTTGGTTCTTTGTTTGAGCAAATGAATTCAACATATAAAGAGCTTCCAAAAAAGGCTATAAGTGTGGAACCTTTGAGGACTTAAAAATGGGGAGATGCATGTGGCTAGTTTCCTGGCCTGTGGCTTACAGAGTGTCCCTAGGCAAGTTAGTATTGCTCAGCCAAAACTACCATTCATATTTATATGTGGGTAAACACTGTTGCAGTACAGCTTGATAATGGTGACATTATGTTATGCACAGGAGTTTTTGGTGGTGCCATTTTATTTTTATTTTTGCCATAATTTTTTTTTTGTACATGCATATTTATGAAAACAAAAAAACTGGGAAGCATGTATTCACAGTAGAAGGGTAAAAGGAAATGAGGTCTCACATGCTGTTGATGGTCCAAAAACTTTATTATCTTTAAAAGCTCTCAATTAAGTGGACACTCGGCCCTTCCTTTTAATACTGAAAGTGTCCACGTTGTTGAGAGTGCTGACTGCAACTCCAGAAATTTCTCATAACAGCCTCTGAAGTAGACCAATTGGTGACAAGGCTGAAACACATCGGGCTTTTTAAGATAAGTTTTTGGACCATCAACAGCATTGTTTCCTTTTACTCTTCTTCATACTGTTTTAGCTAATTTGCTGTAATTGTAAGCCTTTTTAGGTTAATTTTGGGGAAAAGGAGGGATATTGAACGAATTAATAAATCTTCTCTCACTTCATGACTCAGTCCCAGAATCTGGTCTTGAGTTTTTGTCCTAAATATCTTGAATTCATCTGAAAGGTTCACAGCTGTGACAAGGTGGAGCAAAGAGTCCCCTCTTTTCTCCCCACAGGATCCTGCGAGTCTGCTCATATTCCAAACCTCTGACAAGACTGCAAAGTAGTGGGAGAGAAGCACTCTGTACATGTTCAGGAACAGAGTTATCATACCCACACTGAAAAACATGCTTCAAGGGACTTTTTTTTTTTAGCTATTTGGGACATTTAGTAAATTCACCTTTCTTTTTTGTGGCTACCAATAAAGGTTTATTTTTCCCACACTGCAAAACACGAGTGCGAGCAAACATAAACAAATATAAATGTACTGTACATATATTTAACAATGTATACATTTATTAAATATTCTTGTTAAAATGACCAAATAATGATTTTTTTTAAAAAAAAATGCAAGTAAAACCTCAGTTCTTATTTTAAGACATGCTTTGCTCAGTTCTGCTCCCAAGCAGATGAAGATACTTTGAGGGAAAAATTTATTTTACTTCTACTGTAGCTACCAGTGTGAATTAAGGGCAGCTATATATAGATCAACTGCAGTTTTGCACGATAGGTTTCATAAAACATGGGAGCTGTCAAAATGGATGAGCCCAATGGTCTATCAGGTTTAGAGTACCAGACATGGGCAATTGTTAAGAAAAGATAATTAATTAGAGTTTGGAAGGAGTGATGGACTCGAAGCTCTTAAAATTATCACACTGGACTAGTCAAATCCTGTTAGAGTTGGATTGACGGGTTACTTTTCTTAGAGCTGCTTCAGTGAAGTGCTGCTTGCATGCTATTGTCATCTCTTCTAGCAGGTAGGCATTTTTATTATTTTTTAAATATGTGGCACATGCTTCCTCCATGGAGGTCAAGGGTGGTACAGCTGGCCCTCTGTAACCATGGCTTCTTTATCCACGGCTTGAAAATATTTTAAAAAATAATTGCCAAAGCAAACCTGGATTTTGCTATTTTGTATAAGACATTTTGTATGTTATGAGACTTGATCATCCATGGATTTGCTATCCATGGGCAGTCCTGGAATCAAACCCCAGTGGATACCAAGGGTGCACTGTATATGGTTTCTCCACCATTTTACCCCCCAACTAAATTTGTGAGGTGGATTAGCTTGAGACAGTGATAGGCTAAAAGGGAGCTAATGAACTGCAAGGCTAAGTGGGTAAATCTCCCCAACCCAAGTCCAGTACTCTAGCCACCACATACCATGGTACTATTACTACTTCCAACTCTATAGTTGCAGGGGAATAAAACCTACAGCCTATATAATAATCACATTTATCATACTTATCATATGATATTTTATGATGTAAGTTCTCCTCACTCCTTTAAACAGACAAGTGGAGTACAAAAGAACTTCTTTAGCTCTGAGTTCCTAATTGACTCTGTGTCTTTTGCAAGCACACAGGAAATTATGAAAATAATTTTTTATATAAAAAAATAAAATAATTTCTGCAACTAAACGACAGGGAAAAGAAATCCCCAAAACATTATATTTCCTCCAAATCCAGGTGAAGCTAATAAAATTCCAGTTAGCTTTCTCAAATACAGCACAATAAGGTCTAAAGAGAAAGTGTGACTACAACTATATCTGCAGTCTTCAGGTGCTCCATTCACTTTCACCTCTTATGTGAAAGCAAAGGACTTCTGAATAACTTCACCACATGTGTACTATGTCACTCAAGAATTAACTCCTCTTTTTCTTTTGAGAACAGAACTCCCTACCATTCTGGGAAGAAAAGTTTTGCCTCTCAAACCTTAAAGGAAAAAACAAACAAACTCTGATATATTATCAAGAACATATACTTACAACATCCATACCTTTGTGGATGGTAACTCTTGGCTCCACATGTCTATGGAATTAGTAAGGATACAAAAATACAGGTGGCCAAAAGATGCTGGTGTCTAACAATTTGAACCTGGCAACTGACACCAGCCTTCCTGAAGAAGGTGGAAAGAATGTTCCTTCTGTTCAAATGCATTCTTCTCTGAACAACTTACTCATTGCCTTATCTCTTTGTCTCAATGTTTCTCCTTTCCTAGCACAATTACTTTCAGAGGTCCACAATACCCTGGGTGCAACTTGACCTACCATGTCCCCTTTTCACTTTTGGGTTCATGAGCATGGAATACAGAGATGTAGCATACCTCAAGGACATAAAAGGATATAACATGACATCAGTGTGCCATGATTCCAATGTAGCAAAGTGTACCACCACTTAAATCACTCTTCCACAACTCAACACTCTCTTGATTTTTGAGACTGCAACTCCCATCAGTCACAGCTACCATGTGAGCTAAATTTGGGCTGCATGGGTTATTTTTCATAGTGAAGCTTCATTGAAAGTCCTGCTTGAAAAAAATGTGAATAGATAGAAATCCAAGAGATATGATCCAAAATGTCTAGAAATTGTGAAAGTGGGAAAGGCTGTCCTGATTGTATGCATGAGACACTGAGATTCTGTGATGAGAGATTATAGTAGTTAAGGGAGTGGGTATGTTTATGTGCCCTGACCTCATAGCTGCTACAGAGAATGGAAAAATGTCTTTACTAACCTTGCTGCACCACAGGCTCCCTTTCAAACTAGAATGCTTTGCATGCCCAAAGATGTCTGTAAGAACATTGGCTGTCATGGTATCCAAGATCCCTAGACTCAGCACATGTCAACTACAGAAGACATTCCAGCTTCCACAAAGCACACTTTATTTCATCTGTTGCCATGTCAAAACTCTATGGACTGCAATCCTCCTCATCCCTACTAGTAGCAGAAAGGAAAGGGGAGAAAGACTAATGGGGGGCAGGGTTCTTTTGTCACTGGCATGCTCCATTTGTCATTTCTCCCTCTACCCAATGTTTAGATCAAAAAATAATTTCTAAAATATTTCTGTGTTTAGAAGAAGTACACTGAGAATCAGAGAACCAGAAAGAAGGTATAATCTGGATTTCTATTATTATGTACTTACACGAGGAAGTATTTGTTCCTTCAGTTGAGGCTGGAATCTTGTCTGTAAGTTCTGCAACACAGAGAAGGCAATGTGATAATAACATGTATGACTCCTGCGCCTTCTTACTGAACTATGGAGCTTGCCTTTCCAAGGGAGGAAAAACAAGACAGTGTTGAAGACTCTAGTTTAAACAAGAAAAAAATGTTATGTCCAGATCACCCTACAAACGGAGTGTCTATGACAAGTTGCTATTTTGGAAATATCCATGTTACAAATAGAGACCAAAAATAAGAAGGTAATAGATGAAGATTTCTCCTTTGATATGATTGTTTAGTCATGTCCGACTGTAAGGGGTGGTGCTCATATCCATTACTAAGCAGGAGGAGTCAGTGTTGTGAAAGACAGCTCCGTGATCATCAGAGTTAACCACTAAACCACAAGTTAAAAAATCTTAATGTGGCCTGTGCAACATCAAGAAATCTTGAATGAACTGATATTTAACTTCATTAGTTTAAAAATCAAACAGTAAAATAAGATATAGACAAGCTGGCAAAAGAGTATAAAGAACCAGAGTAGAAATCAGGATTCTTAACGTTTCTAAAATATTCACTTTATCTGCTAATGATGAACAAAAGCTTCGATGAGCACAAAATACAAGATCCTCTTAATTAAGAAAAAGATTACTCCTTGTTCACATGTATGTATGCGTAAACAAGACATATTCATGAGGCCAAGTGTTCTTCTTGGTCCAGTTTTAAAAAAGATATCCCTCCCTAAATAGCCTTTGTAAGGTGAAAGAATCTCAGATAAGTGAGAATGATTTGTCATCTGTTCTACAGCTACAAAGATTTCAAATAAACAGAACATGCAGCAGCATACAGGGTAAGCATAAAAGATCTTTCAGAGACTGAAATTCAATATTGTGTGGGTGGCATCATAAAAAGCAATTTATATGCAACTTCCATGTAGTTTTATAAATACTCCGTGAACCCTCCCTTGAAAGGCAATATAAGGGGACACCAAAAGTACTGATCTGAAATGTAGATAGTTTGAAAAATGCACATTTATTTCTAGGAGAAAAGCTAAACTACCATTGGCTACATATGGGGATATAATAATCTCTCAGTCTTGATTTCACTGAATTTCTCCAAATCCCACATTCATTTTAATCCTATTTTTATTTTATATCTGGTTGCCCGAGTTTTTGTTGAGTATTAAATTTAAATACTGTTTTTGTTGATGTAAACAAGGAGAAATGCACAGTTCATGTAATCTCCAGTGCGTTCGGAATTACCGGCGACCCTGGAGCTTCGGCTTTATCAGGAATCCTCCTCCCAGTTGATAAAACAGACTAGAGCCAAAACTCTCTCCTCAGAGGTTTTATTCTTAAGTTGCTGTATTTACAAATATATATATACACGTCCGACAAAACTCTCCAACCATCCACTCTAGAACACAATTACCCAACCATTACCCAACAATCCTCACTGAGGTGTGCAGGCTATTTATAGACTTGTACCACGTGGTCACAAACCCAGCCTCTTCTGATGATTCTTCTTCCTTGTGTTACCTACAATGTTGTCCCCTCAGTCAGGAAGACTCTTGTTGTTTACATTAGGCCTATGTGCAAGCAAGCACATACTGACCTTGAGCACTGTCTGCTTCCAGCCTTCAGCTGCAGACAATTCTAGCCATAATTCCTGTTTTTACCTTTTGTGCACATCTGTACATTTCATACTCAAGCCTCAAAGCCTAACAGTTTTTACACAATCTTCCTAAAGTACGTATTTATTTATTCAATTTGCCTAATGAAAATAAAATAAAATAACAAAATAATCTCCCACTGACTAAAGCATGTTTTTCAATAGCGTTTTCACATCATTCTCATGTCAGCTGCTCGTATGTTAAAGTATGTGGATTGCTCTCCCCACGGTGTAATGTCATGTAACCCTTTCAAATGTGCAAATGCTCAAATTAGGAGCACTTTTTCATACTAAGTCTTGGGAAGTAGATTACTGAGATCAATGAATGTTTTTTCTAGGCCTAGTTAAAAGGCAAAAGATCACTGAAAGAGATCAGATGCTTATATCCTTTTATATGATTACATTCAGCATTGCTGTGCTATAATACAGCACATGCAATTAAAGAAGAAATAAGAGACATCTACATCTGAGGCAAAAAGAACAGAAGAAAAGACTTCAATGAAACAGGAGGAATTAGAAGAAATGGGGGGTGGGGAGGAATACCTAGCTCTGAAACCAGTAAATGGTGGACTCCAAAAGTCAACATTATCCACTATATGTGTCTGTTTGTCGCTGTGGGACAACTTGATGCTATCTTTAAAGATGAAAGAAACACTAAACTCCATCTGGTATCTCACCATTGCATTAATTAAAATAAGTCAGTTATTTTTCTGCCATGCTAATCTCTAAAGTGGCAAGAGAGAGACGTAAACTATGATGATGCAGGAAAAGTTTGAGCAAAAGTCTGAATCTGTAAATTTGTTCAGAGAGGCAAACAATTCCACTTGACTTACGTGAAGATGCATTTGCTCCTTTTGTCAAAACTGGTATGCCAGTGGGTTCTGAAAAAAACAAAACTAAAATCAAAACAGTTGCACGTCAGTGCATTGCCATGTGTATAAAAAGGCTGTCTGTTGAAACTACATGAAAACTAAGGGAAACAAACTTACATGAAAACTAAAGGAAATAAAGCAAAGGCCTAATATAAATCAAGCTGTGAATTTAAATCATAAGGGATAAGTGTTACAACTGTTCTCAAATATCTGAAGGCATTTCTGGTGCTGCTGTTATGAAAAGTAGAACAGCCAACAGCCATGGAGGGAAAGAAATAAAGAAAACGTTCTGCTTGAGATGGCTAGTCTAGAAAACTTCATTCATCTTCTCAAACGAAAATCTTGGTGTATGTGCCTAAATACCCTAAAGGCATCAGATCCTGTCTGATCCTTGAAACTAAACAACATCAGCCCTGCTTAGTACTTGGATGGGAGACTGCCAGTTAATGCCATGTGCTGTAGGCTATATATCAGAGCAGGGAACTGGCAAAAATCACCTCTTGATTAGTTCTTTCCTAAGAAAACCTTATGAAATTTGTAAGGCAACTTGAAGGCTTTCCCCCTACACACACGCATGAACCAGCATTATTATTATATTTATCACATATCTTGGTGCAATTTAAGTAAAGGTTGTACCATCTCCTATACAGGGGCCAATGAATGAGCAACAGAAAAACAGGGACTTTTTTTGAGAGATGAAGTCTTCCATGTATTGCTGTGTCATGAAAAACACACAAAAAGCTTTACTTAATTCAGGACAGAGATGCACACAATTCTTTGGTAACATATGGACCACCTGGCACAATGAAATTCTGCAACTTTTGGGATGAGGTACTGACCATTAATCTCAGTGATGTCTAAGTAGAAATTATTTCAGTCCAACTTTTCTCAGCAGTGTATTATTATATATTCTTGATGTGTGGTATGGAGAATTATTGTGTGTGTGTGCATGTGTGCGTGCATTCATTCATTGCCACAACATATGATATCTTCTTTCGGTGATACTGCATTCATATTTCAACAAGAAACTTGAGAATGGGTATAAAATAATGCCATTTCAAGATACACCAAACTCATTCTGGCAGGAGTAGATAGAAAAATGTCTGACATTTGTTGGAATGCGTACAATAGACAAAAAAGTATGGATATCAGAAAAGCCTTGTTGACTCAAACCGAAGGCCTAACCAACCCAGCGTTCTGTTAGCACAGCAGCCAACCAGATGTATGCATGAAGACTAACACTAAGAGACAAGGAGACCCTCCCACAGCACACATATTTCCTGTCAACTGATGTTAATAGGCTTACTACCTCTAATAACAGAGGCAGCATATAGCCGCTGTGACTAAAAACATTCACAGTCTTATCCTCCATGAATTTTTCTAATGCTGTCACTTTTAAGAGGACACCACTACAGCTTCCACCTACAAATTCAATAGATTTTCCAAGCAAGTTGTAAATACGTAGTTCCTTCTGCCTGTCTTGAATTTTCCACCACCGAGCATCATTGGACAGGAGAATTCATCCCCATGTACTTTCTCAGCCCAAATGGCAATCCAGTTCTTCATCCCTGTCAGGCTTTTTAATATGACTACGAGAAAGGCAGGGGGGCACTTGATTAATTTTGCTCATTCTATGTCACAAGAAGCCACTAGCTGGACATACATAATGTTTTATTACTTCTGTCCAATGCACCCTCCAAGGCTATTCACATGACTATAATATTTTTCTGTATCCTCAAGTCATATGAGAATTTGAAGAATGAGAAAACTATTGTTTGTATCTACATGCCATGTTATGTATTTATGCTTTATTAAAGGTGATAAAGCCACGATTATGATCCCCACCACACTGCAGATATTCCCTGCAGACAGCCTATGAAAGGTGTTGCATTTTTGCACTTGGTGAAGCATTTAGGCTGAGCCTAATTCATTTTCCATAAAATTCGCAATTTATTTGCAATTAGCAAAAAAACCAGCAATAATATTAAGAGTGTTTCATTTCAGCAAGCTTGTTTTCACAACATCTTTTGGATGGGAGGCTCCTTCTCATATCAATTAAGGTGACAAAACATGGTGCTGAACTCCTCTCAATTTAGGGAATTTTTTCCATCCCAGTCTTATAACTGTGTCAATATGACGTATATCTGAGCATTTATTACCACTCTCTACTACTGCATCTAAAGAAGTGGGTTTATATTCACAAAATCTCATGAAAAAATGAAAAATCAGTTAGTCTTCCTCCCCTCTCAAAAACATTAATGAAATATTTTGATGTTTTATTGCTTGATTACTCTATTTTCTGGTTTTTAACAAAGTAAATTGCTTTGAAATTCCTTGAACTCAAAAGACATAAAAAAATACCTTAAATAAACAAACAAATGTGTACAGCAGGATATTAGCAATCCAAAAACCAGCACTTCAAAAACCATAAGGCAGCTGAAAGCAATTCTAAAGAAAGACTGCCTGACAGTATCAAATGGATCATGCGATAAAAGAATATCTGACACACAGTTCGAAGCAAATTGCTTTGAAATTTAAAACAGCTTTGCAATTTTTTTTCAGTAGGAAAAATCCTTATGAAATTGAAGATTTTACACTGAAGTGAGTCTAAAATGTGCATTCTTTGAAATAAAAATACATACAAACGTGACATAAGATGCATAATTTTTCATGGAGATTTTTCCCACATCCTTTGCAATTACTGTTTTTTGTCTGGTTTCCCAGAAGACATTTTGGGTTGTGGAGCTACTGAGGAAGTAGAATCGTTCCAGATGACAATGGGTCATCTTTTTTGTAGCAGTTTTCACAGAAAGGATGGGTTATTTTGTGCTATCATTTAAAAACAAATGATACGAACGTATTGAACAAAAAAGAAGAAGAAAAGGCTCATCTTAGGGAACTGTCAAATTTTAAGCTGCTCTGCGAGTCTTTTTGGCTGAAGGGCAGGATATAAATTGTCTAAATAAATAAATATTAAAAATAGGGCCACTATAAGTATCTATAACATATGCAGTGTGCCCAACATCTAGAAAAGCAGGTCAATGTCACAAAATTCATAATATTCCAACAGAAACAAAGAATCCCATAATTCCTGAGATAAGAATCTTTAAACCTTATTGCATTAATGTTTTACAGCTGGTAAAAGCTGAGCATTTGACTTCACTGGGGGAAAAGAAACAGGAATGGGAAAAACAGAAAACAGGAAGAAGTTACTTGAAGGAGTGTAACACTTGCTCCATATTGCTTGCCAAAAGGCAGATGGCAACAAAATTTCTGGAAGAAGCTGCAGTTGCTTTCTAACTAACTGCCAGGCTTGAAAAAATACAAGAAATCCCACCATTTTCCCTGTTCATAATGAAAAAAAGTACTCCTTTTAAGAAGACACTGTATGTTTCAGTGTTTGATTGAAACTCCACAGTGTTCTCAGGAAATTAGAAATATGCTTCCCATGCTTCTTCTTCTTCTGCAGATAAAAAGGGTGAAGGAAGGAATAAGTACATATATTAAAGGAGAAAATGAGAAAACAGATTAAAGTTGATCCCTATAGCCCAATAAATCCTCTGAATGATCAAGCCATTGGCTGCAGCTTAAATACAATGTATTGTTCTAGCACACAGACTCAGCCGGTTGAGACAAAGGAATTCCCTGCTCACAGTGGTAACTTGGTAGAGACTCGACTCCTGGCATCAGAACCGTTCTT
Source organism: Urosaurus nigricauda (assembly GCA_034509955.1). Taxonomy (NCBI): domain Eukaryota; kingdom Metazoa; phylum Chordata; class Lepidosauria; order Squamata; family Phrynosomatidae; genus Urosaurus; species Urosaurus nigricauda. The sequence goes on along the minus strand of JAOEGL010000002.1, from coordinate 109,717,923 downwards.
GTCTGTTTAGGTTCTCAGGTGATTTAGCGTTTAGCAAACAATGCATAACAACAAATACCCATCAAAAATTATTTATGCTAGCATCACTGTTGCTTAACTTACCAACTCAAAAATACACTTAGCAGGTGTTTTTTTAAAAAGGCAAGGTACTGTAGAACATGATTGGTTCAAAACACACCGCAGAAATACTCCAGTTTGAGACCGCTTTAAACTGCCCTGGCTCGATGCTAGGCAATCTTGGGGACTATAGTTTTGTGAGCCATTTAGCCTTCTCTGTCAGAGAGATCTGGTGTCAGAACAAACTGTAATTCCCAATATTCCCTAGGACTGAGCCAGGATATTTAAAGCGGTCTCAAACTGGATTCTTTCTGCAATGTGTTTTGGACCTTTATCTCCTTGAAATTTTCAAATAAGAAGTAATTAGTCTAATAATTCTCTTAGGATATAAAGTAAAGGATAAGACTGCAGCTCTGTGATACAAAACATGCCTTCTTTGAAAAAACGTTTGGGCTCAATACCCATTTCTAGGTATGCCTTAAAAAGACCCTCTCTGAAGTTACTTTTTGACAGTAACTAATTAAAATGACTCTTCTAATGCCCTAGCAAAGCAATTACAGTGGGTCCTTGTTATCCGCTGGGATTTGGTTCCAGGAACCCTCATGGATGACAAAATCTGTGGATGCTCAAGTCTCATTAAATACAATGGCACGAGTTACAATTACCTTAAGTTACAATATTAATGTAAAATACTTATAAATAGTTACCATAGGAAAGAATGCATTATAGGTACAGTAACTTCCTATTTGTAAATGGTTACCTCCAAACTCTGGGAAAGCCACTGCTGGTTACTGTAGATAACACTGCACTAGGGACCAAAGGTCTTATTTAGTATATGAAAGCTTCATTGTTCTTTGTCACCCCCACAAAAAAAAAAATATTTCTCACAATATTTACATACTCAAGTCAGTAGTTGAGGTCAGTAGTTGAGGTGCACCACAGATTTTTAATCTTCCAGTCTTGCCTTCAAGTGGCTCTAAATCAAAAAATGAATTATGAAAGAGAAGGCAAAACAAGAAAATTAATCCATCTCAAAACTGGAAGGGGAAAAGTAACTGAATTTTGGCTGGGTTCAACATGGCACTACTGAAAAGAAAGACAAACATATATGGGTAAAGTTTTTATTTCACTACTATGTAGGGATCATACTATACATACTACATTTTTGAAAATTAAAAAGAATGGTTTCAAATTTCAAAAGGTGGAGGTCAGTGGAAATTCAAGGTCCCATGACTATGTACAAGTCTAAATATAGACTTAGATTTATTATATTTGGCACACATACCTGAAAAAGTTGTCCTTAATTTACATGAAATGTTATCAGTGCCCTTCATTAGAGTTTAATAAGATACTTAAAGATGACAAAGCCCCTACAAAAAAGGTGCAGCAACACTCTTTTGTAGAGGCAAAAGTGACAAATTAGTTTGCAAAAACCAGTTAACATAAATGTACCTGGTATTTGCTATTTATATTGTTATCCAAGAGAACTTCACACATCTTTTCTGACCTCAATTACTCTCTCCTAAGGAGGTTTGTATTTTGAAACATTGTAAAGTAACATTTTTACATCCACTATACAAAAAGAGCTCCTGGAGTTTTTAAGAAACGAGAAAGCTAAATAACATTAATTTTAAGAATATTAAGAAAGCTAATAAACATGGCCTTTAATTTTTAATTTTATTAACTGGCTTTAAAAATTATTACATTATTTACTTCAAGGTTACCTACACTAGAAATTCAGATCTTTCAGAAAGCAATTTAGCTGAAAGGCAGACCAGGCAGCCTTCCTGTAAGCACCAAGGTCACAATGGCTAGTAAAGAATGAGAAAACAAGCAAACAAGGATACTCGTCTTTGTACAAAAATGCGAGGGTGAATGTGAAGCAAAAATTAAAAGGCAATGGTCAAAAGGTAAATGAAAGATTCACATCTATCCTCAAGAAAAACAACAACACCAGACCTACTTTCCCCTTCTTTCTGGAGCCAGGAACCAACACCATACATATCATCGGCACATATCTAAAGCAGGGGTGGACAGTGTGCCAAAGGGTTATACATGACTTTTGGACCTCACACTGTGCAACATCTGAAGCTCCCTGTCAGCCCCCTAAGGCTGCCCCAAGCCATGTTTTAAAAACTCTGGAATGACTGTCAAGTGTTTTCACCCCAAAATCACATAGAAAGCCACAAAAATGTGCAAAAACACCCCCAGACCCACAATAAAAGCCCCCCCCCGACTCCAAATACTTCTATATTTACTGGAGTTCTTCTCAAAATAGAAATAGAAAGTAACACAATGTCACTCATAGAGGCTGTTCCCACTTACGGAGAATTCATTGCCTGATCCGAACTGATGAATCAGTGCAAAAATAGTTGCTGGTTCCCACTATGTTTGTGCCGATTCTACCAATTTGGATCAGGCACCTTGCCTCTCCTAGCCCTGACTGTCCTGGCCCAGCCTCCTTATCGGCTTATTTTGGCCTCCTTCTATTCCCCATGGCCAGGGAAGCCTCCTTGGCTTCTCTGAGACCTCCTTTCCAGCCTCCCCATGTTCCCTGTGCCCAGGGAAGGAGACTGCAGGAAGGTCACTTCCCCCCGTCATGGGCAGCTGAATCGAATCCACCCTGCCTAGTTCCACTTGGGCCGGGGCAAATTCAAATCCACCTGTGGTTGCCACTGGGATGAATCGATTCATTTGAGAATAAATTGGTTCTCATCCCCAAAAAACACCTCCCTAAAAAACAGTGTCTTTTTGAGGCGGGTTAAATGGATCAAAACCATACCCCCCTTTCTGAATCACTTCTGTGATTCAAATTAAGTGGGAATCATGGTGGTTTAAACTGGATCATTTCAAATCACGACCTGGTTTAAACCACAGAAGGAACAACCTCCTTGTCACCATTTTGGGAAGAACTCGGAACAAGCAAAAGGTATTTTGTGAGCACTACTGGGGGGATGGGCTACAGAGAAATATACACCTGGTCTCCATGCAGCCCCTAACCTAAGGGATAGGAGGATGGTGCAACACAAAGGCTTATGGTGATTTATATTGGTACATCCATAGTCACTCTAAAATAAGTACAGTGGGATCTTGATATCCATGGGGGATCCATTCCAGACCCTCACCCCCGCCCCATATACCAAAATCTGCAGATGCTTAAATCCCATTGTCCCCAAAGATGAGGTGCACCATCATTAGGGACAATGGGACTTCAGGTGACATTCCTAATGACAGTGCGGTTGAATACATGCATCACCACTGGGGACAACAGGAGCTTGCAATCCATATATGCTGAAATCCGCAGATGGGAAGTCTATAAATACTGGTCCCACTGTACTTTTTTCCAACACTGAAAGAAGGTATCAAGTTCCTCATTGTGCAATGTTTTCTCTCTGGCTGTGCAACTGCAGCTGGATGGTGTTTAGGTGCAACTTTGTGCCTTAGACTAAAACCCAATGACTGGCTGTTTCAGGGCTTCCTGGATAGCTCTCTCCAAATTGTCACTCAAAAGGCAGCTGTTGCCCTCCTAGAACACCATGTAAGAACACTTTGTTAATGTCAAATAAGATCTTGCCCACCTCAAAAAAATCTGGGGGAAAAATAAGGCCAATGGAAAAAAAGTACACATGATTTAAAGACAGAACTTATAAAGGCAAAAAGAAAGAGATTGGTAAAGACATGAACATACATAAGGTCTTCAGTAAAATAACCTCACTGGAATGCTGCCCAGAACCTGATGTTTCGATCTTACCAATGTCAGCAAAAATTCTGGCATAAAAGATTGGCTGTCCCAATATGATTTCTTAGCAGTCTGAAGCATGAAAAGGTTTTATGTGTACGTGACTTTAAGTTGCCTATTGACTTAGGGTGACCCAATGAATTTCATAGGGTTTATTTAGGCAAAGAATACTGAGAAGTGGTTGCATCAATTCCTTCCTCCGAAATATAGCTTACAATCTATTCATTGGTGGTCTCCCATTCAAATACTTCCTAGTGCTGCCCCTGCTTAGCTTCCAAGATCATATGAGATCTGGTGCCTTTAGGGTATTTAGGCCCTATTAAGAGGTTAATCCCCTGTAAATCCATCAAGACTTCAAATTTCATGAACTTGGCTTGCTAGCGATTGGCAAAGGGAGAATGAAGAAGCTTTTCCTCTGTTTCTTGTTTTATTTGCTAGAAAGTTAAAATACTGTTTTCTTGGGTTTTTTAATTCACTACAGCATCTGGAGCGCCATGAAGCCAGCCCAGTTGTGTGGGCAGGCCAGCAGGTTTCTGGCAGATTCGGGGCAGCTTCAGGGCATGCATCATGCACACACACCATGCCCTCAAGCAGCCAAGAAGCTGCCATGACGAGCTGGTCTGTTTCGGTTCTTAGTTTTCCATCCGATATATAAGAGTCTGATAAGTGAAGAGAGACATGTTGTCAACCAAATGCTTAGTTCTGGGGATGCCAACTTTTTACTTTGGCTTAGAATAGTTAGGATACACAGCACTTTTCCCCAGTCTACTGTCTATATTACTGGGTGGAGGAAATCTCAAATCTATTTTTGCTATTTCACACCCTCCATTTTTATTTTTTTTTAAAAAAATCCCTATATCCTTTGGGGCATGGTGTAAATTATGCAGGTTTTGGCTCCCTGGACCATTTGAAATCAGAAGATGTTAAAAAAAAACCCAACCCCAAACAAACAGCAACAACAACAAAGAAGGGAAAAAAACCTAAATACTGGACTCTTCTAACTACATCCCGTCTTGTAAAAACATTGCTCCTGAAAAAGTAAAACAACTGATTCTGTGGAATTAATAAAAATGTTGACTTACCACGTTCCCATTGATTCACTGGGCCTACTCTAGCTGACATAAAAAAGTTTACTTAGTGCTCTATATAAATAAGACTAGATATATAATGGTAGAAAATGGTAAAAATACAGCATGCTGTAATGGTTTTTGACTAGGATGCCAAGAAACCAAGGTTCAAATCTATTTTCAGTCTTGGAAATCCACTGTGTGACCTTAGGCAAGCCCCACTTTCTCAGCCTCAGAGGAAGGCTATAGCAAGACCCTCTGAATAAATCTTGTGAAGAAAAACCATGATAAGTTTTCCTTAGGGTCGACATACTTAAATCAGAAATGATTTGGAAGGACACAACAATGAAATATGTAATGGCCATGGAATAAGGCAATAAGCCATATGTAATGGCCATGGAATAAGCCAGAAGGAGTTATTTAGTAATATGTACTCATTATACCCCTACCTGTGATCTCCTGTAAGTGCCTTAGAATGACTTTGAGCCCACTGCACATAGAGTTCATATCTGATTGTGACTGTAAATGCATGCCCACAAGAGATGCCACCAGTAAGTAGCACTGGAGATATGAAAGACACATCTCTAAATTGATCTTCAAAGCAAAGCAACTGCATATTTATATAACTGCATTCCTCTCACTTGAGACAGGTGTGTGAATATAACACATGCTAGAGATGAGACTACAGATATGAGAGAAGCAATCATACCATAATTCCCAAGGATAATTAGGAATGTTACCTTTATACAAGCAACTTTACAGAATAATACAGAGACATTTTGGAACTACAATGGGCCCTCTGGAACTGCAGGGTCCAGATCCACATTTTCAAGCAACAGCAGATTGTCCATATTATTAAATGGCATCAATGTGAATGTGTCTGCTTCAAAGTGTCCATGTTCATGTCACTGTCATTTAATAATATGGGATATGATCATCTGCATTTTTTCCTATATGCAGGGCCCCACAGAATGGAAGCCCAGTGGATTCAAAGTCTCGCTGTACAGCATTTTGGTTCAAGACACAATGGAATGTTCCACAGTTATCTGTTCAGTTTGAAGACTTGATATGGTTGAGATGAATAGCTACAAGTACTCCTCAGTTTTAAAAATCGATTGGTAGTTGCAAGAGGGGTTTGCATTTGACTGCTTTGCTGCTCTCTCCAATATATGCCTGTCTCCCAGCTGTGAATACAGCTCTTTATCTGCTCACTCCTTTACAATTCTTTGGAAGGTATTATTTCAGATTTTGTATTGAGTCCACCAGCCCTTCAATGAGAGGCCAAAAGACATAAGTGGTAAAAGAAGTATAGGGTATTCAGTGCTATTAATGAAATATTTCATTAGAATATAATCCAAAAATACAACCTCTGCAACTACAACAAACACCAGTTTTGTCTCTAGATGATGACACCATATTAAATACTACTCATGTAAGACTATTTTTGTACACATAATAACTATAATGCACCCATGGCACAGCAAGGTCAGCGTGACAGTAGATAAACCAGGCTCAAAGACAACAGTCCCCCATTCCCCATGGAAAACTTATTTCTCTTTATAATTGCTGCAATCATTCTGGATCCAAACATTTCCTTACATAAATTCAGTCTTGGAGGTTCCTCAAAAGTTCTGGAGTGGAAAATGCTAAACCTTACTTGTTAAGATGGCAGCTATTGTGTCAGAAAGCACAGCTCACAAAACTAAAAAGTTAATGATCATCTATTGGACCAGCTTGTGAGGTTAAGATGTAAACCATATTTTATTTACTGAGTTAAAAAACATCAGCAACCTCTGAATCTTGCTACAAGGGCATGTCCTTTTTTTAAATTAAGATATAATATTATCGACAGTCTCAACAAGTGCTACAAAAATGCCACTTAATCAAGTCCTAATTTCAGTATAAGAAATGGTATGGCTAGTACAGTGTGCTCACTCCATATGTGGGCATGCCATACATGGCTTTAACCTTACGTGAAAGGCCAGGCCCATTTAAAACAATGGTGTTTGTGCCCGCTGAATGTGCACCCTGCCGTGCATGCACCCCACAATGCACAGGAACGCACAACCATTGGGGCTTCAGCATATGCTTTTTCCCCTTTACGTGAGGGGGAACGGATCCCCCGTGTACAGGAAGGATCCACTGTATTTTAATGGTATACATTTTAGATCATAGAACATGCTTCCTCTCTTCACACAAATACATTCTATAGAGTTTATCACATGGGGGGGGAGGGGAATCAGGGGTGACCGGGGTTTTAAACTGTCATTACCCTATGAAAGTCACACGATCGCACTGAAGATTTTCACATACATCGCATTTCCCCATGGATTTCCCCATAAATGATTTGTTGCTGGTTATTACCTGGTTATTGCTGGGATAAGTCCTCTTTAATTGTGACATTGTGTGAAAATCTTCAGCATGATCATGCAACTTTCACAGTGACAGTTTAAATCCCTGCTTTTCCCCAAGTGATAAAGTCCTATGATCCCTTCCCTGTCCATTCGGATGTAACTGATTACAGAAAAATCCTCATACTCAAATATATGTCCATTCATCTGAGTCATCATTTAGCTTAGAATGTCTGGCTGGTCTTGACTCTCTGGGATATCACTGGAAGCTGGTAAAGCTATTCCAAGTGTGAAATTTTGCAGATTTATGAGCAAACAACTCCTTTATGTATGGGAACTAAATAACTTTACAGGGAACAGAAAAGCCTGTTTAAGCCATTATTCCAATACTTTTAAATCAGTACTGCAATATCACAATAATTACTATTGTAATCTGAAACTTACAATGAACATTTTGCATACCTTTTTATTTGAAAGGTATTATGCATTTCTAGTGTTTCATCCTAAGTTTGATCATCATTTTAACAACATTCCACCCTATCACTTGCAGCTATTACAGAGTTCTATATTGGATTTACCTTTATTAATGTTTCTAGAAATACAAGTAGCAAACTGAGTTAGAACTCCTTAGTATCATCCTTAGAAATCTGGCACTGTAATTTTAGATGGAAAAAAAGGAACTAATTCATACATTGCAATAGTGATGAGGGAACTGCTTCTGCACAGTTGGTTCCCATGAAGCTCTTGTTAACATCCATGCAGACTGAATGACTTCCCATGTCATTTTTGCCTCTTCCCTTTGGTAATGTATGAGTTGCTTTTGAGGTTCAGAAGAGGAGCAAAGTAAAATTGCCATTAGTAAGCTTAAGTAATATATTGGATAACAAATAAATGGAAGATAGGAAAACCTCACTACTTGTGTTTGTATGTAGTGAGATCTTGTAGCACATTTGAGACTAATGGAAAAAAAGAAGTTGGCAGCATGAGCTTTTGTAGACTACAGTCTACGTCCTCAGATGCATTTAGTGGAGTGGAAACCAGGGACAGACATATATGCCAATGGTATGATAAAATGTCATTTTAAATTCAAAATCCTTTGTGTATGGAAATGAAGTAACAAGTCCAGTTTTAATGATGGTCATTGTGCCATTGTGTATGGAAACGAAGTGGCAAGACCAGTTTGGAAATGGAAACTAGACGGTAGGTGGGGAGAGTAGATGAGTGTAGGATGTCCTCCTGAGGATGGGGTCAGATAGTGTTGAAATGTGTGTAGTGAAACAAGAAGCCATTACTCTTTGGCTGCTAGTATTTGTTTGGCTGCTTTGACTGGTGTTCATCTTGGTGTGCATATATGTCTGTGAGGGAAGGAGAATATTTGAAAATATTTGAAAAATGGTAAAGAAACATTTCTGTGCAGAAATATCGAAAAGCTGCTTTCTGTGAAGAAAAAGCTGTCACTGAGGACTATTTGTAAATTTGAACGTGGCTGTTTTGTGCAGAAAACGTTCTCTGCATAGAAAACAGCTTTTTCGATACCGAATAAGGTGTCAAAACATGTTACAATACTTTTAGTGAAACAGTATAAAAATTGTCAGTGTACACCAGGAAGTGGTGTTTAGGGATCTAAGTAGAATCCAGGAAAGGGAACATAAAGTACTACATTCTCAATTATCCAATTTCAAGGTGTCAGGTTCAGGACTGTCAAGGTATCTAACAGAACACAGTGATAATTCTTCACTTCATTTTAGCTACTGAAAGAAAATCTCTAGTCATGATTCAAAGATGTATACCAATAAGCATCTTCTAAAAGGCCACTGTACAGAAGGGGAAAAAAAACATTTAGAATTATAGAGGTGACAACAATTAGCATAGCTATTTTTTCTCCATCTACATGGTAACATCACTTGTTTTTTTTCTTCAGAATGTTTGAAAATGCAAAGCAATTAAATTCATCCAGAATTTGAAACAGTTTGGTATACCATAGGTTTCATTGTCTTCTACTGATCTTATGGATTTTAACACAGTGCTGCTTACACGATGCTTGAATTCATCCACATAAAGAAAAAAATATGGCAACATATATACCAAGAGGCTTGTAACCAAAGAAGTACTGTTATAAAGATTAAGCATACTGATAGAGTAAACAGAAATGAGTGTGTATGCTGAGATAAGTAAAGCAGAACAAAGCTTAAAGCTTATGTTTTACTTACCTTAGAAATACGTTTTTGTTCCTAGTTTTTGTTCCTCACAATCTCAAATGTAAATTGCATTACCCAAGAGAAGATAATGCCTTTAACAACCCCCCATGTCCTTCATATAATTTGTGTTGTAATGATTCATCTACTATGGACAGCAAACTGGCCAGGCACTTATATGTGCAAAAGGTGAACTTGTCACTGACTATCTATCTAGTCAGAAATCACTAAGACATTCAGGAAGATGGGTGTGCAGTTAAGTTGCTGAGTTAAAGTGCTGCACAGAAGATGATATGGATTCATCACACAGACATTAGGAGATTTGCTCATTTATCTCTAGCAGAACAGATATGTTCAAATGCCATAGGAAAAGTTTTATCTGCCTCCCCTGCTTCTCATTGTGAAAATACACAGGAGTGGTTTAAACAATTCAAAGGTGGCCTGAGGTATGCAAGAAATAATTTTTCATTGCAAACATTTTGTAAACCTTTGCAGTTTAAAAAAAATCAGCCATGTCTTACCATTGGTGTCTGTAACGATTACCCGAGCTTTGGTGCTGTCATTCCCAAACCTGTTGCTCGCTTTACATGTATATTCTCCAGCATCAGCCAATGAAGCTCTAGAAATGCGAAGTTCTGAGAATGTCCTAAGAGAAAGTAGTTTGAATAGGTATTAAACCATTTATATTAATGTTTGCTTTACTCCCTAGTGCAATAGTTGGGAGAACAAAGAACAAGCATTTTAACAAGCTGAGCTCAAGATATCTATCTGTCTGTCTATCTATCTAGCTACACAATCAAAATCCATTTGTTCTTGTTGCTGCTATATTATGGGAAAATGACTGGACACTTTTTCCAGGTTAGGTTTAGGATGATCTGACTTAAAACATAGACTGCACAGCACAGGTGAAATTCATTTTGGAAAGCTTTTATGGGTTTCAATGCACTTCATATGTAATCACAATTTGGTGCTGATTCAGGGGAGAGGGAGTTCCAAATGGGACATGTTTATTTTCTATTAGTTGTTATTGTTGGATATTGTTTTGTTTTGTTTTGTTTTGAGGGTTCTGGCATGGCATGTACCATTGGTGAATTTGGTCAATATGGAGTCCTGGTCAGTTGGTGTTCTGCTGTCCCACAGAAATCATATTCTGGTGTCTCTTCTAAGCAAGCTATCTACACTGGCAAAATTGACTGGAAGGGATCTCGAGTTCCTTTCAGCAAGGCAACTGGAAATCTTCTAACTAAAGGCAGAAATTGGGAGAGGGGAAAGAGGTGAAGGAGATACTTGCAAGTGAGGGGATATCCAAAGGAAAAGTCACAACTATTATGATGCTACATCACTATGGAAACTATAGTTAATATGTTCAAGCTGCTATGAAATACATGGAAACTAGAAAATGAATGTATCTGGGACAATTTAAGTTATTTGCTTTATCAAGAATGGTTGCCATTCTAGAAATGACTGCTCCTTTAAATCACTTTAAATTACTTTAAAGCATACTCTAGGGCTTTCTAGATTGGCAGGAAAGTGTGACATGAAGTTGCCTTTTCCTTAATGCTTAGCAGCTGCACCACAGCCTTTAGATGGAGCTTCGCTGTTCTGCAGTTTTTAAAAAAGAAGCTGGGAAAACCAGCTCCTTTTTAAAGGCGCTTCTTCTCCCCTAAAACGCAAAAAAAAAAAAAGTGTTTTCATGGCACACTTTCCCTTTTTCTCATCTAAAGGCTAGAGTTTCATGCAGCCATGAACACACTTCTTTTTGCCAATTTAGAAAGCCCCTCTGTGTCCCTTCTGAATCTGGCCTTTCACTGATCTTTCTAAGCCACCATGGAATCCTTTTTTGATTCTGACAACTAAATACTCCTGACCACAAAAAGGCGATAGCAGTATAAGAATAAATGTAAACAAATCATCTTGCAATTAAGGTCTTTACTGGCAGAATTAGATTCTCTTTTAAATGCTGTAATTTTGAGTATCAAACTTGTAGTTAGAAGTTAAGCAGTACTCAGAGTTTGGAACAAAATTCTGGACTGAGGAGGGAACTGCAAGACTAGGAGATTCTTAATAAATATCATTAATCGCCTACTATTCAGCACTGTAAGTATTAACCAGAGAACTAGTGTGGTGCAATGATATTCATGTTAGACTTTGACTCTGGAAACCAAGATTTGAATCCTGACTCAGCCATGGAAACTCATTGGTTGCCCTAGACAAATCAAACTCTCTTGTCCTCAGCAGAAGCTAAAGACAAACCCACTCTGAATAAATCTTGCCAAGTAACCACTGTGACAGGTTTGTCTTAGGATCAACATAAGTCCGAAATGACTTGAAGGCACACAACAAGCATTAAGCCCATAATCTCCAGGCACAGATGAACAACTAGACAGATTCCCACTGAACTACTGCATCCCATCAACACTGCTCCCCTTTACCCAATCTCACTCCACTCACTCCACCCTTAATAGAACAAGGAACCAGGTCTGACACAAAATTACTGTAAGAACATCTAAGTTTAAAAAAACAAAACAAACAAACAGCTTCATTTATATACCGTTTCATACCGCCTAAGGAGTGTCTAAGCAGTTTACAACTGTAAGCTACTTGTCCCCAACAATCTGGGTACTCATTTTAGAGACTTCGGAAGGATGCAAGCCTGAGTCGAGCTTGAGCCCTTTTGCTGGTCTTGAACTCGCAACCTTATGGTTTTGAGTGAGTGGCTGCAGTACAGGTATTTAACCACTGCGCCAGCAGGGCTCCTTTTCAGAAAGCCCTTCACTTAATCCCCACATAACACTAGCAATAAAATAAAATAAAATAAAATAAAATAATCCACTGAGCATTTTTATGTATCACTGAAATAGGAGGACAAGTTTAACCACTGAAAGCAATCACTGAAGCTTTAAAATTTTATCAGACATTAGTTGCATACTTTCTGGGGCTTTTATAATCATGAAATATAAGAATATATTATTATTTTAAACAAATGTTGCTCATTATGAGTACATTCTGAACTTGACAGCACAATTATCCTTGGGATGATTTACAGATATTCTAGCCATATCAATTTCTCGGCGCTATTTCAGTTCCTCCTATATGGCTCTTTCTGGTGACCAACATGATATCTCCAGATTGCTTTGAAACCTGGTATTTTTCAATTGCCATTGCTATGCTGTTCAAGCCATTTTGCCCCTACAGTAATGTCCAATAAATGAGCAAACAGGCTAAAGGACCAAAAGCAACACTCATCTGAAAGTCCAATCATCAGAGAGTTTAAAAGGTGTGTGCGCGCATGTGTGCATGCCTTCGAGTTTTTGTCAATTTATGATGACCTTATTAATTTCATAGGGTTTTCCCAGGCAAGAAATAATCAGAGGTGGTTTTGCCAGCCCCTTCCTCTGAAACACAGACAACAGCACCCAGTTTTCATTTACAGTCTCCCATCTGAGTACTATTCAGCTCCTTAGTTTCCAAGATCAGACATGATCTGGTGCTTTTATAGGTGGATTGTATTTCCTAAAGTACAGAGACAGAGGGGAGCACCACTCAACTGTAACCTGGAGTCTCCAAAAACTCATGAACAATGCGGTTTCTTTATCCTTCCGTCTACCTTCTTTCACAACCTTCCCCTGTCACAGAAGGTTGTGTTGCTTTTCTTTTTCAGAACACAAACGTCCATGAAGAATTAAAACGAGAATAAGATGTCAGAGAGATATGTCAAGAATAGATAAAGGTACTCCCACTTAGCAAGCATCATAACTTGACACTAGGCAAGAACCCATAAAGTTTTCAAGAGAAATAAGATCTTGAGAAACCGCTCTGAATGACCAGCACTTATAGATACTACCAAGAACTAGGTATGATCCTGAAGCACTTGTTGAGGGGCTCATCAACTTTAAAGTTGCCCAGATTCAGCAACCCATTAGAAACATGTAGTTATTAAAATGATCAATCACCTAGACTATGGACATTGAAATTCATCATGTCTGAGAAGGGCACTGAAACCAAGGCACCAAATGTCATCTTGCCACTTTAATCTCTATCCAATTTCTAATGTGTCTGTAACACATACAATTTTATGACCAGTCACTAGTTGGTATGACATTAACTGATTTATTTGCTGCACTTTATAAGCACATGAAAAGAAATAACCGCTAGTAGAAGGTTACGTAGTACAGCAATTCTATAGAGCCAGGCTATTATCTAACAAACTGACAAATGAAATAAACATAAATTCTGGACAAAACAACCCAAAGTGATAAGCTGCTAATACAAAACTTATCAGCTAGTCCCCAGTGAAGTCCACCAACACAAATAATATTCTACTTGCAGAAACATAGTTCTGGACAATGCACAATGGGGGAATCCAGTGCAGCTTCTAGCTACACATTGATTAGGAAAACTATGAAAATTGCAAACACTACTTTCTTCCATAACCATTACTGAAACTTCTTACTCAGTTTCAAAGGCCTGCGAGCACATGAACACTCACTATTTCAGAACTGCACACTTTAACAATTAACATTAAGCATTCTTTGAAATGCTTAAAATGCCAATTTCAGGGCATAGAAAAAGTGAAAAAGAATTGAACCAACTGTATCACATTCTAACAACATTCCAAGCAAAATAAAATTATTATTGGGGATATGTTTATAGCAACATTTTTGTTGTTAGCGATACCACACAGTTTTTCAAAACAGAATACAGGCCACCTTGAATAGATATGTCATAATTAAATGTGGAATGAGAAGGTACATTCAAAATTTGTTTGAAAATAATTTCTTGAAGTGCATTTTTTGTGTTATTAAAAAAAAGCCCACTAAGTTTAAAGGGACTTATTCCAATGCATGCAAATATAGGGTTGCAGTTTAGATCTGTTTGTTTGTAACAGATGAGAAAGAGTCCAAAAAATGGAAGTCAATTGAAAGCTTACATGTATGTGTCACCACTGTAACTTTGTTCTCATGTTGACATTTTGGGGTCTATTAGGTGGAATAGTTCCAAGTCAATTGAAAGCTTACATGTATGTGTCACCACTGTAACTTTGTTCTCATGTTGACATTTTGGGGTCTATTAGGTGGAATAGTTCCAAGTCAATTGAAAGCTTACATGTATGTGTCACCACTGTAACTTTGTTCTCATGTTGACATTTTGGGGTCTATTAGGTCATATTGGGGATATGTTTATAGCAACATTTTTGTTGTTAGCGATACCACACAGTTTTTCAAAACAGAATACAGGCCACCTTGAATAGATATGTCATAATTAAATGTGGAATGAGAAGGTACATTCAAAATTTGTTTGAAAATAATTTCTTGAAGTGCATTTTTTGTGTTATTAAAAAAAAGCCCACTAAGTTTAAAGGGACTTATTCCAATGCATGCAAATATAGGGTTGCAGTTTAGATCTGTTTGTTTGTAACAGATGAGAAAGAGTCCAAAAAATGGAAGTCAATTGAAAGCTTACATGTATGTGTCACCACTGTAACTTTGTTCTCATGTTGACATTTTGGGGTCTATTAGGTGGAATAGTTCCATGTGAAAGAAATAAAGAGAAGCCATTCTGACTATGAAGATTTTTATACCCGGCAGGATCTCTGATAAAACATTGCTGGATTGTTCAGGAAACGCATGTGTGTGTAAGTCTGGTGTGCTTTGTGAATGTCAGTGAATCGTTGGCTCCCCTCTAGCGTTACTGAATCATTCAGGGAGAGTGGATTTCCTCTGAACGCAAAGTTTCTGTTCAGAGGAAATTCCATCTCCCTGAATAATTCAGTAATGCTAGAGGGACGCTAGAGGGGAGCCAATGATTCATTGACGTTCAGGAAGAATGCCAGGCTTAGAGACACATGTGCTTCCTGAACAATCCAGTAACATTTTGCCTGCGATTCTGCCAGGTATAAAAATCTTCTATGCAAAGTGTAGGGCCACTTACATATGCCATGCTTCCAGGGTGGTTTCATTTCAAATGCCACTAAAACAGCACTAATAAATGCTTGGGAAATTCTGCTTGTATGTGGGGAAAGACAGAAATAAATAAATGTGGGAGGTGGGTATGGATTGTATAGATTGTAATTTTTCTTAACTGTATATGTTTTTAAATGTTGTACCCCACCCCGATTGCTCACTCAGAGGGGTGGGTTAGAAATAATAATAATAATAATCATCATCATCATCATCATCATCATCCCAGTAGTTATATACAACTTTTGGCCTATTATGGCCTATTACAGATTTTTTTTTAAGGTGACCAATTACTTTTATGTTCAGATACAAAAGTATTCCATAAAAATTGAGAACAATTATTTCATGCCATCCAGCATTTTACAAAGGACAAGTGTGGCCCAGCAAAAAGCAGGACATGTGTGGTCAAGCAAAATCCAAATGTGATCAAGATAGCTAAAGTTATTAATGCGGAAGAACATGCCAGCTAGGAGAGACTACAGCACTTTGCCTTTGGCTGAGCATACTGGGAAGGGCAAGTTTCCACCACACTCTTGTCCTTTTCTCACTACTCAGTTGAGTGCACACTGCTTTTGCCTTTGAATTCAGTTTGCAGCAACTGAAGTAAGCCAAGGACAAAGAGGGAAAGTGAGAAGATGAGAGAGGAAGTGGGATATTTTAAAAACAATGGAAAAAGTGGGGCTGGAGACTAATCAGGACTGTCCCTGCCAAACAGGGAGAGTTGGAGGGTATGTTATCTTAAACCCCATCCTTCAGTGGTTTGCAAGTAGCAAGGGATGTTCTTTGGAGGTGAAGGGATCAATAAATAGCCCTTGAGAATGGGGAAAAGCTACACTGCGGATAGAAGAATTTGGTTGCTCCTTTTTTAGAAACAAAAAGACACCCTATTGCTGCAAGGAATGTGTAATACCATCGTCTTCCCAATGATTCCAAAAATAAGGAGGGCTGCATAAAAATCCAAACGGATAAATGATCATGGTTACATATAGTGTTAGCAATGCTTTTAAAAAGAATACTTAACCTATTCTGAGTACATGAAAAAGGCTAAATATTCCACCCTTTTCTTACTTAGCCCCTTTTTATTCCAATGCAAACTAAAAGAAGACTGCCTCTAGCAATCAGCTGAACATACAAACCCTAAATATTTGCAAGATGGTTGCTTTAATATGTATTGCATTGACACCTTTTGTGTGCCTGAACCTTATTTTTTCATTTAAAAACAAAATGAAGAGTAAAAAATGTTGAATTAACACAGAAGTAACTTCAAGTAATTTCAAGATAATGGCTAATCTCTTCAAATCTAATATAAACACTTTTTATTACTCAAAGTGAATAGGCTTTAGGAATAAAAATTTTACGTGGTGGCTTACACAATTAATCGAAGAAAATATTAAAAGAAATTCAATCAAATAGTAGTATAAGACACTTATATTTAAAGGTAGAATCTCAGTATAAATCCCAGAAAATATGGCTTTGTGGATGAATTAAAATTATCTTTAAATGCACTGACTAATGAAGCCAGCATGATTATGAGATACTCTGAATGCAGGTGGTATGCATAAATATCACAATGCAATCTTACTGTTGATGTGGATCCCTCCCCCCACCTTATGCTAGTTTGAGCAGCAGTGGTTAGCATCAGACTATGTTCAAATCCCTACTTAACGTTCACTATTCCTCAACCTAACAAATCTCACAAATAAAATGGGGGGGGGGGCAATGTATGATTTGAGCTCCTTGGATGAAAAGCAGAATAAATGCAATTACAAAGCCCTAAATCTAATTACAAGACTCAGCTAGACTATACCCATAGAATTAACCGCTGAATGGGTAACACTTAAGAAAGTTCCATTAATTGATGTATCTACTCTAGCAGGGACAAGGAATTCAACGTAGATCAATGTTGTAATCAATGAAATTTAATTAGTGGGATTTCTCTAAGTATTAACTTAGCATTCTGCAATTAATTCAACAGGTAAACTTTAATTGAGATTTGCAGCTGGGTTTAGGCTACTATAATTACCAAACTCCAATTACTAAACTCCTTACTGAGAAACCTCTGATAAGTTTTCAAGGGATCCCAATTGCTGATCTTTTTGCAGAGAAACCTTGTAAGCTTCCAGTATATTTCCTATCTACTTGCTTAAAAAATAGTAAGAAAAATAGTGAATGATGAAATATTCTCTAATACAGTGGTTCTCAACCAGTTTCTCATGTTGTGGTGACCCCCAACCATAAAACTGCGGTGTCTTGGTTCCTAAGGCCATCAGAAATATGTGTTTTCCGATGGGGTCTTAGGCAACCCCATGAAAGGGTTGTTTGACCCCAAAGGGGTCGCGATCTACAGGTTGAGAACCACTGCTCTAATATCAAAAATCTGGTGTTTGCATAAGGTGAAAAAGAAACATAGTGGCTTTCAACATTCTTATGAATTACAAATCAAACTTCTATAAGACCCTAGTGGACAATACAGATTCTAATAATAAAATAACTTAGTTTTTTGTAGGGCTTTCAGGCTATGTGGCCATGTTCAATAAGAGTTCCTTTCTGATGTTTCAGATTCTCTGAAGATGCCAGCCACAGATGCTGGCGAAATGTCAAAAAGGAACTCTTCCAGATCATTGCCACATAGCCCGAAAGCCCTAAAGAAAACTATGGATGCCAGCCATGAAAGCCTTCGACTCCACATAAAAATAACTTGTTCATAAATCATAAATATTTCACCCTTGGTTCCAAGACAACCTGAATTAACCAGGATATGAGTCACCTTCCTGGAACAGGTCAGCTTGTTCAGGCTTCCTATAATGATACAATAGGAATGAAGCATCCTCTGCCAGACCTTTCTGTTTAGCTGTGGACCAAAAACCTTAACAATTCTTTTGCTTTAATCAATCAGGCCCATCTTGTGGTTTAACTCTAGTAGACTCTTCCCAACTCATCCATCACTACCTTTAACATAGTGACAGATGAGGACAACAAAGCAGAAAGCATTTATATTTTCAGTGCCCTGGCATTTAATTGTAAGAAGAAGAAGAAGAAGAAATCTGAAACACTTAAAAGTTAAGTGCTCTCTTTAATTCTGGCTGCTGTGTGGGACAGAGTACTGCAGCCATGACAATAACCACAGTACACTTTCCAGATGTCCATTGTTTAAAACAAAGCCACAAGAACTCTGTTCTCTCCTTCTTACAAAGAACATACTGCCAAGATCAGCAGCATGGAGGACACATGTGTGCTGATACTTGATCCAGAAGCAATCAGACAGGGAAAATGCACTAAAACCCACCTTAAAAATATTCAGGGGTAGATGTGCTTGTCATACAGCAAAATAAAACAAAATCCACAAAGGAGTCATACATTTATGGGCCAGCCAAAATGCACAAAATACTTATTGCAAGCTTTTGAAGGGTTCGTTGTTCAATATTCTCTGTGCAAGTAAGAGGCCTGTGGCATCAAAAGAGACAGAGATACCCTGGATCCCAAGAGGGATTACTTTACTGATGCAATGGAGTTTAAATACTGTATTACGGTCCTATGTCTAGGTCCTCACATGATGAAGAGATGCATGGCCTTTGCCTACAATGAGATTGCTCCAACTGAACTACAGCAGAGACAACATCCATTCAAAATGTAGGCCTGTGACTCCAACACCATCATTTTTCTTCTTCTTGTATGATTTTTAAAAACATTTTTTTGCTTGCTGAAGAAACCATTGGAGCTTTCAAGGCCTGCATGATGTGTTTTGAAACTTCTGTTTTCTGCTCACCAATAAAGTTCTTTAAGTGTCTGGAAACTTCAGCTGGTCCAAAGAGCTACAGCCAGGCTATTAACTGGGGCAGATTATAGAGATCACACAACACGCCTGTTGAAACAGCTCCACTGGCTGCCAGTTTGTTTCTGGACACAATTCAAAGTGCTGGTTATGACCTATAAAGCCATGTATGACCCAGGTCCATGCTATTTGTTAGACCTTATCTACCTGTATGAACCAGCCCAGGCCCTGAGATCCTCTGAAGAGGCCCTTCTCTCCATCACAAGCACAGGCGGTGGGGACACAAAAGAGGGCCTTCTCGGTGGCTGCCTCTAGACTCTGGAACTCCCCGCTGAGGGAGATCAGAATGGCTTCCTCCTTGTTGGCCTTCCGCCGGCAGGTTAAAACCTTCTTATGCAGAAGGCTTTTAAAAACAATGTTCTTAATGGACTAGGGTGTGGTATCATTTTAAGTGTTTTAAAATTTTAATTTTTTTAATTGTATTTTTTTCTTTTAATAAGTAATCTATTTTAATATTCTAACAATTTAATTCTGTTTTAATGTATCACTTTTCTATGTTTTTAACTGTATTGTTTTTAAATGTTGTGAAGCTGCTCTTAGTCCCAGTTCTGGAGACAGAATGGGATACCAATAAACAACAACAACATCTACTACTAGTCTGTGGAATTTGGACTTTATTAAAATCCACCTTGTTATTGTGGTTTCAGCCTTACAGCCACTCTACGAGATGTTAGATTATGGAAGATCAAGACTTCTTAGTAAGTTTCATAGCAGAATGGGGATTTTTTTTTAAAAAAAATTATTTTATTAAACATATATAATTAACAAAAATTCAATGGGGATTTTTTTTAATGTCCAAACCCATGCACCGCATAGACAACATAAACCTTAAAGATCTAATCAAATTAATTAAAACTGAAGCTTAGACACAGGGACCTCATGTATTACAAATCTTACATATTAAGCCACACAAACACTTGTTGTAATGTTTGGGTCCATTAACTTTTATGACAACAGCTGACAAGTAAGCCAACAACTATTTATGTGACAGAAATATAGGATATGCATGTACTAAAGAAAGAAAATAATAGAGGCCTCTTCAGCAAATGGACTCGGATAGGTTTAAAGGTGCTTTCAGTATCTGGGACTTTATACACAGGCCATCATGCTACATGCAAGATACTGTAATTATGAAGGAAAGCTTACCACTGGAACAAATATAACTATTTTATTTCTATTAAGTAGAATGTAGCAGCAGCAACATCATAAAATCACCCAGTGAAAATAAAGTGGCAGCCTATTTCCACTATCTCTTTCTGCACATTACAACACACTGTTGAGCATGCTGAGGAAATTAATACTGAGTTGTCACCTGCACCCTGGTCAAAATTTCCACTTTCCCCCTCATACCTCAGCCTTTTAAATAGATCACTGTATACTTACTTTTGTTTTTTGGGACTCTTGATCTTGATATTTTCTGGTCTGTTTCTTTTTGTTATTTCTTTTCCATTCTTTAACCATTTGAATTTGAGAGAGGTGTGCTCAGAACGGGCTTCACATCTGAGAACTAGTGTCTGACCCACGGCAGATTCCTGGCTTTTCATCTCCTTCAATTTAGGAGGAATGGCTAAAGAAACAAAAAATAATAATAAGGTGTAAGAGACTAGGTAGTCCTTGAAAAGGCAAAACAAAGGCAAAAAGTGACATCTGGGCAATTTGGAACATTTAAGACTCATCAAGATCATTTGTTCTCTATACCAAAACTGCCAGGTTTTGCAAGTATAATAAGGCGGAGGGGTGGAAGAGCCAGGGATCAAACAGGAGTCGTTAATTCATAGTATCATGTAGATATATTGATGCTTCCAAAGCAGCAATAACAGTGTCACTTATAGCCTCACTTTTGTCCACATATTCGGTGTCATATCAATGTGAGTCTTATTTGAATGAACTGCTGATGGGAAAGGAGATACGTGTATCTCCCAGGTCATTATTGCTATTCCATAACAGGTCCTGTTTTGAGCATTAGAGGGAGGATTTATAATCCAAGGAGGTATCTCTTGCTCCAGATCATCCCTCCACACAGAAATTGTCTATTTCAGAAATGTACAGTATGACATCTGAACTTTTAAACAGTTGTACTGCATACCAGCATTGGCCTTTTTAAAATTCTTTTCAAATTATTTTAAAAAGCCTTTTAAAGAATAGATATAAGTATGCAGATAAGAATTGTCCCCTCTAGTCTGATAAACAAGTCACAAACTCAACAGAAGAACCCTGAATGACTTGTGACACACTTCATTTCAAATAGGCCTCTGAACAAAGAGTAGAACTAGCAATGTTAGTGTTTACTGTTTTAGTCTTTTAATACAATTCTAGGAAGAAACACTGCACAGCCAGCATGGTAGAATGGCTTGGGAGTTGGACTAGGATCCTTGGAAACCAGGGGTCATATCCCTGCTAAGCCACGAAGACCCACTGGATGACTTTGAGGAAGTCACAGTCTCTCAGCCTCAGAGGAAAGCAAAGATAAACATCCTCTGTATAAATCTTGCCAAGAAGATCCCATGACAGGTTTGTCCTAGAGTTACTCTAAGTCAGAAATGACTTGAAGGCACAACAACAAGAAACAGTGCATACAGACTACACTTTGAGCAGAGAGTAGGAGCTGGATTTGACCGACCACAAGATAAAATAAAAAGTAAGGAGTAGGCTCACCAACTGATGAAAGGCCCTTCTTCTATCCCATCTACCACAGTTGTGGCCTCTATAGGGACAGAAGCAGAGCCAGTATCTGCTGGACTTAATCCCTATGCCCACTGCCATCCTCTTTTTCTTGCGTGTCAAGACCTTTTAGGCACAAGGGTAGGATACTGTTAAATGTATGAATAATTCATGTAAAGCCCCATGTATATTGATGGTGCTACATAAATAAATGATTTATATAATTATCATCATCATGATCATCCTTTTAGTTCTATATTTCTAATATTACTGCAGTACATAAATTAAAAATGATGTGTCTATTTTGTTATCCACGGGAACTTTCAGTGAAGAAATTTATTACATTTATGAGCAAAATTGAGAGGTTAGTAGGCAAACCTAGTTAATTCTGGTGTACTTCACTAGAGATAAAATATAGCTCAAAAGAAGTTCTTTCCAGTCCGTTGTCAGGGGAAGCAATGCCATTTTTAAAATGCTTATAAATCTGCATTTCTTTCGTTACTGAATGCTAGGAAGTACACTTTAGAGTACTCAGGCAGTTCTTCATACAACCAGCAAAAAGATCCAGATTCAACAAGGTTGCTATGCTTTCTTACTAAGTCTTGATCTAGGCACAAACTAAGCCAGGCATGCATACAGCCTAGAGGAAAGTTGGCTATGCATTATGCTCTAGGGTTGGTGGTTTTGACATCACAATCTATTCCCTTGAAATACCAATTTTTAAAAAATGCCCCCTTTCCCTGTCCACACATGACGTTTTAATGATGTAAAACATGCAAACAGAATTTAAAATAGTTTTTGTGGGTTTTTTGGGCTTGTGGTCGTGTTCTGGAAGGGTTTATTCCTGACGTTTCACCAGCACCTGTGGCTGGCATCTTCAAAGAATAATTTAATTTTTTTTAAGGTAGACAACTCACTTGGAACACACACATTTGTGCACAAGTGTGCAAGCAAAACCATACTGGGAGAAAAATGGGCTATAAATCAAATAAATAAATAGAATAACAAACTTTACACTTAAATTGGAAGTAAATATCTCAAACTGATTGCAGTGCTACAATGAGCAGCTGCTTGGCTCATTTTTTTTAATCCAATAGTTTTAAATATTTTGCAATATAATAAATGTATTATTTAAGATGCAACTAACTTGAACAGCAAACTCAACATTTTCTGTACAAAACTGTTTGGGATTAGTTTAAGTAATTCACATTCATTTGTGATGAAAAAACCTCTAATTTTAAGTAACTTTTACACAAGATATGATGACAAAAGGAACAAAAAAGAAAAAGCCAGAGAAAAGGAAGAGTAAAGGTCTTTTTTTAAAAAAAGGAGATGCAAGATTATCTTCAAAGTATCATTGTTCGTACTAAAAATACACTGATTTATGTTTTATGCATATTTCACAGTTCACTGAAATACTATATAGTTTCATTTTTAAGATAAAAACAGACAAACAGAAAGATATCCAAGTCTACCTTAGAGGTTGCTTTTTTCTCCCCTCAATATGACCCTCTCTGGACTTTTTTTTTTTTTTAAATGATCAATTTCAAAAGACAAACAGCCCAGGTTGCTCAGAAAGGAATAAGAGAGAAATGATGCTCCAGGTATCAGACTCAAAACTTGGCAGATCGTTGTTCTGTTCCTTGATCCATCATGAGTTACTGAATGACCTTGCTGCTGTGGTTTTAATACATGGAAAGAACTGACTCATTACACTTCAAAGGAACAGGCATGGGAAGACTTATGTTACAAATTAGAAAGTCAGCTGTGCTGTATGACAGGAAAGGCCCCAAAGATACTGGGGTTACAATCCCATATAGAGCAAGCTTCACAGAACTCAGCAAGACCTACCTCTGAGTAAACGCGAATGACATTGGGCTGCAGGAGCCACCATCTTACTGTTAGTGCACATGGTCTGGAAACCATGCCCTATGAGGAGAGGCTTAAGGAGCTGGGTATGTTTAGCCTGGAGAAGAGACAGCTAAGAGGCGATATGATAGCCCTGTTTAAATATCTGAAGCGGTTTCATAATGAGGATTTAACAAGCTTGTTTTGTGCTGCTCCAGAGACTAGGGCACAGAACAATGGATTCAAACTACAGGAAAAGAGATTCCATTTAAACAATAGGAAGAAGTTCTTGACAGTAAGAGCTATTATAATAGTGGAACACACTCCCTCGGAGAGTGGTGGAGTCTCCTTTCTTGGAGGTCTTTAAACAGAGGCTGGATAGCCATCTGTTGGGAGTGCTTTGATAGTGAGTTCCTGCATGGCAGGGGGTTGGACTGGATGGCCCTTGTGGTCTCTTCCAACTCTATTTCTTATGACCCATGTAGCAGACAAACCCACATCTGTGTAGCACAGAACATAATAATGACAACAACAACAACAAAAATCCAATCATTAAAAGTGCAGTCATGTGAGGAAGGCTTAGTAATACTAATCTTTCTTATAAAAACAACAACAAGACTCCAAATACACATGTATGCCCTGATAATTTCAGTAGCAACCTTTAAATAAAACCCACATTTCCTATATCATGCATTAGCTGAGATTAGTGTGCATATGCTTGCTGTCTAGGAGAATGCAGATCGGCGCAACTTGTAATACCTCAAATTTCTTACTAATTTGTAAGGGGGTCAGCAATTCGGGCAGGGGTATATTTTCACATTTGTGGCCCCTGAAGCACCTAGAGGTTACAACTGGAAGTTATTATCAGTTGTGATTTCTGGGAATTTGATAACGTTCTTGGGTGTCTGGGACTTGGGTGTGGTTTTGTAGCACATTTTGTAGCACATACTCACTGTGCTAAGTGTTTTGGGTTTTTTTGGCCAATGTTTGCGTGAAGTTTTTTGAGGGTGGTCTTGGGGGTTGGGGCCTGTAAGTGGCCCACAGTACTCATCCTAAGTTTCCTCCATTATTCATCCTCCTCCTTAGGCCTTCCCTTCATACTAACTACACCAGAAGGCGGCCCAATCACTCTAATGAAGCCATTTAACCCACTGCAACATAATATTAACTTCTGCATTAATTAGACCATCTAGCAAGGCAGAGAAATGAACAAATTAGTAACTTAATAAATTAATTGACTAGCAATTTGCATTTGACTATTACCTTTTCAAATATAGGACAGATTTCCCCCCAGTATTAACTGTAATTATTCCAATCTATTTTCCCCCCAATATAAGTTAAATAGGGAACAGTTTAAATCTGTTTTAAATTGTTCATAAAGAACTCCAGAAATCCATCTAAGGCTTCATTTCGATTCAGGTTCTGTTCTGGGATTATAGTTCAGTCTACAGACAAGCCAGAGGTGTGATATTTGTCTGAATTATCCTAAAGCTGGTTCCATCCAAACCCACAGGTCTTTACTTCCATTCATTTATAATCTAATTTGGACTAATCTGTTGCTCTCTCAGAAAAATATAATGACAATATATCAATGACAATATGCTGAAGCATAGTATTTAGATAAATATGTATGGCTGAAAGGTTTTCTCCCCCATCGTCTGAATTTTCTTGAGGGGATACTAAGCTGCCTAAACACATTGCTGGGAATTCATGCATGTAAAAATTGTTTCTGAAAAGACAGCAAAGGAGGTTACTGGGAATACTCTATTTATCTACAGCAAAATAGTTCATTAGTAAATCAATATGAGAGCCACTGTGAGCTCAAAGCAATAACAAAACTGGTGGTTAACAGCTGGTGGTGAAGTGCCTAGAAATGTCTGTAATCCTGTTTCGTCCATATCAGATATTCTTCAGTAGTCTACCATGCTGAAAACTCACTGAAGACTAAGCTAGCAAGTGGCAGCCCATTTGTTCCACTTGCTCCTCTAAAATATAAATATTATATTATCCCAGTCGCAAAATCAGGTGTAAAGTTTAAGTGCCCCTGAACATTACTAAAGGCTATTTTTAGCTTGTTTCAACATTTATTTCAATGTACAAATAGTTATAAGGATGAATGGATGGAGAAGCTGTTCCCTAAAAGCTACTGATTGGCTGAGCAGATCTAACATGAACTAGACTAGTGCAAAAAGCTTCAAGAGCTGTCTAGCTGTGTAACTCTTTCAGCAAAAAGAACAACGGCATCTGATGAAGTGGGCTGCAATCCCTGTAAACAAAAACTTAATTTTATGTATACAGTTAATGGAAGCCTTCAAAAACAGTTTTTAATTTAACTCATCAACATTTTTCATATTATAAATCATGCTTTTCTGTAAGAATGGTGAAACAATTGGTGTGCCACCCATGGTCCCTGAACTGAATTTTCTATACACCGTACACCTGTATTTTAAGTCACAACGTCTTAAGCATACACCCCAAATTTTCTGATAATCCAAAAAAAAGGGGGGGAGGTTATCCTCCAAATTCCCCCAAGTGGATTTTGTGTACACCACATAGCCTAAATATTTAGCTAGACTGTACTAAATATACCCTCCAAATTTGGAGAAAATCCATTGAAAAAATGGAATTTCACATGTGGTTCATAGCCTATATTTTAAACCAGACTGTCCCAAACACAGCCTCCAAATGTAGTGAAAATCCATCAAGCTGTTTTTACATGACGCAGTAACAAACAAGGAGTAATTTTATTTTATTTATATAAATTAAATGTTGATTTGAATGTGGTACATTTTAAATTTTAAGGTTTGTATTTTTAACACTACATTTTAATTCATAACTGTTTTAACTTTGATAATAGGCTAATTTTTTTAAAAAAAATTATATTTATACTCTTTCATTTTGTATTGTTTTTAAACTGTATTGTTTTTAAATTTGCTGTTAGCCGCTTTGAGTCCCTATGCTGGGAGAAAGGTGGGATATAAAATAATAATAATAATAATAATAATAATAATAATAATAATATCACCACTATCAAAAAATAGTGCCTGTGGGCCAATGTAACCCAGTACTGTCTAAACCAGCAGCAACCCTCCCCAATGTGGTGCCCTGTAAGTGTTAGAGACATCAGTTTCTAGAACACTTGGCTTAGTCATGCTGGTTTTGGATGACTGGATTTGTGGTCAGTTAAGGACCACCTTCCAAGGTCTCTGTGAAAGTTTTCTTCTAGGCTACATACGCACTACAAAAATAATCGGGTTTAACACTACTTCAATTGCCACGGCTCAACGCTATGAAATTCTGGGAACTGTAGTTTGTTGTGACGGCAAAGATCAGCAAGGGGAGGAAGTTTACAAGAAAGACCACAGCCACACAGCCCATCTGCATTTTTGATGAGAAACTAACAACCAAAAGATGAGTCAACCAAGACTCAAATCCCCTTTTATCTTTGATGTGTTCCGCAACACCCCACATCTATCTTCTTAGCTTTGGGAATCCAGATCTTGTCTAAGTGTTGTAAAGTCCATGAGGCATCATTCATCACAATCAAGCCTTCTCATTCTTCCAAACATTCAAATAAACTCTTCAGTTTAGAAACCTTCTCAGGCCCCATCAGAGGTAATCAAATTTAGGGTTTCTCACAGAACTCTCATTGGTTCGGGTTCAAATACTGCCCCCAAATACTGCTACAGTTGTGGCAGCTTGTTTTACCCCGACCTGCACAATTGTCATTTTCAGACTTTAGATTGCAACTTCTAGCGGAAGCTCTACTAGCCCCAGTACATTTAGGGTAACAACAACAGCTGAACAGGTGTTTCAATCAAAATAGCTGATTTAATTTTTTTTTCTTTTTTCTCAATTTCCTTATTGCTAGATGTAAGTTACCAGAATTTTCTTGATTTTGATTCAGTACAGCTGGTTTAAATATCCTAAAGGCACAGAATCTGGTCTGATCTTGGAAGCTAAGCAGATTCAGCTCTGGCTAGTACTTGGATGGGAGATCACCAATGACTATCAGGTGATGTAGGCTATATTTCAGAGGAAATAACTGGCAAAACAACCTCTGAGTATTCCTTGCTTAGGAAAACCCTATGAAATTCATGGGGTTGCTTTAAGTTGAACAGCTACTTGAAGGCACACACAAACACACGCACACACACACAGACAGAAAGTACATGAAATATTTGTTATGGTTTGACATTACAGTATAATTTGTAGAAGACATCTAGAGCATTAACTAAACCCTACAACATTTACATAGAGTTATAGGATTATATAAAGATCTTTTTTCAAATTATCTGTGAATGAAAGATATACGGACAAGGTGAGGAAGGTGTATTTTCATCACAATAACTAAGAGCTGTCAATTTCAATAGCATGTCTTATTGTATAAGGGACAGCTCATCAATGCAAAACAGATGCCAGAAATAGGTGAATTGCAAGACACTACAAAGAGCAGAAAAGGCAAGAAACCATCTCTCCAGATTACTTTCTGCTTAAATTCATTTTTAAATTAACCATTTTGCAAGTTGATTTATAATCTCTTTAAAAGAGAGCTGACAGTTTAAAACTATTATGACAGAGAATGCAATAACTAAATGCACTACAGTTTTCCAGACAAGGACACCAGGCAATTTTACAGTGAACAAAAAGAAGGAAATTTTCAGAGAAGTAGCCATGTTAGTATTTTTGTAGCAAAGAAAAGGCAAAAAGAGTCCTGTGACAGCTCAAGAAATAATGAATTTTATTTAGGCATAACCTACCTCATTATATGCATGACATTCTATCTCAAGTTGGTAAATTTTAGATGTTTGATGGCACAGTAGATACAGATTGGAACTAGATCGACAAAGGGTTCAGGACCCATGGAGAGACACAACCTGCCCATTGCCATCCAACAGAATGGATAGGAAACCTCTGTGGGCCAGATGAGCTTGACTGCCTTGAGGTTTCTCTCACCTGATATATACAACATTTCTCAATTAATACTTTGAATACGGGGGGAAAACCCAGTGAGCTGAATGCAGGAATAAAACCCAAGTATGCTGATTATTTCAGATTAATTTCAAAAAGAATGGCTGTGAATTTATGTATTCATCCTAAGGCATTTTGGAAGCATCAGTTGTGGCCCTCCAGATATATTGGACTGCAGCTCCCATCATTCCTTGATGTCGGCAATGGTGTCTAAAGCTGTTGGGAGTTGCTGTCTGGCAATATGGGATGGGCTGCACTTTGACTATGTACAGATGTGAGAGCTGGGCAGTAAAGAAAGCAGATAAGAGGAAAATCAACTGATTTAAATCCTATTATTTTCTATGGTAGTTGTCCGCTGCGGCTAGCCTTATGCATAGGCTCAAATCCGCCTAAGACAAGCCCGCATATGGTGCGGACACACTGTATACTTAGGGTGTAGAGAAGCAAGAAGATATAATATTACTCTGAGTTAACAGAGGTTTGACATTATGTAGACAAGGTTGGGGGGGGGTTGATCTCAAGCTCAGATCACAAGTAAAGAATTCCATATTTCCTTGAGTTGTGCCATTTCATCATCATGCCATATTGCAAACTAAGTTTGAAACACTGTTACAAATTCTGACCTGTAACACCTAACATGTACCCATTATAGTTATGTTCACATGAAACAGGTATTTCTGGTGAATAATCACTTCAAAAATAGAAAGATTTCTATTTTAAACAGGCCGCCAATAGAATTAAAGGAGGAATGTACAGTATGTTACAGAAAAGCAGTTTCCATGTAATAGCAATTTTTATTTCCCCCTCCACTGATCCTAACCTAGGACTCATTTCAAGGCTTAAGCAGAACATATACTCTGAAAGCAGCGGAAACATCTGGGGTTTATTATAGCACCACTTTGCTAGCCCACGGCATTGTACAAATCCCTGCAGGCCAGGAATCACCCTTGACCTGCCAAACACGATTACTACAGTCAAGCAACTTCCTTGTGCTGCACAGCTGCTCTCCCCATAGTCAGAAAGGCTGCCATGCTCATACTGGCTTCAGGAGGAAACAAGCAAAGAGTCGCCGTTGCCATAGTCACTACATAAAGACTTCTTGGCTAGCTAGCTAAAGTAAATTGATGATGAAGTTCCACAGAAGAATTTTGGCTTCAGTGCAGCAGGGGAGAGCACACAAGGCCCCCTGAAGAGATTTCAGACCCATCCTCCCCATACAAGCTCCCAACTCTCAGAAGTAATGTATACCTCCCACAACTGTTGCTGCATTTCCAGTTTCTACTCCTGGTATTCACTTTTCCTCACTACTGATACTTTACCTCACACATCCTTCCCTCTGCCCTACTGGCTATTTTGGATTCTTGTTTCATCCTTCAAATTTTTCCTCTGTCCCTTCCCATCCTGCAAGTCCACTCTCTTGACAACCGCTGTCACCACTATCATCCTAACAATTTTTCATTGACTACTCTTGTCCCTCACGTTGTCTTCACACAGGCACAGCTATGTTAGTCTGGAATATTATTATGCAAAGGGATCTTGCAACACCTTTGAGATGACTGTGCAAAAGAAGTTGTAGCTTTTGCAGACTTGGTCTACTGTTGACATCTGAAAGGTACTGCAAGATTCCTTGACATAATGATTTCTTCACAGATCACCGTAGCAGGGCCAGGCTCTCATGAACACTACAATTTGCGTCACACTGAATTAGTTCTATATTCTGTTCTCTTAAGTTAAAGGAGGAGGGGAAAAAAAACAGCCTATTGTTCAATATGCTTTTTGATGTGCACTTCACACAAAAAGTAAACATATCCTTCTCAATGGGTCCTCATCCAAGTAGCAATTAAAGGAGAATGAGAGAAAAGGCAAACTGCAGACTAGTTCCAGGGAGGGGGTGGGAGAAAGGGATGGACAGAGGGAACACAGAAGTGAAATCTAAACAAGCAAAGAGTCAATCTTATTCCCCAGTTGAAAGTGTGAGCTTTTGAGCGCAGAGGATAATTAGTGTGTCTAACTGAAGCTGTATGACCGAAGACATGAATACAGAATCTGATATAGTGATACAGTTCTTCTGTGCTCTCGGTCCCTTAGTTGAATGCACTCAGCCAGCTGAGAATTTGATTTCTAGGTCAGACATAAATTTATGGCCTTGAGTTCATCTACTGTCGCACGAGTAAAAATGTCAAAGTATAACATGAAGTCGTTAAATCTACCATTTTTTGTAGATGATGTTTCTCCAATGTAGCCTTCTTAGGAATTACTCATACATGCTTCTTCATACTCAGTTATTAACATCTGAGTGTGTAATTTTCCGTTGAGAAAGATTAACTATTGCCCCACATTATTACAAAGATATCATGTTCTGCTGTATTCTGTCTTTAATGGATGATTTGTATATGCAAGTACTTGACATTGTAGAGTGGTCATCAAATGACAAATAAGCATTTCAACCCAATCCCTACTGTATGAAATCTGTTTTGAAATAGCTGACCGACAACTACATAGGTTTATATACAGAAAGGTAAGGAGATCAAGATTGTTATTCAACAATGAAGGTTGAATCTTCCTTATCCAGAATTCCAAAATTCAAAATACTCCAAAAACCAAAATTGTTTTCATGAGTGGCTGAGATAGTGACACCTTTGCTTTCTCATGGTTCAGTTTAGACAAACTTTATTTTAAGCACAAAATTATTTAAAATGTTGTATAAAATTACATTCAGGCTATGAAAAATTATGAAAAATTAATTTTGTGTTAATTTTGTGTTTAGACTTGGTTCCCATCTCTAACATATCTTATTTTGCATGCAAATACAGGTATTCCAAAAAAAATAAAAAATAAAAAAATCTTAAATCCAGAAGATTTCTGATCCCAAGCATTTTGGGTAAAAGAGACTCAACATGTATTACATGAAGCTACAGATTTACGGTAATGTAGATGATCATCCTTTCATTTCAATATTTTTCAAATTAATTAAATACGTAGTACAAATACCCTGTTACATTTCAAAACATTTTTCTGCAGCTTCTACTTACTGATTAAGAAGCAAGGACTTAACATTACCTTGATCTTAGTGGTTGGCTGCTGGAACATTCTTGTGGGCTATAATGCTCTGAAGCACATCTTGCAGTTTAATCAGAAGAAATAAATTTTTGAATATAACTAAAAAGACTTTTATTGCTTTTTTTAAAGCCTTCCTTAATCAGTAGCTTTGTTAAGACCTCTATTGTATTTGTAGCAGTATGCAGCTTTCACTTCAGGTGTGTGGGTCAAAATGAATTCACCCATCAATTAAATAAGCTACTTGGAGTTATGCCATAGTACAATTAAAGTGCATTGAGGGAAGATTCTTCACTGGTACCATATTAAGTAATTTTCTGTAAGGTGTATTTAAAAAATTGCCAGGCCTTCTTTGAAAGAAGACCTGATAGTTCAATACCCAATGTTAAATGAAACAGCCAAAGTCCTTCCACAGGACTTCTTTAAAGAAATTTATACATAAATGTACTTTAGACAGAAAGGCTCTGAGTTTTACAAAGATACATTGGTTTACTATTCTAGCTTGTATGTGTGCAATTAACAAGGAGTCCCAAGTCCAAAAGCACATTGAGCTTTTTATTCCCGATTAATTTTGCCACTTTTGTTGGGAGTAGACCTGGGTGCAAAACAGTTGTGTGCTGCAGTCAGGATTTTCCAAAAATTTGTCTTATTATTCCATGCAAAGGATGTACACCACAAAAAAAGCTTCTGATTGCAGCCTAAGGTTCACTAGCCATAACTCTGCATTTTCTTGAAGATGATAGCTATGTCAAAGCAATCCTGAAATAGCTATTTAGCCAAGCTTGCATATAATGACAATCCAGAATTCAGCAAAATTCTGAATTGTCAAGGACACACCAACATACTGGCTCCCATATTACAATTGCTTCAATGTGCAGTACATGGCCTTAAAAAATACCATAGACCTTGGGTTTGTTTCTTGTGATCTTCAAGTTAGGCAGTATTGATCACTGTGGCTTGCTTTACTTCCAAAATCTCTCTTTTAAATTCCTCCCCCTCCAGACCTGTTTCTTTGGCCTGAGGGGGAAAATGAACTTTTAAAGCATGCAGACCTCAAATGTTTGGCTAACCTGAAAAGGTGCCCGTCACACTGTGGAAGATGGTCAACCCCAAACCTACAGCTATCCCAAGGACAGAACTGACAGCTGTAGGAGCTAACAGCTTACACCTTGCTGGGGAACAAATAGTGGGGAGCATATGTTGAAATACATTTTATCATCAGGGAATGAAAGTTTCCAATCAATATCAGAAGATGTTAGCACACATCTCTATGGAAAATGTGGCTCTATAATGGCATGAAATCGTTCTCAGATCTAAAATAGTTTTTCAATATGCTGGTGATGATGTTTAAATACCTTAACATTTTGGGACTCCAAAATCTGAAGGAGTACCTCTTCATCTATGCACCTGCCTGAGCACTGAGATCTGCTGGAGGGTATTTTCCCCCTGTGTTGTGAACAGAATTGGGCTATGTTTGCTGGGGTGTGGCAACTGTACAAGGCTCCCTCCACACATTTGGAAGGCCCAACCTGTGCTGACAGTTGCCTCTTGTGCCTTTAGGGTATTTAGAATGGCTCTATTGAACCACAATCAACTAATTTCTGGTAACTTTTGTATAACAAAACAGAAACATGTTTTGTCATATCCGAAAGGCCCCAGATCCCATCTGATCTTGAAAGCTGAGCAAACAAACAAACAGCTTCATTTATATACTGCTTCATGCCGCCCAAGGAGTGTCTAAGTGGTTTACAACTGTAAGCTACTTGCCCCCAACAATCTGGGTACTACTAGGACAGGAGACCACCAATGAATGCCAGATCAGGGCCACATCAACCACATGCCATGGCCCCGATGTGGCCTTTCCCAGGGCATGAAAAGGAGCTGCAAAAAGTGGGTTGTTTTTTTTTTTGAGCCCTGGAAAGGATATGATAACTGCAGTGCTGCAGCTATATAGTGCTCCTTTGGTGCTGCATTGTGTGGATAAAATGCCGGAGGAGTGCTGTGATGGCACATGCCATGTGGTGTGGCACGTGGCATCATGGTGCCCTAGGGTAGAGCTGGGGCATGTGTCATGTAGACGCTATGCCCCGACTCCATCCCCAGGCTGTCCCAAAGTACCAATCTGGACAGGGACTAAGATAAATGTAAATCAGGTATTTTGATTTAAACACTTATCAGTGTTTTATAGAATTGGACTGAGATCTATCAGTGTATCTGTCATTACCACTGAATTTCCCAGAAAATTCTAGAAAAGCAAACTTCAATTTGTTGCCAAACAAGTGAACAACGAAGTTAAGCTATACTGATTTATTTATAGTATATGTACAATCTGATTACAAAAATAATCTATAAATGTTGCCATATTCAGACAGATTTTTAATATTGTCTAAGTTTCTTCAATATTTAAATTGTTGAACTACTCCTTATTGTCTTAATTAGATTGTATTCATATGCCATGCTGGTTTGATAAATAAACAAACATGTTTAAAATATTTAAAATGACATCAGTTGCAACATGCACAAAATCTTGAAACTGTGGTCTAGGGTTGTTGGGTGGAACAGAGAAACAAATTTAGTACCACTTTTAGATATCACAAATGAATCCTGTTTATCACTTAATTAGACCACAATGTTGATTTATGAATTTCAGTAGCTTCAGACATATCTTCACATCTCCACCTTTTTCTTAAAAAAGAGAAAACACCAACTTCAAAGTATTTCACTGCTCTTGCTTGTTCTGTTTCTGCTCTGGAGCTCTGACTTTTTCCATGGAAACTGATAGTCACTGCTCAGAGTAGGAGCCATTAGTCAGAAATTTACCATGAAACTAGGCAATCCTAATGATGACTGACATCTAATTTGTCAAGGGAAATCTGAATCAATTGCAGTTCAAAGGGCTGGAGGGAGGGAGGAAACCAGGTACTGTATCTGTAGAATTAGAACATTTTCCTGCTTTGAGCTCAATTGGATAACCTTCCATATCACTTCAGAAAATGATCAGAAAGTATTTTCAAAATATTAATGAAGAAATATAATGTATTTGTTAAAACAAGCTTTTTTTTTGTTCAGTGGTGCTATTTTTCTTCATTAAAGAAGGAAGATTTTCCAAATCTGCATCATTCAGCTGTTGACAAATTTCACAGGACCATTCCCAGAGGGAGCCTAGCTCAATGGAGTTTAATAAATATTAAATTAAATATGGCTTTAAAGCGTGCCTTCTTCTTCTTTTTTTTTGGTACTTGTCTAACGTATGACAAAGTTCTATGATGTAGTTAAATTACATTCACAAAGTCTTGTGAAAAGTTTTAAAACAGCTTCTTTTGTTCCCACATTTAGAGAAGGAGAGTGGTGGGGGGAGTAATGCATGCAGCCTAGAAACACAAAGTTACTAGCAAGGGGAGAGGGGATTTTCAACAGCACTTGCTTTGTAATACTGAAATAAAATATGAAGCTGAGCTGACAATTTCCTGAAACACCCTTAAAAATACATTTATTTGAATTTGCGTAAAGTCAAAATTCTTATGCTCTGTGCATCTCCTGTGGGACCTGGAACCATCCAACCTTTTTGATGGCTCACATCAGCAAAAGGATGAATTTCTCAAATAAAGATGGTATAATGTTTGACTGAAGTTGGGGAGAGAGGAATTGGCATTGCACTCCTATATATGTCTTCTTAGATGTCTGCCCCACAAAGTTTAATGGGTCTTATTCCAGGATAAGTTGATATAGAGGATTGCAGCCTCAACGTCCTGCCTTAAAGATCCTATAAAGAAGCAGATTGGGAAATCAAGGTGCTATGGCAAGACATGTGTCAAATAGTGGTGGAGTACAATCTAGGTAATAACATCATATTTGTATTATACAGTAGTCAGGGACAAATAAATACTGATGGAGAAAGTGTACAAAGTTTGTTTTTTTAGTCCACTAATGAATGGACAGGTGGGCAAACACTTTGTGGGTCACTGCAAGTGAAAGGTTTTCAAAAACCCTGTGATAAAAATGTAAAGAAGTGGTAAAAATCAGACAAGTTTGCTTTGAAGACTGGTTGCAACCCTACAGCCATGCCAATGTATTCCCCTAAAAGAAACACACAGGATGATGGGCACATAAGCTATTAGATTTATGGATGGATGTTTCTATAAATGAACTTAAAGAGAGCTGGCCAAACCTCAGTAAGCATTTTAAGAGCAGTAAGATTACAGATATACTTTTGGGAAGAATCAGGATAGCAGTTGTTCATAATTCTACTATTTTGCCACTACATGGGCCAAACATTTACAACACGGTGAAAGATCAGCCACAGTAGGACCAAATGAAGTTCTTGGGAGATATTTGAAAACTACAGCAGCACACCTGAAATGTCCTTTATTGTGTACTTTTCACAGGGGTGTGTGGTGGGGTGGGGTGGGAGAACACAGAAAAGAACCTCTGTTGCCATAAGTGAGAAATCTTTGGTCCTCCATAAAATATAGGGGATCAAAGATTCTCCACCTTTTATCTAAGTCATTAGGTTAATAGAAATGGGTGGAAATAGCTCTCGAGTTATCCTGCCCTCAGACTATTTCGATATAAACTCCTCTGAGATCTGGTTAGCTTTTTCCTCTTCTCACCTATAAGTACAACTAAAAGTAAAGGAATGACATAAGGTGGTATTTTGGACCCCAGATCTTTCTGACAGAAAAGCTCCTGTTTCCTAATGGGCTAAACTGTACCCTTGTGCCAGAAAATGCATACATATAGATCCCATCACTCCCGAAATAATTATCACTATTTTTTCCAAACAGTTTTTAACTCCTATGAGGATACTGTAGAGAATCTTCCCATAAAAAATTGTGCTAAAACTACTATCAGTGTCAAGTGCTGATCTTCTCTTGCCAACCTTTAAAAAAAAATCCTAGGAATCTGTTATATATGGAACCAAATTGTATGTGTTGCTTCAAATAGCTAAATAATTTCAATATAATGATGCTTGGTTCTCTCACATGGTATCTGTACAGAGGAAAAGAAACATTTCCACTTCATTCCCACACTGAAATGTTCAGATGATGCACGGGGCCAACAATGGGTGGAACACAGGCCCAATCCATGTTCCAGGGCAATTCTTCAGAGTAAAAAGAGTTCCCTTTCACTCTAGATCAGGGAGAAAAAATCCAACGAATCCCCTAAGTGTGCAGACTGTGTACTGGTACAGGGACGGGGAAGGAGTGTCAGTTGGTAGACAGGCTTTCACTTTTACATTCACATGGTTCATCTGGTGTCGCTCCTTTTGCTGATGTACAAATTGATCACACAAATGCACAATACTATCAAGCTCAACAGGATGGCTGTTGCTCCCCTATTAGGGAGAGGAGTATGCTGGAGAGTGTGTGGATTGTGCTGCTAGTCTTGGCCTTGTGGGTGCTGGTTGTGCAGAAAGCTTATCCTCCCTGTGGATCTGGAAGCCCCAGTAGAAAGCTGGGTTTTCTTGTCAGTATGGACATAGCTCTGGTCTTTCTTTAATTTAAAAAAAGAAAAGAAAAGATAAATGACACTAATTCAGAAGCATAACCCACTCCAGCTACTCAGCTTTGTTGTTGTTGTGTGACTTCACGTCATTTCCGACTTATGGCGACCCTATAATGGGTTTTTTTGGGGGCAGGATTTGTTCAAAGGCGGTTTGCCATTGCCTTCCCCTGAAGCTGAAAGCATGTGGCTTCCCCAAGGTCACCCAGTGGGTTCAGAATAAAAGACTACTGCAATTTTTAAGTACCACTGGTTTATCATAAAAACTCACCATAGGAAACAACTCAATAGTTTCCCCTGTCAATTTCACTTGCACTTAACAATTAGATTGCTGGGGAAATACTCTCCTGATTTGGGATTGACTTATATTATAAATGTTTAAACGTGGCCTGGAATTTGCAGGTTTTGTTCACTTCAGAATCAGACAAGTGGCAAATGTAGAAGTTAATACCTACAGTGTGAACCAGCCATGGTGGTGGGGTATATTTTGTAACAGACAGAGAGATACCTATAATACAGGACACATATTTCTCTCAGCATGCAAAAACTTTGCAATTACTTTTTGGTATGTGTATATATGTTTTGGAAAAATAAACAACTAAAAGTATTCTGATAGAGATACAGTCTGCTGAGTTCTATGATACTTAATGCCAGCCGGGAAGATGGAATTGAAAATAGAATCTATCGATCTCTCTTTGTAAATAAAAGGAAGTTTTTATTAGTATCTGGGATTCAAACTGTATGAAGACCTCAGATTTTTTTGTGTAAAAAAAGGAGGACACCTTATTCTTAAAGGAAAAAATAAGGTGTATTTAGTGAGCAGCAATAAATCTAGATATTTAATTACATTTAAGCAGCACCACACAGAGTAAAAGCCACAAAACCATAGAAAAACAAG
The DNA here is from genome assembly GCA_034509955.1 of Urosaurus nigricauda. Classification (NCBI taxonomy): domain Eukaryota; kingdom Metazoa; phylum Chordata; class Lepidosauria; order Squamata; family Phrynosomatidae; genus Urosaurus; species Urosaurus nigricauda. The sequence continues at coordinate 109,679,785 of JAOEGL010000002.1, read as the reverse complement.
ATTGGTTGATTTTGAACTTAAATTCTATCCTTTCCTATCCCGAAAACATATAAACACAGTGGGCACTATCTGCTAGGTTTTGGTTCCAGGACCCCATATGGATACCAAACTCCATGGATGTTCAGTCAAACAATGATAAAATGGTGTCCCTTATATAAAATGGCAAAATCAAGGAAGGTTTGCTTTTTTGGAATGTACCAGTATATATTTTAAAAATATTTTCAAGTAATGGATGCTTGAATCTGTGTACAGTGGTCCCCCGGGATACGAATCCCCCGCCTAACGAAAATCCCGGGATACGAAAACGCCGGGGCCAGAAAAACGGCCCCGGCTTACGAATGTATCCCCGGGATATGGAAAAAAAAATTTCCCGCGGACTCACCAGAAGCCGGGTCGAGCTGTCCCTTCCCTTCTGAGGTCTGCTCGCTGGCAGAGGGGAAGGGACAGCTCAAGCCTGGTGGAGCCGTCTGCTAGCTGGCGGTGGGGAAGGGACAGCTAAAGCCTAGTGGAGCCGTCTGCTAGCTGGCGGTGGGGAAGGGACAGCTCAAGCCTAGTGGAGCCGTCTGCTAGCTGGCGGTGGGGAAGGGACAGCTCAAGCCTAGTGGAGCCGTCTGCTTGCTGGCGGTGGGGAAGGGACAGCTCAAGCCTAGTGGAGCCGTCTGCTAGCTGGCGGTGGGGAAGGGACAGCTCAAGCCTAGTGGAGCCGTCTGCTAGCTGGCGGTGGGGAAGGGACAGCTCAAGCCTAGTGGAGCCGTCTGCTAGCTGGCGGTGGGGAAGGGACAGCTCAAGCCTAGTGGAGCCGTCTGCTCGCTGGCGGTGGGGAAGGGACAGCTCAAGCCTAGTGGAGCCGTCTGCTCGCTGGCGGTGGGGAAGGGACAGCTCAAGCCTAGTGGAGCCGTCTGCTCGCTGGCGGTGGGGAAGGGACAGCTCAAGCCTAGTGGAGCCGTCTGCTCGCTGGCGGTGGGGAAGGGACAGCTCAAGCCTAGTGGAGCCGTCCCTTCCCTTCTGAGGTCTGTGAATGGCTTTGGCAACTTTGGTTCTTTGGTGCTTTGCAAATTGGGCTGAGACAGTGTTCAGAGTGCATTGCCTTGCAGTTCGAAAGGTTTCTGGGGTTCTGTTCTGCTTCCAATGTGTCCTTGGCCCTTGGAAAGGCCTGTGGATTGAATGGCTTTGGCAACTTTGGTTCTTTGGTGCTTTGCAAATTGGGCTGAGAGAGTGTTCAGACTGCATTGCCTTGCAGTTCCAAAGGTTTCTGGGGTTCTGTTCTGCTTCCAATGTGTCCTTGGCCCTTGGAAAGGCCTGTGGATTGAATGGCTTTGGCAACTTTGGTTCTTTGGTGCTTTGCAAATTGGGCTGAGAGAGTGTTCAGAGTGCATTGCCTTGCAGTTTGAAAGGTTTCTGGGGTTCTGTTCTGCTTCCAATGTGTCCATGGGCCTTTTAAAGGCCTGTGGATTGAATGGCTCTGGCAACTTTGCTTCTTTGCTTCTTTGCAAATCTTTTTTTTTTATTCTTTAGATTGGCCCTGCAAGTCATTCTTAACTTCTTTAGTGCCTTAGGCAAGTTTCTATTAGAGTGTATTGTAGGGTACTTAAGGAAATAGGCCTCTATTGTAACCTTCCATTGACTTGCAGGGTCAATCTGGGGTCATGGAACGGATTAGTCATTTTCAATGGGAAATAGGCCCGGGTTACGAAATTTTCGGCTTACGAAAAAGGTGCTGGAACGAATTAATTTCGTAACCCGGGGGACCACTGTATAAAAAAAAAATCCATGGAGGTGGAGGGACTGTATCACCTAGAAAATAATTTCATTTATTTATTTAAAGAATTTATACTCTGCCTTTCCAAAAAAAGGCTCCCAAGAGCAGCTTACAGGTAATTAATTCAACTGTCCCTGCCCTCAGGCTCATAATCAACTTGTAAGTAAAGTAAGTAAGTAAAAAATTTTATTCGGTCATTGACCAATAGTCACGAAATTATAACAACACATAGTTACAAAATTACAGTAAAAATTTGCGGGTTTCTGCCCACAATTATAAATAGTGCCATGCACCCTTATACAATCATTTGAATCATAATGAAATCCTTATCTCTTCAACTAATTCAGGCAATCCGGTACTATAATCAACTTAATATACAAGTGAAAAGGGATGGGGAGGAAGCAGGAAATAACATAATTCAGGCTTATTTGTCTAATTAGATCTGATGCCTGAAATATCCACCAGCCCCAATCCTGAACCTTGAATTTGTCAAAGCAGAAGCTTTTACTCTCAAGATTACCATGGAATGCAACCATTTTTATAAAGTAAGATCCTTTCTGGATGGGGAGGAGGTTATGCAGCCACCACTCTACAGTTCTGAGCTGTGTTTTTGGTCCCCTAAAGCTCCCCAAAACATGGATCCCGAAGCTGTTGCTTAGCACAGAAGTGAGCATCTTCACAGAGTTCATGACTGGGGTACCTTCTCTCCATTTCCCACCCATGGGATACACTCATCCTTTTCTTTAAAAATGAAAGTGACTATTATTTCACTTCCCAATTTTGGCTCAAAAAAGTTTGAGGATCCAAAATGAAGTTTAAAATAGAGACTCCTGGCAGAAAAGTGTGACTTTCAATTTTTAAGTCTCTTTCTCACTCTCTAAGAATGGGTATCCTTGACTGAGGAACTCACCAGTCTATGGGCTGTAAAATCATCACTTGGTTTGGCATTATAGGAAGATGATGAGACTATGCTTAGGCTGCACATGCTCCCATATTTTTCTTCAGCATAGCCACCAGAATTGAGAAGCTTTTCCTTTAATATTAGATGAAGTTCAGCTTGTGAGAACCTGAACACAACTGAGAAGCGTCAGTTTTCATATTTGATGAACTACAGTTTGTCAAAATTTAGACAAACTATAGTGACTCTTAACAGATTGTTGAGAACAATCAACTTCAAAATAGAGTTGACAATGCTGGCATGTTGCTTTGAACCACAATTAAAATTATTTGCTGTGTACAATTCATTTAACACATAGAACTGTACTTCATCTAAAATGGAAGTAGAAGTTTCCAATGTCTGCTCCTAAAATACCAGTACACCAAAAGATGGGGAGAATATAAACCCAAGGCTTACATAGATGCAGTCTAGCTTTTTGTCCAGATCAGAGCACAGAGTATATCTACACAGGTCACCCATATAGAACTTCTTTTTCCTCATGATTTCAGCCTCCACCCATTCTGCTCAAGAATTTTAGGTTTTTGATATTGATCCTGTTTTTATGTGCCATGTTTTAACTCATTGTTAATTTAATCTTATTTTAAGGGGTGGGTGGTTGGGATGGGGCAGTTTCTATTTTAACTGTTTCTGTTTTACATTTGTTGTAACCCGCCCCAATTGCCTGTTCAGAGGGGCGGGCTATAAATAATAATAATAATAATAATAATTCATACATCAGTGCCCGTGGGGGATTTGTTGGATTTGCTGCATTTGCAGGTCCCTGAACAAGCAAACTTCAAATTCATTCATTTACACAATTTTGGTTAATGTCTACTGTACATTACAGCACACTCTCAAAGCAAGCAATAGTACAGTTGGTCCCCCATAAACATGAATCCAACCATGCACAGCTTGATTTTTTTTTTTTTTAGCAATTCCAAAAAGTAATCTTCATTTTGTCATTTTATATAAGGGACACCATTTTACTATGCCATTGTACAGAAGGGGCCTTGAGCATCCACCAACTGTGGTATCCATGTGGAACCCTGCAACCAAATCCCAGTAGACATCAAGGGCCCACTGCATTTTACATTCCATCCAATCCTAGACATCTGAACTTCAATACAGTCCAAATGAACCTCATATGACACTTGAATAAATCAGAGCAAGGCTGAGTTTCTTATACCTCAAATGTTGATTGTATGTTTAAATTAACTCAAACTCAGCTGATTCAAAGTTTGCTTGAATGCAAAGCAGAAGGTAAAATAGAAAGACACCTGAGAGAGCTGCACTAACCAACACTATACAGAAACCGTGTAGAACATCAAATACGCATAGCCACTTACCCAGCCATACCAAAATACATTAGTGGCAAGTGCCATCACTGGAAATCAGGTATTGCAAACATCTGAGGCATTTGATTCTGGGGCTGGGATTTTTAAACCATTTTAGTTAAGAGTGGATGCGTATATGTGTGTGCATACACATCTGAAAGAACATACACATATACATAAATTGGCTGACAGCTTGTGCTTAGTTTCTGCCTTAGAGACTTGTGCTAAGTCTCTAAAGGGGAAAGATCAACCTAATTGGTCTGCCAGAAACCTTCTGGTTGGGGATAAAATAATCCCTAAGAGATACAGGGAACATGATGGCTCTGGCAAAAGTACAAGCAGACGTAAGAGTGCAAAGCAGAAGACAAATGCTATGATCTGTAGTGCGAAAGTTCAATTCTGCTTTAATGTCAATTTTGGATAGTCAATGTTGGTGCTTTAGGTGTGACCTAGGTACCTTAGTGATCCGGTGACAAGGGGTGGAAATTTCAATTTCATTTCCTTTCAATTGGCAAAGTAACTGAAAAACTTTAAAAAAAAAATCCTTTGTAGAAAAAAACCCACTGGCAAATGAACATTCATGACCAACAGGGGCTTGTCATAGTAGCCAGGAAGGCAAAACTTTTTGTTGCTTATTGCTTCAGACTTAATTAATCACTGGCAGATAAAAACTAGCAACTAGTTTAGTTGGGTTAGGATTAGGAAGCTTCCCATACACAAGGGGGAGGGACGGCAGAAACTATTATTCTTCTGTAGTTGTTATAAATGTTTTTTTAAAAAAATAAGACTATTTTCATTTAAATTTCTGTTAAATGGGTGTGTGAGAGTTTCCATGGTTTACATTAAAAAGAGAAATAGTTCTTAGTTTTTTGTGGCGTTTTCGGGCTATGTGATCATGTTCTAGAAGAGTTCCTTTCTGACGTTTCGCCAGCATCTGTGGCTGGCATCTTTCTCTGAAGATGCCAGCCACAGATGCTGGCGAAATGTCAGAAAGGAACTCTTCTAGAACATGGCCACATAGCCTGAAAGTGCCACAAAAAACTATGGATGCTGGCCATGAAAGCTTTCAACTCCACATTAGAAATAGTTCTAATCAGGGAGGAAGAAGTCAGGGTGACCTTCACGGAAATGAAGCTAAATTAGGGAAAGGGGCAGAGATAGGAGGAGGTAGGGGGGCAGTTTCAAACGCTGCATGCAGAACACTTTTAGCAAGAACCAAGAACATGATTCCCAAACATGTGAAAGGAAAGAAGAGCAATTCCAATTGCATAGCATTTTTAGATACAATGATCTTTTTGTAGGAGAAAAGCCTTGTGCGCTAAACATGAATACCAGAGGATAACTGAAAAAATGATTTGAAGAAAAAGGATGAAGGACAGCATGGTGAGGGACGTCCCTTTGACCTTGCAATGAACTTATTCCATAATTGTATTGGATGAGATCATATCAGAATGCAAGCTGAGACCTGCATTTCTCTGCTGATCCACCTGTGTGCATGTGAGAAAGCAAGTACATACATACACAAACACACACACTGAGATCTACTGAGCTTCCCATCCATTTCAAAGGCTGTCTTTCCGAGTTGACATTTTTAATAATCTTTTCTGATGCAGTCATAAAGCACAAATAAAACTAAAGAACTCAATATCCTTTTTTAAAAAAAGCTTTTTTTCCCTAGGAAGGCTAACTCTAAAGCACAACAGCTGTCTAGTGGAAGCAGCTGCCTCCTTACTGTCACTGTGAGCTGAAAGGCTTGGCATGTCTTGGCAATGCGATGAGGACCAAAATCCTGTAGTTGTATACACTAATGGTTTAAAAATGTTTGCTTAGCCACTTCCTTATGTAAAGAGCTAATGCTTACCAAAAAATGAAAGAAAGAGAAGAAGGTAAAAAAACCCAAAAACCCCTATGTGGTACCTAGCAGAGACTTCTTAGCAGACCCACAAAACAGGATATAAACTGCTGTAATAATTTATGCCCGCATTCTTATAGCAGCAATTTTTTTAAAAAAAATCCTACAAACTAACAAATTCGAAGTTTCTATATTAGGTAACTGATTGGCTTAAACATTTTTCTTTCTCTGTTTTAATTATGTGAATTAGCCACATACTGGATGTGTTTTACCCATGGTTAAAATAGTGTAGCATTGTAGTATAGTAGATTTAGCCATGATAAAAAATACTTTTAAAATCCATTTTGAATTAAAGACAACACCCTTACAATCCCTGTTAAGTAACAATATCAGTAAATGGAAAGTATCTTTTTCTACAGTGTTAAGAAGGAAAATTACTCAATCATTTCTTAATCCCCTCAATTAAGATTGCTGAGAAACAGCTGACAACTGAACTATAGTTGTATAAATTTGGAAGATCATAACACTAGCCGTTCAGCACAGGGAATAAAAAATTATTCTGAAATCTCTTCCTGGACAAATATTACATTTAGACCATGTTACCTTACTAGGCTGGCAGATTATGATTTAATTTCAAAAAGCTAGGGCATATAGTATGGAACATACAAAGGTTGGCCTTTATTCCCTTTTTAGAGGAATACAGAAGAAGCGACAAATATAACTTGGGTTTTGGTATGTGCTGCTCTTGGAGCACCCTCTGGTGGCCAGAAAAAGGTGCCAAAGGAGCTGCAACACGAAAAGATTATGCGATAGCACTTCTTCACTTGCAGTCTGGCTATCTCTATTCTTTAGAGATCTTACTTATAATTTTATGCTATATGAATTGTTTCATATCAGGAGGCCAGCTGCCAATTCATTTCCTGTCCTGCCAGCTGAAGTGATGCTTAACATTTTTACTCTTGTACATGCCTGGAAATGGTGGGCAGCATTCAATGATAACACACTGGGTCAAATCTTAAAACCTGGCTCTTTTAGAATCATACATGCCATTGTATACCTTTATTACCACGTATGGATGTGAGAGCTGGATGTAAGAAACAAGATAGGAAGAAAATCAATTCATTCAAGATGTGGTGCTGGAGAAGAATGCTGAGTATCCCATGGACAGCCAAAAAGACAAACAAATGAGTCCTAGAGAAGATCAAGTCAGAAATCTCTCTGGAAGCCAAGATGACAAAATCTAGGCTCTCGTACTTCAGGCATGTCATGTAAAGGTATGGCTCACTGGAAAAAACAATAATGCTAGGAAAGGTAGAGGGAAGGAGCTTATCGCACAGCAAAAAAAAGCAACTTACTGCTCCCGAATTCAAGTCAAATTCAGGCTTTCCCCTGGTTTTATCGCATGGCTTTTGCCCCCAAAAGCCATCCGGGTACAGCCTGAATCCATGATAGGTACCTGAACCTGCTTCAGCAGCCATTTTTCAAAGCTGGAAAGCTCCTGACTTTGAAAAATGGCCACCAAAGCGAGTTCAGGGACCAGTATTGGAGCCATGCTGTAAACGGATGACGGTTTGGGGGGCAAAAGCCATGTGATAAAACCAAGGAGCAGCCCTAATTTGGCTTGAATTCAGGATCAGTAAGTCACTTTATTTTGCTGTGCCCTAAGCTCCAAAGACTGCATGCTAGATGGATGGACTCTATTAAGGACATCGTGGGTATGAGTTTACAGGAACTAAGGGGAAGAGTGGAGGACAGGGAGTCTTGGAGATATCTCATCCACAGATTGCCATGAGTCGAGATCAACTCAAGGGCAAAACAACAACAACAACAACAACAACAAAAATCTAACAGAGGGGACAGACATACCATGGTACCATTGGTAAATTCAGTAGGGCCATTGAGCTTGAAACTCACTTTCCAGTAAGAAACCTGGTTCTATAACTTAAATGCTAATGCAGCTCTGCAGATAAACCCACAAACATGTTACTGGCCCATTTGCTGAAACAACCTGTTCTTTCAGAGACAGGAAAAGTGCTACCCAAAGGATATTTGTGCCCCCCAAATTCTTTCTTTCAGCACCATGTTCTTCTCAAGACCCCTCTCCCCACCCTTCAATTCCCTCCTTTTAATATGTGTGTATGTATGTATGTATGTATGGAGAGAGAGAAAGAGAGAGAGAAAGTAAAAAGTGACCCAAAAATGCTCCAAAATGCCACATAGTAGTGTGATACATTGAAACCCACCCCATCCCCTGAGGTCTAAAAACTTAATTTCAGTGCCAAAAACTAGCCAAAATCTGTCTAGTTACCCGGAAATTTAAATCAGAATTGATTTATGACCACTTCTGGCTTTCACTTTCAACTGAAAATGCAGCTGTCTGGTCTGTTGTGTAGATGAACATCAGTTCCCACTCCATTTCTCCATTCTAACCTGTAGGGAAAAGCCCTTTTCCCTTCAGTTTTCCTGCTTGGCTGTCTGGAGGCAATTGTTACTAGTCACGTAACTACCTTGAGAGTCTGCTCAAATGTGGTTTTAACTTTGGCCATTCACAAACATTATAATTTTCATGTTATCTTTACAGAAATGGTAGGACGTAAATAGTGGAAATGATAGACTGACATGCTTAGAAGTGTTATAATATTCATTAATTTCAGTGGCTATAGGCTAAGCATATCGAAGAATGATCAACAGTACTGAAAACAACATCCATTCTAGTACAATAGTGTTCCCTTTGAAATGCATTCTACAGGGGGAAAAAATGTAAGAATATAGATATTTATATTTATAAAATATTCCCATAGGAATCAAGGTATGCACAAAGGCAGTGATAAAGAAGAGACCCATTGCTACTTTTCTATTGTTTGCTCCTTTACAGATCACTTTGGGAAATGGTGGCCTTCTGCCCATATGAAAGCAAGAAATAATTACAACTATACAACACTGAAAATATTTTTAAAAAACAAACACAACTGGAGCCCACCATGCAGAACATTCCATGAGGAGAGAATCTCTGTTTGTATTAACTAGTTCTTATCATCCTGTAAAGAGGAATATGAAGCAAGGCTTCAGACTTCATTTTAATGCCATTTTTTGCTCCCATTATTTTATGGAGAAGCTAGCTGTTTCACAAAAGCACAAAATGCACTGCCAACTGCAGAAAAAAATAAATTAGGGTTAAACAAAAAAATACATGTTTTTTGTATTGCCTGAATGACTCATATAAACTACTGACACTCAGTTTGCCTTCTTGTATCGTAACGGAACATGATAAGGTATCAGCACTGTTAAGGTTGCATTCAGTCTTGTTTCTTTTGGAACATTAACAGAAAAACAATTTGCTAAGAATTCATAGTATTTCCAGATCATTCAAGTACTTGTTTCTTTGGAGTTGTACTGTTTGTTGTCAGTACCTGCCAGAAGAGACCGAATCTAGTTCTTTTAAATGGCTAAGGTGGTACTAGATTTTGAAAATGCCAGAGGATAAGGTTGCGTCTTTTCCAAAAAAATGGCTTCATTCTGGAATTGTTTGGCTAGCAGTTTTTTTTTTTTTTAATAAACAAGGACCTGTTGATGTGTGTGTTTGTTAGGTTATCCCCTCTGAGGTGATGTATGGAATTCTTTGGAATACTTTGACCACATACAGCTAATAGAAATATTAAGGTATTTCTCCCTTTTGATGAGTTTCCTCCTTTTTGAGTAGACCCAGAAGAAACCATGCATGAAATATTAGACTGCAAGCACTATTAGTCATCTCTGATTTAAAATTCTTACAGAGCCAACAACCTTTAATTTTTTTTTACACCAGACACAAAATATGCTCTGCCTCTCTCTCCTATCAATATTTGCTCAATTCCAGAATAGTTTCTCTGCCTATTGCATAAGGACTATATCTCTGTACACAGATACTGTTGACTGTACAACTGGGCTGAAGCAGTACTGGTATGTCTTTTATTTGCATTCCAATGGCTATAATAGAGTAGCTCTTGTCATTTCCAGGCAAAAGATGGTTGAACAGCGACTGCAGTTAGTTCACACAAGATGACTATATTCAAATACTTGGGGGAAGATTAATTATCAAATTGTTCTTTAAATTTTTCATGACATATTTGAAGCCATTCATGCATTACATCTAGGTTAAAGGGTTTTATTTTCTTTCCTTTCCTCAAACAAAATACAATAGGCATGCCAGACCATGTAAATATTGTTACTTGGGGGGGAGAGGGGACCCTGAAGAGATATATTTGTTGTTCAGTTCAAAAGATTTTTTTCCTACTTGTTAGCCATGTCTTATTTCAAAATATGGTAAGTTTTATCTATGATCATTCACAGCTTTACCTCTCTATGCTAGATCAGTTTTTCTCTATATAAAATGGCACACTGGTTTGCCTGGCTTTAATCAGAAATGTCTACCTATTAGTTATAACCAAAATGATACAAAGATAGAGAGACAAGGTTGTAATCTCACCCCTGAAATCTCCTGTTCCTCTTTCATGGTCAACATAATAATTGCTACACAAGACTACTAACAGGGCAGGCTTGCAAACTGTACAATTCTTGTTTAAACAGCACTTGTAAAACCAAAAATCCCCAGATAGGTAATATTATCTAACCCATCAGGATAATTTTCTCTAATTTGTTGTAACACATCAGGCAGATGATGGTCACAGGTGTGTACCCATACTGATCAGATACAAACAAGCCTGAGATATACATGTGACAGAAGATGTTCTCAAAGTTGTCTTCCAATTGTACATCTTCCAAAAAGACATATACAGTGGTCCCCTGGTTTACGAAATTAATTCGTTCCAGCACCCCTTTCTTAAACTGAAAAGTTCGTAAACCGGGGCCCCTTAAACCAGCCCCCGCATCATTTGAATTTCCCGCCTCTTTCTTTTCGTAAACCGGGGTTTTTTCCGTAAACCGGGGCCATTTTTCCGGTCTCGGCTCTTTCGTAGACCGGGGTTTTCGTAGGCCGGGGTATTCGTAAACCGGGGGACCACTGTATACTGTTAGCTACCCTATTTTTTCATTATCAGCATAAATCCAATTTAGACCAATCCAGAGTAGTCATAGTGAATGTACGTAACATATGAAACTGCTGACTTACAACTTCTCCTTAATTGTTGGTCTATTCTAACTGAAACTAAATATTTGAATGGGACACAGGCAAGAGGTTCTGTGAAAAACCTAGAGAGACAGGCAGCTGCTCAACATTTGCAAATTTGTTCCTTCTAAGTCCACTACAACACTGTCCATACTAATGTCCATTTTAGCCTCATTTTGGCACTTAATGGGTAGGGTGGAGTGGTTTGAGCATTGGAGACCAGAGTTGGAATCCCAACTCGACCATGAAACCCACTGGGCGACCTTGAGCCATACTCTCTCAGCCTCAGAGGATGGCAATGTCAACCCCCCCTCTGAAGAAACCTGCCAAGATAACCCCATGATAAGTTTGCCTTAAGGTCGCCATAAGTTGGAAATGATTTGAAGGCACAAATCACAAACTGAACCACTTATGTCCCACTGACACCTACTGCACATCCTCCAACATTTTCCAGATGAAAGCCAGGACACATGTAGCCAAGCAACATCAGAGTGTGGTCAAGATGGCTAAAGTTATTAATGCTCAAGAACAGAAAAGATGGGAGAGGCTGCAGTAGTTGCCCTTTGCCTGAGCCTACCTCCTTTTCCCCCGCTGATGAGATGAGTGCAAAATACTTTTGCACTTGGAGCTCAATCTGTAGCAACTGCAATAAGCAGAGGACAAAGGGGAAAAGTGGGACAATTCAAAAGCTTCTGAAAAAGTGGGGCAGAGGATTGTGGTTTCTTCCAACTCTATGATTCTATGATCCTGTGAGTACTTGGGACTGTCCCTGGAAGGGATGTTAATGGAAGTTGCTGACTGTCCACTATATTGTTTTGGATACTTACAGTACAGTAGTTGCTAATTATTTATATTTGTTTTATATTTTATTACCTCTGTTTTAACTTACAGCAGTTATAACGACAGAGTCAGAACTGCATATATGAATAATGCCTTGGCACCTACTTCACCTTGGCTATCCTACTTCTTTGTTTTAAATACTGTATTATATAATCATGTATAAGTCTAGAAATTTTAGTCAAAAAATTGAGACAAAAGACCCGAGCTGACCTATCCATGGGTCAATATAAGATCTGTCGTAAACTCTTCTTTAAAAATGAACCATCTCTTGGTGACAGGCAAGAGCATAATCTCTCCTGGAAGCCCTGACTCCCCTCTATACTCTCACCCATCTAGCTTTTAGTGTGAGCATAAACAGTTATGCCTGCTGGTAGTTTGTAACTTCTTTGGCACTGTCTTCGCTTGCTTCATTCTTTAGATTCTTTGTTACATGCCCCTTATCAATGGGTCATTTAAAAATCCATAATTTTGGCCCCAACACCTGCCCCCAACTTACACATGAAGTTGACTTATAGTCGAGTATATACAGTATGCATTACTATTAGCAATGTAATTTTGTTATGTGAACACAACAACTAACAATAAGTAATTAAAAGTGATACCAAAAAACAAACAAACACCCCTCAAATCTATGAGAGTGTGTATAGTCTATCTTTCTGCCTGTCAAGTTCCTGGAGCCTTTGGGACAGTCATGGCCCTTTTACTCCACAGCAACGGTGGTTCTTCTGGGGTTGCAAAACCAAACTAAATTGTTTCTAAATGGCTCAGATATAAAATCAGGGCTAACCCCACAATAAAGGACCCCAGTGAAGTAATAGGTGCCATGACATGCTGAGTCAACAGAACAGGAATGGCTATAGTATTACAAGTGGGAAAGTTGTCACTGGGGTACCATGTCACAAACATACCACTTCCCAGACTCTGTACATTCACTTCTCCTATAGCAGAGGTGTCTTTTCCTCATGAGCACTGACTTTCCCCAATCTCCTTAGAATGCCAAACACAAAAGTGCATTGCCTCTGCATCATCAAGCTTCCAGGTGTAGTGATTCCCCCTTTAAACAGGCTGCAGAGCCCTCAGCATTGTACAACATTAAAAAAAACCACAAAACCCCCAACAACTTATTTTTCAAAACCTTCAAGGGAGATGAAGGTTTAACAGCTGCAAAAAACAGCCTTGGGTTGCTGCATGTGGCCCTGGGGTTACACTTAGCTCATCTGTCATATAGCTCCTTGCATCTTAAATGCTCCATGATAATGTAATTCTAGGAAACATTTCGACATCAAATATTGTTAAGAGCAGCTTCTTCTTTTCCTGTATGACTAGAGATCAAAATAGGGCCACTAATTCAATAATTCCTTTGTCTCTAATAAGTGGAAACATTAGCTTTCCACTACATTCACTATCAGAGTATGAAGTTTACATGGGATCTTCAATGTGGTATTACTGTGATGAAAAATAGATATTATAAATCTCTCATGAGGAACAAGGCCCAGATTTCTATATAGCTGCATCTTCTAACTTTAAAAGTCAGTTTTCTATATCTCTGCAATTAACCTCTTTCCAATATTTCTGTTATCACAGACCTGTATCATCTTACACAGGTCTGCCTCCCCAGCAGTGATCTTGGCTGAGTCATCCCTCTTCTAACATTTATGAATACTTGCTTAGCATTAGTCTACTGAATTAATTACAAGAGTAGAGACTGAGTGGATTTGGGGATACAAATTATTTAGATTCATCAATGTTCCTGGCTTAAATATCTTTCTATGGTGTTCCTGCCTTAAATATCTTTCTACATTTGCAGAGATTTTTGTAGTAGTAATGATCCAGACTGAAGTGCTTTCATTAAAAGGTTACAGAAGCCACATCATGATATTAAAGCTTTGCATGCATGACAACAAGGAGCTGGGGACTTTCCTAACTGAATCCAAGAGGTTTTACATGCAAAAGAGATGACCTATATTAGCAGCAGGAGGATAAGGGCTGAGTTTGTGTTCCTGTTCACTTTGTGGAAAAGAGGTTGACATTAGTGAAAGTGGCTGAAATGTGCAATAGAGCATGTGGAGGTGCTGGTTTCAGGAGCTATACTGTGGCCACACAGGCCATGACCAGGCAAACCAGAGCAAGAAGTGGATATGAAGTTGTGACAGAGTTTCTGCAGCTGTCTACCCTGGGAAGAAGGTATAAGATAATGATGATGATGATGATGATAAGTAGTAGTAGTAGTAGTAGCAGTCACCTTTCTCCTGGAAAGAGACCCAAGTCAGCTCATGGGTAAAATCAGTTAAAAGCTTTATATTAAAAATGTAAAAACAATTCAAAAAGTATCTTTCTAAAACAATATAAAATTTTATTAAACATACAAAAGTTAAAGAAAACTACACACACACACAAATAGAACACACACCCAGTATAACACATCCTCCTTGACAAAGATTATATATTAAAAGCCTGCTTGAATAAAGACATCTTTGCCTCCCGGAAAATAGAAAGCAGGGATGAGGCCAGCATAGCCTCCCATGGACAGGAGTTCCAAAGGGTGGGAGCAGCCACTGAGAAAGTTCTCTCTCTTGTCCTTACCAAGCATGCCTGTGATGGTGGCAGGACTGAGAAAAAGCCTTCTCCTGAAGACAGTAGGACCCTTGCAGGTTGGTTTTGAGGGGATACAGTCTTTCAGATAGTCTGGACATAGGTGATATAGGGCTTTATAGGTCATGACCCATAAGCTATTTCAACAAGGGAGTTATATGCTCCCTATAAGTCAGAATTCTGGCCACTCGCTCGAGTTTCTGAACTGTTTCCAAAGGCAGCCCCATGTAGAGTGTGTTACAGTACAATCAGCCTTCTCTATCCATGATTCTTTATCCACAGCTTGAAAATATTCCAAAAAGCAAACCTTAATTTTGCCATTTTATACAGGGGACACCATTTTATTACACAATTGTATATAACAGGACTTGAGCATCCATGGATTTTGGTATCCATGGGGGCAGGGCAGTGCTGGAAGCAAACCCAAGGGGATACCAAGGGCCCACTGTACTAAAAAGCTCACCTAACTATATCTTCTTAGCGTGTACATACCATAAGTAGATGTAGCCAAGGTTATTAGCTCATAATCCCCAACTCTGTTCAAATTATGGCTTCTGTGGTCTTCCCAAAGTTGGTGAACTATAAATTGTATCATTCCTGACTATTGGTCATGCTGGCTGAGGCTGATAAGAATTGGGGTCCAGGCTCTGGAAGGTCCTAGGTTTCCTTGCATTAAGGGTTTTATGGCAGTAATGAAACCTTTGACAGTGACTGCTCAGCTACTTACAAGTCATGGAGGGGATAAACAATCCAATCTTCTCTGATCTATGTCCTAAGAAGATGTAAATCTAAATGTTACTGTGATAGTAGAAAAGAGGGGCAGAAAATCTAGCAAAGCTGTAAAAAAGAAGTAACTCAGAGAAGTCAGGGATGTGAAAGAGAAAGTGAGAGGATGAATAGAATGAAAGCACATCACAAGAAAATGCTCAAGATAAGAAAGGATATTTACTTAATATTCACTTACAGCTCATAACGTAGGCAGTTCTTGAACTGAGGTAAAAATGCTGCTGTAGCTGTAGATTTTTTAAAAAATTGCAACTACCAGTACTTATTTTAGTTACATAGCACCTCTTTTCCTGTACAGGATCCAAGGTGGCTTATTCAAACATTAATATCTATAAGAATGAATCCAATAAATTTAACAATTAAAAAAAAACTCTCTTTATGCATGATGTTGTCATCTCTCTCCCTATTATCATTACAATAGTCCTTGTCAGCATTCCACATTAGAATATTCCTTGCCAATATATAACCAAACTCATAGCCTACCTTCAGTTGATTGTTTAAACTAGAGAAAATCCACTGAATCACTAGGTAAGTCACCAGTTATACAAATGCCATTGATTTAATGGGTCTGCTCTAGATGGAATTAGGAATTTTAGGCTTGAGTTTCCTCAACTTCAGAATAATACCTATTGAATCTTCCATCTTATGTCGTCTTAAAGAATCTTTTATTATTTTTCAGTATTTATTCATGTTGGACAGTGGTTTGATTTTTAGTCTTTCTCCCCTTTCAACAACTCTTAGACTATCTTTTGAACTTTATTCTCATTTGCCAGTTTGATATGACCCATGCAACACTGCTTATGAATTCATTTTATTGGGGATGAAATTATATTGAGAGCCTACACTAGCCAATGAAACGGTGAATCAGACTTGACTGCAGTCTGACAAATGGACAGGTATGCAATCGGATCAGAAGCTACAGAACTACATAGCTAGGCCTTCTACATGCAGTTGTGTACTCACTTCTGCAGCTATATCCTTCCACAGAGTATGCCAATTATCATTACAATCCATAAAGAGTCTAGAGCCAGATGGGGTCTATTCCCACTCTCCAATCTGTTCACTCATCTACATGCAAGATGGCAGGGGCCTGGTTTTCCTCTGTTGCTGGGCATCACAAAAGTATTTCAAGAGCTTTCCTGCATCATGTGATATAGAGAATGGGCTGGGATCTCCAACTCCAATGGTCCATTAATCTGCACTTCCTGCAAGTGCAGCTGACTCAGATGTAGCAAATGGAGATCTTGGGGGCAACCATCATAACTGTTGCAAGGGAGCCGGGAGTCTTGTGCTCAAGTAAGCACCAGGACCCTGGCTCCTTTGCAAGCAGGAGGAGACTTAAATTGCAGCAACTGGGAGATGGGGTGGAGTGAAGTTGAAGGAGAAAAGCTGCCCAAGGTACTATTCTGCCTGAAATTGCCCTCACTAGGGTCTCTCCATTGTGCAGAGATGAGGAAGTTGCTCTTTCCTGTTGCACAGATGGTCAAGGGGGACTGAAATAATAAAGGCAGATCCCTTTGCCACAAGATTTCAGAACACAGAAGCGGGAATGGGGGGGGGGGGATGACAATGAGGATTCTTTCTGACTCTCAGAACAGTTTAGGCCAGGGCTGAAAAGAAGAAATAAGGAGACCGCTTGGGGGCCAAAGATACATCTTAATGTCACAAACAGGCTGATATGTACAAACTAATTTGCTTTGGAAAATTTATTTTCATACAAGTGGGATTGTTCCAGATTAAACCATTCTAGAACCACAGCCATTGTGAATCTCGACTGTCATACAAAAATCACACACAACTGTTCAGCCTATTTGCAAACTTGATAAATGTAGCCATTTGATGATATCATTTGGAGAGAAAGAGTCATCTTCTACAGATTTGCAATCCCAAACTTCTCAGTTTTTCCACCACCTGTACTTACTGTTCCGGATTTGAAAAACAACCAAACAAAATCCATTTGTTCAAGAACATTGGAAAGGCAAGAAAGTATTAGTAATAAGGAACATACGACAACAATTCCAGTTCCCACGTTCGTAGTAAGGACTGGCATTTATCTCAGTTTGCTGCTACTCATACAGAAAGGCATTTCTTCTAAAATGTTTTCTGAATTAATGCACATATTGGAGTATAGAACATTTCCATAAGAATGTATCTTGCAAAGTCATAACTATATTCTATGGTCTAATCTGCACTGTAGTTTGACACTGCTTTAACTGCCATAGCTCAATGCTATGGAACTCTGGCATTTGTAGTTTTGTGAGATATTTAACACTCTCTGTCAGGGAGCTCTAGTGCCACAACACACTACAAATCCCAAAATTCAATAGCACTGTGCCATCACAGTTAAAATGGAATCAAATTGCATTATTCCTGCAATGCAGACTAGGCCTATGTGAGCCAGTGCCATGTTACCTAGCATCTAGTAGTCAATTCAAGAACTACAACTGAAATCTTTAGATTCTCCTGGAACAATGAAGAACCCCATCAATGAAGTCACTGATTATTCATCTCTTCCTCTGGTTGTCATCTAAAGATATACACCAAAAAATAACTTTTTTTTTAATTGTGCTAATATTCTGCAGTAATTAGCATTATTACTTGATTACAGCACAATTCTGTTTCTTCTCATATACAAACATTTGGATATCTAGAACATGAACATTTTCCTCAGTTAGAGAAAGAGAGAGAGAGAGAGAGAGAGAGATGAAAGGCAAGATCTATTGCGATGAAATAGCAATAGCATTTACATTTCTATACTGCTTCATAGTGATCTCAGCACTCTCTAAGTGGTTTATGATCTGTAAGCCAATTGCCTCTAACAAGCTGGGTAAACATTTTACCAAACTACGAAAGGATGGAAGGCTGAGTCAACCTTGAGCCCTCTGGGATCAAACTCACCACATTGTGGCTGCAGTACTAGCATTTTTAACCACAGCCCCACCAGGGAGCAGCTCAGATTTATATCCACATTGAACTGTCAGGAAACTTTAAAGGCTCTTTTCTGAATAGGGAAATGGCTAAAGGATGTTCATTCTATATATGAAAAAAAAAATCCTCAAACTAAAAGAACAGAAATATACAGTGCGCCTGTGCCATATGTGGGTGAACTATACATGGCTTTCAGCTTATACTGAAGCTGCACAACAAAAGAATGAATGGCGTGTGTGCCCGTGGCCTGCGCGCTCTGCCACGTCATGAGGATATTTAATGGGGCTTGAGCATATGCACTTTTTGCCTTACGCAGGGGGAGGGGGTCCAGAACGGATTCCCCACGTAAGATAAGGGCCCACTGTACAACCCATTTTACAGCATGACAGTTATGTGCCTTTAAGTAGTTTACAACTTATTACCCTAAGGTGAAGCTATCACAAGTGTTTTATGGGGACAGAGAGTGTGACTTGACCAAAATCACTCAGTGAGTTTCCATGACCAAACCAGGGTTCGAACCCTGGTCTCGAGAGTGATAGAGTGATTGTGGGTTTTTTTAAAATCTCTGAGCCACCTTGTGAGAAAGGTGGCATAAAAATGAAATCATCATCATCATCATCATCCAAGACTCAAACCACAACTCCAAGCTGGCTCCTAGGAAACTGACAGGAAAGCAAGGTACACAGCCAGAAATTGCTGTAGAGCATGTGTATGTGCCTTCAGTGGAATCATTTTTCAGTCTGCCTCCACTCTTTCACTGAGTAATTTAGCAAGGGAAGGAAGGAGAAACCTTCAACAGCATAAGATAGGCCCTCTAGAACTGGGGAAGGGTGGGGGGGGGGTAACTCAAAGCCACATCACAACTGTGCTTTAGAAATTTTACACTGAACCCTTGGACTGTGCCCTTTACACATGCACTCTTATTTGAAGAAGGACAATTTACATGTAAGAGCAAGCCTTCTCAAACAGTGACATGCATACAGCAAAACAGCTAAAAGCTTTGGGTCATCTTAAACACTAACATGTTTTATATGTTAGTCTTTAACAAATTAAACTTGTTTTGCTTAAAACTTGCTAGTTTTAAAGACTTTAAGATGGTACAAGGCTACTATGACTGAAATTTCTGCAGTATAAGTAATTAGCAGTTTATAGGTTTCATAATTTCACTGAAACTCAAACTCCACTGAGTCGAAATTGTAGCCCTTACCTAAAAGACCAACCAATTCCAAGAACTCCAAAAATGGTTTTATTAACCTTCAACTTAATTTTTTCATAGAAGTTAATTTTTTATAGAAGTATCACAGATGGATTCACTTGAGTTGCTTTCTGATCAACCGTGAAAGAGAGCTGTGTGTGGAACTTGGTATTCTTCAAAGTTCGCTCCTTGAACTTCTGCATGCTAGATAGCCACAATTGAGGATCCAGACTTTTTCACAACAGTGCACTGTATCAGGACCTCCCAATGCAACAGTATGAGAAAAGGAGGGGATCAAAATCTAAGCATATTTTTAAGGGTTATTTTTTTCTTCTTCTCAAGAAATAAGATTAAAGAGCTCCTGGATCAACACAACAAACTGAAGGAAGAAAGGAAATGCAATGTAATTATGTACGGTTGTGGCCCCAGAAAATCTACCTGTATACTAAGCTCTCCCCTTTTTCCAGTATATCAGATCTGTTGTCTCATAAATGCACACATACACCTAACACAGCAGTGCACACCTCTTGCAATGTCGTATGAGTGGGGGTGGATGGATGCCTCAGGTTAAGAAATTCCTGTTCAACTCCTTGTGCTGGTCTATGACCGTAATAAAGATGAACTGAACTGAACCCGTTTGATTCCTTGGGCATTGGCCTGTGGGGTCCCCTATGCTTTTTAACATCTACATGAAGTTGCTGATAGAGGCTGCCTGGAGTTTTGAAGTCAGGTGTCACTCACCAGTATGCTTATGATACTTAGCTCTATCACTCCTTTTCACCTAATTCCAAGGAAGCTGTTCCTGTGCTAAGCCAGTGTCTGGCAGCTGTAATGGACTAGATGAGGGCAAACAAACTGAGGCTTAATCCAAACAAGACAGAATTGTTCCTGCGTCGGTTGAAACACAGATCTGGAAATAGGGACTCAGCCTGCGTTAGATGGTATTATGCTCCTCCTGAAAATGCAGGTTTGCAGTTTGGGGATACTTCTGATTCAGCTCTGAGCCTGGAAGCCCAGATTACAGCAGTGACCAAGCGTGCTTTTGCACAGTTAAAGCTAATGTGCCAACTGTGCTCATTCCTGGAAAAGTTGGATCTAGCCATGTTGCTGCATGCCTTACATCCTGTTTAGATTACTTAAATCTCTCTATGGAGTTTATCAGACGACGTAAGTTGAAAGTATAATCCAATGGCAATCCAAACACAATCGTGGGATTTCACATTATTGCCTATGTGTATGTCATGCAATTTCGGGCAAAAGAGAAGTCATTCTGGATGCAATCATAGGTTTTACGTTATTGCGTATTAGAGTATCTCACACAATTTTGGGCAATGGGAAGTCATTTTCTGAACGCATTCCGAACACAATTAGAATTCACGTAAATTCACTAAACTAGTGAATTTACGTGAATTCAAATTGGTGTCATTCAAAATAGACAGAAATTCCTCCTGTCTGATAAACTCCTATGTGGGGCTGCCTTTTAAAAGTGCTCAGAAATTTCAGTTGGCCAAAAGATCTGCAGCCAGGTTGTTAACTGGAATTGGCTAACTGGCTACAAGGAGCACACAACTCCCTTATTGCAAAGCTCTATTAGCTGTAGGGCCATTTCTGGGCACGATTCTTTGATGTATAAAGCCCAATACAGCTTGGGCCCAAGTTATTTGAAGGACCATACCCGCCTTTATGAGTCCATTACAATGTTAAGATTATCATGGTGGAAAAAAGGGAGAGGGGTTTCTTGTTGTGTGTTCCCAGAAACTGGAACTCCTCTCTTAAGAGGCCAGGATGGCCCCATGCCTGCTCTCTTTGAAGTGGCAGGTAAAAATATTCTTTTACCATCAGGCTTTTTCAAACTGACAAAGGTTGGACTTTTAAATGTTGTCCAATTGACATGTGAAGTTTTGTTTTTAATACATTTAAATATTTTAACGTGTAATGTTTATAAATGGTTACATTGTTTTTAAAAACTCTACGATTTATACTTTTTAATGCTTTTCATTATTTTTAATTTGTAATGTTATAAATTTGTTGCTTATTACCTTGAGTTCCTATATTGGAAGAAAGGTGGGATATAAATTAATAACAGTAACATATTCTACTGCATATGTGGAACCTTTCGCACAAGCATAAATGGGCTATCAAGATGACAGCATCTATCAAAAACATTGTATGTCCAGACATATGAAATAGATATACATTTTCAAACATAGTGTTTGGAAGTACTGTTTTGTCCTGTGAAACTGCAGCCTACAGTCTGATCCAGCTATGTCTGATTTCTCCTCTTCAGTTTATTAGAATATCAGGCACTGCAACTGCAGTGTCATATTTAATGATACTTAATCTTTCCCTCTTCCTCAAAAGAAAGAAAATAGGTTTATAGTTAAAACAGGCAAGGACAAAAAACCTTAAGCAGCTGAATGCATTTAGACATGCAAGTTCTGAATAAAAATGGGCATTTCTTTAAAACAACAACAACAACATTACTGATGCAACTTAGCCCATGTTAATTTTCAGTTGCCTAGCACACAATTAACAATTGTACATTGTGACTTTAAAAGAAAAGAACATGGATGTGATCCGGCAAGAGATATACATCCAATTGGCCCTATTTAATTTGGGAAGAAATTGATCTTTTTGTGTGATGGCCTCACAGCTCTTCTAGTCTACACAACATCTACATAATACCCCAAACAGAACCCACTCTGTTTTAGAAAGGGTTAATTTTCTATTGCAAGGAAGAAGCCAAGTGTGGCCCTCCAGATGTTTTTTGGATTGCAATTTCCATCTGCCTTAATAATCAGGGATTGTGGGAGCTGCAGCTTTTGAACCCTGGTGGGGAAGAGTTACCTAGCACTGCATGTTTTGAAAACAGAGTATGGCATTGTATGCTGGAGTTCTCAACAGATTTCAAAAATTTATTTCTATATGGTAAGTATCTGTGGCAGTAATGATTACAATACCTATTGCCATCAGCTGAAACTGAAGCCAAAACACCTCTAATATTGAAATTAATAATATTATCTGTGAAAACAAAAGGATGCTTTTAATATAGAAGAATATAACTACAGTTATTACCATTGAATACAACAATTATTAATATACTGTTTTATCCAAATAAATAAGATGTTGTTTTCAGCACCAAAATCTACTTGCCCCTGTGCATTTCTTTACTGATCAGTATGGTGGCATCCTTGCTTTTGCAATGTTGACATTACAGAATGAGTCTCTCTTATCCAAAATGCTTGAGACCAGAAGCATTTTGGATTCCTTTGAATTCTGGAATATTTGCATATACATAATGAGATAATTTGGAGATGAGATCCAAGTCTAAACACGAAATTCATTTAAGTTCTGTCTACACCTTATATACCTAGCCTGAAGGTAATTTCATAAATGATATTTAAAATAATTTTGTGCATTAAACAAAGTTTGTGTACGTAGAATCATCAGAAAGCAAAGGTGTCACTACCTCAGCCACCTAGGCAGACAATTTTGGATTATGGAATAGTTTGGATTTTGGAATTACAGATAAAGGAGATTGAACCTGTATTAATATGAACAGTTTGAGAAAACAACAGGGGAGGGCAGTATTTTACAACACTCTTTTTAAAAGCTGTCCCTAATGAGAAAACTACATTTAAAAGTTGCAGTTTTTTCCAAGTTTTTCCTACAGTGATTTAGGCAACATAACTGTACATTCTAATACTGGCTGACATACAGTTTTTTGTCCCATTGCCTTTTCCAAACCATCCAAAAAGGTGTTGAAATCTGCCAGTTCAGTTTTAAATGTTGTTATTTGTCAATGGGAACAAGTATTCTAATTTCTCTTGCTAATTTACAAAGAATTAAAACAAACATTATACTCAGTTGCATATTCCCAAATGCGGCTGCAAACCTTACTTGGATGCAGGCTTTACTGCTGATTTATGTCTGAGTAAACATGTATACGACTGGATTGTTAGAATATAAATTGGGTTGTTAAGAGTCTAAAATGTTACTTAATTTAAGTAAGAAGAGTTACTTAAGAAAGTTCACAAATGGAGAGGCTTTAATTAATTTTTTACATCAAAACCAAACACCTCCCCCCCCCTTTTTGGCCAACTATGCCCCCACAACACTTTTTTTAGGGGCAGGTTGGGTTCTGCGGAATAATGTGAGATGGGAAACAGCTGGGAGGGATGAGGAGTTTAATCACTCAGGCTTGGACCCTAGTTTATGAAGCTTGGGAAAGAAAATTTTCCTTCTCTTCTGGTTCCTGGCAATCTCCTGAGCCCCATCCCCTGTGGTTCAGGTAGTCTCAACACATACACAAATGCTCCTAGGAAGCTGTGGGGAAGGGAAGTACAGGTGTTTCAGGGGAGAAAACCTTTCTCCAGTGAACTGCCTTGTCAGCTTACTTTAGGATACATGCCTATGAACATGCCTATCTACTGTGTTATCTCTTGTTCTGGCCTCAAAGAATACAGTACACAAGACAAAATATTTAGTATTCATATAAAGCACTAACTAGTGTTCCAACTTACTTACAACAGTCCTGGATGATAGGCCAGTAGTTTCTATCTCCATATGAGCAGCTAAGGCTAATAAAATAGTTTGCTTAAGGTGACTTCATGGCTGATGTGAGATTTAATCCAGGGAAATCCCCTGCTCACTTTCTTAACCACCACACCAGGTCTATCAGACTAAGCTCAAATCCTAAGCATGCTTACCTACGAGAAAATCCCATTGGATCCAACCGGAATTTCTTCAGGGTAGATATGCAGAGGATTATTCGGTAACTTTGTGGGTACTTTCCAAGTTTTAAAACTGCTCATTTTGCATCTCACTGGAAATGATAAAATGCTTTCACATACTACCTTGACATAAATCCCACTTGAAATTAATGGAGCAGAGTTACAAGGAAATAATGTGGCCACTTGTTTTTTAAGCATCATAATTTATTTGGGTGCTTGACAACTCGAAACGTGCTACCCCTCATCCAAACACTTCTTCTTTGGGATAACAGCTGATAAAAGCGAACAGGGCTTGCAGTAGCATGCTACAGGTGTTCTGCAGCTGGAGCTACTTCTGGAACAGTCCCACCAATGTAGCATTTGCACTCCCTTACCAAGAGTCCAATTTTAAATCCCAGTGCAAACATCTGAAGCAAATGGGTATGAAAGAGGCAGAGTAATTTCTCCAATACAGAAAACAAAACACTTCAAGGAGATGAAGGAATGCTGCCCCATACCTTGCTGGAGCCACATGCAGCACCTTTTATAATATTAAGAGCACCTTAGGGATTGAACTAAAGAAAAATAAGAATAGTTTAATCCCGCCAGACGATAATCCTAGGATGCAGATGCTATCACAAAAATGCACATCAAGAATAAAAGAGCCATGTAAAAATAGCTTCTACATCACTTACATAGAACCGCACCCTTCTGTTTTTGTTAATTAGTTCTTAAGAAAGATCCTCATCTGATTTCATACTTGTCTATGAGTGTTAGCATCTAAACTTCAACAAAAAATATATGCAGTGAAATACATTTTCCACAGCTTACCCACATTAACCGGCATGAATGTCACGTAAGCACAACCGACACCTCTGTACTGTTGTTATTTTTACTGTTGTGCGCCTTCAACTTGTTTCCAGTTTATAGTGACCCCAAGACAAACCTATCACAGGGTTTTCTTGGCATGATTTGTTGGGGGCGGAGGGGGAGTTGTCTTCACCTACCTGAAGCTGAGAGAGTGTGATTTGCCCAAGGTCACCCAGTGGGTTTCCATGGCCAAGCCAGTATTCGAACCTTGGTCTCCAGAGTCATAGTCCAACACACAAACCACTTACACCACACCTCTCCATGACCCTGTTAATTTACATTGGAAAGCTACCTGCGATTCTGCACTTGTAGTCACCAAACACCATTAGAATTCCCACTTTATCAAGTGTAAATGTAAATCCTAGTGTGATTTACTAGCCAGTGTTGGACTAGGTTCAAATTCTCACTTTGGTTACAAAACTCTTGTGGGTAGCCTCGGGACAAGTATCACCGTCTTCTGCCCCGACTTTGCTCCTGAGTTTTTTAGAACCTCATGTGTGTGGCCATGACCTCCTAGGCAGGATAGGCTACAGATAGGATCATAAATCCACCATTTCTCTCCAGGGCTATGAATACAGCAAGGAGGCCAAAGAATGCGACTGGATAATGAATCCCCATTCTGCATTAAAGTGAGTAAATCCAACAGGTATTTGAAAGGTGTTGGAAGGTAAACAAGCACCCCCTGCTTTAGGGCTGCTTGTCTAGTGTGATCTTAAACTCATTTAAATTCAATCCAAAGCAACAGGATTCCCGGCTTATTATACAAGTCAGCTGTCCATGTCCATGGATCATTTATTCATGGATTCCATCCCTAGTTTGAAAATATATGTGTGTGTGTGTGTATAGCCTGTTATAATATATGTTGTAATGTAAGACAGTGTCTTATATTAATTTTTACTCCCAAAGATGCACTAGGTCTTATTTTCAGGGGATATCTTATTTTTTTCCATGAAGATGAATTCACATTTATTGTTGACAAAAATGAACATTTATTATATACTGTATATATATTTATACACAAAAACTTTGCTAGGTCTTATTTTCGGGGGAGGCCTTATATATAGCAATTCAGTCAAACCTCTACTAGGTCTTGATTTTCAGACAATGTCTTATTTTGGGGGAAACAGGTGTGTGTGTGTGTGTATGTGTGTGTACACACACACACATACACACACACATGTAACTTCCAAAAAGCAAAGCTTGATCTTTTCATTGTATCTAAGGGGCACTGTTTCTATGCCATTCTGTTTAATGGGACTTGAGCATCCACTGATTTTGGTGTCCATTTACTGAAACCAAACCCTGGCAGATATCAAGGGCCCACTGTACTGAAAGAGGCCCACAACAAACTCCAACTCCCAGAATTCCACAGCCTTACAGCAGTGCCAACCCAGGTTATTTCTCCAGTGTGGACGCAGCCCAGGGTTCCAATCTCTGCTCAGCCATGGAAACCCCCTTGGCCCAAGTGACACTTTCTCAAGTGTCTCCAGCCAGGAAAACCCAGTGACAGGGTCCCCCTGAGAACCCCCTTGGGCAAGTGACACTCTCTCAGCCTCAAGGGCAGAGAAGCCTCCCTGAAGAGCTTTGCCAAGGAAACCCTGGGACAAGTCTTCCATGGGGTCGCCAGGCAGACCCCCCACTTGGGCGAGTCACACCCTCTCAGCCTCAAAGAAAGCCAATAGGGAAAAAAAACCTCTCTGAAGAATCTTGGGAAGAAAACCCTGTGACAGCCCCCCCTCAACAGATCAGAAAGTCCTTGAAGACTCACAACCACCCCACCAAGAAACCCAGCCTTTGCCCCTTTGCTCCTCTCTGAGGCTGAGAGAGTGTGACTTGCCCCAGCAGGATTCGAACCCTGGTCTCCTTCGAGTCATAATATAGTCAGGCAACAACCACTCCAGAGAGAGAGAGAGAGAGAGAGAGAGAGACACTCCCAGGCTTCCCATGAAGGAAGGGAGACTCG
This sequence comes from Urosaurus nigricauda, assembly GCA_034509955.1. NCBI lineage: Eukaryota > Metazoa > Chordata > Lepidosauria > Squamata > Phrynosomatidae > Urosaurus > Urosaurus nigricauda. The sequence continues at coordinate 109,652,913 of JAOEGL010000002.1, read as the reverse complement.
AACCCAGACCCCCTAGGGTCCCAGTCTCAAGAGTCTCCCTCCCACCTCCTTACCTGGCCCAAGGCTCTCTTCCTCCTCCTGCCCAGCAGTTCCCCCTTGGACCTTCTCCTTCTCCTTCTTCTTCTTCCTCCCTTTCCTCCCTTTCTCCTTGGGAGGCGAGGCAGAGGGGGCAGCTGGCCCTTTCCCCTTCAGCCCTGCTGGCTCAGCCATGGCCCCCTTTCCTTCCTTCCTTCCAGCCAAAAGCCCCCCACAGCCCTTCCAAGTTTCAGCTGGACAGCAGAGACTGAGAGTGAGGAGCCAGTCAGCCCCTGAGCAAAGTAACTTTCCCTCCTCCTCCAGGTCCTCCTCCTCCTTCTCCTTTCACAGCTGCTGCTGCTGCCTTGGGTCCCTCTGTCCTCCTGGCTCCATCTGCTGCAGCCTTTTGGAGAGACCAGAGGAGGAAACTCCAGTCCAGGCAGGGCTTTCCCTCCTCCTCCTCCTCCTCCTCTCCCCTTTTTTTTTCTTTCTTTCTTGTCTCTTCTCCTGTCCTTAAGCAGAGGGGGGTGTTTCTCTCTGCCCGCCCCCCAGCAGGCAGGCAGGCAGGCAGGCACTCCTAGATAGACCCACCCCAGGAGGAGCTTAAGCCTAAGGGAAGCAGCAGCAGGGCTGAGAAAGGAGGGAGAAGAGGAGGCTGGGGTTGCAACTTGCTCCAGCTCTGGCCAGGCAGCAGAGGTCGCTGGGATGGGAAGCACCACCAGCTAAAGGGACTCAGGCAAAGGAGGCAGCAGCACTTGCCCATAGAGAAGCATTTGGGGGGATGCTTGGCCCATAGGAAATCATTGGGGGATACTTGCCCCATAGGGAAACTATATTTGCCCATAGAGAATAATGGGGGGGGGGGGAATACGTGCCCATAGTGAAACCCTGGTTGCCCCTAGAGAGTCATTGGAGAATATTGGCCCTCTAGGAAATCATTACTCGGCCCATCGAGAACGGTTGGGGAATGCTTGCCCATAGTAAAACCACGCTTGCCCATAGAGAACGATCAAGGAATACTTGCCCGTCGAGAGTCTATGCTTGCCCATAGTGACACCGCGCTTCCCCAAAGAGAGTCATTGGAGAATTCTTGCCCATAGAGAAGCCCTACTTGCCCGTAGGAAATCATTGGAGAATACTTGCCCATAGAGAAGCCCTACTTGTCCGTAGGAAATCATTGGGGAATACTTGCTATGGGCAAGGGTTTTCTAATGATTCTCTATGGGCAAGTTTGGTTTCTCTAGGTGCAAATAGTACTTCCTCCAGCAAGAGTCAAGAAGACCCTGGGGTCCGAGGAAGCCCTCAGAGCTGCGGGACACTTGGTCCTCCCCAGGCGTACTAGAAGGAATCCCTGGCCCTCCCTCACACACTGGCAAATACTTGCCCATAGAGGAACACTTGCCCACAGTGAAACATTGGAGAATACAGTACTTGCCCAAAGGGAAATATTGGAGACTACCTGGCCATAGAGTAACATAGGAGAAGACTTGCCCATAGGGAAACATAGGAGAACACTTGTCCCTAGGGAAATATTAGAGAAAACTTGCCCATAGGGAAATATTAGAGAAAACTTGCCCATAGGGAAACATAGGAGAATACTTGCCCATTGGGAAATATTAGCGAATACTTGCCCATAGGGAAACCTAGGAGAATACTTGCCCGTAGAGAAACATAGAAGACTTGCCCATAGGGGAATACTGGAGAACACTAGCCCATAGGGAAATATTAGAGAATACTTGCCCATAGGGAAACCTAGGAGAATACTTGCCCACAGGGAATCATTGGAGACTTGCCTATAGTGAAATATTGGAGAACACTTGCCCTTAGGGAAACCTGGGAGAATTCTTGCCCGTACGGAAACATAGGAAAATATTTGCACCTATTTACAGTATTTATACCCCACCCTTCAGCCCCAAAGGCTCTCAGAGCAGCTTACAATTTATTATTATTATTATTATTATTATTATTATTATTATTATGCTTACAATCTAAAAAGACACGACACGAGAAGGTAATGGTGGTGAAGAAGAGGATCAGGTCCAGCGGTTCTTCTCTCCCTCTGAGGGCTGGACCAAGACAGGTGGCATGGAGGGAGGGCTCTGCTTCTGCTTCTTTTCCATAGGGAAACTTAGCAAAATACACACCCATAGGGAAACATTGGAGATGTATACACCTGTGTTTCCCTATGGGCAGATAGTCTCCAATGTTTCCCTATGGGCCAGTATTCTCCTAGGTTTCCCTATGGGCCAGTATTTTCCAATGTTTCCCTATGCACAAGAATTCTCCTAGGTTTCCCTATGGACAAATAGTCTCCAATATTTCCTTACAGGAAAGTGTTATCCTATGTTTCTTTATGGACAAGTATGATTTCCCTATTGGCAGTACTGTAATTTGTTTTAGTACATCCTTTCAAGTCATTTTCAACTGATGGCAACCCTGACAGAAGGAGGGGGGGCATGTAACACCCTGGTGTTGAGGAAACTTCTCAGAGCTGCTTGACATTTGGCCCTCTTCTATAGAGATGCTGGAAAGAATTCTTTGCCACTTGTCACGTGTCTTCAAGTCCTTTTTGACTTATGGTGACCCTAAGGGAAAGACAGGTGGGCACTCTGGTGTCAAGCAGGCATCTCAGAGCTACTTGGCATTTGGCCCCTTCCTTTGGAGATGTTTGAAAGAAATTCTTGCCACCATACTGGTAGGAACTGGGTTGCTGTGGTGGTGTGGTGTGTCTTCAAGTCATTTCCAACTTACGGCAACTCTAGTCTCAAGGAAACACCTCAAAATTGCTTGACATTTTGTCCTCTTCTATGGAGATGCTCGAAATTAGAACTTGCTCCCTCCCACACATTGGCAGGAATTGGGTCGCCTCTTTCTTGTGTGCCTTCACAGAATTATAGAATCATAGAATTGGAGAGACCCCAAGGGCGATCCAGTCCAACCTCCGACACAGAATCAAAGCACTCCCAACAGATGCCCATCCAGCCTCTGCTTAAAAACCTCGGAAGAAGGAAACTCCATCTCACTCCAAGGCAGCATGTTACACTGTTGGAAACTGTGAGGAAGTTCTTCCTAATGTTGAGGTGGAATCTCTTTTCAAGTCGTTTCCAACTTATGGAGATCCTAAGGCAACCCTGAGGGAAAGACGGAGGGGCATTATACACTGGTGAAGGGGGGCTGGTGTTCTAATCAGATATCCTGACCATGAAGGATGATAAGGCACCATAAAATGGAGGACATTCAAGTCAAATGTAGGATGTGACCAAATAAAACCTAAAAACACTTTGCTGTTGTTAACTGCCTTCATGTCAATCCCAACTCATGGTGATTTTGTGGATGAGACATCTCCAAGCCCCTCTGTTCTCCACTGTTCTGCTCAGGTCCTGCAAATTCATGCCCATAGAATTGCTCAGGTCCTGCAAATTCATGCCTTAATTGAGTCCATCCATTTAATAATTTTTTTATTTATATTTCCCACCTCTCCCCATGGAGTGATCTTCCTCTTTTTTCTGCATCCCTCCAACTCTCCTAGCATTATTGTCTTTTCCAATGAATCATGCCTTCTCATGATGTGGTCAAAGTATGACAACCCCAATCATCTTAGCTTCCAGGAAAGAATTCAGGCTTGATCTGTTCTGTTCAAAGACCCATTTGTTTGTCTATTTGGCTGTCCATGGTATCCTCAGCACTCTTTTCCAGCACCACATCTCAAATTAATTGATTTTTTCCCTTATCTGCTTTTCTCATTGTCCAGCTTTCACATCCATATATGGTGATGGCTTGTACGATTCTAACTTTTGTGTTCAGTTGTATGTCTCTGCTCTTTAGGATCTTTTCAAGTTTTTTCATAGCTGCCCTATTCCTAGTCTTCTTATTTCTTGACTGCAGTCCCCCTTCTGAACTTTGTTTCATCCAAGGTATAGCAAGTCCTTTACTATTTCAATTTCTTCATTGTCTAGGTTGAATTTGTGTAGTTCCTCCGTGGTACAGTGGGCCCTTGTTATCCCCTGGGATTTGGTTACAGGACCCTCCATGAATAACAAAGTCCGTCTATGCTCAAGGTTTGCTATGAGGAATTTATACTTTTTGGGGAACATTTTCAAGCCATGTATGCTGAAATCCATGGATAAAAAATCCATGGATAAGGAGGGCCAACTGTCATAATTTTTCTTTTCTTTATATTGAGCAGTAAGCCTGCCCTTGCAGTTTCCTTTTTGATATTTCTTAGTAGTTGTTCCAGGTCTGTGATATTTTCTACTAGTAGTATGGTGTTATTTGCATATTTTAAAATGTTGATATTCCTCCTATCTTCACTACTCTTCACTAGATCTGCTCTTTGTACGATATGTTCTGCATGCAAGTTGAACAGATAGGGTGAAAGAATGCCACCTTGCCTGACCCCTTTGCCAGTTGGGAACCATTCAGTTTCTCCATGTTCTGTTTTAACAGGAGTCTCTTGTCCTGAGTACAGATTCCTCATCAGGACTATCAGATGTGGTGATACTCCCATGTCTTCAAACATGTTCCATAGCCTTTCATGATCTATGCAGTCACATGCCTTACTCTAGTCTATAAAACACATACTGATTTTCTATGGAATTTTTTTAATGTGCACCATTAGCCATTGTGTGTGGTCCCTAGTGTCTCTTCCTTTCCTGAACCCTGCTTACACCTCTGGAAATTCTCGCTCCATGTATGGTTAGAGTCTGCTGCAGAATTTTGAGCATGATTTTGCTTGTGTGTGATGTTAATACTATGGTCCTATAGTTGCTGCACTCTATTGTATCTCCTTTTTTGTGGGTGGGGATGTATACTAATCTTTATCCACAGATTCAAGCATCCACAACTTGAAAATATTTTTAAAAATTATAACGAAACCTTGTTTTGTCATTTTATATAAGGGACACCATTTTACTACCCATTGTGTTTAATGGGACTTGAGTATCCATGGATTTTGGTATACTGGATCCAGACCCCAGCAGATACCAATTACCCAGAGAATATCTGCTAATGGAAGCTGCACGTGAAATCTCTGTTTTCTATATTATTCAGGTACATAGGCCTGTCCTCTTGCCTAATTTATACTTTTAAAAAATCTTCCTAGTAGAAACATATCAAAAAAGGTTTGATATTGCCTACCTAACATCTCTGTGGCTGTAACAATGCTACTCAAGTGGTAGTCCATGGACTGGTGCCAGGCTGCAAGCAATTAGCTCCTGGTCCACTGAGAGTTTCCAGGAAAGAAAGAAACAATTGTAGCCAATGGGAACCAATAAAGTACTGGTCCATGGCACATAAGGAGGGAAATTGCCGTCTCTCCCCCCCCCCCCCCCAAAAAAAAAGAAAGATTGAGAAGTTCTATAAGTCTTTTGTTTGCTTTTCTGGGGAGAATTATGTGGATTTTTCATCTGCAGTGTGAAACAACTCAAACATATGTTTTATCCAGTGGGGACCAATGTGGATGGAACAGTAGGAGATACATGATCAGATTTCCTATCTCTTTAAATGTTGGCCAATAGCCTTGGAATCCATGTTCTACTTTTCCAGAGAAAAGCTGCAGTTAGTCCCATTAGGGAAAATGTGTTCACCCATAAGTTTTCCATAATGGAGTAAGGAGCTATTTGTAGAGAAAATGGTGCAAAGAGAAAGTGTTGCCCCCACCCTTAATCCTAATCCAAATCCCCCATGCCCTTTAGCTGCTATTGAACAAAATATAAAAAGCCAGATGAGATCTGGAAAGCATAGCTGAAGTAAGACAGAGGAACTGCACCTGCCCTCTCTTTTCTGTCAGGTCAGCAGTTCAGATTATTTGATTTAAGGCAAGACTCAATCAATAAACAGAATTAGAGTAACAAGATTAGACTTTCTAGGGTAAATCGGAGAGATAATCAGTGTAACCCAATGATTTAGAAAGAGGACCGTGAATCAGAGAAGGCTTATTTCAAATTCCAGTTTTTTGACTATATATTCACTTGGTAAACTTTGGCAGATAATTAACTCTTAATCAGAAGTTCCCTTCATCTTGTAATAAAAGGAGAGCAATAGTGTCTAACACAACAAGGTTGCTGTAAAGGAAAATAGCTATGTATGATAGGACTCTGGGGTTTGAATCCTTTGTTCATCCATGGAAACCCACTATGACCATGGGCATATTACATGCTTTCAGCCCAAAAAGATGGCAATGGCAAACTTCCTTTACATAACTGTTGCTGGGAAAACCCTCAGATGGAGTCTCTGTAAATCAGAATTGGCTCAAAGACCCATAAAACAGATTATTATTAAATGAGTGCTCCATCTTAAATACAGTGCCATCTCTCTCTTACTTTTCATTTGCTACCGCTCCCAAGTTTGGAAATTTCTACTTGGTAACAACTTACTCTTTTCATTCAAGTCTCTATTTTAAAGATTCAAATTTTGATATTTATGCTATCATTCATATAGCAAAGTAAGTATTCTATATTTTACTCATTTTAGAAAGACAGGCTGTCATCTTTCCCATTTTACAGATGGGAAAGAACTGATAACAAGCACCAACCATTTATCAAGGGAAACAAAGTTATGTGTGGCATGTGCTTTTTGTAACTAATATCATGCTACCTGCTGGGTGTTGCTTCCAGAAAATGAACAGATTGATAACACCAGCATTCTAGTTGTAATCTCAATTTTTATTTCTTAGGATTCATGTCCAGCTACCTTACTTACAATATCTACTCAGTATCTGCTCAGAAGAAAGTCCTGTGGAGTTCAGTGGGAGCAACTGCACCCTTAGTGTGTATTATTTTATTTTATTTAAATATTTATATCTCACATTTATCATCGGATCTCAGAGTGATATTCAAATAAAACAATTGAAACAATTTAAAACAATTCCAGATTAAAATAATGAAATAGTTTAAGCAAGATGATAGCATATTGAACAAGTAAGTTAAAACCAAATAAAAAGGCACAATAATTTAAAGCCACGTACATGTATATTTAAAAGTAAATAAGGGTCCAAAGGCTACTAGACAGAAACCAATGCTGATTCCAACTGGACATCCACAGAGTGATCATTCCACAATTTGGCTGCCACTGCTGAAAAGGACCTCCTCCCACACAATATTGCCCTCACTGGGGGTACGCAGAGGAGAGCTCCTATTGCAGACCACAGTCTGTGCTGATGATACTCAACACTACATCATGTACACCATCATGTACTGTGGTCCAAGCCACTTAGCCTATAAACGTCATCAACAACACCTTGAATTCAGATTGGACACAAACTAACAGCCAAAGCAGCTTCTTTAAGACCAGTGTTTTCTGGTGTCTATATGGTATCCTAGTCAGCATTCTTGCAGTGGCATTTTGCACTAGCTGTAATTTCTGAGTCATCTTGAAGGGCCTCATTACAGCAGTCTAACCTGGTGTGTATGGACTGTGGTGGTTAAGTTATCCCTGTTCAGGAAAGGCCATAACCGACACATTGATCGGAGCTGGCACCAAACACTCCAAGTCACAGAATCCACTTGTGCCTCCAGTGTCACAGATGGATCTAGGAGCTTGTTGTTGTTGAGTGACTTCAAGTCATTTCTGATTTATAGTGACCCTAAGGTGACAGTATCATAGACTTTTCTTGACAAGTTTCTTCCAAGGGGGTTTACCATTGCCATCCTCTGAGGCTAAAAAAGTATGACTTTTCCAAAGTCACCCAGTGGGTTTCCATGGCCCAGCCAGGACTTTGAACCCTGGTCTCCAATATCTTAGTCCAGGGCTCAAACCATTAGATCATACCTTGGGTCTAGGAGTACTCCCAATCTTTGCAGCTCCTCTCTCAGGAGGAATTCAAACCCGTCCAGGATAGGTGGATTACTTTGTTCCAGGACTCCAGAGCCCATAATCCACAGATGTTTATTGGAATTCAGTTTCAGTTTACTGATCTTCAACCAACCTGCTATTCAGGCACTGGTCCAACCCCTGCACAGCCCCAACCAATCCCAGTGAGAAAGGGATGTAGTGTTGAGTATCATCAGCATACTGATGGTGTCCCCACCCCCTACAAGGAGTGCAGCCATAAGAATACACATTTGCACATATCAATGGTTTCATGTTTCTATGAACTTGGCAGCAAAAGCAGACAAAAAGATGATTTCAGTAACATGTTCCTCTTAATTAGACATTTGAATGTACCTTTATATTTCCCAGAAATGCCTCAGCAAGCATGACTATCACACATGTTTTTCTGTTGGGATTGGAGTTCTACTGTTATCACAAGAGCCAACTGGAGAGTGTTTGTAGCAACACAGCGAGGCATTGTATATATCTTTCCTACAGCTATCTGTTCCATTCTGAATTTCTATCCACTCGAAGCTAATTTTCTTCTACCTTTTCTTCTAAAGCCAATTTCAGCACTCATCCTTTCCACTGCACATTAATATGAATTAAAAAAAACAAACAAAACAGAAACAAACCCCTCTCATTTTCCACCATGTGGAATGCTAAGCAATTCATGTGAACAGAAACAAAATGAGAGAAAGATATTGAGCTTCATTTACCGGTATGTATTGTGACCATCACACTGATACCATTATTTTCTGCATAAATGTGCAAAGTTGTCCTAACAGAAGAATAAAATTGGGATGTCTACTGTCTTAGAATCAAGTATTAGAACTTGAGCATTCATACAGTCTATAAAGGTCCTCCTTGAGCATCAATTCAATTTTACTAAGGATCCTGTATGGTGTGGTAATGGGAGGAGATCAATGGGGGTGGTGACACCGTGAGTTACTGCACTGGGTGACACCAACCCTAGTGATCCCACTGATTACAACTTCTTTTCAGTAGTTAGTCTCAAAGGTGCTGCAAAATCCCTTTGCATACTGATATTCCAAAATGGCCATGTCTCTGAATTAGAACCAACTACATCTGAATAAGGGGCTGGTTGTTTGGACATAAGCAGATGTGATGTGGGAAATTCACAATCAGGATCTGCTCTGATTTTTTTTTTAATCTAGACATATTTATGTAGGCATGTGAATTGGACTGGAGCACTGAAGGGATTATATCTTATCCTCTTGTACTTTTTCCACCTACCCCTAAAGCTCCACAGCAGAAAACATACGTGTACCATAGTGGCAGACTATGAGCATAAACCTTCCTGATGGATTAGAGCCAGACATCTTTATAACTACTATTGTTAAAATTTCTCCTACAGGTTGAGTCTTCCTTATCCTTTATTCAGAAATACAAAATGCTCTGTAATCCAGAACTTTTTTCACAAACTTTATTTCATGTACAAAATTACTAAAAAATATTGTGTATAAAATCACCTTAAGGCTTTATGTATAAAGGGTATATGAAACATAAATAAATGTTGTGTTTAAATGTGGCTCCCAACTCAATGATGTTTTATTAAGTATGCACAAATATTCCAAAATCTGAAAAAAATCTGATATCCCAAACACTTCTGGTTCCAAACATTTTGAATAAGGGAAACACAATCTGTACTAGCAGTAACAGTAGTGGGGTATAAATACTCTAAGTAAATAAAAAAGAGGTTAGTTTGTATGTAAATATCTGCAAGGCCGTATGCTAAGGTACACACTGTATCATGTATAGTCATGCTGGAGATTCTAGATATAGATATCCTAATGGTTTGAAATGAATCTGTTAACTCTAATAAATTCTAGCCTTCCTAAACATCCTATGAACTGTCTGGACCATATACTGCAGGCTAAAAATATGCTTCAGCACCCTCCTAAATTTGTTTTATTGTCTCATTAAATTGTAGCTTCTGCAAGCATGAACAATAACAGAAAAATCAGATGGACAGCAAGCAGTGACATGTTTAGTCCAGCAAGTATATATTTCAATTACAGAATTGTAAGTTGCTCTGTCTCAGTCTCCAAGGATGGCAATGGCAAACCCCTTCTGAAGAAACGTGCCAAGAAAACCCCATGATAGGTTCACCTTAGGGTCACCAAAAGTTAGAAATGCCTTGAAGGCACACAGGTACTGTATGCTATCTTTTTATGGTGTGTGTGTGTGTGTTTGCGGGGGTGGGGAGCCATACAAGTCCAAGGAAGCACAAGTGGGAATGAGTCTATTGTGCTCTTCTGCCTAGTATGCGCCTTCAAGTCACCTGGTGATTTATGGTGACCACATAAATTGCATAGTGTTTTCTAAGAAAAGGAATACTCAGAGATGTTTTTGCCAATTCCTTGCCAAAGAGGATGGGCAATTCAGATGCCCTTACTAGTTATCTGAACTTGCCACCATTGACTTCTTTCAAGGGTCTTCTCAGCCCAGTTAGGTAAATAAATACTGAAAGAAGTTCACAACACTCTTTTAGAAAAGATAATAGCTTTCTAGCATCTAGTATGAAAAAGTCTTGATCTGAAATCAGTTGTAAATGGAGAAACATCTGAAATGCTTTGATACCTTGATCTAATGAAATTGTCTAAAAATTGACCAACAATTATATACAAATACAGACATTTTCTTGTTCTCTGCTACCTGAGAGTAAAAGATTGTAGTAGCTTCCTCAGGTTCCCACATGCAGCCATCCTAGTTTACACTAAAATTTCTGGGGTGCAGCTTTTACCAGGATGCTGAGTCAGAAACTAAAAGACATTCTGTATTAATGCTTTTGCTTCCCACGTGCTTGAGGTTATGGGGACAGAAGGATTATAATCACTATCACACTTTCTGCATTAAAATACATCTATGTTCCCTTGCTCAAGCTCCAGAACAATGGGTAGACATCCACCTCGCTGAAAAACTAATATCACTTTTCAGCTTCCTACTTGCTTTCACCTTCTCCTTTTAAACACAGATAAGACTGTTTTCTGGTCCATGGCAGTACTTCTACAATTTTATGCGCCGTTTTAGCCATGGTGCAGGATAATCAGGTGGGTAATGCAACCAATTGATATGAATTTGTTCTTATCAGAAGAGCAATTTAAAATTTTATTTTGAATGTTTATTAAATTTCCCCCCTACTTATAATACATTCTTTCTCAAATATAACAATTGATCTTTTCAAAGCACTGTAGCCTACCCATATGTTGAAATCTTAGCCATGATAACTGGAAGTATAGTCTTATGGAATCCAATGGATGATAGCTTGGGAGTAAGACTTTGGCTTTGCTTCAGAGTAATCATGCAGAGGATTGCTCTGTTAGAGCATCAGTATACTAAGTCAAAATGATATACATTCAAGGCATTTCAACCTATCCTCATGACGATATCTTTATTTCGGATCTTGGTTTATAGACTTGCAATTAAACTACACTTCCCAATTTGGATGTAACAGGAGGGGAAAAAAACAGTTTGACAGACTCCAGAAGTTTTCCATTACATTGTGAGATCAGGGAGGATGAAAGTTTGTACAGCATTTGTTGTTGTCATGGATCATTCTGTCTGAAATGGTGGTAAAGAGGGAGTGAAGCAGCGAAAGGAAAATGAAATCAGGCATTAACTGATTTGGTTACTGAAATGATTCTTTTGCTGGAGGGTGCCACACATGTTTATATCATGTCCAAAACATTTGGAAAACTGAAGATTGAGAGCCACAGGACTAAGAACACCTTCCTCTGATACATGAGGACACATCTTATGTTCCTAAGAACAAGCACATATTCTGGATTAGATAAAACAGATTAGTTCTCAAACTTCAACTATCAAGGCACCTCATCTTCCAGTGAGCCCAGTTGAGTCTAGTTTTTAAAATGCACACATATATAAACTAGCCCAGGCAAAGACTTTTTGCTGCCTAAGACAAAGTAGCAATTGGCAGGAAATATTAAAGACAAATTCACACATAGTCTTCTAAAGATGTACAGAAATAGCATGATAGAACAGAAGGAAGAAACAGCAATAACGCTGGCTGAAATGAAGCATCAGTCAAAGACAACAGTGGTATAGGACAAGAGTAAATTATAAAGGGGGTGGTTTGAGTGTTGAACTATGACACTGGAGGCTTCACTGTGGGTGACTTTGGTCAAGCCACATCCTCTCAACCTCAGACGAAGGCAATGGCAAACCTCCTCTTAACAAATCTTGCCAAGAAAACCCCATGATCTTAGGGTCACCCTAAGTTGGAAATGACTTAAAGGCACACAACAACAACAATGTAGTGATACCCAATTGTGAATATGAACACTGATTGAAGACTGGTATATGTGTATAAAAGTAAAAATACCTGTAGACCAGAAACCTCATGTGTATTATAAAGTAAAATGTGGCAATTTATAGCAACTTTCCTAACCTGCATTATGTTTTCATATGCCACCATGTGTGAGTAAGAAATAGAAGTCAGACTTAGTTTTGGGATGTTGCTATTGCCAAAAATGGGATATGAGTTACAACATATGAAACAGCCAGTTTTCTCAGGTGGAGATTGGTACTAGTTGCTTTTTACAGGACTCTTAAAACAATAAACCTATTTGCTTAAGGCAAAAAATAAAAATAAAATAAAATAAATTATATCCTCCAAATTACATTGGAATCATTTCATGATGTAACCACAAGTTAAGATTAAAACTGAAAGCCCCAAATTACCTTGGTTTGCTTTTCATCTCAATATTAGTGAACAGGTATTGAAAAACAGGAAAAATGAGCAAGTGCATTCCAATTTAGGAGTCATTCTATCTCAGGCTCAGTTTTATCACCAATATTACAGTGACAGTTACTTATTGTGTAGTGGCAATGGAGAGAAAACAGACACCTTTACATTGAATAAACCAGACTAAAAGCTAACCTCTGAGTTCAATTCAAATTACATTATTGCATATGATAAAGAAGAGAGAACAAGATTGCAGCTCATTTTAAATAAGAAGCAAATTATGACATAAATGTACATTTTGCGATAGCCTTTTAATGTAAGTCTTTTAACAGAGTGACATCGTCTTCTGAACTGTCAAGATACAGAATCAGCTAATAAAAGAGAAGTAAACGGGGATTTAAAAATGGTTTGCAGTGAGTGCTGGATTTCCATTATGAGATGTAATATCTCTGTATTTCCTTAAGAGGTCAGTGCTCAGTAAGCAGCAAGCATCCTTTGGCACATTATATATATATATAGTTATAAAGGTAATTTAAAACTAGAAACAATATGAGAGTTTTCATAGTTAAATTTTTTCATAAGCTCCATTTTGGATCACACACAATAGAGTTGAAGAAAAATCTTTCACTGTTATTTAACGTGAAAAAAATGTGATTCAATATGACAGAGCCTGGAATAGTTGCTTTTCTGGATTGCAGCTCCTGGAATATCAAAGTCAGCATGATCAATTGGTTTCTGGGGGTTGTGCTGCATAGAAATTAATATTTCCAAGCTTTCATGGCTGTACATGTGGGGAAGGTGTGTGTGTGTACATGTCAAGAGCCCTGTGCAGCACTGTTTATTTCTGTTGATAAAGGCATATTGCATATCCTGATCCAAGATTTCCTTGAGCGTCTGCCCATCCAGCATTAGCACTGGATGGCAGGTTTTGTAAGTAGTTGGGTCCCAAGTTTCAGAACTATATTTCTCCCATGCCTGTGAATGCCAATCATCCATTCATATGAGTTTTCCTGCTATAGTGCCCAGCTGTATCACGCTTTCCCCTGACTGGCACCAGTGCTGATCTGCTGATCAAGTAAAAATGTGTATGTGTGTGTGTTTTACTAAAGCTTTTGGGAACAAATTGATTTCATCCAAGTCTGCATATAGACATTACTCAAAACAGTCCTAACCTGTTTCATCCCGTCTGGTTTAACTTGCCAAATTGTTTAATATTATTTTAGTCTGTCTGCATTACTTTTTTTGTTTACTGTTTTAAGTTATTTCAGATTGCTTAAATTGATTCTATTACACATGGCCATGAGATCTCATGATATGGAGTGGGATGTTGTTATTATTGTTCAAGTTGTTTCTCACTTAAGGTTGCCATAGCCAGAATCATAGTCCAGTGCTCAAACCACGTCATGACACTGACTGTCATAAGGTGGGATATAAATATTTTTATAAAAAAAAATAAAACAAAAGAAGGAAATATGGGAGATATGGAGTTAGGAATATCATCAAGGTGAAAGCTAAACCTGCTTCCTGGCCCTGCTCTTCCCTAATCTTGAACAGGAAGGCTGCTCATCTAAACCTTTTCTATATTCTGTTTGTTTGTTTGTTGCAGTGCTAAAACATGATGGAATGTTAGGAAATGGCTTTTATCAAATATACATCGATTTAAAAAAATCAATCACTTTACTGGTCAGATCAAGCAAAAGGTTTAAAAGATCCTCAGTTGTTCAAAAATTGTATGCAAAGGGCTTGTGTGGATCCCAGTTGCTTTGAATAGCTGGCTTTTGCCGGCTTATATTATAGAACTACTTGCAACAGTCAGGAAGCAGTTGAGTTGGATGTAGCCTCTTAGGACTGTAAAGCCCCATTGAATTAAATGAGCCTTACTTCTGACAGAACATGCATAGGGTTATACAGCACAGCTAAACAAGTCTCAACTTGTGCAGTCTTTGATGGAAGACTTCCTGGGACAGTGAGTAAATATTTATAGAACTATACAAATGGTAATATGCAAACCCATTAACACCATTGTGAAACATTTGATGATTACAATCTCCATTTTGCAGAGGAAAGGAAGAGTAACCACTTACATGACAGACTGCTTGTTCACACCACAGATGGCTGGTGATGGGAATGACGAGAGTTTTTGTCATGTTATGTAACTAAATCCACCAGTGATGGAGGGTGCGTTGTAAGGTCATATTGATAATTATCCACCATGGTTTGTTGTTGTTAGTGGTGATAATTATTACTTGTTACAAGTGTATATGTTCTTTGAACATTACCATCTCATATTTGCATCAAGCTATCCCTCAATTACCCTTCTTTAAGTTTCCAAAATAAATGTCTGTATGTTCCCCACATTGAGAATTCAGCCTAGTAGGATTGATTCTGCCTTTTCATCAGGTTACGATGTAACTCTGTGTGGCAGAATTCATTACTCCATGTGTCGTCTTAGCATGAATATATTCATATTAGTGGGCTGGATTTTAATATGCTTCAAACTGCAGTGCTAACTCTTTTTCTCTTCAATAGATGTCTAGTTTAGAAGCTGAATAACATCATTCTTTGTAAAGCTCTTTTTCAAAAGAATCATAATTACATTGGATTTCCCCCTATTTTTGTGTAAAATATCAAAAGAGCAATTGTGCTGTATGGGTACTTTACAAATAGCATTACTATTGTTGTTGTTAAATACCTTCCCATGACAAAGCATTTTTAAACTGAATTCTGTGAATCTCATGTTTTTGCTATAACCATAAGATATGACGGGTAGTTTATTCACCTCTTAATATGGCATACAAAAATAATGCCCATTCTCTTGGATATGACCAGGAGAAGAATCTCAGTAGTAAGCCATTAATGATGCTTCTGCAGAGAACAGCAAGGAAGTTTGAAACTCCAGTTGTTGAGAAGGATCAAAATAATTCTAGCTAGTTGAATAAATAAAGGGCCATCTAGGTAGCTATTCTCCATTTTGGCAACTTCCACACTGTCTGAGAGCCACCCCCCCCCAACTTAGTAGACCAGATTTCAAGAGGTGCAGGGGAAAGTGAAAACTGCCACCACCTTCTTGCCAAGTTATCAATAAGGCTGAAGGGGTGAGATGCCAAATGATGTGTTACAAAGCATACATAAAACACCCTTGATGGATTTAAAATCACCAAGACTTTACTGGTTACAGCTGTTAGAACAGTGGTAAACTACTGCATGGAGAGGACATTGTTTTCTACCCTGTACCCTCCTGGTGGGCCACATTGGGGCATTTTGGCACACCTAAAGTGATGCAATGCCACTTTCAGCCACCATAGTAACCTAATTTCAGCTGATTTTTTAGATTGCTTTTGTGTTTTGAGGATGTCTGAGAGGCTTTGGAGGGTCAGGGGAGCAAACTATGTCATTTGGGTACATTGTGGGCAGTTTGGGGGCGAAAAATTGCTCACAAGTCAACTCAATTTTTGTATTGAGGAACCTCTGGGGGGGATTTAGAGAACTCAGTTGGGGCCCTACCCCTGTTAGAGCCTCAGCACAGCACGGATAAATGGATAAATGGATATCTGTTGACTGGTGAGCTCTGTATCCTCAGCCTGTCTGCAGGGGATACATGAGGAAAAATCCATGCTGGCACTTGTGGGAGGGCATAATTTCCAGCTGTTCCAATTTTGTAGGGAAAGTCCTAATAATAAATAATAATAAAAATCTTTATTTATATACCACCCTTCCAAAGATCAAGGCGGTGCACAACATGTACAGCAATTTAAAAACATTCCAACAATAAACAATAACAATCAATACCACAATACAATAACAATATGGCAAACCAGCTCACAGTGGGGGAGGATAAGGGGGAAATAATAAATCCTCTGACATCCCACTTTTTAAGATGCTTTTAAAATTCCTCAGGTTCTCTTTTGTCCTCCCACTCTCCCCCTCTCTGTCCTCAATTGCTGTAAACATAGGAGATTATCGCACAGGAAAACAGGCACAGGTTGCATGTGGTTTGTATCCATTTCCTACAGATCTTACCACGCTGCCCTGGGCCTGGGCAGTCAGCAGCCCCTATCCAACCTGGGCCTCTCTGGTACCTTTTCAAGAACAGGATTTTCCCATTTTTGAAAAGGTGCCAGAGAAGCCTGGGTTGCACACGGGCTGCTTACTGCCTGGGCACAGGGCAGTGCAGGAAGACCTGCCGTAAGTGGATATAAACCACATGTCACTCGCCTCTGTTTTCCCATGCAATAATCTCCTGAGTTGAAAGTGGTTTCTACTCAATTAACTGGGGGGCATCTCTTTTGCATCTACTCAGATGAATCAGTCTAATGGTTGCTTTTATTCTATTGACATTTATGAAGTCCCAGGTTCTGATTTATATGAGATATCTAAACAGTGGTCAAAGGAAACATGGAAGAAGGGAGGGTGGGTGGGGGAACCAAAATTACAAACCCATGACTCGACAACAATAATACTTGTGGTAGCACATGACGTTTTGTTAGCGTATTTTCTCCAGCAATGGCAGATTTCTGAGCGGTTTGTATATATATTTTTGTATACACAGAACTACATGTAAGAGCTAACATCATCTGATTTATCACTGATTTTATGGTCCTGATCTGCTAAAGTTCAGTGAAATGTCAGGGTGTGGGAAGAAAAATTTTTATATTTATTATTTCTGACTTCTTGAGGTCTTAAAAATCAGCAGCCACTACTTCTCCTAACAAGCAGGAAATTGGTACATCCCAGTGAGAAGCTTTATGTGCATTTCTGGCCATTAAAGGGATTTATTGGAAATGATTTCTTTGTTTTTAAAGTGATAGCTTTATTTAACTATAATATGGTAAGGAAGCTATCCAACAGATTCAGATAAGCAGTTAAATGAATATGCTACTTAGAGATATTAATATGACATGGACCTATCGGAAGGATCATAAAAAAATAAAATGATGCAGAGCTGGCTCAAGGCACTGGCATTTGGGGGCACCTGGCACCTCTTTACCCTGCTGGTTCTCTTTCCTGATACAGCCAACTGTTACAGTGGAACTTCAGGTGTTCTGGGAGTCTGATCATCTCTATTTATTGGATGATTAACTACAAGTCACCCAGATACTTTCCCTCAAGAATCCTATGAAAGCTTCCCATGAAAACTGTGACATGAAAAACAATCCAATCCTTATATGTCCTCATCTACAGAAAGATCAAACTTTAAACTTGCCTAGGTAACCTTGATGACTCTCTTAGTTCCAAATATGCCTCCTTGTATAAAATCAGCCAAGGCGCACTCCTAAACTTTCTGCTCCATATCTGGAACCAAACATTTATTAACTTTTTCCAAACAAATTCTAGCTCCAAAGCTGTAGGATTTCTAACCCAGAGTATCTGAAATCCCGTAATTCCTTAGGGACCCAGCTTATTGTAGCTTATTGCATGGGCAGAAAACTCGACTGCACCCCAATGGGATGCAGCTGGGTTGTGGGATGTAGGTGGGAATTATCACACATAATTCGCTGCTTATTTTCCCAGGTGAGTGCAGCCCAGCTGCAGCCCAGGTCCCAGGAGCTTTGTGACTTTGAAAAGCGGCCTCAGAAGTGTGCCTGGGATCTGGGATGCAGCCGGGCTGCGGAATCAGTGGTAAATTATGTGCAATAATTCCCACCCGCATCCTGCATCCTGGCTGCATCTTGTTGGGGTGCAGTTGGGTTTCTTTGTCCATGTGATAAACTCCTTCCTCTATATTATTTCACAGTACAAGTCTTTTTCTTCTCTGAGATCAGAGTTCCCATGCCACAGTTCCCATGGTGCTTTCCTATTTATTTATCAAATTTATATCCCACTGTTCTCTAATATGAGCCCCAAAATGTCTTACAACATAATTTAAAACAAAAAAAGCTAAAACAATAGATAGTGCAAAAGTACAGAAAGCATTGAACAATCCAGTTAAAACATCATTTCAACAGTTAAAACACCATTCAAATATCACATATTAAGGAACAGTACATTCACTGCACATCCTTTCACTCTGACCAGTTAAAGGCTGAAGAACTATTCCAGTAAAATCTCTGCATGCTATTCATTTCATATAGAATGAATGAACAAATGCCAAGAGCAACCTTGTAAAGGCAGAAAGGATGTTTTACTGGCACTGGTAAAATGCTGTTAAGTCCCAGACTTCAGACATGCAGGAACAGTTAATTAAAAACAATGCAAAATGTGACATCACTGTGCTTTACATTGTGCTGCCTTCCCCCTGCAACCCATTTAGGATGAGTTGAAGGCCAAATGACACAAGGTGCAATGATGTAAGCATGTGTTGTGTGTATTAAATGGCACAAGAAAGAGACACTAAGGAGAGTAGCAGCTCAACTTTCTCTTGTAACAGTGCTATGTTAATAAGATCTGTATCATGAACAGAACGTGCTGGATATTCTGATGTTATATTTTAAGGACTTTATATCACGAGGCTAGTAAAAAGAATTATAGTAGTACAAGAGCCAGCATGGTGTAGTGTTTTGTGCATTGGACCATGACTCTGAAGACCTGGGTTTGATTCCTAGCTTGGCCACAAAATCCACTGGGTGACCTTGGGCAAGTCACATGGCTCTCAGTCTTCAGTTAAGGAAGGGAATGGCATACTTCCTCTGAAGAAACTTGAAGAAAACTCCAAGATAGGTTCACCTTAGGGGTGCCATAAGTCGGGAACAAATTGAAGGCCCACCATCACCACCTCCACAGCAGCAACAACAGCAGGAGCAGTAGCAGCTTCATAGAATCATAGAGTTGGAAGAGACCACAAGGGCCATCCAGTCCAACCCTCTGTCATGCAGGAACTCTCCATCAAAGCATCCCTGACAGATGACCATCCAGCCTGTGCTTAAAGACCTCCAAGGAAGGAGACTCCACTACACTCTGAGGAAGTTTGTTCCACTGTTGAACAGTCCTTACTGTTAGGAAGTTCCATCTAATGTTGAGGTAGAATCTCTTTTCCTGTAGCTTGCATCCATTGTTCTGCATTCTAGTCTCTGGAACAGCAGAAAACAAGCTTGCTCCCTCCTCAATGTGACATCCCTTCTTTAAAGGGATTTAAAGGGTTTTAAAGGGATTTAAACAGGGCTATCATATCACCTCTTAACCTTCTCTTCTCCAGGCTAAACATCTCCAGTTCCCTAAGGCGTTCCTCAAAGGGCATGTTTTCAAGACCCTTCACCATTTTAGTTGCCCTTCTTTGAACACAGTATTCCAGGTGGGGCCTGATCAAAGCAGAATAGAGTGGCACTATTACTTCCCTTGATCTAGACACTATAGATGCTATTGATGCAGCCTAAAATTGCATTGGCCTTTTTAGCTGCTGCATTGCACTGTTGACTCATGTTCAACTTGTGGTCTACTTGGACTCCTAGATCCCTTTCACATGTAGTCTCGTTCAGCCAGGTGTCCCCCATCCTATATCTGTGCATTTCATTTTTCCACCCTAAGTGCAGAACCTTACATTTCTTTGTGTTGGGCCTCATCACACAATGTCTCTCCTATTGTCACTTTGCATTTCAATTGTTGCTGGAGCCCACCATTTCACTGACAAGAAAAACCTGCCAACAGGTCCCAGTATAACTGGTTTTCCATAGGTTGGATAGTGCAATAGGTCCCTTCTGCTGTAGTTCTAGTAATCAAGCAGTCATGTGAAGTGAGTGGGTTTGTTTCTCCTCAGCTGCCTCTTTGTCCCCTCTGCTATTCCCAAGCAGACACGCATGTGCTAAGTGGGGAGAAAGGCAGGGTTAGCAAGATGGTGAGGAAGAGTGAGCATGAAACCATGGATATCTAATATTAATTATTTAATAAAGCAGCATAATAGTGCTAATTCTGAGAAGTGTGACAGCAATTGTTTTCCAAACCAGTATGTTTCCATTTGCTTCAACAACATAATTGCAGTGGCTCAATAGGCTGGTGTGCATCATAAAGTCTTAAGAAAAATATTGAAAGAGTATAAGAAAGACAAATCTTTCACGGGTTTCCTCAGAACACCAACCATCTTGTTCAAAGCATGTATTTCAACAAGTTTTCTTTTGCTCTTCTTCCTCTTTTGCAGTGCAAGTACGCAAGCATAGAATCCGGAGCTTACCCCTCATAATGGGAAATATGCTGTGTGGGGATATCATATTATTATATGCCATGAAATGGGGATTAAAGTGAAAGTTTACCCAGGAAACTACTCATGTGTTAAATTAAAGCCATAAAAGTTTGGTCATGACAAGCCACAATATAGAATCGCCCTAAATATAACAATATATGCAGGTATTCTCATTCTCTCTCTCATGTACACATATTTTTCAGAGCTTAGCATATTATTGTGAACATATATATAACTTCAACCCTCAGCTTAACAAATCAAACCAATTCAAAATGGAGTTTTTGAAAACCTGAGTAAGAAGATGTCATTTAAACACAGCCACTTCTTAAAATCCTACTTGGCTGCTGATTGTAGTGTGGAAGTGACCTGGGGGCTCTTGAGCACAATGTTAGCAGAGCCCAAGCTCTGGCAGGTTCTACCAAGAGGCTCAAGCTTGAAGTATAGCTTCAGTCCAGTGCGATAAAGTCCCATGTTGCAAGCTTTCAAAGCTCCACTGGTTTCTTCATCAGGCAAAGGTGTTAAAAATATACATGAGGGAAAAAAAACCTGATGATGTTAGTCATAGCCCCGCATTTGGTCAAGTTGTTGTGATTGTAGTTCTTAGTTCAGATGGTATGCAAGGGTATACATGTGGATAGGTCCCTCCACCTTCTGGCCATGTGGATGCTGGAAGATTCTTGCAATTCCACTTGCAAGACAAGCTACAGTTGAGACAAACTGGGTCTCAAAGGCAGAGCTTCAAAAGCCTGCAACATGCATAATCAACAGATAACATAGTATACATTGACCAAGGACTAAAGAGGCAACCACTGCCTTGCTCCTGGAGAAAGTGACAAATAGAAGAGTCTTTTAATATCATCCCCAGAATGTGAACTTGATTCCCACTTATACCCATCACCTACAATTCTAATCAAGCTTTTGCTGATGTCTGCTTAGGAAAAAGGGTTGGAAGATTAACAGGTAGCTCGGCTGTGTAATAAGAGGGGGATTTTATTGCCCAAGCTTCTGTCAAACTGGAGAGGAAAGAGTATGAGAGCCATTCACCTGAGACTTGTTCATGCAAGGAAAAAAATGCCTAAAAGGTCTAAGGAGAGAGATAATTGGGCTTGTTAGGAGAATATGCTGGGTGCCAGAAAGAAAAATCTTATGGGAGGAGAGAAGGATAGAGTTGTTTAGTGTTGAGGGCTGAGAGTCTCAGTTCAGATCTCAAATCCTTACAGGAAGATTTTTTTCTCCTTGTAAACAAAGGAAACCCTCCACTGAAAGTTGTCAATATGTCTGGCTGTCTCCTGAAGTGAGTGTGCATGCTACAAGCAAATATTTGCAGATTCAAGAAGGGTCAAAATGACCCCCAAAAGTGGAATACAGATACATTTTTCAGTGTGAACTCTACAAATAGTGGAATTTGTGTATATATGTGTGTGTGTGGGGTGTGTATGGGGGGGGGAGGGAGTCAGATTTAATTGGTTGCAAGAAAGGCCATAATTAGATGGGGAATTTAAGATTTCAGAGTTGAAAAGGGATTTTGTAAACCCCCCAATACTTACTTCTTAGAGTGACGTGAAGAAAAAATGAGTAATTTGTTTATTCTAAAAATGCTCCTTTCTTTCACACACACGCACGCACACGCAAATGAAATAATAGGTTCTGGGTTAAGCATCTGTAGACATAAAGAGTGACTAATAAAGATAATCACACAATTTTGCTAGGTCACTTTGACTGCAAACTTTTTATGTAGATAGCTTTTCCATTTTCTCATTCCATCCAATAGCAGTAGAAATTGCCACAAAAAGTTATTTCACGTAGCAATTCACACCTCATCATGCTTGAAGAGCACCTGGAGCATGAAGCTGTAGAAGGCAAACACAAAAGTTTTGATGATCAGAGGGAAAGGGAATTTGACCCCACCTGTCAACAGTGAATTAAATGTATTGATTAAATCAACTGAATTAATTAAATAATATAACAGAGGGAAAGATGTTTCCCTTTACAAAGCTAATCACTGCTGAAAGCACACATAGCAAAACTATTTGAAGTAGACGCAGAAGATCAAAATGCATAGTGCCTATATCTATTGGCAGCCCATGTCCTCCCACTGCTTGGGCCAGGAAGCAGTACCCTGTGTGGCACCAAAAGTGGCACCCCTAAAGGAGGATGTGATGGTGGCACACATCCTCTGTGCCTTGTGCCACTTTTGCCCACTCGCTGCTTGAGTTGTAGTGGCAACACCCATACATTCAGGCAAGAGGAACATGTACCAATGCCCCTCCTGCTTCCTTCACCTGAAAGGATTGACTTGTCATCCAAAATTATTGTGCAAAAGTAGAAGAGGTTAGATGCCTCCTGAAAGAGAGGAGACTGTGGCAACGTTAGCTTCCAGAAGAACAAGGTGGAGGGAGAAACAGCAGCCCATAGGCTGTCAAAGGCCAGCTCTGAAAAGCACTGCAGAATGGTGGCAGCTGCTCTCCAGCACAGCAGAGGCAACAACAGGTTAAGGGGAAACAGCAAGATTGTCCTTGCACCTGAGGTGGCCACCTGCTTGAAGCTAATGGTAAGAGCAACTGTAGCTAACGTGTACCTGTCACCTTTATCAAGTGGTTTAAAATGGCTTCTAAGATATTTAAAATGCAGTTCAGTTTTATCGTACTTTGAATATAGTGAGTCCTTGGTATCGGCTGAGGTTAGGTTCCAGGATCCCCCATGGATACCAAAATCTGTGGATGCACAAGTCCCATAATATACAATGGCTTAGTAAAATGGTGTCCTTCATAAACAACAACAACAACAACAACACAAAATCAAGGTTTGCTTTTTGGAATTTATGTTTTTGAAATATTTCCAAGCTGAGGATGGATATGGAGGGTCAACTGTATCATCACACTGATCAAAACCCTAGCTAAAGCCCTGGTGGCGCAGTGGTTAAATGCCTGTACTGCAGCCACTCACTCAAAACCATAAGGTGGCGAGTTCAAGACCAGCAAAGGGCTGAAGCTCGACTCAGGCTTGCATCCTTCCGAGGTCGCTAAAATGAGTACCCAGATTGTTGGGGGGCAAATAGCTTACAAATTGTAAACCGCTTAGACACTCCTTAAGGGTATGAAGCGGTATATAAATGAAGCTGTTTGTTTGTTTGTTTAAAGCACCACAAGGCACTGACCTACTTTGTTGGCTTAAAGATGGGGAAGGGGACTTGAACTGGTTGGTGAGAACAGCTTTTTGTTTTATTACAGAATTGTACAGTACATTTTGGAAGAAACATATTGTATTTACAGATAAAAGAATTAAAAATTAATCTATTGTATCCAAGCAAGTATTTGTTTCAAAAGTACTCTACATTTGAGGGTGTTTTTTTAAAATTTAATTGCTCATTTATTTCTTTGGGGAAAAAATGTATGTTTGAACTGCATTTGCTATGTAAGGTGGAAATTATCTGAACTTCATATGGCTTGAGAAGCTTTATAAAAGCATTTTAAATCCTAAAATCAAAGAAATGCAGTGCTTTGGCCCACCTGCTCACTTCATCTAGTCTATATCCATTATCCAACCAATTCTCAACGTTCTGCCCAACCACTACATTGTGCTACCTATATATTTTTTCCATGGCTGTATAGTATCTTAGAAATGATAATCTAATTGCAACAAAACAGTGCTCCAAAACAATAGAAGCTTGCATCATCTATTGTTTTCTTCAGCTCACTATTTGGAAATGGTGAAGGAGAATGAATGGCTAATTTCATAAACTTTGGAAGCAGGAATTGGCACATTTAGAGAAGCTGATGGGAGGAGCAGCCTGGATCCTTCTCCAGCCATGACATCATTGCTCCAGCAATTGAGCTGCTAGGCTCAGAAGAGTGGGATTGATCCCAGATTTGACACACCGATAGATGCCCGATGAGAGATCAGTCCAGAAACTTTGATGGTGAAGCAGAAGCCACAAGGTGACCTTACATGGCCTGAAGGAAGAGCTCTTGGCAGATGAAAAACAGCATGTAATTTGCATGCTGTTTTTGGCCAAGTCTGCATCAGGCCTTGAACTGGTATTGACTTGGCCAAAATGTGTCCAATGTGGGGAAGTGCAATGAACATGAGGGAGGAAATCATGGGAATAGGAGATAGGAACCAGTGGTCACCAAATGGCCAGACTTTTTTTTTATATAATTTTGGGATTTCACAGACATTAGTGGCACAATTCCCACATTTTCCCATAGATCTGGACATAAGGCAAAAACATTAGAAGAGAACATACCATGAAGGAAGAACAATAGAAAACGGAACTAACAAATGCAGAAGGACTTGGGGCCTTTAAGCAAAAAGAGAGATCAAGCAAATAGTTGTAAAAATCTACATGGAAAAACAACAATAGACTGCTGACTGAGACTAAGGTACTGAGTCTATTCCAAAAGATTTTTTGAAAAATTCTTTGTCTTAGGGAAAATTGTTATTTACTTTTCTCCCTATTGATAGATAGAAAACCTCTTTCAGTGTGTTCAAGCAATGACAGTAGTTCTGCTCCTGACAATTTCAAAGTGATGAATAAACCAGGGTTCACATCTTCCCAACTGTTTTCCAAGTTCTTAGCAGCACATGCTGCAGAGAGGGCAAGAAGAAGTGTCTTACTCTATGTTGATCTTTGGAGAATAACAGAATTCTCCTTCCCCCAAGTTCTCCATGGATGTTACAGAAGAAAGTAACTGAGCTGAAGTGTGAGCATTGGCCCATCTAGTTCCGTCTCACTGCTTTAGGGATTCCAGATAGAAGTTTTTCCCAGTCCCTTCTGAAGATGTGGAATGGAGATTGGGCCCTTTGCATTCAAGGAATGTGCTTTAGCACTATGTTATAGCTCTTCCTTAGAAAACCTGGGGAAAAGATGGGGTGTTTCAGGATAAAGTTAGAGAGTTCCTTCCTTCTTCTGAATCCTTTGTGATGCTTGAGGATGATGAGCGTGTTTCTGTGCCGAGTAGTTGGAGGGCAGGTGGCTACCACGTGGTTGCTGCTGGCTACCTGGTAAAGGGCCTATTTGGACTTTGGGGCTAAATATGTCTTGAAAGAGTTTGTCTTCAAACACACTGGTAATAAAGAATAATGCCTTTTCCTAGATGGTTGTTTCTTTCATCTCTTTTGCCCCTTGATTATAGTTTTAACTCCTGGGACCAAATTTGAATGTATTCTGTTAATTATTATGACTGCATCAGCACTGCAGCAATAATCTGGTTTGACATCACTTTAACTGCCCTGGCTCAATGCTATGGAATTCTGGGATTTAAGGTTTTCTGAGATATTTAGCTTTCTCTGTCAGATAGCTCTGGTGCCACAACAAATTACAATTCCCCAAATTCTATAGCCGTGGCAGTTAAAGTGGTGTCAAACTGGATTATATTTTCAGTGTGGGCGCAACTTTAGTAGCTTAAGAATGGCTTCTATAAACACATTTTTGAAAGACTGATATAATTTTAACAGAATTTTTTGTAAACAAAATCCATACACTGCTACTCTCACTAACCTATCACTTAAGACTGAGGTTCTAAAATAAAATACTACATTAAAAGCAATGACTAAAAGGAAAGACGCTCTCCAGTTGAGCAAGCAAAAGGCAGTATATCAAAGGCATTCCTCCCTCTAGTTATGATGCAGCTTTGTATTGGGAAATATTTTTTGTTCATATTTATAATTCTGGTGGATAGCATTACATTCTAATTTGCTAGAGTTCTGCCAAACACACAAAGTATTGTTTGTGGCAATAAAATCTGGTTCATTTTCTCTAAGTTATCACATTTATACTTGTCATGGAGACATGTGAGCACCCCTCTTTTTCCGTAAAATCTGAGAGCATGACTGAACAGGAATTAAGCAAACCCATCTGTCTTGACCTCTATCTCCGTGGTTCTATGTTTGCAAACAAGTTGATACCTTTGGAAGAATAACTGGCATCTGTCAATAAACAAGGGCACAAAGCCTGATGTGATCTCCACCTGTACTGAAATCATATATTACAATGTTCTCTGCACTGTAACATTGAGATTGAAGATGGAAAGTGCTAGCTTGTTCAAATGTTTCCCATGAGAAGAAGAAGAAAAAGGATCCATGTGCAATTACAGTTTCAGGAAGAACATTTCTTAGCTAGCCTGCTCTCTAATGTCCTTCCATGGAGAACTGCACAGACATTCAGATTCTCACCCTGTAGTTTAAATGATAGGGGAGAAAAAAGATGTAAAATATGGTTGCACTCAGTGTGTAGATCAGCTCTAATTAAAAGCAGTCCTTGTAAAACAAGGGCTGTGAACATGTTACGGCTGCCCAATGGGGGCACCTCCCATTCTGGCAACACTTGCTATTGAAAGGCTGAGTATGATGTTTGGAGATTTGCATGGCTACTGCCAAGAACACAAGCCACACATCTTTTTCTTTCCTCTTTCTCCCAACTTGTGTCTAGTAAATAAAAATTCATGATGCAGCATCATTTGATTATGTTTCCCCGTGCTTATGAGTGGCAGCCAGTGAAGGAAACTCGACATCATGTCACATACTTTGTGGTACAGAGGGGGAGAAAAGTGGTACTAGGCTTGGCAAGGAGCCCCACATTTCTTTTAACACCTGGTTCTGCCATACAAAGCCATCATAGATAATATTACATAGGTACCAATCTTATGGACCTCTGCTATAAATTATTGCAGAGGCATGGACATTTA
The DNA here is from genome assembly GCA_034509955.1 of Urosaurus nigricauda. Lineage (NCBI taxonomy): Eukaryota > Metazoa > Chordata > Lepidosauria > Squamata > Phrynosomatidae > Urosaurus > Urosaurus nigricauda. Next base: position 109,625,564 of record JAOEGL010000002.1, on the reverse strand, counting down.
ATGATTTATATCTATCTTCCCCCTTTCCCACTTAAAAAAGGACCCATATTGTCTTGTCATAGTTAAGCATTCAAACAGAATTTAAACCAGTTTGTATATATAGATGTATCTGTCTGTCTGTCCATCCATCCTCTCTCTCTCTCTCTCTCTCTCTCTCTCTGTCTCTCTCTCTCTCACACACAGACAGAGTATTAATTATTATATTCCACTCACACCCATCAGAACAGTAGAAAAATTATTACTTCCTCAAACCCTGGCTAAACAATGCATTTGCTTTTAGCACCGCAAATATTTTTGCAGTGTTTTTCACTGGGACTGACCTTTTTGTCCATTGTAGTTCAGGCTGCCAACTTCTGTCTTTCAGTAAGTCTCAAAGGGGCGGTACAGACTGCCCCAAGAAGTGGCGAGATGGGGCCAGGGCTGCCTCACTGGCAGCGCCAGAGACCCCATCCCGCTGCTTCTGAAGGCCGTGGAGAAGAAGCAAACTGTCGCTTCCCTGCAGGCTGAAAGTGGGGTGCAGCAGGTGCCTCGGGCACCTGCTGCACCCCACTCTCCCTGGCGGTGCCAAGAGGAGAAAGGGGCCACCGCATCTAAAGGCCGCACCAAGGACCAGGCGCAAAAAAAGAGCTCAATTTTGGAGCTCTTTTCCCGTGGCATGATGTCTTCTGGCGCGCACAGCGTTGCCTAAATACTGCGAGCACAATGACAACAACATGGCGCGCCCGTATGGACGCCACCATTTTAAAATGGCAGCGCCCATATGCTTTAAGGTTCGAGAAGGTATAAATGCTGCGCCCTCCCAAACCCTAAAAGCACCTCCTCCAATCCTAAAGGCGCCTCTTCGTGCCCGTGCGCTACAAGATTTTACACACTGATTTTACAGACTAACATGGCTATATCTTTGGAAACTCCATACCATGTCCCTATCCTGGGGGAAACCCAATTCTATCCTTGAAGCAAGCAATGGGGGCAGCTATCTCCCTCCTATTGCTTGCTTCAAGGATAGGATAAAGTCTTCCCCTTATCTGTAAGAACGGCAAACCCCACTCACCCTTAACTTCTGTCTTGCTAGCACAAGACCAGTAAAGTACTTGCCCTGTTGGGCATTCTGGCTCCAATATCAGTGACTGCTCTGCCTTGTTTCAGATAACCTATAGTATAAAAAAAGAAAGAAAGAAAAAAGAAAAGCAACCACAGATTGTTAGAAAGAAAGGAAATCCAAGCCTTTTTCCCTTGTAATTCCTTGTGACAATAACATGTCAGAACTAAAACAATATACCCCTCCCCCCCCCAAAAAAAACCCACAAATAAATGTCTCATTAAGACCACTGATTGGAAAAATTCTAATCAACTGAAACTTTTGTTAATTTATTTTCCACTTAATCAATTAAAGGTTGCTGCTCCAATTCTAAGATATCTGGTTCAATTGGAACCTAAAAGGCTGAAGTGAAAATGTTCAATTGTTTAATATCAACACATTTGAAGATTTTTGAACTAAATCAAAAATTCTAGTTATCCATTTCAAATAATGGAGTAATACAATTTTGCGCTCTTTAAGGTATCTTATTTTACATGTAGAAAGTATAATTCGTTATTTTGTTAGTCGGAGCTGTTTAGGACGTCAGCTTAAAATAACACCACAACCACCACCATTAATGGACCCACTCTTAATGAAAAACCATATACAACACAGGGAGAGACCTGCAGCTATTACTTGCAGATTTGTTTGTGGTGATTTAACAAGCCTTATTCTGCAAACCCAGAGTCCTTTGGCAGCAGGAGCTTGTCAACCGTGCAGGGTCTCAGGATCAAGGAGGTATTTGCTTCAGAAAGATGTAAGATTTATAACTACAGCTGTTTAGCAACAGATCACCCTATGAGTGCATGCTGAAGGATGGATGTTTGCAGAGCTCATCTGCGGGTGCTTGAGGCCATGCAATTGTAGGGCAGCCAAGTATGTGGCACCCAAAGGGAATCATATTCTAATCAACACACCCTCTTTAGCATTTCTGGATTGTCAGTGTGTACTTAAATGAGGCTGCTATGATGCAACATGCAACATCACCCTATCTTTCCCTCTCCCATCTGACAAAATATTATTGTGTATCCCCCTCCCCATAAGTATCCAAAAATACAGAAATTACAAGCAAAGCAGAAAAGAGGAGGCAGTAAAGTTTCTAATACCCTAGAGAGCCCAGAGTGTCCATATTGTGCATCATCAAGCATTATAAGGCTGGCCTGGCCAAATGAAGCTGCACCATGAAAGTAATCAACATGAAAATCTAGACAATCACTATAACATAGGATCATTGAGAAAGATGGAAGGGGACTCGTGGGTCATCAAGTCCAACCCCCTGTCCAATGCAGGATTTCCAGTTAAAGCATCCATAGCCAGCATCTCAAAGCCAATCTGTTTATTGTCACCCAAGTAAACAGAAGGCAAAGCCTATGGTGGGTTACTTACTCAATGGCTTCATGTGACGAGGGCGCCCTTTAGTGCCCGTCTGTTTCGGGCCAAAGTTTGAATGAATTGAGTTCATTATGGAAGGATCTCCCGGAAGAGATCTGTCTTATTACCACCCTAGATGCCTTTAAAAAAGCACTAAAGACGGATCTCTTCCGGCGAGCTTTTCCACCTGATTTGTTATGATCATTCCATTAACAACGAAAGCGCCGATGGACAACGGAACAGCAATAATGTCGATTAAGACTTATGATTTTTAATTGTTTATGATTGTATTGGATTTTGTAATTGTATGTTTTTAGATTGTAAGATTTTATTGATGTTGGAATTCCGCCTCGATCCATGGGGAGAGGCAGGAAATACAAATAAATTTTATTATTATGTTATTATTATATGTGAGTTTGTGTAACTGCAAAACATGAAGCAGCCTGTAGGTGGGTAGGTGAACTGTAGTTATACCTGTGGGGAGAGGATCTCCAGAAAACACAAAAGTAACTATTAATTATCAAAGAAAGAAAATCAAAACTATGGAGAACTACTCCAGTAGTTGTTTTCCATTCCCTTTCATTCTGCAATGTGGCAGCAGGAGGACTTCTCTCTTAAACTAGGGGAAAGAGGAGGGGCAATAATCTGCCTGATAAACCAGGAGTATCTGAGGGGGGCAGGACTTGGAGAAGATGAGGCTGTAACAAAGACACAAGAGTCTTCAGGACAGAGAAGCAGAAGCAGGACCTCTCTCTTATTTGGCTAATAGTTGTGGTAGGGTTGTTTCTTCCCCTGTGTGCTTGCCGTATATTTTGTTTAGGAGCATCAGGTCAGGGCAGTTAAATCCCTGACATTTCAGCATAAGCATCTGAGACCTAGGGATGTCAAAAGGTAATCACAAGGTTGGTGTTAGAAGGGGAAAGCTCTTGGTGATACCGTTAAGCATCACACACATTTGAATAGAGCATGTCATTCAAATAAAAGCCAACATGTGTAGCAAATGATAAAAAACAAAAAAGCAAACACTTATAGACACATATTTTTCTATGCAGAGATCTCATGTAGAGATTTTTCATCTCCCTCCTTAAGGCTTGAAAAGAGGGTCCACACCCTGAGGCTCACACCCAAGTCCTGATTTCTGGGAATTCTGATATCAATTACGCCTGTCAGTATGTCATATCATTCAATAATTGTTGTTAAGTGCCATCAAGTCTAGCAATTTTTGATTATAAAATAAAATAAAATAAATAAATTATCCTTCTAACAGTTCTTGCAGAGTCGGGTCCTTGATTGAGTCTATCCATCTAGAATGTGCTCTTCCTCTTTCCCTCTACCTTCTGTCTTTCCAAGCATTATCACCTTTTCTAGTGAATCATGACTTCTCATGATATAGCCAAAGTATGACAGCCTCAGTTTATTCATCTTGGCTTCTAAGCAGAGTTCAGGCTTGATTTGCTCTAGGACCCATTCATTTTTCTTTTTAGCCATTACAGTATTCTCAGAAATCTTATCCAGCACCACATCTCAAATGAGCTGATTCTCTTCTTATCGGATTTCTTCACTGTCCATCTTTTACATCCAGACATAGTAGTGGGAAGTATGATTGCATGGGCCATCCTAACTTTAGTATTCAGTGATATATCTTTATATTTCTGGACCTTATATAGTTTTCTTCATAGCTGCCCTTCCACGTCCTAGTCTTCTTCTGATTTCTTAACTGCAGTCCTCATTCTGATGAATGACTGAGCCAAGGTATAGAAAATCTTGAACGATTTCAATGTCTTCATCATCTACTTTAAATGATAGTACTCGAAACAAAATAAATCCTCTTTTAAGGCACTGTGCAGTATCATTCTTTAGTTTGTACAAAGGTCTTGGTTAAAAAAGGAAACACGAATGGAAGAATGGAACCTTCCCTTCTGTGAAGTGTGAAATTAAATTCAGTGTTCTGTACTACAGTATCAGATTGTTCAGTGACTACATTTAGGTGTAACTTATCTTTTGCTGACATGAGTGACCACAGGAAGACTTCTGTTTTGGTACTAAAAATAAATTCTTAGAAGTTATCTTATAAGGGTATTTCACAAACTTGGGTTTGCCCCATCTGTACACTCAACAGGAAAATCCAGCCAGCTACAGATCCTTGAAAACAAGCATAGTGAAATGATACAAATGTTTGAAAAGCTGTGTTTGTTGTTTTTAGGTGCAAATTTAAAGAATCAGAGATATAAGTCTTTAAAAAATGATTGTTATATCTGGCTCTCAAAGTCATCATGCACTAGGCTAGAAGATGCCCAGGTAATTTTCTAGGAAGTGTCCATGGGAATTTTATACTTATATGGTAACTGGATGTGCATACACATACACAAACATTTGTTACATATTTGACTAAATGCTTAAAAGAAATCAAGAAATAGAAAAAAATGGATACATATTGAGGAAAAATGGTATTGGCCAGTCTTTTGAAATGTACCATTATCTCAGGAATTTGGAAATGAATAGAAATGTTGACTCTTAAGCCAAGTTTGGCAATCCATCATGTCACTAATCTTCTACATTTCAGCCACTTTAATAGTTATTTTTGCTGCATTAAATGAAATAGGTTGCCAATACCCTACAGCTGCATTTGACCTTTCATTCAGTGGACTCAGTATTCATTTGTTTTAAACTTGTATTGTGGATATGCAATGACACTATAGCTTTTCCCTCCATTTTATTCCACATCCCATGGCTGGTGGTAGTGAAAGGGATGGAATGCATGTAGTAACTTTTCTGAGCCCAAGTAATCCATACTGCATAATACTAGGAGATACAGTTTAACACTGGAATCCGATTCTTGGCAACAGCTCTATGCTGATTCTACTGTGTAACTGGAATAAACAGACTGAAGTGGTACACGAAGATTAATTCCTCATTCAGTTCATTATTTTGTTACAAACCTTGTAGACAAAGGTCGGCATAATTTACAATAGGCAGCCTGTATATGACTATTATTACAAGTGGTGCATATTATTTATTTATTTATGCTATATCCTGTTTGTCTTCAGACATGGGACCCATGGCAGCTCCCAGTATAAGTTAACACAAAATACAACTAAAAACCTGATGACGCAGAAGTTTAAGAATGATGAGATTAGCCATCTTGTTAAATACCTATATTTTAAAAGGACACCAAATCATTTCAAAGATGTAACAAAAGATAAAAATGTAGTGCAGACACTGCAATTTTTTAAAAACAGTCTGCACAACCCATTGAACATAAAATGCCTGCTTAAATGAAAAGCTTAAATAAATAGATGTAAAATAAAGAAAATAAATAAAAATAGTTAAGCAAACACACACACACAAACACACCTGTATGTGTATATGGGTGTGTGTGTGTGTTTGTGTGTATAATTTGTTTTAAGTTAATTTGAGTAGCAACTGCTAATGTTGGTACTGAATTTAACTTAAAATTGTGAGGCATGTTCAGGGCTGAATTTCCAAATGACACATTTAGGAACTAGCAAAAAACCTCACTGGTACACTTCATTTTTGTTTGTGGCCCGAAACAAAATTGAAAAAGCTAGGGTGTATTTCTGATTTTAATCCGGACCATCTCCTGTCTTTTCTTTGTAACAAAAAGTATTACTTTCAGAGTAATGATAGCTGTTCCTGACAACTCTTGTGAAGATGCTCTCAGGCTGAGCTGAGGTAGTAAGTGTATAGCTAAAATATTCAAACTTTCCAGGTTGGGGTTGTCTCACAATCTGTTGTACAACAGTGGAACCTATGCGATATTAGTACCAGTTTGGCACATCTTTGAAATGTACATATGGTTTTGTGTACACAGTTTCTGTCTCCAAAATATGTTCATAAGCTTCATGAATGTATGGATATCTTAAGCAAGATGTGTTCTGTTCCATTAGCAGTCATCAGAGGTATAAAATGTGGAAGTAAGAGTTCAACACGTTTCTTTTCTCTCTCTACTAAAGACTGAGACAGGCTCATTCCCATCAAGAATAGCCACTCCAGTCTAGGGCCATTAGATGAAATATAAAAGTATAGTGGGGGTGGCTTTGTTGTCTTTACAATCTGACTTTCCAAACAGTTTAGATAATACTTTATTTAAACAAGGGCCCAGCTGTGCCCTTGTTTCACTTTCTTGTCTTCCCACCTACTCTTTCCTTAGTTTTGCTTTAAAAGAGGATTGCTTAATCCCCTTGCGGTTTAACGTAAGATTATTACAACAGTGCTTTGCTGGAGAAATGATGATAAAATGTCTAGCTGCCCACAGAAGTTGCCGATGTGTAATTGCCTCTGCTGGATGACCTGAAGGTGGCTGGAAATCTCTAGGGAAGCAGCTATGCCTGTGATTCTCAGAATGGGAAGTGAACATCCCAAAAGTGGAGCAGGTCTTTCCTAAGGAAAGCATGATTCCTCAGTGGTTTCCCTGATACACCTTTCCCATGCAGTAGAAGTTCACTCGTATGAGCCTTCCAGCTAACATACATGGGATTTACCTAGTCCCTCGCATATTGGTCATCTCCTGGATATTTCCTGCTTATTGCTTCTACCAGTCTAATGAATTCTGTGGTAAACTATATCCATTTTTGTGGCTGTTTTCATACCGATGGAATCTGGTCTGTACAGAACATGTGGCTACAAACAACCTTAATTTATATAGGCTGGTTTCACTGTGCACAGGAAATGGTAAAGAGAGTGTGTCTGAGTCATTCTTGCATCTGTATTTTATGCTTCCAAGGTATTATGCAACAGGAAAGCTAGCATAGGGATAGTTCTTTTTAAGGGAAGATATGCACACATTTGTATAGATCTCAGTTTTCTCACAACAAAGATCTATGGATCCTCTCTTTGAATGTATGTTCTGCAATGTGATCTGAAACAGAAGCTCTGTTCAAAAGAACGATTACCATTAAGGAATAATCTAGCCCATGTGTCCAGTAATGAATTAGCAATACAGTTACGTGAACAATACATAGATTCCCTTATTCTTTTTATGAAAAAGGTACAGCCATGAAAAAACTATCAAATTAATAGAGGTAACAAATGGTTTGATGAAGACTGCAGTAAATTGAAAAAGTAGATGGCAAAAGTGATATGGACTTATTGCAGAAGTGGTTCTTCTACAATCCCCTCTCAATTTAATGAAGTGCACAAAAGATTTAAAAGATTAATTAGGAAAAGAGAATCTATTATGGGGAACAGTGGAAGCATTCATGTCTTGCTTTTTGGGAAGAATTTCAAGCAAATTCTGGAATATACTTTCAAGGCTGGGGAAGAGATTTTCTTCTATTCTAGAGACTTATGTTAAATCTGAAAGGGAAAGCTATTGTAGGAAGATATTTAATGAGATATTTAAATAGTTCAGCCTCCCATGTTCCCCTTTTGATACTTGTATTGGTAATAATCGGGAACACTGTTTGGGAAAGAATTTTGGTGCATAGGGCCAAGTCATTAATTTCAAGAATAAAAAATGGAAAAGCTCCTGGGCAAGATGGACTTTCACCAAATCTTTTTATTCCATTCTCTAGTGGGCTCCAATACTTACATTATTATTTTCCTTAATTAAAATCTCTGGCATTTGGCCTCCTAGCTGCTCTACAGCTATTGTAGTTCCAATTTATAAAAAGGAACCTAGGAATGATCCAGCAAACTATATAGACCAATTAGGCTATTAATGAAAAACCAGAAGACTGGATTGAAGATTATGCTCTGCTTGCTCCAGAACAAAACAGGTTCCATCCAAGTCAGTCAACTCTAGAAAACTGCTTCATGCTGAAACATATTATTGATATTGGCTGGAATGATAAAACATATCTATGAGGCTTTTATTGATTTGAAAGCTGTTTTTGACTATATTAATCAAGAACACCTCTGGAGCAAAATACAGTCTTTGGGCATTGATCTGCAGGTTCTAAAATGTTTAAGGTCTCTGCACCAATTAAGTGGGTAGTTTTTCAGTGGACTGGTGCATGTCCAGTACCCTATTAGCCACTAGAACTAGAATTTGCCATTAGAATGGACTATTGGGGAAGCTGGTTCAGCCCATTTTAGAATTGTATAGGATTAGAGATACCCCAAACTACTATATAGGGCTCCACTTTGGACCATGACTAATTTAGACAGGTAGATATTTCCTGTATCATGTTTCCCCGAAAATAAGACAGTGTCTTATATTAATTTTTGCTCCCAAAGATGTGCTAGGTCTTATTTTCAGGGGATGTCTTATTTTTCCATGAAGAAGAATTCACATTTATTGTCGAACAAAAAAAATTGAACATTTATTATATACTGTATATATATATTGATATACAAAAACTTTGCTAAGTCTTACTTTTGGAGGAGGCTTTATATTTAGCAATTCAGCAAAACCTCTACTAGGTCTTATTTTATGAGGATGTCTTATTTTTGGGGAAACAGGGTATCTACAAAATTAGAACCAGTTCATGCAGACCTGGCTTAATAACTATCAAAGCTGAAGCCCTTAGATTAGTTCTCCTTTTTTTTGGCTAAAAGCTTTTCAGACCTTATTTTGTTGGTATTGGAGGACATGCACCCAAACCCATGGAAGCAAAAAAGTGCAGGTGGTTAACATGGATTTTAGATTTTCTCTGTCTTTTCTTTTTACTCAAGGATATGATAAAACTATATTAATCTTAGTGTAGAGGCTCAGTGATACAGAGATGCAATCTCGGATAACTGGGATTAAGACTTGTCATTCTAAAACATTTTATGTCTCTTTCATTCCACCGTATTTATCACTTCTAAGGTACCTGGCAGATTTGCCAAATATCAAGATGAGAATAATGTTTACTCATGCAAGATTAAATGCTCTCTCTCCTTTTGGCAGACTGGACAAGTTAGTAAATGAGGACGCCTAAACAGGACAGAATATGAAGATGTGATTCTCTTTCTGTCTCATGTGCTTCTCAATTGTCCAAGCTATAGTGGCATTAGACATAAACATATCCACCCACTGTTGAAATCAAGGAAGGAAGGAAGGGCAATATTCTGTGAAATATTATTTCCTGCTGTCTAAAGTTGATAGATGTTATCTTTCAGAACATCTGAATTTTTTTTTGTCAATTGAACAGATTAAATCCATTCCTAAAAGGGCCATCTCTTGCTGGCTTGGTGTGGCCTTGAGGTGGTTTCCAGCCGCTTTGGGGGCATACATCAATATGTGGCCACCACCTCCATGATTTACTTGTTGTTGTTGTTGTTAAAAAGAAAACATTTGTGGAAATAGCACATGCAATTGGAGGATGTCCTACCCATAAACAGCCACCCTCCCACCCAAAACAATGACCACAAGATGCCCTCTGACCCTCCAGAGCTCTGTAGGAGCCAACAATCAGGCAGTGCATCCCTCTGGGCTTGGCAAATGTCCATCTCGGTTGTAAACCAAGAGCAGTGGGATGGATTCATTTCTCTGTGTAGGACATGTGTATCTGTGCATTCACTTTTCAAAAGGAAAGCAAGCAATGGTTAGTGGAGGTACAATGCTATTTTGTTTGGGGAGGGGTGTGTGGAATTCAAAGCTTGAGGAACAGTGTCTTAGGTACACACTGCAGAAATAATCCAGTTTGAGACCACTTTAACTGCCCTGTCTCAATGCTAGGGAATTCTGGGAACTGTAGTTTTGTAAGATATTTAGCATTGTCTGTCAGAAAGCTCAGGTGCCACAATAAACTACAATTCTCAGGATTCCCTAGCACTGAGCCAGGGCAGTTAAAGCAGTCTGAAACTGGATTATTTCTGCAGGGTGTTTTGGATCTTAGCTTAATATCTTGCTTCAAAACTTAAATAAAATACTATGTCATTTTATAACAAAAGAATACAGAATCAGTATTATTGTTCTCTAAAAACTGTCTGCTGGAGGAAGCGGTGGACGTGGTGTCAAAACAGGACCACAGCCACAGATGTTATTGTTTAATTTTATATTTTCAGAAACAAAACAAAACAAAACAATTTTATTAGAAACATTCCATTAATTAAATAAACAAAAAATAAGGAGACTTGTATGTTGGTTCCTATCTTTTCACATGGCTTCTGAAAGTGGAAAGTGGAAAAGAGCATAAGTAATTAGTAAAATTATCTCTTGATACAAAAGTAAAATTTAAAACTTTGTTTGATAAATTCTCCTTGCACAGGATCCTAATACAGTTTTTCAAAATAAAATCCAAGTATCCAGTTTTTTACTCCTTAGATGAAAACTAAGGGTAGAAACTGATGTTGCACATAGTGCGTGTTTAAAAACAACAGCCCACAGCCAGCAATTGTTTCTTGCTGGGAAAAAAGCTTTGGGGCAAAGAGATGGTGTTGGAAAGATATCCTTAAACATTTTCCCCTCTTTCTACTGGAAATCTTTTCAGTTTGTCTTTCTCCTGTGGGCTTCAAAAGCATGTCTACACTTTTTTATTTTTGTTTTTACCAGGTGGGGTGGGCAAAACCATATGAAATGAAGTTTAGGAGGACAAGTTTGGGAGCATTATTCAGGAGGAATAGGTTAAGCAGTCCCTCCCACTTGCCACCTCTGCACAACAAGGTTCTTTTTCCTACACAAAGTTCGTGAAAGAAAAAGGAGCAACTACCAGAATTTTGTTCAGAGCATTCAACGGTAGTAATACTGCTAGAAGTGGGTTTCTTATTTACAGACAAACGTGGGAAAATGGATCAGTGCAGCTTGTTTTATTGGCTGACTACTGTGTGTATGTTCTAAATTATAAATTTGGAAGTAAAATACCTAAACATTTTTATTTTTAAAGTGAAACCTGAAATTCAGAGGAGGATCCTGGTATATCCTGGAGGAGATCATATGCTGGGGAAGCATCCAACAGATTGACCCAGCCAAAACCGCATGACAGGTAGCAATCAGTAACTCATTTAACTGTGTTTTCAAAATATGAATTGACACCAGATTTACAGTCCATTGCATCAGGTTTCCAGAACTTGAGCAGTGCCTGTGCGTGAATTGCATAGCACTGCTCTCCTGTTTCTCCCCATCAAAAGAGCAGTCACTGAATATTTAACTTAATTGGTTTTCTGCTCCTGTGACCATCAATTGTCCACTGTGTTCACTTTCACGTTTTATGAACTCCTTGTTTCTCATGTGCTTTGATGCACATCTATTGTATCGTAGTGGTGCCACCTTCTGTAGGTTATCTTACAGAGTCCTGCTCAATAGAGTGTTACTGAAGAACTCTGTATTTCCAAAATAACAAAAGATAGGTTTGCACGCTTCAGTTCCCCAAGAGAGAAGGAAAGGACCATCAATCTCTCTGGTTGCTACAGAGGTCAACAGACTGCTTAGTCAGCTGTCCAATCCATTATCTCTTTCAAATAGCTGTAGATTTTTAGAAAGAGATGACTGCATACTCTCCTACCTGACATCACCCAAACTGTAGATGCTTACAGCCCCGTCAAGGAATTTGTAGAACTATTTAAGAGAGTAAGTTGAAAACAAAGATGACTCTTGCTAAATGCATTTCTTTCACACCATGCCTCATTTGGGAACAATATGAGGAGATATACATAGATGTAAAATAAAATAACGAAATTCTTGAGTCATTTCACAAAATGTATCTCATTATTTTGTAACTTTTGATAATCTTTAGTAATCTTAACTGAAGAATACACAGAAAGTCAACATACTACACAGAATTTACTGGATGTACAGAATTAATAGTTTTAATAAGTGTGTCCTCTTTTGTCATACGAGTTTCCAAGTGACTGGATTAAGTTACACCATTGTAGAATTACAGAAATTGAACACAATCCATTTTCTGGTCTTTGCAGAGTTACCACTTCCCTGTGGTAACTCCTATGTGGCAACATATTGTTCAACCTTTAATCGCAGGAAACGCTGCCAGGAATCTGTGGCTTTATATCTACCGAGGCCTCAGCTCACACACCATGACTATCAAAGCAAATGCATACCGAAAACACATAATATGAAGCTTTTCATAAAGTGAGAATGGGCCTGAAGCTTTTCATAATTCCCCAGCACCTCTAACTGCATGTGATTGTTTATAACTTGGTATGTTGAAAGTGCAAGGGACTTCTATCACTAATTCTTATGTTTCATAAGTAAGACAATTTCTTCTGAAAAATCTATTATCTGTAACAAAACTGTTGCCATTGCACACAGCTTTTGTACAACTGACTCCTTCATTCTTCTCAGTCACACTGTGTTATGTGTTTGCTCACTGGACATAAACTAAATAAAGTTATGTATTCTTGTGAAGTTTGGCTACTCCTGTATGTTACACTGCATACAGTCTCAGAAACAATTTGGCATATGGAAGTTTTATCCAGCGCCACATGCCACAATGCTATAATGCTGACAAAAAATCACATAACATAGGATGTTGAAGCCCTGCAAAATTGAAGCCTTGAAGCCAAACCCTAGCAGATACCAAGGACCCACTGTATATAAAGATTTTAATCAAAATTTTCTTTATCTCTTTTTCTTAAATCTATTCTGTTTTTCACATAACATGTGTGAAAAGAAGTGACCTAAACTGACATATGTCTTTTTTTCAGGATGGTAGTGGTAATTCAGTTCTGCTGGTCAGAGGAAGTATAGGCTTTTCAGCTACAAGTTATATGCCTTCATTTGGATCTCCTAGCTGCACCCTTATTCTTTTCACTCATTTCACTGCATTAACGGGTTCAGGCCTCAAACATCCTTCACTGGAGTGGGACGGGTGAGAAAATGAATGCTGCATGAACATAGGAACACTATTTTGTTTCATGTATTTCACCCTTTATTCTCATAGGCGCCAGATCCATAGAATTTGAAAGAAAAAATTCCAAAGAATGACATTGAGTTAAATACTGCAGAGATGCACAGAACTCTGAAGACTTTGAAAGCTCTGTAAAGCAAATATCTCCTTCAACACACACACACACACACACACACACACACACACACTTTGATCTTGCAGCTTTACTTAACCTCTCACAGCAGAACCTCCTGCTTAGTCTTCAGTGGATGCTGACTGCTCAACAGCTGCCAAAACAGAGCAGTTTAATACTGTTTCTAAGTTCCCGTCAGTCAGAATTTTGTATTAAACTCGTCCGTGCTACTGAAACCCAGTGTTGATGTTTGAATAATACACAGACTGAAAATAATTATGAAAAAGCCTTGACAAACGTGTTGAAATTAGCATCTGAAAAGACAAAAAGTATGTTGCAGCTCCCTAATGTCGTGTGGCAATTTGTATCCCACCAAGATTTTTCAACAAGCTGTCGTTTAAAAATTTACAACAGTCACAACACTGTGTGTAGATTATACTGGGAAAGCTTAAAAAAAAACACCTGAAACATTTTCCAGGTTAACTCCCCCCCTTTAAAGGGTGACGTAAGTTAAAGAGTAAATAAGACATATATCTAGAGATAAAATGCATATGGGTAAAGAGATAATGCTTAAAATTAAACCCTTTTGGAAATGGATGAATATTCATATTTTATATGCTTAACAAGCATCATATTATTATACCTGCCTTAGAATAGAGAGCTGGATGACTATAGCAGGCAGATTTGTTGTTCATTTGTTGTGCAACTAAATATATATATATGCAACTAGACTGCATCCACACTGCAGGGATAATCCACTTTGATACTACTTCAACTGCCATAGCTCAGTGCTATGGAATCTGGGGATTTGTAGTTTGTTGTGTCACCAGAACTCTCTGACAGAAGGCGAAATGTCTCACAAAACTACAGTTCCCAGAATTCCATGGCATTGAGCCATGGCAGTTAAACTGATGTCATACTGGATTATTTCTACAATGCAGGTGCATCACAAGTTTAGTTTAGTTTAGTTTCGGGTAATATTTTTGTAGCTTAGCCTAGGGTTATGACTTTATATGTTTTATGTATATTTGAGTGATTTTAATTTATATATTTTATGTTTTAAAACTAAATGTAAAATATTTTAAAATATATTTATTTGGATATTGATTTAGGACAGGGTAGGAGCAGAATATTCTTCCAATTAAAATTGTTACTAATGAAAATAATTAGTAATTAAATACATTTAATGACATGCCTTTAGACAGCACTAAGAATGTTAGCGTTTGTTGGATATATCTTCAGAGTCGCAATAATGCTCCAAGTTTCTGAGCAAAAGTTGAACAAGAACTGAGAGGGGGGGGGGGGAAGAGGGTAAAATTCACTAGCCTTTTTATTCTTCAGGCAAAGACAAAAATATTACAGCAGTTGTTTTGACCTGTCAAAACACCCTGTCTCATTGAGGACGAGAAAAATTGCAAATACTCATCAAAGTAGAGAAAATTATAAGCTGTCTTGTCCATGCAGATTTGAAGATGATCAGCGAAGAATAGAATAGATTTAAGAAAAAGAGATAAAGAAAAAATTTGGTTAAAAAATTTATATACAGTGGGTCCTTGGTCTGTTAGCATACCATATACCCCTCCAGCTGGATATGTAGTTTCATAATTAACATCTAGAGTTCGGCATGTTGCAAAGTCGCAATGACCTGCGGTAACAGACAAGTGTAGGAGTCACGTTGACCAGAGGACACACCTAGATAAAGCTAAGATGTGGAGATGTGTTTGCTGAGCAACTTGCGCCCCCATGCTTTTTGTATTTCCTCTTGAAATGAAAGAATTGTTAAAGGAATCTGTGACCATACCCTGTATGTTCTTGCCTGGTCATCAAGGGGTTGTCTCAAATCTATTCAGTGTATTAACACTCCAGTGTTAAAGCCAGCAAGCCATTCTGGAATTTTTGACAGTCCTCCAGAACAGCGATCAAAGCCTTTGATCATATAAAACATCTCTTGAGGATACAAAAAGGGGTATAAATATTCCCCCCCCCCAATTCACATACTGGGGTCAATTTCCAAACCAGGATCCCTCTGTGTAAACCTCAAATTAGGTCTAAACCACTCTAAAGCACAATGGAAGCAGTGCAGTGCTTTCCACAGACCTATCTTCAGGATCTGTAACAATCACCTTTTTCAACCCTCGACTTCCCTCTATGCAACCTTTCAAGCCTTTCTTTCTGATAGCTTTGTATGATTCTTTAGTTTTTTTTCCAGGTCTCGTATATGTGCTTGCCCTCTTGCACATTTCTAAATAAAATTTGTTATACACTGGAACTAGGCACTCTGTCTGCAGTTAGTACTCATATATACATGTAAAAAGATCCTCACAAGTTAGTCTTCTCTCGTAGGCCTCCTTTTGAGCTATAATTCCCTCCCACCCCATTTCAAAGGGACCACTGGCCTTTTTCAATGCCTCCTCTGGCACTGCTAGTGGGAATCCCCAACATCCTCCAACTTTTAGGGTAACAGGGCTTAGGTTTAGACTTCAAAAGTTCACCTTCTTAATGGTGTGCTTGGATTAGGGCCATACACAAATAATTGGGTACTAATGACTTGATCCTAAAAAAATGTTCCACAGTTTACTAAATACATGCAAATTATGCCCCATAGGACATTATTTGAAACCACAACATATTATCTGAGACATAAGACCTAGAAGAGTCATAGTGGCATACTGACAGTATGTTTAGAACAGACAATGAGAAAAGGATCAGCAACTGGGGTCCAAAGCACACTAGAAATAATCCAGTTTGAGATTGCTTTAACTGCCCTGGCTGAGTGCTAGGGAACCCTGGGAATCGTAATTTATTGTGGCACCAGAGCTCTCTGACAGAGAAGGCTAAACGTCTCACAAAACTACCCTTCCCAGAGCATTGACCCAGGGCAGTTAAAGTGGCCTCAACTAGATTATTTCTGCAGTGTGTTTTGGAACATCAGCAAATGGCCAGAGGCTGGTGCCCATTCACTCTAGACAACAGTGGCACTATTACTCCACTTTAACTCTCATGGAATTCTGGGGGTTGTAGTTTCATGAGGCATTGAGCGCTCTCTGGCTGGGTGATTGATGTGATATTGTGCCAAATGCTTTTTTTTAAAAGGGCGGGGGGAGATCTGCATGTACCACACTTATGCTTACTTAATTCACCCTGTGTGGCCAATGGCCCCAAAGAAAAATCCAACAAGGGCTGTTGAAGACATATGTTGACTCCAAAGAGAGCTGGCTTATCAGCTCTGTCAGTGTCTTCAGCTGCTAGGTGGGAAAAGGGGGAAAGAGAATGAAACCTTTTAAAGCCTGGCAAACAGGTGGTTACTGTTTGCCCATCATCCATAGGTGTCTGAGATGTTGGTTCAATGTACACAAACTTTGTTTCACAAAATATTAAAAGTATTTTGTATAAAATTACCTTCAGGCTATGCATATAAGGTGTGTATGAAACAAATGAGTTTCATTATTGGACTTGGATCTCATCTGCAAGATATCTCATTATGAACATGCAAATATTCCATAATAAAAAAATAAATCCAAAATCCGAAAGATTTCTGGTCCCATTTCTGATCATACTTCTGAAAGTAAGATCCACCTGAGAATCTGTGTGTAAGTTTTCATTTCCATAGATTGGGGGGGGGGGAGGGGGGAAGAGAAAGTAGTAGGAAGATCAGGATACATTTGTTACTGGCATGTATTCAAATTCTACCTAATGCAACCCATGTTTCTTAGAATAGCTTGATGTTATCTGTATTACTGCAGCACCACATTATATCTTATAACCAGCAACCAGTGAATTTTAAGCATGTTGGGAATGAGATGCTATCTGCTCGTTAAAATGTGTACATTTGTCCCAACTTCATGTGAAAAAACAATGTGTTGAAAAAATACCCTATGTTAATGTTATATGTTAGTGTATTTGTTAATACATCTATGAAAATTCTTATTTAAAAAAATATATATTTAAGTATGGCATCAAATTCCATTCTGAAAGCAAATGATTCAGTGAAAAATATGAACTTCCTTCCCGCTGCCAAATATTGAAGAGATTTACATGTGCAACACACAGGAAATGCAAGTGACGTGCCACACTTCTGTCTCTGCCTGTTCCAAACCATGTATATGAGTCACCTATAGTTTATTTGCACAGCCAGCTCTTTAGCTTAAGCTGTTTGTAACTATGCCTCTTCTGATGGCTTTAAAACACAATCCTATACATGTCTACGCAACAGGATTTTTTCTTAGCCAAACGTGTATTAGGCTGTAGCCTCAGTGTCTCTGCCCTTTCACCCACAATTCCTATGTTGTGTTGCCCTCCCCACTTCCTGCCAAATCCCTTAGTTGTTACCCACTACTGAATCATCCGAGATGCTGAAGGTTAGATGTATGAGAAGCATCACATCTCATCCTCGCATCATCATTGTATAAAGTTGGTAAGGCAAGCCCATATAACTGCATTCATACATATTTCTCCCTTAGGTGAGCCTTAGGCAGTGGGATCCAGCAGGCCCAGCCAGTACAGCCAATGGTTAGAAAGGCTAGGGATGGTAGTTCAACAACATCCTGGGATTTGTAATTTTGTGAGCTATTTAGCCTTCTCTGCCAGAAAGCACTGGTGTCTCACTAAACTACAAATCCCAAGATTATGTAGATTAAAGGCCCTAATCAGACAGCCAGGATGCCCTTGGTCCTGATTTGTATTAGTCCCCAGGCCAGTATGGTGATGGGCAGGTGTTTACACACCCACCTGTTGCTGAACCATAGACCCACTACCACCAAGCACCCTGCATCTGCTTGTGTGAGAAGACCCCTGTAAGGGCAGAAACTGAATACCTGGCTACATACACCTGCCCAGACACCCTTCTATGTTTGGGGGTCTTCTTACCAAAGCAACAGTGGAGCCAAGGTACGGGGTGCATGGGGTTGTCTGATCTGCCAGCTATCCCCATGGAGTTTCCTAGATAACTCCATGACATAATCTTTCTAGCCTGGGTTAAGACCGCTTTGGACTGGGTTCAGGCCAGACTGCCTTGTCCCAGTTCTGGACTAATGGAATGTATCATCCTGTTTGAATGACTTAAGATCAGGGAGGGTGGGCACACTCACAAACCCTAGCACGTAATGGCACCAGCGCCATTAAGTAATGCCGTTTAGACGGCGTACGTAATGGCGGTACTGCAACTGTGCAGCTTCCACACAGAGCTGCACAGTTGCGGCGGCGCAAAGGCACCAAATGGTGCCTCTTTTAAAAATCGTGCCGCAACTGCGGTGCAAAAAAGGAGCATGGTTTGCCTGCTCCTTTTTTGCTGCGGAGCTTCACCGCGGCGTCTAGCTCCAAAGCAAAAAAAAGTGGCTACAGACCGCCCCTTTTGGGTGGTCTGGAAAGCCTCATAGTTGTTAAAGTGGCGTCAAACTGTTTTAATTCTGCAGTGTGGGTACACCTTGGGTTAAAGATAAAGAATCATAAGGAGTTGGAGGAAGAGGGGACAGGGATCCTGAGGTTGCTGACAGACAGCTACCACCTGGACAGCAGGTTGAGTAGAAACACAACATCTGTGGTCAAAGTGGGGAAGATGTAGTGTATTCTTAAGGTAAATATAATCGAGTAAACATGATATAAATTAGCAAACACATTTTAATGCAAATATGTGTTTTATTTTGCTTTCTTATTTTACTGATGCCTCCCCCATATTTTGATAATGACTAGGGGAGCACTCTTTGTTGTCAAATTTCAAGAGATAGTCATGTTAGTCTGTAGAATCAGTATGTGGAGAGATCCTGTAGCACCTTTGAGATTAACTTAAAAAAGAAGTTGGCAGCATGAGTTTTCGTAGATTAACGTCTACTTCCTCGTATGCATTTGGTGGACCAATGCGTCTGAAGAAGTAGATTTTAGTTTATGAAAGCTCATGCTGCCAAATTCTTTTTTTAGTCAGTCTCAAAAGTGCTACAGGATCTCTCTGCATACACTTTGTTGTGTGCCTTTAAGTCATTTCTGATTGATGCAACCATACTTTGAGAGACTTGTTCAGGGGGTCTGCCTTCCTCTGAGGTTGAGAAACTGTGACTTGCCCAAGATCACCCAGAAGGTTTTCATGGCTGAGCGGCAACTCTGGGCCTCTCCCAAACAGTAGTCCAATGTTCAAACCACTGCACCATGCTAGCTCACAGTGGCTGCTCTACTAGCCCTTATTTATTCCTTTTTTCCTCTATTCTCCTTTCCTCTGTAGAAATGTGTCTTGCATTTGTATACATGTTTAGTTGGATGTACTTCCTACTTTATTTATTGTTTTACTCCAGATTAAGTGTCTTTGGATTGGCCTTTTAAAATGAAATCCCCCTTTCTCCTTAAATATTATTTTGAGGCATATTTTAAGTGGTTGTAGAAGTGGTGATACAGAGAAATTACAGTCTGTATGCAGCTGCCAATCCAAGATGCATTTTAAACATTATGCTTCTTTAAAAAACATGGTTTGCAACAACAGTGGAATAGTGCCATTTCTTTCTGTTATCTAAAAGAGGATTGTCATCTTTCTCAAAGTAATAATTAATAGTACAACAATTTTTTAAAAAAAATCTAACAGCCTAAAATTGTATACATTATGATATTTCTAAGGCAAGTTCAGTTGAAGAAAAACATAATACACATAGCTGCCAGAAAAGTGTGAATACACCACCATGACATATGTTGCAAAGACCCCCTCTGATCAAATTAGTTGCGCCTGTGGACATTAATGGAATTTAAGTTCAAACTAGTTCTTTCATTAGCTGTATTGGATGACAGATGTTTCCACCACATATTGCAATGGTATCATCTAGAACAGAACACTATGTTGATCAAGCATACAGCATGTGGTATCTCCATCCTGTCTGCAGATGTTTCTAGTTAATTATGCAATTGGAGTGTATGGAAGTGATTACTTGTACACATTAACGTATGAAGCTGTCATAC
This sequence comes from Urosaurus nigricauda, assembly GCA_034509955.1. Classification (NCBI taxonomy): domain Eukaryota; kingdom Metazoa; phylum Chordata; class Lepidosauria; order Squamata; family Phrynosomatidae; genus Urosaurus; species Urosaurus nigricauda. The sequence continues at coordinate 109,605,319 of JAOEGL010000002.1, read as the reverse complement.
TGACTCATTCTACCACCCACTCCAGCTTCATATTTCCAAGTGCTTTCCTTACACCATTGCCCAGGATCCTTTTTAATTAGAGACTTCAAAAGACCTATTCTTACACGTGTTCTGTATGATGTTTTAGGTTAAATTTTCTGATGTTCTACTCCTGAGCCCATGCATGTATTTACTTCAATGAACCTGCTTTGCCACACCACAAGTCATACTATCCCTTTCCAGTAAAGCTTCTGTATTAACCAGGAACATCATTATCTGAGATTTGGTGGGGTCCTCTGGAGGTACCAGCAGATGATGTAATTGTTCTGCATCTGTCTACACTTCTCCAATCTCCTTGTTCTTCTCCAGTTAGTGAACAGTGAAGCAGTGAGTGTGGGTGGAGTGTGGTTCATTGTAGAGGGAGGAAGAGAATATCAGCCTGTGCAACAACAATATAAAATACATGCACAGCCATGCATTGGACTTATGCTTGTGTATGTCACTAACTGGATGCTATCTTGGGCTGATGGAAATTGTAGTCTAACAGAATCTGGGGCATCATGATCTGCCCTTTTTACCAAGGAAAATGAAGGAAAAGATTTCACGCAGCAAATGTACTGAATTTTGCATATAGTACATTAGTGTCTAGGAAAGCAGCCAAACAGCTGATAGGCTAGCTTAGTTCCCAACAACCACACCCCCCAAATAGCAGAGCCAGTGCAAGCAACACAGTCTTGGAGACTAAAGACTATATCAGCAGAAGAATTAACAAAAGAGATGCATTTGTCACACGGTCCAAGATTCAAGGTAGATGGGCAGGTTGATCAGGCAGTCCAAGGTCAAGGGCTCCAGATAATCAAGATAGTTGGAAGTCTAAGAAGCGAGGGTTTGGTCCAAGAAGTCACAGGAGCCAGAGACAGTCTTTTCTCCCAGAAGGTCATATGGTCACTGGCAAGGAGACACACATGCTCTAGCTGCCTAAATAGCCAGGGAGCAGGCATTCAGGTGTGCCTGATTATGAAGGGTTTTTTGATAAAACCTTGGTGATCTGCAAAGGGCCTCTCTTTCAGCTTCATGCTCCCTAAAGGTAGTCATACTTCCCAGATCCTCCTCTATGTCCACAGCTTCAGCCCCAGACAAGCTTGGCTGCTGAATCTCTGGAGGGGCCACAGACTCTGCTACAGCAGAGCTAAGGCCAGCCTCAGGCTCGCCTGTGACAGGCTCAGGTCCCAGAGACTCTGGCTCATCCTCTGAGTCCTCCGAGTCATCCTCCAGGCTGGGCATGACAATTAGCAGTGGTGTCTCTATGGGCTGGAAAGGGAGCTTTTGCAAATTAAAGGGGTGGAGATTACATGTTAAGTGGGTGATGCAAAGTAAAGGCAATGGAAAACTGAAGATAGTGGCTCAAGTCTTCCTTCCCTGCTCCATGTCCCTTTTGGGCAAAGCTAACCTTCAAGATAGTCAATTGGCAACAATAATTTGGGAGCCTATGGAAAAGGCAGTAGGACTTCTTTACTACGCCAGAGAATAGGGATCTATCCCCAGAGCCAATGAGGGGGCAGCAGGAGGAATCGGAATATACACTGAGGCTAGTACTGAACCCATTCTGCCCACAGGTATAGCCCGAAGCAAAGGATTGTTCTGTTATTTATTAATAATAATTAATATTTATAGAGATTATTGGATCAACTTCCAAATATTCAGCAATATTACGTGGATTGTTTATGTTCTTTTTTCCTTTCTTTTTTATACCTGTAAATTATTCCATTTTTCAGTAAGATAATACTTGCAGATTTTAAATAAGATTTAAATAGAGAAAAAGTGGTGGTGGGGGGAGCAGAGACCATGCACCTATGCAAAGCCCATTAGAGTAAAGTGAGTAGCCCATCTACCATTGATAATTGCTTTGGCCTTTGCTATGGCTAAAAGGCAAAATCTAATCCCAATGATTGAGCCTGTCAATTGATGATTAATTGCCTTTCACTTACAAACGAATTGCAAAGCAACTCATGCATCGTTTTTTGCTATTATTTGAATGGCAAAAGCAATTTACATTCTGATAGCTACATAATTGGCTCATCTTGTCCACATATTTCAAAACAGTACTGTGAAGAATTTTCTGAAAAGGTAGCCAAATTTCAGAACACAATAAACATTGAGGACTGCATGAGAGCGTACATGCACACATTAAAATTCTCAGATTGATTTTATTGCATGACTCTTGAATATAGGTCAACATATGTGACGATCTTTATGAGGACTGTCACATGTGCATTGCCTAAATTTTTGTGTATACATTGAACTATTTTTATTATTTGTATTTTGCTAAAATATTCACACTCCACCCTGTATGTCAGGGCAGCACACAGATTGTCAATATTTAAAACTTTTAAAAATAAAACAAGGAGGAATAACCTAAACAGTATAAAGCATACAAAAAAAAAAAAAAAGGACAATTAAACCATTATGCAATTTAACAAAATAGATTAAAACAATAAAATCATCAGACCCCTCCCTCCCCAAGACTTTCATAAAAAGACGTGGTTTAATCTGGTGCCACAAACAAAAAAACAAAACTAAAACCAGTGCTGGTACTAAACAAACGTCCATGAGGAGGGCATTCCATACTCAAGGCACCACAACACAGAAGGTCCTCTGCCATGTTATCCCTCAGAATATTGTTCCCACTGGTGGGACAGAGAGGAAGGCTTTGACAGGAGTAGATGTGGAGTTGCAAAATGTGGTATAGTCGGCCCTCTGTATCCACGGATTTTGCATGTATGGATTCCACCATCCACAGTTTGAAAATACCCCCCCCCAAAAAAAATCAGAAAGCAAACCTTGATTTTGCCATTTTATACATTGAAACCATTTTTCTACCACATTGTATATTATGATACTTGAGCATCCACTGATGTTGCTATCCATTGTGGGCTGTGGAACCAAACCCCAGTGGATACCAAGGGCCTACTGTATAAGAACAATATATGAGATCCTTGTACTGTACAAGAAATCCTCAGTCAGCAACAGAAACCTTGGGCAAGTCATGCATTTTTTAGCCTCAGAGGAAGGCAAGGGCAAATCCTATCTGAAGAAATTCTGCCAAGAAAATGCCATGATAGGTTTGTCTTAGGGTTGCCATAGGTTGGACATGACTTGAAGGCACACTGCAACAAGAAGGAGACATTGTACCATGGTCCTTTGGTATCTGCTAGGGTTTGGTTCCAGGACTACCCCTTCCTGTGTATACCAAAATCTGTGGAAGTTCAAGTCCCATTATATACAATAGCATAGAAAAAGGGTGTTCCTCATATAAAATGGCAAATCAAGGTTTGGTTTGGGGAATTTATATTTTTGGAATATTTTGAAGCTATGGAAAAAAATCTGTGGACATGGATCTTACAGACATTGTAAAAGATAGCAAACATATTCAGAAACACTATCACCGATCAATACAAAAAGTTACCAATTAAACAATTCACTCCTTCATGGAACTCTCATTGAGCTCAGTGTCACATGTAGACTCAGGCACATATATATGGGATTTCAGTTTTAATTTTAGTTTTCTAGCACATTTTTGCTCTGCTCTTTGGACATTCTTGCCGTATCCAACCTTGAATGCTGGAAGAAGTGAAAAGGCACAGAAAGAGTAAGTAAAGGCAGGTAAAGAGGGTTGCAGTGGGAAGCACGGCCCAAAAGAAAGCTCCAAACGCCAGCTTAAAATGGTGGAAACTGTCAGGGTTGCAAGCACAAACTATAGTTGAAAGCATCTGGTGTGAGGAGGCAATGCAATGCTGTTGTTTTCTTCCTCGTTCTAAGTCTTCACAAGCTATGATGTAAATAGTTATGGCCATTAACTACTTATGGTCAATAGTACTACATTCTCCAAAGCAGCACAACCACAGACATTTGCAAGTGGTGCTGAACCAATTAAGAGGAGGGAGGAAGGCACTTGCTTTGAATTGCTTTCTTCATGTTTATCTGAATGTCCTCTCCAAACCCCTAGCACAGTCGATTGGGATATGCACACACGTGAAGAACACCACACCTTGTAATGTTCACTGTTTCCATGGGGATGAAATGGCAGCAGATTGTGTCAGAACTCTGGCCCTCATCCAAGGATATACAGGGAACTGACTATGAGGGAACCAAAACAAGGTCTCCAGAGAAGCAGCTGACCTCTTATTCCCTTCCCACATCTGTTTTATTTAATCCATTCATATTTTGAGCAGTTTTGAAATGTTTAACTGTACATTGTTCCTTCCCACTCACCCCTTCTCCTGGACTAGCCTACTGCCAAAGTCTGCCTGGTGTTTAAAACCGATTTTGAACAGTGGGTTTGATATTCTTTTGAACTGATCTGAGACCTAAAATACATTTCCTAAAGATGAGTTGTGTTTTTGTCCAAGGAGATACAGTCAACATTTAAAAATAAAAAAGACTCCAACAATAAATCTGTGTACATCTCACATGGCAAAGGGTTTTGGGACAAGTGAGAATACCTATGGCTTGCGAGGGGGGAGCCAGCATGGTGGTGTAGTGGTTTGAGCATTGGATTGCAACTGGAACCCAGGGTTTGAATCCCTGCTTGGCCATAGAAACCGGTTGTGTGACCTTGGTTAAATCATTCTCGGCCTCAGAAAACTTGTGATAGGTTCATTTTAGGGTTGCCATAAGCTGGAAATGACTTGAAGGCACACAACAACAACAACAGGCTTGTGAAGGACACTATCGTTAGCACAATGTATTAAATAGATCATTGACAAATCTGTCAGTTTTGCTCATTCCACATTCCTTTTTTTTCTCTTTAAAACCCTCGAGTTCTTTCTCCTGAATTTATAAAGAAACCTGATAATTCTAATTTCTTACAACAAAACAAAACAAAAACAATTTAATGGACTTCTCAGCCATTTTTTCTGGCCAAATTACTGGTACAGACTTCTGCCATTCATGTACATTTTGTTCATATTTTAAAGGTGAGAGGCTTGTCAGAAAAAAGAAAAGCAAACAAACCTAGAAACTGAGGATGTAAATTGTGAACTATTTTGTTCTGCTACACAAGCATGAATAATTACAGTAGTTTCCTCCCAAATTGGAAGACAATGAATGTACCTGTGCAATATTTTCACCATATTCCTAAATAGGAAACAATGCTTTATGTAGAATTCCCCCCCCCCCTTAGAAAAAAACCCAACTCATTTTTTTTTCTTCACCTCTGCAACACTTTGGGATGTTCAAATAACAGGGGACAACTGTACAAAACATCTCACTGGTCTATTCTTCCTACTGAGGTTTCCCAACTGTAAGAAAACCTATTTTTGGACCCAGGGATGAATATTTACAATTTTTTTCTTTCTGTCCATAGTGGCAACATTAAATCCAAACCACAATCCTAGTTGAGTATTCAGTGATTCAAAGTTAGATTTGGAACCAAGCCTTCCAAGCACTGATGGACAAAAATGTCAGCTTTCCTTTCTCCTGCATTAACATTTTGAAAAACTGCAAGTTATTTCTGTTGTCTTTAGGAAATGGCAAATTTTGGAAAATTCTTTTTTTAAAGAACCATTTTTAAAAATCCATCCCTAGGAATAGCTTTATTTTCTTTTGATGGTGACCCCATATGATACCATTTCTCTAAACAAGAAAATCGATTGGGTAACATAATGGTGACTGTAGCATCGTCCTTGGTAAAAGGTTTGGTTAAGTTCTGTTGGAGAACAGAGAAGCTCTCTGCCTTGTTCTGAAATAAAACAATTCTAAACGAGAGAGAATAAAGCTTGAGAAAGAGAAATGCTCAACTCAATACTCAGTGTGTGGTCTATATATGAAAAGTTACCTGGGTAGAGTCAGTAAACATTTTGCATTATTGTGAATAACAAAAGTGTTAGAAATGTAGCTTTAGCTACAGAGCTGTCTGTGTAAGAGCATTTAATTCACCACATGGGTAACATGACCATCAACCTTGCAAGTCAACATTATGGTTAAATGTAAGCAAAGGCACTCAAAATGTTGCGTGAATGTAACAAAGATGTGACCGTGTCTTTCACTCAACTTTGTTTCATGATGCAACTCCATATGGTGTTGTCCACCTCCTTGCGGGACATTCAAAGTGCTCCTCTTATATAAACAGTTTAAACTCATAATGATAAACAGATGGGCCTAAAACTAAACTTGCATTGGTTACACTCTTGTTGATTATTTGTGACAATGGAGAAGTGTTTACTGATCCAGCCAAGCAAGTTTACATAGGAAACCCCCGCACACATAACTCATGTGTCCTGATGAATGGCCAGTTTACTTTGAAAATGGTGGGGTACTCTTGGCTTTTAAAACCTGTGTAATGTTGTGTGGACATCTCTGCATTAAGCCCTGGCACTTTGTACAAGAAGACTTACATGTCTGAGTTCAAACCCACCATCACACTTTTTGGTCATCTGTTCTTTGTGATGGACAAAAATCAATACCCAAAAATTGGGCTTTAAACTCAGACATGCTTCCTTAGAAATAAGTCTGCCTGAACTCAGTCAAACTGACTCCTCACACAGAGGACAGATTGGTTAATTTAGAGCTGTTAGTCGTCTGTGATATATAATATATAGCAGTAGTAAAAGTAACTTTAAATGCCACCACTCCACTACCACATTGCAATCGTATACATAAAACACACTAAACCATGAAGCGAAATACAACAGCCTAAACTTTAAAAGCTGCAGAAGAACACACAAAAGGTTTTACCAGCTGTAAGTATATGTCCCTTGAAGGAGATTACATTCACTGAAGGAGAACCCATTGAAAAAACTATGTTAGTCTTGAATATCAGTATGCAAAGGAGGTCTTGCACACCTTTGAGACTAACTGAGCAAAAAATGTTATAGCATCAGCTTTCATAGACTTGATCTACTTTTTCAGATGCATCTGAGGAAGTAGACCAAGTCTAAGAAAACTTGTCCACTGAAGGAGGTTACTCTATATAATGGGTACCACCACCTAGAAAAGCAAGTAACCAAAAGAGGAAACACAAAAACAAATATAATGGGAGGCACTAGGAACAGGACTTTCCCACCCCATAAGATGGTGGGGAAGTTTGTATGGGAGGAGGTTGCCCCCAAGATATATTAAGACCCACTTTAACAGATTACATCTATTCTGAGATGTTAATTTTGAGATAAAGTGCCATACTAAGTTCTTGGATAGTTTGAAGATATGTTAATTTCTGGAGGATTGGAGACAAATCATAAATTATGGATGTACTGTTTCCAGAGCCATGTTAATCTGTTGCAGCAAATACAAAAGAGAACTCGGAAGACTAACAAAATCATTTAACTTTCATTGACTAGAGTTTATTTTATCACAAACATGAAATGCGGTAACTTGGTATATGTACACATTTGTGCAAAGAAATGTTTTAGGTGAATGGTGAGACTGAATGACAGGGAGATGTAATCATATACTCATACTTATATGAGATTCCAATTAAGTTATAAATATACAGAAAGTAAGTAAAGTGACCACTCAGAACAGCAGTAATTGGTGACAGTAAAATCATGCTGGCATTGCTAAGTTTATTAACTCTTATAGTTGAACAACAACAACAACAACAACAACAACGAATCTTTAATCTTTGGTCATGCAAAAACAAATAAAATTTAACTTCTGGATAAGTTCTACTTTAGTGATTTAATAGCCAGGCTCTTTTAAAAACAAACAAACAAACAAACAAAACCCTTTACTGAAAAATAGCACTTTCAACAATATGGATGGAATGGCAATAATAAATTACTATTAAACCATAGGAAAATGTGTGTTCGTGATGCTAGTACAGTTTAATATGCCGAAACTTGCAAGCTATTGTAAGCTTATGCAGTATGGCAAGGAAGTCTGACTGTTTTCTCATTTCTACTGCAATCCCCTTGTCACAAATAAAAATCACAAAAGAAAATGAAGTGTGTTGCTTATTTGATGTTTTTGTGGAAAGTTTGTTTGGAAGTTTATTTTACATTGTGTGAAATATAACATTTCCTTGATAGTTATGTGTGCGTGGCCCATGGATATCAGTAGGATGTAAACTGGAACCGAATCCACAACTCTTGATTGAACTACAACTATGCTCCAATGCCAAATAATGCTTTTGTTATTAGACAGAATGACTGTATCCAAGTAGTACTGCTACATATGTACAGTCAGTGACTGCAGATGCAAAGAGCAACTCAAACTCTGGAGCAAATCTCCATTATTCTTGTCTTCATAGCATGTCAGATTAGCAAAGGTTAGACTGAAGAAAAGTGATTTTCCATTTCCTCTCTCCTACTAAAAGGCTCACATTCGTACAGCTGCTAGAATTTTCCATGTTTTCAAAAGCATCTCCTTTTCCTAGTCCACCAACAAACAGAGAGTGCCTGTGCTGCTATAGTATCTTTGCTGCCCTTTGGAGCCATTATCACTTGTTTCCAAAATGCCTACCATGGGAGGGCACTCCCATGGACTGCATATTTTCCTTTTGTATCACTCAGATTATCCTGCCATTGCAGAAAATATTTTGTTGGTTCAAAATTTTGACAGATAACAGGGTGTTTCTCCTTTCTCCTATCTTTGAAATGATTTCAAAGTTATTTGATAGATACGGCTAACAATTAGTTACTATTTAAAACTCAAAGAAAGCTGTCTCGGCTGATTAGAAAACTTCCAAAATGCACCATGGAGTAATACCTTTATTAGGACAAAGAAAAGGCTGCAAAACCATGAATCAGATTTTGGGTTTTCCAGAATTTTTCCTTGGAGTAAATGTTAAGAAAAGCCGGAACCTGGTTGAATGGTGGAGAGAGATGTTGATGCCATACAATTCTCTTTAAGATAGATACTGGATGAGACTGCAGGCTTAACTGGAGTGGTGTCAATTAAATGGGATGCACATTTCAGATTGTGTTTAGGATTGCTGATGAAACCTGTAACTGCTGGTCGCTGATTTCACTTTTAAAAAAAATATACAGTTGTTGTCATTCTTGACTTATGGAAAGCCTATGGCAAATCTATCCCAGAGTTTTCAGAGGCTGAGAGTGTGTGACTCCTCAAAGGTCACCCAATGGCTTTCCATGACTGAGTGGAGAATTGGATTCTGATCTCCAAATGTACAGTCCAGTGCTCAAACCACTACACCATACTGGCTCTCAATCCAGCAATTTATCCACTTATTTTGGGAGGGGGAAGGGGTTGCCCTCAGTTTTAAAAGAAATGTATGGATTGGTATGTGCATGCATGCGTGTGCATGTGTGCTTCTGCAAATCTTGTGAGTTACCTGACCATGGTAATATTTCCCTTTTGTTTTTCAGTGGACCCATTTTTGCTAAAATCCAGACCGCAATTAGTATCCTACTCTGCTATAAATAATAATAAAAAATAAAATCTTTATTTATATACTGCCCTTCCAATGATCAGGGCAGTGTACAGCAAATTCACAAGTTAAAAACAAATTCACAAGTTAAAAACAATCCAAGAACAATAAAACAATGTCAACCTAAAACAGCTATACAATGGCAGTACTCCAAGCAGGCTCATAATGAGGGAAGAAGATGACAACGGGGGGGAGCACAATCAGGGTTAAGCTATGAGGGAAGAGTGATGGTAGAATTAAAACAAAGAATCAAAAACAAATCCACACTCCAAGTGAAAAGAGAAAAAAAAAAGATTGTATCAGTAATAAATAAATACACAGAATAACTGGTTTATCAGCAAGAGGCAGAAAGACAAGACTTTATTTTTATTGCAATTCACTAGATCATGTTCATTCACGAATGTAAAGTTTTAGAAAGACAGTCTCTTTTGTCAGTACTTAGTGATTCACAAAAAGTCTGAGGACTTTATCACACCAGCCCACTGTCCTGCCACAGTCTCACTAGTTTAAGTATGGAAGCACACTGGGGTGGTATCCTGTATTATTTTCTCTCCAATTGTGCTTTGGCGATCCATGATCACACAGCCTCTGTAACCCTGCCTACCTGCCCTTTGCCCTACCCAGGACACCTTTTTGTTTTAATACTTATTTTTACTGCAATTGGCAATGTGGTGAAATAAAAGGAAGAAGAAAATAAAAAGAAAAGGAAAACAGCCTGCTTGGGAATAGCAAGGGGGAGAGGAGGAGAAATGCTGCACTCACATCATGGGACTGCCTGAGAAGAAAAAACTGCAGCAGAAGGGACCTATCACATGGAAATCTATATAGGAAAAGTAATGCAGTTAGGAATCATTGATGAGTTTTACCTGTCAGTGAAAAGGAGCGCTCCAGGAATGGATAAAGTGCAAAGCAGCAGTAGCATGGACATGATGGGTGATGTATAATAAGTAACAACAAAATACCCTTTTTATCCTGTTGAAATTCTGATTTCTAGCCTCGTGTGATAAAGAGCTAGGACTTAGGAGTATATTTCACACCATTACCACAAAATCTACAATTCAAGTACTTAGTTTTTCTTCCATGTTCCATCTTAGTAATTTCTAGATCAACCATATTGATGGGTAAGAGATTTTAATGTGTTTTTAACTGTTTTAAATTAATGCTTTAAAGTAGATTGCTGTTTAATCGTTGTTGAATTGCACACTGTTTCAGCTATATTGTTTTAATGTATTTTTTCAACATTTGTCACATGACCAGTCTACATTTTAATGGTTAACTAGAAAAATAGAATGGATGTGAAATAAATAAATAAATAAATAAACATATAAATAAATTGATAAAGATCTCATAGCATATATGTATCAGTACAGTGGTCCCTCCACATTCTCTGGGATTAGGGGTAAAGAACCCTCACAAATGTGGAAAAACCGAAAATGGAAAAAAAAAAAAAAAACGGAACTAACAGAAACCTCTCTAGGAATCTCCAGGTCCTCCACTGAATCTCTGTGGTTAACATCTGCCATAAGTTGATGATAGAATCATGGATGACCTACAAATGCCTAGAGAAGTGTTGTTTTTTTTTTCTAGGAATGTCTAGGTTCTCCAGCACAAATCTATGGTCAACTTTGGGCAGAGTTGCACAGAATGGTCTACAGATTTTTAGAGAGAACACAGTAATCAAAACTGCAAATAATCAAATCCACAAAAGTCAAAGCTGCAAATCTGGAGGGCCAACTGCAACAGTGTTTTAAATAACTAACAACCTCTTTCAGTATGTTTTTATATTTCCTTTTTTTCTTCAACGGCTATAGAAAAAAGATTCACAAAGTACAAATTAATTCAACAATCATAGGGTACAACAACAACAATGGGTTCTCTTGAAGATCAAGCTGCAGAACTTAATGTTATCTTATAACTTTTTAAAGACTGAGCATCCGAGATGCATCAAATGTATGCAGACAATGCTGGTAGGAAGAGGTCCTGCATTTTAGTCAATTCAGACCATTCCTTAACTCTGCACTGATTTGCAGGCAGAACCAATGAAGGAATACCTATTGCCTACTGGTTTCCAAAAAGTGAAGCCATATTGTACATTTCACTTCCTGCCTGCGATTTACGTAAAATGATCTAATGACATTTTCTGTGGAGGCATCAATTTACGTAAGCAGTCCTTACTTCCTGACGTTTTTGTAAATAATGGTTGTACTGATATAAACTGTGAGTTTTTAACATGGTGAGATAAAATTTCAGCATGTCAAATATGGCTCATTCACCCCAAAGTCCAAATGCTAAAAACAACATATGTATCTATGGTGAAAAGGAGAGTGGCTTGGACTCTTCAAATGTCATTTTTCTTCTTTTACATTTACTATCTCATATCGTATCTACTCATACAAATGGCAGCATTAAATATACAGTAAGCCATTGCTAACATTATCTTGTGTGTTTATCTAATGTCAAGGGGAGACCTATCAAAATGTTCAGTTTCCATTAGTTGCTTCAAGTTCTAGTGTGCCTCAGTACAGCAATTTAGGAAGCAAACCCTTACATTTATTTGAAACCTTCATTTTTCATATAGGGTAGGGTTGCCATATTCATGCCCCTCAGATCTGGGCAGACAGTTTGTAACTACTCTTTTGAAACAACTAATAAAGTAATGTATTTCAGTGCTGAACCTGGAACAGACAGACACAAATTTAAATCCTTCTTTGGACATATAGAGGCCTCCAGCTGCCCCTTCTACAATCAGATTGGGGCTGCAGCAAGTACATGCCACAGCCTCAATCTGGCCTTTGCAGGGTGGAATAAAAACAGTCACAAAATGCGGCTCCTTTCTGCACCCTGCAAAAGGCACAATAGCCACAGTACCACAGCTTTATGGTGCTCCTTTGGCACTGCGTAGTGTGGAGTGGTGTGTGCCGTTACGCCAACCTAGGGGCAAAGTTAGGGCATGCGTCATGGAACAGAGAGACACAATAATAATAAATTATAAACCAGCTTACCTCTTCCAGTTTCAATTCTGGATCTGGGATGCCCCCGGTTGTTATCATAACTAAATAGCCACTGATCTATGCAGGGTACCACTGCTCGGATGTATCCCGGGTCGAAGCCGTGCTCAGCCTGCACTTTTTTGAAGTCGGAGAGCTTAAAAAATTGGCCAGGTGAATGAGGCTTCAACCCTGGATGCATCTGGGCGGTGGCATCCCATGTAGATTTGTGTCGATTTAGTTATGATAACATCCGGGGGTATCCCAGATCCAAAACTGAAGCCAGAAGAGGTAAAACAGCTTATTTGCTCAAGGAGTAAGATCCTATTACTACTATCTGTCAACAAATATACTTTACAGATTTGTTGTGAGGATAGCAGAACAGGAACTATATGAAGAGCACATGGTCTACTACTCCAGGTGTAGTAAATAAGAAAAGTGTGCTCAGGCACTTCTACAGGATTATTCAGATGTTGTATTTGTTAGTACAATTGTGCAAATAATCTCACTCATGCATTCCAGTTTTGTTGTTCACTCTGTTTTTTAAATTAGAACCTGATCTTTGCACATCTCTGTGTGTATTGCTCTCATGTGTCGGCACTGTGAAAAAAGATGGAGCCGATGATGCCAATAGGTTAAGTGGGGGATTTGGCAGTCCCTCCAAAACTTACTCTGGTGCATTTGAAATTCATGTGAACAACAAAGATTCAAACCACACTCTACTAGGATTATTTTCACCATCTGAATAACCAATGCTGTGTTAATGCTACTTAATGCTACTGTATTCTCATCAGATTATTACAATATTTATATTATTTTTTGCCATCAGTTTTCTTACTTACATATTCTGCTGATGTGCTTCAGGCTGCATCTAAATATTCAGTGGACTAGAACCTTGGCTGGATCCAAAACTTACTTTAAAAAACAACAACTACACCTCCCCAAATCCACAGCCATCATGACAATTAACCATAGTTGCTAGGGATTTGTAGTTATAGCCTATAAAAGTAATTATCCTAAACTCTGGACTAATCTGATGGAGGCACTTATTACTCTTTAAAAGATTCAATCAGACTCATCCACTATCCCATAGATACTAAACTCTTTTGGCTTTTTGTTGTAAACTAATAAGCTTTCCATAAAGTGTGTGAATAAGCTCATAAAATCTCATCACTCCTCCTTTCCTTATTTGCTTGTGGCAGCATTAGAAGATATCTAAGGTGGCTTTATTACTTGCTTAGCACTGAACAGGCTGAATAGCAGTTAACTGAATATCAATCAGAAATCAGTGTCAATACATCATATTTACTGAAGAATTTAGTCAACTGATGGTGATTCCATGAATTCCACTGGGTTTTCTTAGGAAGGAATAGTTGCCTAAGGATTTGCCAGTTCCTTCCTCTGAAATATAGCCCACAGCATCTGGCATTTCTTGGCAGTCTCTCATCCAAGTACTAACCAGGGCTGGGCCTGCTTAGTTTTCAAAAGCAGACAAAATCTAGTGCTTTACAGTTTTTGGGTATCTCAAAGATGTATTGCACTAAGACGTGACTCTGCTGTTGGTTTCTTGGGCTGTTCCTAAAATGCTATGAAGTGAAGATTGCAGCAATGGCATAAGGCAGTGTGACGAAAAGAAGTGACAAGGTACATGGACAGTAAACATGCTGTAGTAATTTCCTTCCAATAACTGATGACTGTAAGGAGGGAGCATCTGTAGTTCCAGATGTAAAAGAGCAACAGATGGGCAGTTCTCTATTGTACCGATAATAAAATGTGACCTAACACTCTATTTAGGGAAGTATTGCTCCTATTCCTTGGCTGTTTACAGACTTGGAAATATCATGATAAGCAAACCCGTCCACCTCAAAGCAAAGCAAAGCAGAGAAAAAAAGGGGAGGGGAAGGAAAAGTAGATAAATAATGACCCAACTTTGTTTCAAAACATAGAGCAATCCCGTATTTTTAATATAAACATGGTTGACCTTTCAGTTTGTTCAACTTTTTGTTCTCAGCACAGGAAACCACAGATGATCTTTATCAGGAAGCAAAACTTGCCCGTCTACTTCTAGATTACGGACTATGTTTAGGAGCCCAGCAGAATGACTACTATCTATTCAGAGCACACGCAGACATTATGATACAAAACTGAAAACAGAATTGATCATTTGTATAGCATCCGCCTTATAACATCCTTAGATGCCTTTAAAAAGGCAATAAAGACGGATCTCTTCCGGCAGGCCTTCCCAAACTGACCTCCTTTTAAAGAACTTTTCTGCTCATCCACTTAGCTCTGCCCATTTGATCAGCTTGGTTTTTTAGATTTAACTTGTATGCTGTTTTTAGGGAGGGAAGGAGCAAGGGGGGGGATGGGATTTGTTATTATGTTTTTATTTACTGTTGTTATTAATATCTGTATTTTACTTTGTATATCGGTTCTGTTGTTACCTGCCTCGATCCAAAACAGGGAGAGGTGGATACAAATAAAATTATTATTATTATTATTATTATTACTACTACTACTACTACTACTACTACTATTACTACTACTTTTATTATTATGATGATGAAGCATGAGGAAGGAAGCCCCAAGGTTGCATCCCACTTGAATCATACATTCACTAGGCATGCTGTGGCAAGCCACTGCTGCCTCAGCTTTCCTCTCTCAACTTCTGCAATACAGAGATAGTAACTGCCCTATTGTACAGTGCTGTTGTAAGCCAGGTTGGTGTTACGCTTATACACTTTGGAATCCACTCCAAATTTTGATCTACATTATTGGCATTCTACCATATTGTTACAGTACACTAGCGCCATATGCGGGCACACCACACATGGCTTAAAGTTTACGCTGAAGCTGCATGGCAATTGGGCAAATGGCACGCATGCCCATAGCGTACATGCCGCACTGCACTATGAGCACATACCCCATTGTTTCCAATGGGGTGCGAGCAAATGTGGAATTCCCCTTATGCAGGGCCCACTGTATGTGTACAATTGTATGTAAACAATGTCTTAACATTTCAGCCACCTGCTTTGCATAATTTCACCAAAATGTGTCCTGAAAAATGGAATAAAAGGAATCCCAACAGATTCTCTCTCTCTCTGTCTGCACTGGAGACCTTTCTCCACAAGCCAGTGTTACATAGTGGGGCAAACATGTCTCATCCCATGCAAACCATAATGCAATAAACACTAGTGAATTTCTCCAGTTGTGAGAAGATTAGTCCCATTCAGAAGTTGTTGAATGTTTTCCCCACTGGAGGATGCTAGAATTCACTGGCGCTTGTACTCCTTCACAATACAAATTGATACGTTAATCCTCCCTTTGTTATTTTACTATCACGTTACCTTGTTTACACCTAGTCCTGCATCAACATGGGACATCTGCCAAACATGCAACACATTAAAATTCTCTATGGAGTTGGATGATATCCCACAAATCTTGCAATAAAAAACTGTGTGAGGGCTATGCTGAGAACTTAAGCCAAGGATATTCAAAATCCATCCCTTGGGGCATAGTAACCCCCAGTGCCTTTTCTGTGCTCCATGTGCCCTGCCTAGATTTAAAAACAAACACTGACATTCTGATCAAAATTTGGTGGCAAATCACTAAAATCACTATAGACAACTGGGAGAAGAACTAAATGAACTAGGTCAATATAATGACTAAGGGGCTCGACAGACCGCCCCTTTGGAGTGGCTTCCCAACGCCTCTTTCCTTGCCAGATCAGGGCTGTGGCAACCGCACTCCATGGCCCTGATCCGATGCTTTGCTGGCATTAAAAAAGAATGGCAAAATGCAACTCCTTTTAGCACTGGCAAAAAGTTGCCCTTGCCACTGTGGCAATGCCTTTTCGGCTCTCCTTTGGTGCAGTGTGTCTAAACACCATACCAATGGAGTGCTGTGATGCCTCCTGCCATGTGGTTGGGTGCATGGTGTAATGTCAGCATGACGCCGACATCAGGGCACACAGCATCAAAATGCCACGCTCCCACTCTGCCTCGATGCTGGCATTTAACTCTGGTCTATTTAGCCCCATAGTCAATGTATTTTGTATCTGAGATTCCCTCATGTATGCATATATATTTAGAAATAATAATCCAATATTAGCATGGATTGTATTTGATAATATTGACAACATTTAATTTTAATATGTTTAAGAATATTAAATGAAGAATTAATTCTTTGTTAATATGAGTCTATTTTAATTCATTTTAAGCTAATGTACAATCTATTTTACATATAATTTGTAAAAACAAGAACAAATGTGGCCCTCAGGTACTTGGACAAACTGGTCCTTGTCCCTGGCCCTATAATATTGACCAAAAAGCAGAGTTCGGGAATATTGTTCTAACAGAATTCTTTGGGTCTTGCCTAACTTTACTTTTATATTTAGAGGTCTCTCATACTGTGAGCTTCTAAACTGCATCTTGTGCATAAATTCAACAATACAGTCACCCCTCCATTTTTGTGGGGGATCTGCTTCTGACCCCCTGTGAAAATGGAAATCCACCAATGTTCAAGCCCCATTGGCTTGAATGGAAGCACACCCCTACAGGCACCTGCAGGCATGCGCCATGGGCACTTGCCCCATGTCCCTCCGTATGCCCCTCGCATATAATTGAGGGATGCGGATTTGAAGACCGCACAGACAGAGGGATGACTGTAGTTGTAAGTGTTATAACTATATGATGTGGGTGAACTACCACATCATATCAATGTATAATCAGTGTCTTATGGCACCTTTAAGTCTTAAAAATGTATTGCCATGGTACAAGTGTTTATAGACTAGTGATAATAGATCATCAGATTCATTTTTTCCCTGCAAATGTAACAATAAACTTAAAGATATGAGGATAAACCTTGGCCAATAGTACTTAGTTTCCCTTCACACTTACCAGTAAATGACAGAAATTATCAAATAATGAGGCCGCCTGACTCACTGGGTCGGCCCACTTACTAGGAATAGGGATCGTTGAGCCACATGGGCTCTTGGCCTGGCCATGGAGATGGGGTGGTGGTGGTGGTGGGCTTGCTCCCATCATGCACTGGGAGAAATTCCACAGGCCCCGGATTGGTTGCTTGTGCCTGCTTGGGGGGGGGCACTTCCAGCAGCTGCATGGGACTACAAGTCCCAGCAGCCTTTGCAGCCGGAAACCCCACCCCTTTGCTCCGATGGTAGCCTCCCTGATTTGTTGGGAGGTCAAAAAAGGATGGGATTTGTGCCCGGTTGCAGCCCTGATTGCTGGTTGGGCATATTTAAGGCCATGTGGCTGCGGTGGTTGGCACCATTCCAGCTTGGATCTCCTCTCCCTCCTTCCCTCCCCCCATGTAAAGGGGCCATGGGTTCATGGGTTCTCTCACAACTTTTAAGGGCAGTAGCATGGGCCGTGCATCTGGTGGGTGTGGTTTCCTGTACTTCAGAGCACTGGATTGCGATTCCCAAGGGGACCCAAGGGTGCTGGGAGCAGTGAGATGTAGCTGTTGCAGAGACACCTTCTGAACAGCATCCCCCAGTGACAAAGGGGCAAAGATGTGAACATGTGATCAAGCTGGGTTATCCCTTCTGTCATCCCGAAGTCCAGCTGTAACTGGGCCATTTAGTTCATCAAACAACAGGTGGGTTGGTCAATGCCAAATCCAGACCCATGCAATCGGGCCAACCCTAGCTGTCAGCTGTATTCAATAAAGTTGTGACCTTTCCTACCAATTGTTGTTGCCGGTGTCCTTTCCTGCGATGTCTCACCTTCCCCTGCAAACAGGGCATTTGATCATGGTAAAAGTAATCATTTACAATAAAGAGATGAGAATGATGATGCCGTTTTGCCATCATTCAAAGGCATGTTCAGTCTTCCCAATGATTGGTGGTTAATGGTTAATTATGTGACACATAAAAATGTGACATTATTTGGCTGATGCCTTATACTTGAGTTTATAAAACTTTCCTAAGACAAGACATCTCAGTAGAGCATTGCCCTTCACAACAGGATTACCTAGACACAAGTTGAAATAAATTTATTGAATTAAATGCAGGTGTAAACCTTTATGAATTAAAGTCAGTATTTCTGACAAGCAGCATATTGGCTCTAATGGAAGCATTGAATGCATGCACATACTTCAGGGGAGGTCAAGATGAAAGTAGAACTCATTTATGTAAGAAATTATGTCCATGTTTATCTAGGAAACTCCCTCCACACACACATTTCCCTAAGTCCATTGCTTATTCTGTTAGATTTGCCTTCTCCTATTATGTAACAAAAAGAAAGACAGACAGACAGAAAGAAAGGGAGGAAATAAAAGGAAAGGAAAGGAAGTAAAAAGAGGAAAAAGAAAAGAGGAAAAAAGCACATAAAAACATGAACTTAATTTAATGAACATCTTGCAAAATGACACACACAGAATTGGCTCAGATAATAGAACAAAAATATCATTAAACTAATGTGACCTAGGTTTTTTTCACTGAAGAATTCTCTCTGTGGTAATGGCCACTGCTTAGATTTATTTTCTATTTTTGATCACTATTTTTTCCTATTTTTTTAAAATGAATTGTTTTGATCTTTTACTCCATTTCTTAGTTAAAGAACTTCTTAATTATAATTCCCATTACAGTAACTATTACATACTTGGAAATCTCAGGCAAGAACTTCTTTTCTGATCTCTCCCAAATAGTCTCAAATATTATAGAAAATAAGGCAAGAAAGGAACAACATTCTCTTAAAAAAGCACATTCCACCCCAACCTGGTGCTCTCTGATCTGTTGAACTATGACTCCCATTATCCCAGCCAAGTGGTGGTGGGAGTTGCAGCCCAACACATCTGGAGAGTGCCAGGTTGAGGATGAGTGCTTTCAGATCCCTGTGTCTGTCCCTGGTGCCTTTACATTTCAAAGTTTGTTTAGAGAATAGTGTTATGCAAGCTGCACATTAGGCACCTATCCAAAGGTTATAGAAGAGGGTAATGAGACACCAGAGGTATGAGCAACCAAAGAAGCACCACTTCCACTGCCTCCATGCATAATCTTATTCATTTTGATAGTTTATCATTGAAAGCTTCACTGTGTGAAAATGATGTAATGCCACTTTTCTCTAGACGAGTTAATAATAAAATAGTATATAGCTCATACAAGTTTCTGTTGTTGTTATTTTGGTTACTTTTTAACTGGAGATGTGCATTAAAATCTTGAAGTGAACCCCTTTGGACACCTCCTGGTGTTTTCTAAAGCGGAGTGGGCTTCCTTCCCAGATAATCAGAACAGAAGCTGGACCTAACAGCAGAAATGTTTAGCATCTTGTATTTTGGAATGGTGGACTTCCATGTCTGTGAAAATGATTAAAGGCAGGAGAACTGATAGAGTGGGTTCTTCAGTCAATGCTCTTTGGTGGAAGGATAGTGATTCACACAAATTACACTTCATTCCGCCTTTCTCCTTGCTCGCTTGTTCTATAGGAAGCAGTAAGTCTTTTACTGTGGCTTCAGGTTCTGCTCATGACACCCCTCTCAACGTTTTTGGGCCACAGCTCCCATAATCCTTTGGCATTAACTATGCTGGCTAAAACTGATAGAAAATACAGTCAGAGAAAAATATATGGAGACTCATAGTTGCCCACCTCAGCTTCTGATATATCCTTCCCTGTCTCCTTCTCAAATATTTTAATAAATCCTTCTCACACTTTTTTCCCAGTGTGAGAAAATGTGAAGTTGAGATGAAAACGTTTAGTCATAATATTATCCTTTATCTGCTGTTTTACTTTTAAGTTTCTATCAATGTGTGTGTTTGAATTCATTCATAGGTTTTATAAAGTTACCCTCCCATTTCTTTATTTAGGAAAAAGAAGATACTAATTCACACACACACACACACACACACACACACACCTGCTTTCTCCCTGGTAGGATGTTCAATCCAATCAACACTCCTCTCCCTGTTACAAATTAGAAACAAGGTTCTTTGAATCTCAATCCATTTTGGATCCAACCTTTTCATACTCATATTCAAATCATCCAACCGTCTGCTACTCTTCTAGTTATCAATGCCTACCATCTTGTTCTAGCCACTATAGCTTAAACTGGTAGCACACTTTTTGCTGTCCAAGTGGCATCATTTTACTCATCACTGCTCTTTGCTATCAATGCGTTCCATGATAACAGCCCTTCAAACTGAGCTTGTACATTTGGGGCCACAAGTATTTCCTGTTTTGTTATTTTATATCTTCAACACTAACTCTCTGAAATAAAGCAGTAAACCATCAAATGTACACAGTCTTTGTGTGTTCTGTCATAGCCAAACCATCAAAGTCTGTACTTTCTGTTGCACCTATCATTTAGCCATCACACTGTCAAAGTATGTATTAAGGAAGTGCATTCGATTAGACCAAATCCCTAGTACACAAACCATTAAACTATGTAGCCCTTGGGGCTCTTGACATGTACCAGTCAAGCCAACTAAGTATATAGATCTTATGGCTCCTGCATACATTGTCTGCTACCAAACCACTGAAGTCTGCAGATTTTGCCTCTCTTCTTGTCTAGCAGAAGCACTGTAAAAGTAAGCCTTTGTGAAACCTGTCACCTAGCAGGTAAGCAGCCAACGTTTTGCTTCCATGGCAGTGGCATCACTAGACCTCTGAGTTGTCACCTGGTATGGGGTGCTGCCCTTGCTCCATAGTTCCTTTTCCTTTCCAAAACCAATCCTCCTTCATCTAATTTTCCCACTTTGCTTTTCAGTCTTTACAACTGAAATAGTGCAACTCTGACTCTGTCTTCTGGCACAGTTGCTTTCTTTAACTTTGTTAGTCTGCTTTTTGTATCTTTTTAATTCTGTGCAATTTATTAATCCATTAATCTATGGCGCTAAAGGTGGGAACAGCTGTCTTTAAAGGAGTGCAAAAAATAAATAAAAAGAAAATAACAATCCTGTGACACCCTAAAGATTAACACTTTCATTGTATTAACTATTATGAATAATTGCTGCCCATAAGCATGCTTCCTTGAGATGCTGATCCGCAGCTCCCATTCCTTTCAATGGGGATTGCAAAGGAGATTTGCTCAGTGAGTTGTGTTGTGTCCATTGTGTAGGCCTTCTTTTTGACTGCTAGATGAGTTCCCAGCTGTTCTCATAGTAGCAGGACAAGTGTCAAAGTGCATATTTGGGGGCTCTAAATCAACAGCTGCTTCATTCCACTGGGGACACAAAGGTCAACTTTCACAACTGTCCCAAGACAGCATTTGAGTAAGAAAAATGCTTTTGACCCAGTCGGCCCCTTTCTTAACTGTGAACATGCTCGGTGCCACTTTGCTGGCAAGGCTAACTATGGAACCAGCTAAGGACCTAAAAAGTGATGCCTGCGATTGTTTAAGATGCTTCCGACAAACTCATTAGAATGGTCACATTGATATTTATTGATGACAGTTATTGTGATCATGTTGATTGTATAATTTTTGAATTTGTTTTTGTCTGTTAACAGTCTTGAGCAGCACCTTTTTTTAAAAAAATGAAGAGATATTATAAAAATGTAATCATTATCACCGAATATAAAAATTCAGTATTTATAATGAGTTAGCAGATAAATCAGCTTCATTTCATGATGGAATATACTGTCAAAATGGAATTTCTTAGACACAGAAAATGAAACTAATTCTGCTCTCTTCCAGTCCCAATCCACACATGCATGTACACAGAGCTACTCTGCATATACTAGACAGTGAAGAGCAGGATCCTAATAATGGCTATTAAGTGGCTAGCAACATCTGATTTATGCCCTCCCTCCCCTCAGTTATATGTGGGGAACATTGAGACACATCTTTTCCCCAGAGTCCTATTTGTCTCAAAATGTTTTGGGGGGTATATTTGTATCATTCCAATAGCTACATATATACTCATTCTACCAATCTGTTTCTAACAAGAGGAAAAAGGTATCAAGCTAATCATTTCTTCTTTTGGTGGTCTCATATTTTATGCAACGCTCTGTGGCTACCATGTATATATATGCTGGTATTAGAGGTGTAGCCTCCACATATATTTTAATGATCTCTGACCCATTTTTCTCTCTTGAAGGTGGGATACTGTCATATATTTGTGTCTCTGACAAAAGTCATAACATTAAAAAGTCTATATGCTTTTTATGCCAGCCACCTTCTAGACACTTTAATGTGTATTGCATTTCTAGAAGCTATAAAAAACACATCTAAGGTGAAGATAAGGTATATTAAACAGCTCTTGTCTGTAGCAGGGCAGCGAGTGCAAATCATATGTAAAACAACCTATGCCTTATTTATTTAACCAAGAAAGGAACCCATGCCAGACAAGTCAAACTGAACAGAATGCTCTAGAAATTATTGCCTTAAGTGGCTGTTTCCTGATTTCTCATTGACAAACTGTCCACAGGAGTTACTGCTTGAATGCAATGGAAAGGAAATCCTTCAGAATTTCCTTGTAAATGTTTCAGCTGAAGGCCTCCCTGAATACATCAGAAAATGTGTGTAAGAAAAAGAATATTTCCCCAACAATAAAGATAGCAGGAACTTCTCTTCAACACATACCCTCCAATATTTCAGAGACAAAAAATGGGACATGTGTGGCCAAGTAATATCAGAGTGTTGACAAGAAGGGGAAAATTGTTAATGAAAATGAACACACAAACTAAGAGAGGCTGCAGAAGGTTGCTCTTGTCTGAGTTTATTGGGAAGGGCCAAATTCCATTGCTTCCACTCCTCTCCACACAGTTAGAGTGCAAACTACTTTGGCACTGTGAACTCTGTTTTGCACCAATTGAAGTAAGAGGAGAATGAATAGGGAAAGTGAGGGAAGAAAGTGAAACTGGGACATTTTAAAAGCATATGAAGAAGTGGAATGACAGAGGATTAATTGGGATGGTCACTGCCAAACAGTGATATTTGGAGGGTATGTCCGCATTTTGATCAAAGAAGCACTTTTTACACACCTTTCCCCCCATGGGCTTAAATTTACCCAATAGTGAACAGTGATATTTAAGTGTAGTACAAATTATTAAAAATAAAATTTTATTTTGTTGAGGATGAATACAGGTGTGAAGAATCTAATAGCTTTTTCATTATGAGCCTTTTCCTAAGAGGTTTTGTGTGTGTCTTAATTTCTTTCAGCTTGGAAATGATATATAAGCCCATGTTCAATCACCCTCCTCACCTGCTATATGCAATACATTCAATCACTTTTTGACTTTCTATATTTAGAAAGCACAGCAATGGTTTTTTGGCTAGCCAGAGCAAAACATTAGCCTAATTTTTCAACCACATAATCTGCTATGTGGATGGCTGCTCCCTGCAATTAAAATCTGAGCAACAGAATTATTCAACCTACACTGAGTATTCAATAAGAGGCTTTTACTCTTACCATTAAAATGCTATGACTGTACAAATGGCAACTTCCTGAAAATTATGGCACAAGAACTAAAAAGAAAAGAGATTTACCAAAACTACAAGTATGGAGGAAGATGTGAAAAAAAGAAACCACCTTTTGCAGTAAGGGACCACTATAAACAGTTGTAGAAGGTATTTTGGAACAACTGGGTTTTAAATTGGAAGTCTGCCACCGAAAAACTGGCTTCTCCCTTAGTTGAAACCAGCATGCAAAATTCAATTCATTGACACTGCTGCCCACTTCCTGGGCCTTATCTGTGTCAGGCCATTACCTGTAGTGAAACTACAACAGTAAGAATTTCTCCTTTGAGCAACTCATTTGGCTTTATCCTATGCAAATTAATTTCACAATATGTCCCACTGTGTTGCCAAACTTACTGTCAAGTTCTGCATAGGTCTGTGGTTTGAAAGGCACACAGTCATCTCAGAATGTTCCTGTGCAGTACTGCTTAAAGTGGTGGTCTATAGGATGGTACCACCCTGTGAAGTATTAACTTGTTTCCAGGAAAAAAAGAAACTATTGCAGCCAAAACGCACAAATACAGCATCAGTCCCTGGAAGAAACAGAAAGTAGAAAAGCTGGTTTCCCACATTAGATAGCCTGAATTGCACAGTTCTGTTCCATGCAACTCTCTGTGCTTTGGCTCAGTCTTCCCTGGCCTCCAAAAAATCTTTGCTTTCTCCTTAGACAGACAACAGTTTTTCAGTGGCATGATAAATACTATTTATTTATTTTTAAAGTGCAGAATGAGCTCCGACTTGCTTTCTTGATGCTTCTGGGTGCCTTTGAGTTGTTTCTGACTTATGGCAAATCTAAGGTGAAGCTAATAGTGAGAGAGCATGACTTGCCCAGGGTCACCCAGTGGCTGAGTAGGGATCTGAACCCTGGTCTCCAGAGTCATAGTTCAGTGCTCAGACCACAACGTCATACCATCTCCCCCAGGCTTGCTTGAGCAGTTGGGTTAAAAACAATACAAAGGGGGTTTGGTTATGTCTGTAGCAAAAGGAACAACAAGGAAATGGTAGGGCCATTCTGTGGAGAAGGTGGCAAAAGAAATATTCACTTTCTTTGCCTCAGTCTTCTCTCAAAAGGATAACCGTGCTCAACCTGTGGAAAATGGAGTAGATGATGCTGTAGGGTAAAATCAGTACAGAATAGGTAAAGAGTTAGTACAGGAATAACCAGCCACTCTAAACAAATTCAAGTCTCCAGAGCCAGATGAATTAATATAAGAACATTAAAAGAACTGGGAGAATTAATCTCAGAACCATTGGCAGTAATCTTGGAGAATTCCTGGAGAACAGGAGAAGTCCCAGCAGACTGGAGGAGCACAAACATTGCCTCCATCTTCAGAAAGGGAAAAATAAATAAAAGAGGACCCAAACAATTGCCACCCAGTCAGCCTGACATCAATACCAGGAAAATTTTAGAGCAGAATACTAAACAGACAGTCTGTAAGGACTTTAAAAGGAATGTTGCAATCACTAAAAGTCAACATGGGTTTCTCAAAAACAAGACATGTCAGACTATTTTGATTTTTTTTAATTGAGTTACAAGCTTGGTAGATAAAGTGAATGTTGTGGATATAGTGTCTCCTGATTTCAGTAAGGCCTTTGACAAAGTCCCCCATGATATTCTTGAAAAAAGGCTAGTAAAATGTGGGCTAGACAATGTAACTGTTAGGTGGATCTGTGGTTGGTTGACAGACCATGCTCATCAATGGCTCCTTTTCATCCTGGAGAGAAGTGATGAGTGAGGTGTCACAAGGTTCTGTCTTGGGTCCAGTGCAATTCAACATCTTTATCAATTACTTGGATGATGGAATAGAGGGCATGATTATCAAATTTACAGATGACACCAAATTAGAAGTGATAGCTAATATCACAGAGGGCAGGATCAGAATTCAAAATGACCATAACAGATTAGAGCATTGAGCCAAAACTAATAAAATGGAATTAAACAGGGGGGAAAATACAAAGTACTACACCTGGAATGCTGCGTTTCATTCTGGGCACCACAATTCAAGAAGGATATTGACAAGTTGGAATATGTCCAGAGAAGGATGAAAGGTCAGGAAAGCATTCCCTATGACAACTGGCTGAGGAGACTGGGTGTGTTTGGCCTGGAGAAGAGGAGGTTAAGGACTGACATAATACCCATGTTTAAATATTTGAAAAGATGTCATATTGAGGATAGAGCAAGTTTGTTTTCTGCTATTCCAGAAACTAGGACACAAAACAATGGATTCAAGCTACAGGAAGATATCCCAACTAAACCTTAAGAAGAATTTTCTGAGTGTATGAGTAGTGTTTGACAGTGGAACATACTCCCTCAGAGGTTGGTGGATTCTCCTTCTTTGAAGCTTTTTTGAACAGAGGCTGGATGGCCATCTGTCAGGAGTGCTTTGATTGTGTATTCCTGCATGGCAGGAGGTCAGACTGGATAGCTCCTGTGATCTCTTTCAACTCTATGATTCTATAGGATAGAATCCTCTTGGCATTTGTGTCTCATATGCCCAAGTATCTTGGCTAGCTTTTGGTAAGATGCATCTTGATGTGGAGAGGGAACATTTGCTCTTTGTTTCAGGCATCAAAATGTTTCAGGCCACCCCTGCTTGTCCTAGCTGGTCTGTTTTCTTCTTATCAAGACTGCAGTGAACCATGTGTAGTGTGTTTACTTAGCCCAAAATGTTTTGAATGATGCATTTCAATTGAATAGTGATTCCATGTTTCCAGCTGGATAAAAAAGAAAAAAGAAAAAAAGGAAATTGGTAAACAACTCTCTATCCCCGATCTTATTTTTTTTCATGCAGCTGTGTGATGCAGTTGTTGACTCACACAGACAACTCCAGATCAATGCAACTGAGAATGAATTAATCATATTCCTATTTGAGCAGCCTCCTTCTCACTTTTCAGCTTGATCAACATGGCACAGTATAAATACTCTAAATAAATATATAAATAATATCCCTGTCATCTCTTCCATAGAAGTTCTGTTGCGCAAAACTGAATTGTTGATTTTATCTTTTACACATTACATGTCAAATCGAAGCAGTCCTAAACTTCTCCCTTTCCAACATTATTGAAGCCCGTCCTTTCCTATTTCTTTTTCCACAGTTTTGCACTCTTCTGTATGCAGTTTTGTTAGATGGGCCTCAGTGCAGTGTTTTCCATCTTTTATAAAATTCTAAGTGTAAAACAAATAGTAAAATCACATGTTGTGTGGTCCCATCGATGTTTAAAACCTGTTAAGTTCCACTGACGTCAGTGGTTAATTGGATACATGATTAAATGGTGTTGAACTGATATACATGGAACAATTTTTCTTAATTTTGGCTAGATCTTATTTATGCATGTCAAATAAGTGTTATGTGTATTATATAACAGATTATAATATTCAATATATATCTAATATGATTAATTTTTATACAAAATGCTTTACAGAAGCACTGTGGGGATACTTACTCTGTCATTACTAAAGAAGGAGAAGAAAATGAAGGGCCAATTTGCAAGGATCTCTGGGAACAGTCAAAACTCCAGTAAGCTCTGCTGTATCAGACTTCCACTGTCCTCCAACCAGCATGGTGACTAGTTATATTGGCTGGGTGGTTTTAGGTGCTGTATTCCAACAACAGCCTATTCTTTGTCTTAAAAACCCTACAAAATTCATGGGGTTGCCGCAGGTGATCTGAAGATACACACACAAACTCCAAAAAAAGTACTATTCCAAGATGTGGGGAGCATACCATAAAATCTAGGGCTGAGTTATTACTATTTATGCAAACTGTGGTTTGTTCTGAAAAGCCCAAGAAGCTTTCAGCCAACAAGCAAGAAGTAGGGAGAGGGCACATGGCCTCTTGGCTTGCTGATGAATAAAACAAAATCCCACATTCCTCTTTCACCAGTCTGTTTGCCTGTCCATATTCTGATATTGTCTTTGGTCAGTTGGAAGATGTATGGACAGTCACTGGTGCTGATAGAACGATGGATGGTTAAGCGGTCACAGGGGAGGCACATGCTCTCTTGACTTGGATTGTACATGCTATCAACACCAGCTTGAGCATGAAACTTTCTTTAACTAGAATGAAGTGTTTTTCAGGTGTGTGTGTTTTTAAAAGATGATATTTGAGAAATCAAGTACATTTTTTAAAAAGAGCATTATTTTCTGACAATGCAATCCTTACGAAAAGGCTCCCTGTGTGAGCTCATGGCCTGAAGTAAGGTGAAGGAAAACTGATCTTCATGGAATGCATTTCATACTTTTTGGGATCCCATCCAATACAATTGTAATAAACTTGACCTTCTGGGCTGCACATAAGGTAAGAGAAGTGGTGAATCTTGGGCCAGCTCTTGCACTGGGTTAAATCAACAGAGCTTCAGCTTAAGTCATTTCACATTTGAAGTGAATAAAACAAGGCTGATTCACACCCGCTTAAGATCTGCTTCCAATGTTCAGAGAATCTCCATCTGCTTCAGAAATGAAATCCAGCATTCATCACCTGTGGTTTCCCAGATGGTAGTCATTAAGCTTTACATAGGTGCTTCCCTCCTCCTTTCACCATTAGAAGCATAATAAAACATGTGCCATCTTCCTCCAGACCATTTGGAATTTTGCCACTTTTTGAATTTTGGCAATTCATGGTACATGTTCACTGGCTTGCTGTGAGGATCAGACAATTTATCCAAGGAACAACTTCTGCCCTCCACAATATCTAGTGATGTGGTGGTAGTGATAGTGGTGGTGGTGGAAATCTAATTTATGTGCTGAGTCTAGCACATTGATAGTTTACATGTGGAGATACCTGTCAAGTATAGTGAACTGAACTGGTATACACATTTATTTATTTAAGTTTCTTTATATATGTGTGTGTGTGTTTGTGTGTACACACACACACACACACACACACACACATATACTGCAGCCCTTAAGTTATTCTCAGGGCAATTAACAAAAAAGATAGTAAAGCAATTAAAATATAAATTCAAAGGCTGAGACCATGTTGGCCCCTATTAACGGCTGTTGGTGGTGTGTGCCTTCAAATCACCTCTGACCTATGGTGACCCTAAAGTAAGGTTTTCTTGGCAAGATAGCTGTCTTTGCTTCCCTCTTAAACTGAGAGGATGTGACTTGCTCAAGATCACCAAGTGGGTTTAGGGAAGTAGATCTTAAGCGGGTGTGAATCAGCCTTGTTTCATTCATTTCAAAGGCGAAATGACTTCAGCTGAAGCTCTGCTGATTTAACCCAGCGCAAGAGCTGGCTCAAGATTCACCACTTCTCTAACAAGCCAAGCAGGGATTTGAGCCCTGGGGGCTGTACAGATTGTCCAAAAGGGGCTGTCTGTAGGCACCCAGAGAAGCGCCGGAATGGGGCCAGGGCTGCCTCACCAGCAGCCCCAGAGGCCCCATTCTGCTGCTTCTCCAGGCCATGGGGAAGCAGCAAACTGTCACTTCTCTGTGACCTGAAAGCGGGGTGCAGCAGGTGCCCTGGGTGCCTGCTGCACCCCGCCATGACTGGCGCTCCCGAGGGGAGAAAGGGGCCGCTGCCACCGCCCTTTTCCCCTCAGGATCCTTGGTGTATAAAGGCGGTACCAAGGACAAGCAGCAAAAAGAAGCTCCATTTTGGAGCTCCTTTTGGTGCCACAGAAAGGGTGCCCTAGGTGCCCTCCTGCGGCGCTATGACGTCAGGCGTGCACCGCGTTGTATAAATGCGGCGCAGGCCATGCATGGTGTGTGCATATGGTGTGTGCATATTTTAAAATGGCACCATCCTTACTCGCTAGGGTTAGGGAGCGTGCAGATTCTGCGTGCTCCCTAACCCTAATCACACCCTACATGTATTGGGCCCTGGTCTCCAGAGTCATAGTCCAACACACAAGCTACTACACCACAGTGGGTCTCTTTGATAACTAGGCAGGGGTAAAATGGCTGTGATGAGAGCAGTGATGATGGCCACAGCTCAACTAGGCACTGATAGCTATGCAGTAGTAAAATGGCTGTGATGAGAGCAGCAAACATTTGCTCTCAGAAGAGGGAAGGTTTTTTTTTCTGCTCTATCCAGAATCACTCAGGAATCACAGGGCAGCTTTCTCTCTTGATTGTGATGGTTTTCATCAGTTTCCTCTCACTATTGCTATGCATGGCCTGCAAAATATGTACTCAACTGGTGTGATGGACTATCAACCCGGTATAAGGCAGGACTCTAAACTATAAGAAAAAACTCAGATAATTATAGAAGCAGTATAAAACTGTTCGTAAGATTAACATTCCCATAGATTGTTTTCCAAAGAAGGCATTTCCACCTCTGGCATAAAAGGAGGAGAACATTCCATAACTGGGGTGCCACCTCCAAGAAGGCCTGAAGGTTAAATCTACAGTACTTAAATCCTTCCTGGTGATAGCCATGGGGAGAATTAAGTGATCATATCCTCATGTTGTAGCACTACTGCATGGTATCTTTATCTTGGATGGCAGAGGCTATCACAGATGTCCTTCCATTTATAACCTTATTGTAGGGGTAAGTACATACTGGGAGAAGCGATCCTCCAACTACGCTAATGGTTGTAATTTCTCTAAATGAATCTAGGAATGCTATAAAGGATTGTCTTGAATAAGTAAGTAGAGAAGTTTTCTGATAAAACATTACTAGTCCAAAAGTCTTTTAATCAAAATTCTTCAAATGTATATCTGATCAAAATTTGATCCCATTGTGGAAAAACGTGTTTGCTGTTTAAGGATTTCTGTTTTGAGCGATGCTTTTAAAATTTTTGCTAGCCTGAGTTATTTTTCTTCTCTCAACATTTCATTTGATGTTTTAGCTAAGAATGAACTTTAAATTTCACCTCTAGCTCCATGGATTCTCTGATGTGGGTAAAACTGGAATCCAGGAACATTTTCAGTGACAGGAATGAACATTTAGAGTATGTGGCATTTACCATGATTTTATGGCTTAAGTGGCACCCTGTGGAAATGTAAGGCAGAACAGAGCATTGGCATGTAACCTTTGAACAGAATAATTTATATGAGAAAAATGTATAATATACACTGTCACTCAGTCACTAACTTTCTGTCTTGTATACTTTGTGCTGGATTAATGACATCACTTGTAACATAATACTTTTTAGAACTACAGAAGTGATATTTCAAATATATGTAGAAAGTTTTAATATTGTAAAATTTTCTCAAAAAACTCAACTCAATGGACTGGTAGTTTGACACTGCAGACAGCATTACTACTAAACCTAAGCAATTCATTTTCATGGCTCTGGTTTTTGATTTACATCAGACTGGTCCTACAAACTCTGACCTCTATAAATTTACTGTGCCTATTTATACTTTGGGAGGATTGACTATACTGCTCCAGATGTTGATGGATTACAAATCCCAGCAGCTCTAGTCAGCATAGCCTACAGTGAGGAATGTTAAGACTCACAAAAAACAAACAGCTTCATTTATTTACCGCTTCATATCCTTAAGGAGTGTCTAAGCAGTTTACAATTGTAAGCTATTTGCCCCCCAACAATCTGGGTACTCATTTTAGCGACCTCGGAAGGATGCAAGCCTGAGTCAAGCTTCAGCCCTTTTCTGGTCTTGAACTCGCCACCTTATGGTTTTTGAGTGAGTGGCTGCAGTACAGGCATTTAACCACTGCACCACCAGATGTCCAACAACATGTGGAAGCCCACATATTTCCCACCCCTGAGACACAGCAATGATTTCTGATATATATATATATATATATATATATATATATTCCCCAGAACAGGCTACAATCCCAATCCCAGGTTGGTTTTCCTACTACTGGCAGCACTTCTGTCTTGTCTGGGTTAAGCCTCAGTCTACCCTCATTTCGTCTTTTACTGTATCCAATGATTCAATACTACCATAGCCTCCTTGGCATCAGTTGTAAAGAAGAAATAGAACTGGGTATCATCAGCATATTGATAACACCCAACCCCAAAGCTACAGATGATCTCCCCCAGCAGCTTCGTGTAGATGTTAAAAAGCATAGGGGACAGTATAGGCCCCCGTGAAACCCCACAGGCTAATGGTCAAAAGTCTGAACAACAGCCCTCCAGCATTCACTTGGTTGGGAATGTTCACCCAAGAAAGACCAGACCAACTCCGAAGCAATGCCCATACATCCCATATCAGCCAAATGACACAGAAGGATGCAATGGTCAATGATATCAAATGTTACTAAACACCAATTTCTATCCAGACTATTTCATGACCAACACACTGTCTCTGCGTGGCTGGCACCTGGAAGATGGATTCCCTGGGGTTATACAGTGCAGAAACAAACAGAGGAAGTTGAAGTGTATAGGAATTTCAATCACTATCAGAACTGTATAAGTAGGTTGCTAAAAGGAAAGTTTACACACACCCCAGCTCATTCCCACTTACTGATCTTCTCCGCCTTCAACTTACAAACTAAAACACAACTATAATAGTTGGATAGCTGTTAAAACTTGGTAATGATGTTAACAAGGATTCTAAAAACCATCTTCCTGGTGACAAAGCCATGCTCACTACATTATCTTTGCAGTTCCTCATAATGGGCATCCAGATGTACTCTGACTCTCTTTTGCCACGAACCTAATGAACTGGGGACGCAGTGACAATTCCTAAATGTCTCTAGTGATAATGAGTAATGAGAGATAATGAGAAAAGGCATCATTTTTAAAGCTGAATATTTGCAGACATCTGAAACAAACCACTGAAGATGAGTCATATTATTGCTCAGAATGTTTAAGGCTAAACAATTAAAATAAAATTCAAGGTTAATGCAAACATGTACAATCTTTAGAAGATTGCCCCAGAACAGGCCATGACAGCTTGCTGGTGACTTGTTGGTAAAATGATCCATATAAACACTAGTCATCACAGCATTTGACTCATCAGAGTTGGTTCTAAATCCCTTAAGGACAGAAATTTTGGAGAAAGAACAGTCACTTCCTATCCTAAATACTTATTTTATCTGTTTTAATTGTCATGGATCCTCAAGGCAGCTGGGGAGCAGCCATGAAATAATTCCCAAGCTTTGGGAGGCCTCTTGGTTACCACACCAAAGAAATGACTAAGGCAGTTCTAGGTTTTTCTCCCCAAACCTGGCATCTGAATTCCAAGAAGGATGCAGCACTGAAGCCACCTAAATGTAGCGTGAAGAGTTTCTTTTGACAGAGTGAAATTGATCCTGAGTGTGTCTTCTTGACTTGTAACATGGTGACCCAACTGGATGTAGCTGGGGGGAGGGGAGAGAATTTCCTAAGATGCTGCCACACTGCAAAAATATAGCAGTTTGACACCACATTAACTGCCATGATTCAAATCTATGGAATTCTGGGATCTATAGTTTTGCAAGATATTGGGGCTTCCCTGTTAAAGTGGTCCATTGTCCCACCCAACTATAAATCCCAGAATTCCAAAGCACTGAGCCATACAAGTTAAAGTGGTGTCAAACTGCTTTATTATTTTCAGTGTAGATATGTTACCTTTCTCCTAGAAAAGGTCCAAAGGCAGCCCGTGGATAAAATAGTTTAAAAACTTTACAATACAAATTTTAAAATAATTAAAATCATTGTGTTAAAAACCTATAAAATTATATAAAATATGTTGTATTGTTGAAGGCTTTCATGGCTGGCATCCATAGGTTTTTTTGTGGGTTTTTTCAGGCTATGTGGCCATATTCTGACATTCTCTGAAGATGCCAGCCACAGATGCTGGCAAAGCATCAGGAATAAACTCTTCTAGAACATGGCCACATAGTCTGAAAAAACCCACAAAAAATTATATGTTGTGTTGTTGTTCTGCCTTCAAGTCAACCCATGTTGTGCCATCATGGTGACCATAAGGTGAACTATCATGGAGTTTTCTTGGCAAGTTTCATCAGAGGGGGGTTGCCTTTGCCGTAAAGTTAAAAAATAGATCACACACCCCTTATGAAACAACAAATATATATTAAAAGCCTACTTGAATAAAAATGTCTTTGCCTCTCAGTGAAAGCAAAGCAGGGAAGGGGGCCAGCCTAGTCTCCAACAGAAGGGAATTCCAGAGAGTGGAAGCAGCCACCAAGAAGACTCTCTCTCCTGTCTTTACCCAGTGATCCTGTGATTGTGGTGGGACTGGAGAAAGTCTTCTCCTGATGATTTTAGGAACCTGGCAGGTACGTATGGGGAGATACAGTCTTTCAGCTAGTCTGGACCTAAGCCATGGGTCTTTATAGGTCATTACCAGTACTTTGAATTGTGCCTGAATCAACAGTCAGTCAAGGTGTTTCAACAAGGGAGTTCTTTGCTCCTAAAACTGGCCCCGGTCAGCATTCTGGCTGCAGCATTTTGAACCTGCTGAAGTTTCTGAACAGTTTCCAAAGGCAGCCCCACATAGAGTACATCATAGGGGAAAGTTCTATGTGAACTCCCTCCCTCGTAGTTACCCATCCAAGGTTTAAAGTATTGCCCCTTTCAGCTTTTTTTTTAAAATTAGTGAAAGAGTGCAATATGACTTGAGCTCAACTCTAGCACTGCCGCTATAGCTGCAACTGTAATATTAATCTATTAAAACATTCCATCTCTTTTTGCAGCTGAACTGCTCTGGGCCCAGGGTTCATATGGCCATCCCTCCTAAGCTATACTTTCTTCTTTCTCAGATACCTCTTATCTCAAATAACATTGAATTTTCTCAAATACGCCTGCATACCCATTCAATGACATAGTCATATGTGCTCATGCATACATTCAATCTGTTGCAGTGTTTTTGTATATATGTATATATATATGTAGACCAGGCTGGCACAGACCTCCCAGAGAGCCTTCTCGGCATCTGTCCCATGCTATGGAATGGCCTGCCAGATGAGATCCGTCTAACTACATCGTTAGACTGTTTCAAAACAGCTCTAAAGATGCATCTCTTCCAGCAGGCCTTCTCAGAAACCCTATAATCCTCCTGGCTCCAAAAATCTTCCAGCCGATTCCCTGGCTCCTCACATTCTGAGGTTACCCTATGCTGTGGCCAGCACTATGGATTTTAATATGTATGATATGTTGTTATATTTTTATTTTTATTTGATAGTAATTGATTTTAATTCTTGTTAGTTTAATTCTATTTTAAGAGGTGGGTAGCTGGGGATGGGATTCTTGAGTCATTTTAACTGTAATTGTTTTTAATCTGTTGTACCCCGCCCTGATTGTTTTGACAGAGGGGCGGGTAAGAAATAATAATAATAATAATAATAATTATTATTATTATTATTACACACACACACACAAATGGTGTATGTATATGTGTATGAAATGGGGTTGTGAAGCAGCAGGGGTCTGGGAGCCTGACACCATGTGGTTAAGCTTCCACTAGAACAAACAGGCAATGTAGCAATACAGTAAGTAAAGGCAGTGTTGAAAAGCTACAGATGGAGCACTAAACATAGGTTAAAAGGCTCTGAAGAGAAATTTCATGGTGAGAGGGATTTTCTGCTACATGGAAGACCATAACCAAATAATCTGATCATCTAGTAAAGATTTAGTACCACAGACCTGCAGTGCTATATGACATGATTACCATCTGGCTTCTCCTTTAGGAAATTAGAGATTAACTTGCACCTTGAGCCATACATCCTGGCCACTGAGAACACACCAAGAAGCTCCAGTTTAAAAACATGGATTCTCACTTCAACATTAGAAGATACTAATATCAGATTTCTGTCCAGCAGCAATGACTGGAGGATTTGTACTTTGAAAAATAAAGAATAAGCTTTTGCATAAGGAAAACTGGGAATAGTACAAACCACCATCAGGTGGCTAATGACTACTGCAGGGGTGCTGAACAGGAGGCATGTAGCAAGTCTGTTCTGGAGAAAGTCCTCTTGCATTGGATGCAAGACTCCTGCTGACAAATATAAAGTATTGGAAGGCTGAATGTAGTCACAAAAGTGGCTGCCAGCTTGAGGAGTACCATGGGTCCTTGGTATCCACTGGGATTAGGTTCCGGGACCAATGGCGTCAATACGGTTAGTATTACCAGGTGTGGTAACTCATGATGTGACCCCGCCACACCATTGACTCATGGTGTCATCCTCCCATTTCATACCATACAGATTCCTCAGTAATGCATTTTTGCACAAATGTTACTCATAAATCATAATTCCCATATACCACTGAATGTAATGCTAACAATTGTGACATAGACAGCTAGCAAAATTAAAATTATACCTTCAGATTACAGTATCATATGCACAACCTAAATGTATTGACATATACATAGTGAAGATTTGTTTAAAATGTGATGTTTTTAAAGAAAATATTAAAAGAATATTTTCTTTTTTCACTGAACTTCACCCCACTCCCACCGTTTCTTAAAGCATTTTAAAGGGAAGCAGATGCATGCCACAGCTCCTTTCTGCCAAAAGGTAGGTGTTTGAGGAATAGTGGTGTCACCCCCCCCCCCCCCCATAGGGTGTCACCTGGTGTGGTCTGAATCCTCTAGTGTTGCCACTGTCCAGGACCCAACAGAGAAACAAAATGCGCAGGAGGTTTACAATACCTAGGGGAGGTGAACCACTGGGAAAACTATAATATTATGGAGAAGAATCTACCACAGATCAACAAGAAACACATACATTTACAAGCCAGCAGTAGGTAAATCCGTTTTCTGTAGCTTTATATAATAATACCAAAATCATGAAAAATGTATCCTATACAGCAATGTGTTCTATATCTTCAAAATAGTCCACAAAATAATCAGTGACACTTGTAGTGAAACAAGGCTTCATGTTGGTGGCAATGTCCTTAAGTCCTGGAGGGCAACATCCTTAAAATTTCTACGGTTACCTCCGGAGAACTGTGAGGCCGTTTTGACTTGTTAAGGTCTTCATCAGCATTGACAAGTCATGTGAAGCCAAATTGGTATTTCAATTATAATTTCATGCTGCACACACATAGATCATCAGACTTCACAATAGTCAAGTTCCTGGTAAGTCCAGGATCCCCCATGGATTCCAAAATCCATGGATGCTCAAGTGCCATTATATACAATTGGGTAGTAAAACAGTGTCTTTTATATAAAATGGCAAAAATTAATTCATTACTTAACTAACTTTTATTAACAACAACAACAACAACAACGGAGATAATGGGGGGGGGGAGAGGAAGTGACAAGAAATAAAGGTTAAATATTACAACTGAATCTTTTACCAAACAACTGAATATGGAAGGACATAAACGTTTAAAACATTGGTAGCATAAGCTTTTGTAGACTTAAGATGCATCTGAGGAAGTAGGCTCAAGTCTATTAAAGCTCAGGCTACCAACATCTTTCTTTCAGTTAGTCTCAAAGATGCTACAAGATACAGAGTCTAATTTAAAACATTGTTGAATAATGATGAAATCCATCTTGCAATAGATGACAAAATGAAGGTTTGCTTTTTGGAATTATTTTTTCCCCCAAACTCTGGATGGTTGAATCCATGGATGCAGAATCTGTGGATACGGATGGCCAACTGTATATACATGACAGTCTGTAACTCTGGGGTTATCTGCGTTATTAGAATTCCCCTTGAATTAAATAGATTGCAATCCAGCCTCACACGATTTATGAAAATTTAGGCTTTTGGGCGGGGGGAGAACTCCATAAACTCTTCTAAATTAGGCTCTGGGGTTATTACTGAAGTATATCTGTGAGTATCCTTGAAGATGCACATTGTCAAATGTATGGCAGTCTGTTCACTTTGCGTTAACTTGCATGGAATTGCATTGAATGACATGGCTGTGCATTTTTGGCCGAAGGAAGGTGAACAGATGCAAATTTGTGCAGGAAAGACAATTAAGCATCAATGCAAATGTGTGAAAAACCACAGCAGTTTGCATTACAGACTAACATGTAGACTAGTTCTCACACAGAGCCCCAGTTCTCAAAGCACTCTATTGTTGCAAAGCAGACCTTTCATGTCACACATTCATTTCAACCAGGCTTGGACTGGAGAATTCCCTGCAGCACTGTGGGAAAGGTATCTCCAGTCTCAAGATGTTATGCACTTCACCCCCCTGGGTACTTTGGCAGAAGCAAGGAAAAGCCAAGCATAAGCAAGGGGTTCAGGAGGCATCCTTGTCCGCTTTTACCTCTTGAATTTCAAAATACTCAAAAGAGTTGCTGTAGATGTGGCCAGGACTTGGAATACCAGGAATATAAAGTGTTGCCCTTAAGAGTTTCTATTACTGCTGCATACCTTTGAGAAAGTTACTGTTTCATTCTTTATAATTGCTCTTCCAGGCATAGACCCTGTTGAAAACGTTTCAGTTGAAGCACAATCATTTTCTTAGTCCACATGTAACTTACAGGGAAAATAAGCACCCAAGAGCAACATAAAAATAGTTTTGGCAAATATGTAATGTGCTCAGGAGAAAAATTACACTTATGCTTATTGGTTAAAAAACAATGTGGGAAATCTGGACATATTTTTTAAAAAAATAGAAAAAAAGGGGGGAGGGAAGGAGGTGGTGTTCAGGGATGTTAAGGCAAGAACACAAAATCAATGGTGTTACGTTAGCACGGTGTTAAAATATTCCTGAGCTAAAGATGACATTTAAAGTAATTATCTGAAAGATAATCTCACTGGAAATAATCGAACAGCTCTACACCTCCATGATTATGAAAGATAGCTATGATTATTATATCACTGTTGCTGTAACTATTCATATTAGACCTTGCCTTATTTTCTGATATTTTTCCTCACAAAAACCTGGCACAACTTTACTTTCTCCCACAACCCATCGTGTTTTCTCCACCTTTTAAAATTACTGTGGTTATGGGTCTTTTGAGGACTTGCAATGAAATCCAGAGTCAGAGTTTTATTGCTGAATTACTATGAAAAATCTATTATGAACAGTCACGATTAACTTGTTTAAGGCAGTGCATGCATGATCCTAATACACTGGGTTGGAAGATGTGGATGAACTGGTCTTGCACAACTGATCTACGTATACAAATAGTCAATACAGCATCAATCTGGAAGAGCCAGATGTTCTAGCACACACGTGACTGCTACAGAAAGCAGCTGCTGCATGTTTCTTCATCCTATACCTTGCTACATCTAATAATTCAGTATATATGACACGTAAGATCATAGAGTTGGAGGATGCCTTCTGGGTCACATGGAGTGCATTTACACTGTAGAAGTAATATAGTTTGACTCACTTTAACTGTCATGGCCCCATTGTTAGCTGGAATGAAAGGGTCTTGAGAGGGCACCCACACTTAATATTTAATTAGGGGGATTTTATTAGCTCAAATGTCAGCATCTGAGAGGTCTTCAGCAACTCAAACAGGAATCAAGTTTGTGTATAACGATTCCAGGAAACAGGACTCCCCAGTGCAGGTTCAATGTATTTTCATTTATAGTCAAGGGAAAACACTATTAACAAGAAACATCAACTCATGCATACACTCAAGAACAATATAAAGGTGGTAGCAAAGAAAGACTTTAAGAAGTTTGCAGAGGGTACTACTATACCAATTCCAGATGTGTAGCTCCAAACAGGGAATGCAGTGAAATGGCAAATGACTCAGCAGCTGCCTTGGGACTGTGGCACAACCAGCTTCAGAGTCAGGTGAGATATGGGCAGAGTGTCTGTCTGAATCTCAAAAGAGACTGAATTGGGAAAGCGGGCATATTTATAGGATGAAACATATCCCAGGGTAGGTTTCAGGACATGAAAGGATTTCCAGTTTCCAAACTCTTCAAAGGCACCTACATAAATTGTGTCACAGTAATCAAACTGCAATGCAATTTAGGCATGTGTCACTGTGCTATATCCGATGAATTCAGGAATGAGCACAATTAACACCACCTTGAAGTTTGCAAAAGCACTCCTGGCCACTACAGAAACATGGGCTTCCAGGATCAAGACTGAGTCCAAACATATATGAGAGCAAAGCCAAAAAGCTTTAACAAAATGTTTTACTTACACATGCAAAAATGGTGCTGCCTCACTGTCTGGTGGTTCACCAAAAGAAACAATTTATGCTTATAAAACCGAAGTCTTTTTAACAATTTGAAAATAAATCTTTCATAGGTAAGATGAGAGGTTTCTCATAAAGAGTCACTGATTCATAACTACAAACATCACTAAATTTTCTTCTTTTGTGTTTTGTTGAAAGGTTCTCAGCAGTCTTCTGCCTTTAATATTTCTCCAGCCCCTCACTGTAGAGAATAGTAGAGAAGACCTCATGGTTTTTCAACAGCAATTTCAATGACTAAGACTTGGTTAAGGAATGAGACGTTTAATTGTCAATTCCTTGTGTTTATCAAGGCTACACCCACCAAGCCACTCATTCTCTCCATACTCCCCCTTGTGTAGATTGGCAAATGTTAGGGAATGACCACTAGACTCCCACCCCCTTTCTTTATAAGGGTTGGGTAGGATGGTAGCCAAAATAATTAGGACTTGAATGTCATTTTAATGTATGCATGACTCCCTTAGGAGCTACCACTCAGGGGGAAGTAAGACCAGTTAAGCAATGGAACCAATTACCTTGAGAGGCATTGGGATCTCCTTCTCTGGACAGCATAGCTCCACCATGCCTAAGCCCAGAGGAAGCTCAAAGCGCCCCCCCCCCCATCTTAACTGCTACCACCTTGGCCTTGGAAGGAAAGAGGAACCAGCAGTATCTGCTGGACCTGATCCACTTCCCCACTGCCATTCTGGAATCCTTCCTATCCCCGTTTACATCTCACCATAGCTCAGTATGAGACCACAGAAAAGTCCCAGGTTCAATTTCCATATTAAAGGATGTTAAGGGGCAACACTTAGCCACTCTTCTGCCTGAGATCATGGAGAGCTGCTAGCTGGACTAAAAGGCTGGTGCAGTTTGGAGTAGCTTCTTATGATTTGTGCTAGCAGCTCTCTATGGAAATCTTTCACTATTACAAATAAAACTGACTAGTCCAAGGAATATATATTGACTAGTCACAATATAACAATGCTTTAATTCAATCTCCCCTCAAACAGACATCTTTGAGATGCATTTCATTATAAACTCCACCATACTCAGTTGCACACCTTCTGGCCATGCTGCCTGGGGATGATGAAGGATGTAGTCCAACACAAATGAAGAGAACTATTTTGTGAATGGCTTTCTTTAGTCATCTGTAACACACTGCCACTCTGAAATAAAATTCCTTCTCTTCCAGGTTACAGAAACTTCTCTGCCCGGACCACTTAATGTAAGTGTAAGTTTTCACATGAGATCAATGTGGAAGCTTACCCATTTGATTTGTACCTTCTAACCATTCCTGATGGCAAGACATCTGTGCTCATATTATTATGAGCAAATTTTAATAGGCCAGCAATTAAATAACACTCTTCAAGTATAATAACATTCACTGCACATTAATGTAGTGCTAAATTAGTAGTGCTAATGGATTATTAAATACGTATTTATTAGGAACTTAAACTTAATTTGTCTCCTCTGTCTTGCCAGGAACACAAATAACGGTGCACAATATACTCAAAGATTATCAAAGACCAAAAGAAAAGTTCTATGCCCAAGCAATACCAGTTAACTCGGTGCATCAGCACTAGGTACCTCCAAATGCTGTTAGACTTTAACTCTCAGCAGCCATTGTCAGCATAGCCAATGTCAGAGGGTATGTAGTTCAACACCTGAACACATATTTTCCATTTCTGATGTACAGGATTTTATGGTAGACCTGTTGTTCTGGTGTACAATGAGATATGCTGAAGCCAGGACAGATAGAGGGAATCACTCTACCAGTGCAGCAGTTTGCCATAACAAAAGTGGTACAGCCTAAATGGGACAGAATGTGTAAGCAGAACAGGTGAAGAGCCAGCCAGATCATATATAGTTTCATTGTACAGCCATACCCAAAGTTTGAAAAAGTTATTTTGTTTTTGCAGTTTCCAAAGTTCTCTAACCAATATGGCCACTGGCTAAAGGATCTGTGAAGTTGTAGTCCAAAAAGTAGCTTTTCCAAACTCTAGTACACTAATGTCAACATCAAGACTCTACATAGCTCTTGACCTGGTGTAAGGAACTTCATTGTTAGTGACTCACGTGGGTAGGAGCAAATGAAAAAAATGGCTGTCTGCATGATGCAAGCCATCCATCCATGTAATCACAAAACAGCATAGGATGTTGTTGTATATCCTAGTGGTGGGCAGCTTGTGGCTCCCAGAAGTTGTAGGACAGTAAGTCCCACCACCCCAGCTAGTGATGAGGGATGAAATGAGTTATGGTTTCCTATGATCTGGAAGGCCATTTTACACACAGTGCAAGTGTACATATATTTGTAGTTCCTATCTGATGAGAACTTGCTGAGTTCATGTGTATGGTTGCCAGGTTTTCTGCAAAGCAGAAAACATAAAGCAGGCCTATATAAAGGTGCCTCAAGTCTTGTGAGAGGAGGGCCTTTCATGAGATTTTGGGCAATGAAATTCCTAGCACAAATACTATAGTGAAAATTAGTCTGTGTTCACACGTTCCTAGGGCAAAGTGTCTCATTCCCAACCATTCACCAGAGAAATTCTTTTCCCTGGTCATTGATTCTTGTAGTCATGGAATGAGGGTTGATGGAACGAGTGTGGGAAGTGATGTTTTCTTTGAGGTGGCTCACCTAGCTCCATGATATGCAAGTGGAGTTTGAGATTACCAGTTAAATTGTCTACATAATTGCTGCAGTTTATTACCAGATTCTAAAATTTAAAATGTATAGAGCTGTTACTGATGACTGGTTCTTGGAAGTCTTTGCAGGATGATAGCCACACACACACTGAGAAATTGCATGGGTTTCCATAGCCCTTTTCAACACATGCCCAGCAGAATTTCCTACACTGACATCTAAAAAGATTACTCCCCAAAGGCCAGATTTGTACAGAGCTTGGAAAAGCTATTCTTTGAACTATAACTCATAGAATCATCCATCAAAAGAATAAATACCGTATATACTCGACTATAAGTCAACCTCATGTATAAGTCGAGAGCAGGTTTTGGGGCCAGAAATATGGATTTTGATATGACCTGTGGATAAGTGAGGGTAAAATTTAGGGGCATGTAACAAAGGATGTAAAGGATAATGCAAAGGAAAATGATGCCAAAGAACTTAGAAAATTCAGGCAGACATTTTGGTGCTCAGAGGATGGACAAAGGTCTCACTATATATATGTGTGTGTGTGTGTGTGTGTGTGTGAATTGAAGTACAGTACTTACATTGACCCATAGGTAAGTCGACCTAGGTTTTTGGGATCAATTTTTTGACTAAAATTTCTAGAATCATAGAATCATAGAATCATAGAGTTGGAAGAGACAAGGGCCATCCAGTCCAACCCCCTGCCATGCAGGAACTCCAAGTCAAAGCATCCCTGACAGATGGCCATCCAGCCTCTGCTTAAAGACCCCTAAGGAAGGAGACTCCACTACACTCCGAGGGAGTGTGTTCCACTGTCGAACAGCCCTTACTGTCAGGAAGTTCCTCCTAATGTTGAGGTGGAATCTCTTTTCCTGCAGTTTGCATCCATTGTTCCGCGTTCTAGTCTCTGCAGCAGCAGAAAACAAGCTTGCTCCCTCCTCAATATGACATCCCTTCAAATATTTAAACAGGGCTATCATATCACCTCTTAACCTTCTCTTCTCCAGGCTAAACATCCCCAGCTCCCTAAGGCGTTCTTCATAGGGCAAGGTTTCCAGACCCTTCACCATCTTAGTTGCCCTCCTTTGGACATGCTCCAGTTTCTCCACATCTTTTTTGAAATGTGGTGCCCAGAACTGGACACAGTATTCCAGGTGGGGCCTGACCAAAGCAGAATAGAGTGGCACTATAACTTCCCTTGATCTAGAAACTATACTTCTATTGATGCAGCCTAAAATTGCATTGGCTTTTTTAGCTGCCGCATCACACTGTTGACTCATGTTCAGCTTATGGTCTACTTGGACTCCTAGATCCCTTTCACATGTGGTCTCATTCAGCCAGGTGTCCCCCATCCTATATCTGTGCATTTCATTTTTCCGCCCTAGGTGCAGAACCTTACATTTCTCTGTGTTAAATTTCATTTTGTTAGCGCTGGCCCAGCTTTCTAGTCTATTCAGGTCATTTTGAATTTTGATCCTGTCCTCTGGGGTATTAGCTACTCCTCCCAGTTTAGTGTCATCTGCAAATTTGATAAGTATGCCCCCAATTCTGTCATCCAAATCGTTAATAAAGATGTTGAATAGCACTGGGCCCAGGACAGAACCCTGTGGGACCCCACTGGTCACTTCTCTCCAGGATGAAAAGGAGCCATTGTTGAGCACCCTTTGAGTTCGGCCAGTC
Source organism: Urosaurus nigricauda (assembly GCA_034509955.1). Classification (NCBI taxonomy): domain Eukaryota; kingdom Metazoa; phylum Chordata; class Lepidosauria; order Squamata; family Phrynosomatidae; genus Urosaurus; species Urosaurus nigricauda. The sequence goes on along the minus strand of JAOEGL010000002.1, from coordinate 109,561,256 downwards.
AACCAATTACAAATCCATGTAACAGTTAACTTGTCTATCCCACATTTTGCAAGCTTGTTTGCAAGAATGTCATGGGGAACCTTGTCAAAGGCCTTACTGAAATCGAGGTATACTATATCCACAGCATTCCCTTCATCTACCAAGCTGGTAATTTTATCAAAAAAAGAGATCAGGTTCGTTTGGCATGACTTGTTTCTCTGAAACCCATGTTGGCTTTTTGTGATTATGGCATTGGCCTCTAAGTGTTCACAGACTCTCTGCTTAATGATCTGCTCTAGAATCTTTCCTGGAATTGATGTCAGACTAACTGGATGATAATTGTTGGGATCCTCTTTTTTCCCTTTTTGAAGATGGGGACAACGTTTGCCCTCCTCCAGTCTGCTGGGACTTCTCCTGTTCTCCAGGAGTTCTCAAAGATTATTGCCAATGGCTCCGATATCACCTTTGCCAGTTCTTTTAATACCCTTGGATGTAGTTCATCTGGTCCTGGAGATTTATATTCATTTAGGTTAACCAGGTATTCCTGTACTACCTCTTTACTTATTCTGTGCTGAATTTCCTCTATTCTGTCTCCTGTTCCATTATCCTTAGGTTGAGCACCCTTTGCCTTTTCTGAGAAGACTGAAGCAAAGAAGGTGTTGAGTAATTCTGCCTTTTCTCTGTCCCCTGTTAGCATTTTGCCATCTTCTGCACGCAGTGGCCCCACTGTTTCCTTCTTCTTCCTTTTGCTGCGGACATATCCAAAAAAGCCCTTTTTATTGTTCTTAACCTCTCTAGCAAGCCTGAGTTCATTCTGCGCTTTAGCTTTTCTGACTTTACCCCTACATGTGCTGGCTATTTGTTTGAATTCCTCTTTCGTGATTTCTCCATTTTTCCATTTCTTATACATGTTCTGTTTAAAACTTAGCTCAGTTGAAAGTTCCTTAGTCATCCATCCTGGCTTCTTGAGACATCTTCCATTTTTCTTCCTCATTGGAACTGTTTGAAATTGTGCCTTCAATATCTCCCTTTTGAGAAACTCCCATCCGTCTTGAACTCCCTTTTCTTTTAGTATTCCTGACCATGGGATCACTCCCAGTATTTCTCTAAGTTTATTGAAATTAGCTCTCCTAAAGTCTAGAGTGCGTGTCTGACTATGCCTTGCTTCTCCCTTCCACTGTATTATAAACTCCAGGAGAACATGGTCACTTCCACCTAAGGATCCAACCACTTGCGCCCCATCAACTAGGTCTTCCCTGTTGGTTAAGATCAGATCTAAAATGGCTGATCCCCTTGTTGCCTCTTCCACCTTTTGGACAATGAAATTGTCTTCCAGGCAAGTGAGGAATTTGCTAGACTTTGAGGATTTGGCTGAGTTTGACTTCCAGCAAATATCAGGATAGTTGAAGTCACCCATCACTACTACATCTCTCTTTTCTGAGTATGTGATTATCTGTTCTAGAAAGGCATCATCCAATTCCTCTGCCTGAGTCGGGGGTCTGTAGTAGACTCCCACAGTAACATCCCTGTTATTTCCCTCTCCTTTAATTTTTATCCAGATGCTCTCCACCTGGCTTCCAGTATTGACTTCCTGCATCTCTTCACTGGTGTAAATATCCCTGACATATAATGCTATTCCTCCTCCTTTCCTGCTTGGCCTGTTTCTCTTAAAAAGGTTATACCCCTCTATTTCTACATTCCAATCATGAGACTCATCCCACCAGGTTTCAGTGATGCCTATTATATCATATTTCCCTTGTTGTGCTAGGAGTTCAAGTTCTTCCTGCTTATTTCCCATACTCTGTGCATTAGTGTAGAGACATTTAAGACCATGTGTCCTCTTTACTTGCTGCTTTTGCACATTTTTTTGCCTCCTACTGTTGGGTCCTTGCACTGTTTGCCTTGTTCCCTCTATGCCACTTGGACTATTCTCTCCATCCCTTTTGCCTTCCAGTATAATGTCTCCCTCCCCCACATAACTCAGTTTAAAGCCCTCCTGATCAGATTCTTCAGACTGTTGGCAAAAACGTTTTTGCCAACTGGCGTGAGATGCAGTCCATCCCTTGCCAGAAGTCCCTCCTCATGGAACCGCAGCCCATGATCCAAGAATCCAAACTGTTCTTGGCGGCACCATCTACGGAGCCAGTTATTCACCTCTGCTATTTTCCTCTCCCTTCCTGGACCATGCCCTTCTACGGGGAGTAGAGATGAGATGACAACCTGTGCATCCATCTCTTTCAGCTTCCTTCCCAGAGCCTCATAATCCCTTTTGATATTCTGAAGGCTGTGCCTTGCAGTATCATTGGTTCCCACATGAACCAAAAGAAGGGGGTATTGATCAGTAGGCTTGACAAGTCTTGTCAGCCTCTCCGTCACATGATGGATCTTTGCCCCAGGGAGACAGCACACCTCCCGAGACATCTTGTCAGGCCCACAAACCACTGCTTCTGTACCCCTCAGCAAGGAGTCCCCCACCACGACCACGCGCCTCCTCCGAGGCTTAGCAGTGGCCGTTCCTTTTCGTGATACTCTCAGGCTCTCCTGCTCTGTCCCTGATGTCTGTCCCTGCTGCTTTTCCTCATCATCTCTGACAACAGAGAGAGATTCAAAGCGATTCTGTAGCTGCAAGCCGCTCACAGAACGTTCCCTGGTTTCCTTACTTCTGTGTGTGACCTTCCTCCAAGCATCTACCTCTGTTGTATGTGGAGTGACCTCCTCCGCCCCAACAACTTCCTCTGTCTGTTTCTCACCCAAGACATTCTGGTCTAATCTGTTCAGGAGAATCTCCTGCTCTCTATGATGCTGGAGTGCAGATATCTGCTCCTCTAGCTGCTGTACTTTCTCTTCCAAGAGGGCTACCAACTTGCACTTGGGGCAGGTGTAGTTCGCCACCTCTGTAGGCAAGAAGACAAACATCCCACATGTGTTGCAGGTGACTGCTGCAGGGCCTTCAGTGTCCATACTGAGAAGTCTTAAGGAGGCACTGAAACAAGACTGTGGGCTTCCCTTGCTAGACTTGGCCTTTATTCCCAAGCTCTGTCACTGAGTTCAAGTCACGGGGCCTATAGTTATGTAGAGAGCTCCTGGCTAAAAGCTCCTTCCAAAGGCAAGTCTCTGATTCACTTCCTCTGATGCTTCAGGCCGGCTCCTCTTCTATTCTCTAAACACCTCCTTGACTAGATAAAAAAAAAATCAAAATTCGGCGCGCGCTTCTGCTAGCCTTGAGTAGCCTTAAGTAGTCTCCCAGCACTGGCTCCCAGAATGCAATGGCTCAAGTGTAAATTAAATTAGATCTCACCCAAGCACATGGACTAGAATCTCCTCCTTTTCTTTCTCCTCCTTAAAGGAAATGAATGCTAGACTTACACGTGAGTATATACCGTAATCAGAATTATCAAATCAAATATAAATATTTGCTTTTATGTAATACTTAGGGGTGGGTGAGAATTGTTTTGTTCTGGAGTCTTCTTTTTGGAAGAATTCTTCACAATTTCAAATTATTTCGTTTTGATAAGAATTTTCCAAATTTCATAAAATACTTAAGATTTTTTTAAAAAAGCCTGCAAATGGAAGAAACCGAAACTGACAAATTCATCCATCCAAGCATAGGGTTTTGATTACTTAACTCTTACAAGTCTGAGTTCGAATCCCTATTTAGCCAACCATGTCAGTCCTGAATTTACATTGCCACTTCTCCCCCCCCCCCCCCCCCCAGATAGGATCCTCTCCCTTCAAATCTCTATGGCAGATACAACAGCCTCCTTTCTGGGCTGAGAATAGCAATACCTAATGAATTTGGTCAGCACTAATAGACATGAAATTAATTCTATCTATTTTCTGAAGACTTTACCAAAAATTCAAAAATACCTTCATATGTGACAGAATAGAATTTGTGATAGAAACAGAATCTGTGATAGAAGCAACTTCAGGGGTTTTAAAAATCAAATGTGGGTGAAAGTGAATGATTTTCCCATTCTTAGTACTGTATATACTTGACTATAAGTCAAGAAATTTATGTCCCAAAATTGACCCTAAAATCCTGGGTCGACTTATATACGGGTCAATATACTAGTACTGCTTAGAAATATCCTAAAACAAGCAAGCCTGATGCCTATGTTTTTCTGTGTATATGTGTGTGTGTCTAAAAGGGGTTCCCAGTCCGATCTGCAAGTCTTCTCTTCCCATGGATTAAACAAAGCTCCACTTGCTTCTCTCTCCAGTCCAATCTGCAATGCTTCTCTTTCCATGGAAGAAACTCTCCATTTAACTCCACTTGCTTCTCTCCCCAGTCCGATTTTCAAGCCTTTTCTTCCCAGGGGAAAAAACCCTCTCAATTGAACATCACTTGCTTCTCTTCTCATGAGGTTGACTTAAACACAAGTATATATGGTAGTTTCCTGCCATACAGTGTGGCAAATTTTCCTATCCCCCTGATTTCCTGAACTTCCTGTTGGGTAGATGCATATGGGAAATTCAGTTCAAGGGATTCATCTTCTTCATTTTCTGACTTTGAAGAACTCTTTTCTAACAGTACCAATAAACTTCTCTCTGCCATGGTGGATCTGTGCTGACCAGCGATACAGACATAAGCGTCTTGTAAAAGCAGCCAAATGACTCTGTAATAGTGTCATTGTGACACTGCTTAGTTTAAGATGGTAATTCATTGCTAAAACCAAAGAGACCCTTTAAAGTGTTCAGAACACGTTTCATGGCCTGGTAAAAATGCGCTTTTATGAGCATTTCTAAGGAAGTAATGACAGGCAGCTCTGAAACTGTCAAGTGACTGCAAGTGCAGAACAATTTGCCATTTTGATTCTGTTGCTATATGCTCCTCACCCTTGGCTGTACAGGTTTCATTCATCCTGTCTGTAGAAAGACAAGATGAATGTATGTATTTAATGGTTATTCAAAATAGCTCCAGAATCCACTTTCTGAATGCTGAATATTTGAAAATTGGCAGTGTGAATGCACATGAGTCATGGGATTTCACTATCCATTTCAAAAGCAGTAGCATAATAATAGGAATTATGTATTTTGACTTTGCTTTCTTGATTTTTAGCTTTTACTTACTCTAGCAAAATATCCACTTTCTCTATAAATAGTACAAAAAGAGCAATGAAGATTTTATACTTTTGCTAAAACATTTCACTTTGTAGACATTCTAAAAATGTGTGTGTTAGCTCAGGCTGGGCAAAAGTGGCATTCCCAGGTGATAATCATCGGCTGGAAAGGAATGCTTAAGCCCTCCATCCAGCCATATGAGTTCTTGAGTTTTTATCTTGAAAATGTTCCTGTGTAGGTTTTACTACTGGATTTTAAGAGGGTAAAACAGCAGCAGGGACTGGTTATTTCCAAGGGAGAATGGATGATTTCCTCCACTTCTTGTTTTCCCCTTGTATTCATGCTGCCTTAAGCAGAGGCAGAGTTGGGAATGTATATTATCTGAGACACTTAACTGTTCCATCCTAAATATTGTTTGAGTCAGACATATCTTCCTGTTATTATAAAGCATTTTCTCTTATGGAATATTACAAATATTATGCATTGCAATGGACAGAATTTGTCAAAAGTATCATGGCTCCAAGGGGTCTTTTTGAACCCTGGATTTGTTGTTTTTATTTTATCATTTCTTTCCTTTTCTTTCTTAGACTTGAGCTTGGTTGTACAATACTCAAAGACTACGCTGATAGGCACCATGCCACATCACTCACCATTCTTTAGCCTGTGTGATTTCCAAGTCCATAATCACGTGTACATATGGTTCTACCAGCAATTTGTTCCACACAGTCGTACTGTATCTTGGAAATGTCCTCCCCTATGCAGCAGAAAAGTGTTAATTGAGCAATTTCCCTCCATGCAACCTTCAGTGGTGTCACTAGGGAGTGTGGGGGGTGCGGACCACACCAGGTGACAACGTAAAGGGAGGGAGTGACACCACCTCCTCTCAAATACTTACCTTTGGGCAGAAAGGAGCTGTGGCATTCATCTGCTTCCCTTTAAAATGCCTTAAGAGATGATGGAAGTGGGGTGAAGATCAGTGGGAGTAGAAAGGAGACGCCCCATAGTTTTTTTAAAAAAAATCAAAATTTTAAATATTAAATTTTTTTTAATTTTTAAATATGTATTTTATTTCATTTCTTTTTAAAAACATCATATTTTAATTTTAACCAGATTTTCACTACATACACACACACACCTGTACTGGGAGGAAGGGAGTATATAAATAAACATAAACATAAACATAATAATAATAAGGTTGTGCTTATGATATTGTAATTTGAAGGTATAATTTTAATTTTGCAATTTGTTTATGTCAGAACTATTGGTATTGCTTTCAGTGGTATATGGGGATTATGATTTACAAGTAATATTAGTGCACAAAGGCATCTGTATGGTGTGAAATGGCAAGAGGTCAAGGGGTGGTGGTGGTGACACCATGAGTTATCACACTGGGTGACACCAACCCTAGAGATGCCACTGCTCCCCACAATTTTTTAAAATTGGGACAGATGGTTTCTATGCAGCCAGATCCTGCTTCATCTGTTTCTAATGGGAGTTTGTTTCAGGCATTTGCAGACACCAAAGAAATAACCTTAAGAATAAAGCTGTGTCCCAGTTCCTTCCTTTCCTTATAGGAGCAGGTGCTACAACATCTCATTTGAACTGACATTCTTCTTTGCCTCCATCCATTGTTTGTAGCAAAGTAAACTGTTTTGGGGAGGGATTAATATTAACAATACAAATATTTATTATTCATCATACTCATTAATAACTACTGTATAATAGATAAAACAGATATGGTGTACATCTTAATCTTTTTTTAAAAGGGGAACAAATATGAATACAGAAAGATGTTAAAACAAAAAATGAAAACAGGGGAAAAAAATTACAAATGGCCAGACTTGAAGACAGTAACAGGAAGTCAGTTAGGAGCAAATATATGGTATGGAAAACTATATATTATATAGTTATTTAAACTAATAATGGGTGGGTGGGTAGAAAATATCCAGGACTTGGAAGGGATACCTATGCCCTACATTAGGATCTCAGGGGGTCTTAGCATCCTCTCAAAATCCCTACAGAATGGTGTAGTGGTTTGACTATGACCCTGGGTTCGAGTCTCCACTCAGCCACTGAAATCCACTGGGTGACCTTGGGCAAGTCACACTATCACAGGCTGCATCAACACTTCATAGTTAATGCAGTTTGACACTGCTTTAATTGCCATGGCTCAATGCGATGCAATTCTGGGATCTGTAGTTTTGTGAGATATCTTTCAGAGAGATGATGTAAAGCGATGTCAAACCGCATTATTTCTGCAGAGTGGCAGCAGCCTTGACCTTAGAGGAAGGCAAAGACAACTCCCTTTGAGCAAATCTTGCCAAAAAAGCCTTATGATAGGTTTTCTTGCCTTCTAGTTGCCTGTTGACATTTGTGTGTATGTGCCTTCAAATCATCTGTTGACATACAGCGATCCCATTGATTTCATGTTTGTGTGTGTCAATACTCTCATCTCTTCCCTAACTATTGCTACATCCCTCCATTAAATTATACTAGGGGATGAAGGTATACCAAAGATGGGAGGATGGTTTGGGATCTGTACTCAAATCAATATTATTATTATTATTATTATTATTATTAACCTTTATTTATATAGCGCTGTAAATTTACACAAAAACCAGTTAAACCTGTTCTTTGCAAGTAAGTATTGCAGATGCGGGACCGCTAAAATAAATGATTGTGGAAGTTTATTCAGATATTAGTTCTGTGGGAATAATGGAGCCATTATAAATACTTGCCAGGAAAGAATTTGATGTCTATGTCACATAAACCACATCTGCTCCAAAAGATTATAGAAATACGAGAAAGAAGACTTAACAATTTAAGAAGATGATGTAAGGGAACTCTGATGAAAAAGGTCAGAAAAGAGATAATCCAGAGAGCAGGAAAATGCCCTCAGAGCCCACCCTTTGCATCTGTTAGAGATCACACCTTGGCTTTATTTTTTAAAACTTTTTTTTTATCCTTGCTATATTGGCTGGGGTATTCTGAGAGTTATAGTCTAAAATGTAACTTTTCCAAGCTCTCTGAGAGATGCATACAGTTTTGATTATCTTGTAGAAATATTTTTTCTTTCCTTGCCTGTGTTGAAGTTGGGATACAACCAAGGTTGTAAAATGGCCCTCCATGCCCCAAAGACAACACCACTGCAGTAATAAGTAATACAGAATTAAAGTTTGCCTTGTTCTTGTTAAAACATTGAAAAGCAATGATGTGGCAGTTATCAATAAGCAACAAATAACAATACACTAACAAGTGGCAATTTACTCCCAAACTCTGGATAACTACTAATGTTTGTTCATTAAAATGCAAATCTATCATATTACAAATAATATGGCAGATTTAAAACATCAATATGGGGATTTGTAGAACTATATTGTATATGATAACAGCCACCAGATTAATATTTGCTAAGAACTGGAAGATAAAGGATGCACCCTCAATAGACGATTGGTTCACAAGACTGAAAATGATCTGATAAAGTTTGTGGAACATTGGGAGGAAGTGATATTTTTGAAGGAGAAAGCGGGGAAGATAGCAGTTATAGGATGTTTACTAAAGTTGTAAAATATATACAAATACAGAATGGAAAGATGTTGTAAATGTGTTGAAGAATGGTAATTTTAAAAATGTTTAATAAAAATATATGCTAATCTATCATTTATATATTTTTAAAAAGGCATAAGTGAGTGAGGTTTCATCAATAGTTAATGATGCAATCTATCTTTCTTTTTGTTGACTGACTGCCCTTATATCTGCCTCATATCTAGTAGAAATCAGCTAGTTTGCTTCTACACTGTATAGTCTTATTCTCCCAGGAAGTTATTTATGCTGACAACTAGTAAAGGATTGGGAATGTGAATGAAATATCTGATGCCAGGAAAAAGTCCCCTTTTCTTGAATAAGCAGCCCAAACAATAGGAAGTTATTTCCAACAATCATTCATGAAATATCTCTACTATCAAAGGCACCACCAACGAGCCCAGTGCCCTTTTCTTTCCCAGTTCAGCATGCATTTATGAGAAGAATGACTCACGCAAAAGTTATGCTGCATGGGCAGCAGCATCAATGGGCCCACCTATCTTGGCATATGACAATATTGTCTACAGAAGTCAAACAAGTTCATTGAACAGGGAGAAGGTGGGCAAGCCCATCAGGAAGTTCAGTACGCCTCTCCTTCTCAACTTGTCTGAACAAAACTAAAACAGTGCTGGCATTTTCTTCTCGTATTTGTAAAAAAATCCTCATTGATTTAGAAGGAAGCCATTCACTTTCCCCCAAGAGTGTAAATTAGGGGCTTCCCCAGCTCCTTGACAATACAACAATGCTCTCTCTCAAATTCTCTGCCTTTCTGTATACACACACACACACACGAAAAATGCAGGGCTTGTGATTTTACTAAGCCTCAACAATGACACTTCAGTCCTCAGTAATAATTATAAACAGACTTTGCCTATCAACATTGCATACACACAGTTGCCTCAAGGAAACACTGCATATCAGTAGGTCTTGACTCTCTGAACACTTGCTGAAGATGCACTTCCACAACTTGGGATCCACCAAAGGAGATGAACCCTCCTCCATCCCTTTATGGTAGCTCTACAGGAGTACATAATGCATGCCTCTGCCCTATTTTGCTGCCAGTATGGAGCTATAAAAGTACTTTAGGATGCCAAGGATGGTGAACAGTGTTTGGTTTAGTGGCTCACAAGAAGGTAGACATGTTGGTTTAAGAAGATGGCAGTACTAGAAACTACCATTTTTTAAAAAATAATATTGAAACTCTGAGAGTCTTAAAAAGATAAAAATGTATTAGCCAGGAACACATTGGTTGTATTGGTCTGCATGTTCTTCTTTCTATTTTTGGTCAATGTTTTAAATTTAAGTAACAACGCAATTCAATATGATGGGGGGGGGGTACAAATCCACTAATTTAAGATGACGACGACTACAACGACGATGGGCCCACAGAGGAATTTAAAATATTTCCAGAACTTTTTGTATTCAAGGCAATTCACATATATTTCCCAGACTCTCTGAGACATTCACACTAGAGGGCAAACAGGATTTAAACAGGAATTAAACAGCAATTAAACAGGAAATGCCTTATGTTTTACATAGGACATTTCCTGTTTAATTCCTGTTTAAATCCTGTTTGCCCCCTAGTGTGATAAGGTCTCGCGCATGATAGTGCACACCACATTTTCTTATTCTAGATAGGTTGCTCATGTGGGAAGGCAGCTACTACCTGGTAAGATCCAAGGCAAAGAGTTTCTCAGTCACCATATTTAATTTTATTTTCATTAGTTCCAATTCTATCTCACCTTTCCTCCAAGGAACTTAACACAATATACATGAGCCATGTGACGAAAAAGCATAGCAAAATGGTGTCCCTTATCTAAAATGGCAAACTCAAGATTCGCAATTTGGAATTTATATATATTTTAAAATATTAAAAATATCTTGAACTTCATGTTCCTAATGGAATGATGTGGGAGAAGTAAAAAAATAAAATAAAATAAAATAAAAAGAATATCCATCCATCCAGGCCCAGGTCTCTGAATGTGGGTTTTTTTTTTTTTTTTACAGCATTGAATCTCTGGGTTTTCCACTGTGTTTACAGGGCTGAAATGTCAGGCAGGTAAAATATAATGGTTCCATATGCTCTGCAGAAATAATGCAGTTTGACACCACTTTAATTGTCATGGCTCAGTGCTACGGAATCATGGGATTAGTAGTTTCTTGTGGCAATAGATCTGTCTGACAGAAAAGGCTAAGTATTTCAAAAATTACAAATCCCAGAATTGCAGAGGATTGAGCCATGACAGTTATAATGATACAAAACTGCATTACTTCTGAAGTGCGGATGTAGCCACAGAGACCCATACCAGACTAGACTAGAGATAACATGAAAATGATCATGAAGAGAAAAAGCCATGAGATGGGAAAGAAAAACAAAAAACTTGAGGCTTAATTGTACATCATTTTTAAGGATATTCTGTAGAAGACAGATAAATCTACCACTGTTTCATGACAACTCTGTATAATTTTATATTGCATTTCTTCTATATTTGTGTGGATTGTGAAATGAGTGGTATAAGCTCATTCCCCATGCACTGTTTTCCTCCAAAATGTCCTAGAGGCAGCCACTCTGCTGGCATCATTTTAAACAAAATACTATTGTATTTCTGGCTTGGCTGTTAGGATTAGGTTTTGCCTTTGGCTGTTATGAAAATCATAGAATCATAGAGTTGGAAGAGACCACAAGGGCCATCCAGTCCAACCCCCTGCCATGCAGGAACTCCCAATCAAAGCATATCCAACAGATGGCCATCCAGCCTCTGCTTAAAAACCTCCAAGGACGGCGACTCCACCACTCTCCGAGCCCTTACTGTCAGGAAGTTCTTCCTAATGTTGAGGTGGAATCTCTTTTTCCTGCAGTTTGCATCCATTGTTCCAAGTCCTGTTCTCTGGAGCAGCAGAAAACAAGCTTGCTCCCTCCTCAATGTGACATCCCTTCAAATATTTAAACAGGGCTACCATATCACCTCTTAACCTTCTCTTCTCCAGGCTAAACATTCCCAGCTCCCTAAGGCGTTCCTCATAGGGCATGGTTTCCAGACCCTTCACCATTTTAGTTGCCCTCCTTTGGACCTGCTCCAAATCTGAGCAGACACAGGCTACTGTATAAAGGGACGTGAAAGGGGTTCTGTCCCACCTGGATGCAACTTCCTTTTCTCCTATTCCTTCCGTCTAATGTTCCTGTACTGAAAGTGAGATGAGTTTCCCAGTCATGCAAGACACTTGCAGTGAGGCTTCTGATGCTCTTGCCTACGCTTATAGCACCAGGCATCCTAAAGGGAGGGTGCCAGTACTTCTACACTTTGTAGTAAGTGATAAAAGATGAAGCAAAGTTAATATGCATTCCTCTGTAATGACAAAAGACGTGCTCCAGATTTTCCGACATCTGGCAATGCAAGATAGACACACAGGGAAGAACAAAAAGGTCTAAAGCTTAGCTGGAAGAAGAAGCTGTCGAAAGCACAGGTGTCACCTCCTTGAGGATCGCATAACAACAGAAAGAAGAGGGGATATTTAGAAAACTTCTATGTCTTACGGGAGAAGAACAGGAAATGTCTGACATTATAAAGCAGGGCAACTAATATCAATTTAAGCCGTCTTTGGATGATCCAATGCTAAGATCTAGTTTTAGTTTTAAAAACTTCTGTAACAACCTCCACCTCTATAAATCCCTAATCTGGCATTACATAGTACTTCTACTAGCTGGCGCTTGAGATTCAGTAAAGGATGGCGAAACAATGAAGCCCCAAGGATTCTACAACCATTTTTCTACAAAGGCTGCAGGGAAACAAATACTGTCTTGCTGTGGTCCTAATGAAAGGAATAGAGCCTGTTAGTCACATCCAGAGAACTGAATGATCCTCCATATGTTGTTGGACTGCATCTTCCAGAAGCCCTAGTCATAGGATCAATTGTGAAGAATGATGGGAGTGGCAGTCCAACATCTGGAGGACAGCAAGATTCCTACTCTTGCCTTAATAAAATGATTTCTTGTATACATACATACAAATCATTGTTTGACCTCCTGCTGAAAGAATGATGCCTATTCTATGTAGGGGTAACCATGCTGACCAAACAACAAAACACATAGCTTTATTAGGCCAACCCAAATGTACAAAATGCATCACACTAGCCCACTGTCTTCTTCTACAGACAAAGACTGTAAAAAAAATCACAGAGGGGAAGAAAACCTTTCGTGTACAGACCTGCACAATGATGTAGCCAGGGGCTGCAAAATGAGGACACTGACCTCCTCCTAAATAAGAATCTGTGACTTCAATGAATTTTTTCTTCGGTTCCCAAATTTCTAGCATTGCAGTAACGTAAGCCCTCACTTGAGCAATTAGAAATTTAAGATCCCAAAGAAAATGAGTATGCAAAGTTACCAGGGGAATGCAAACACAACAGATAGAAGAACCAGGTGTGAACCTTTTCAGTGTCTCATGCTCAAGAATACTAGAAAGATGGGAGCGCAAAGAAAATTTCACCGGGGGGGGGGGGTTAGATTTCTCACATGGGGGCAATACTTCATTTTGCCCCCATTGACAGCTACACTCTTGAGTCTACAACTTGCCTGAGTTGCTTGCTTAAGATGGTCTTGAGGGGGGGGAATGATGAAAATAGAGGCCACGAAGGGACTGGAAACAAAGGCAGGCAAAGAAATGTAATAACATTTCCTTTTCAATATCCAGTTAGCAATTTCTGTGAACCTTTCTAGACAATGGCTTATTGATATTCTGAAAACAAATTATATTTTAATATAACTGTTGTCTTATTGTCAGGTAAATTTGATTAATCTATTAATTCAATTCCAATCTTCGAATCAAACAACTCAGATTTCTTCAACCAGGTCACAATTTATCCATATCATCTATATATTTCTTTAACAGGGTGAAAGTTAATACATACTGGGACCAGGGCCAGCTTTATCATTTTTTCAAAGTAAGGCAACTACCTCTGGTGGCTGATAATGGAAAGCAGAAGTGATGCCCCCAACCCAGCTGTTTCCCCTGATACTCCAGCTACTTTGCTGTCTTCTAGGACACAGCTGTAGGGTGAGTGGACAAAATTGGATCATCAAGACTACTATTTTGTTGAGCCCCATCAAAATTATCAATCAGAAATATATTAAATGATCAAGAAGAATAAAAAACAAACAAACCACAAACTCAAAATTTAAGAGACCTATTGTGGTTGCACCTCTCAAGAATATTAAAGACTGCATGCAATCTGTCCTGTGCACACATGCCTAGGACTAGGCTGAGGAACTAAGCCAACATTCAAATCACTGTGCCTCCCTGACTCTCATGCTAAACAACCCTAAACATTGCAATCTGTCCTCATAGATGAGTTACTTTGGTCCTCTGGTCATTTTGCTTGCCCCTTTCTGCATATTTTCCATATTTACAACATCTTTTTTTGAACACATTGATGAGAACTCTTTCCAGTATTTCTGTTCTGGTGGCAATATGGATTTGTATAAGAGCAGTATTATATTGGCAGTGTTATGTCTGATTCCACTCTATTTATGGCCAGTGGGATCACTAGGATTGGTGTCACCTCTCTTCCCTTGACCTCCTCACATTTCACACCATACAGAATCCTTAGTAATGCTTTTTTTTTTGCACGAATAGTACTTGTAAATCATAATTCCCATATACCACTGAATGTAATGCTAACAGTAGTGACATAAACAACTAGCAAAATTTTATACCTTCAAATTACAATATCATACAAACAACCAAAAAAAAAAATTAAAAGAATACAAGAAGAATTCCAAGTCATTTAGAATGACATCCCAATTTATCTAAGGAAATGTATGTGTGGAAAGAAGCTTCACTGTGTCCATTTGCTTGACATAGCTTAAATCAGACGTGGAATTCAAATGTCCATGTTGTTTATTCACACACAGCAGTCTTAAGTTGGATCGGTGTCTGAATGTACATCTGCCTACATGTCCTACATGAAGCAGTGATGCTTAACTATCCCCAACTAGATCCAAATTGGAGTTAGAGTTGAACTGGACTAAGCTCAAGAATGTATTCATATATTTACTGTAAAATGCTCTAACAAAAAACTTTTTTGTGACTTTCAGCAATAACATATGCATACAGTGAAACCCAAAACTACAATATGCAATCAATCACCTGCATAAAATACCAATATCTATTATACAGACTGAAACAGGAAAAATAAAATTTGATGAATGGGTTCTGAAAATGCAAGGAAGTGTAATATCAGTGCACTAAGGCAAAACTGTTTTCTTAACTTATCCACTAAAACAATAAGCAATACATAAACAAAAATTGAGAAAAATATATTGAGGAATGATTCTGGTATTTTAAAATGAAATCTAAAATACACATTTTAATATTATTATTCCTAAAATATTGTTATTTTTTCCTTTAGAGTGGTGCCAAATTTTCATATGACATAGTTCTCAGAGTGAAAATACCTGTAGAATGACATTTCTCTAAAAGAGTAGACTTTCTGTGGTGTGTGTGTGTGTATGTGGAGGGGAGGAATGTCTCACACTGCAAAATTGCAACCAGAGCACTTGCCAAAAGAGTGGGAGGACTCTAGTCTGCATTTCCCTATTGGCTGCCTCCTCTAAGGAAGCCGTAACAGCCACTTTAAAGGGCTGTGTCTGTCACACAATGCAATCACAACAGTGTGGTTGGGGTGGCTGGTAGCTTCCATGTCAGTAGTGTATGAATACCATGTGGGTTTAATTCCAGACTTTGAAGGAACTTTCCAAAGAACTGAAACTATGGTGGATAGAGTTGGGTTTGGAATAGAACCTGAAGCAGATTTATTGTACACCTGACATGGAAACTACAGTCAGCCCTCCTTATCCATGGAATTTGTTATCCATGGATTCAAGCATACACGGCTTGAAAATATTTCCCAAAAGTATAAATTCCAAATAGCAAACTTGATTTTCCATTTTATATAAGGGACACCATTTTGTCTGCCATTATATTTAATGGGACTTGAGCATCCATGGATTTTATTATCCACGGGGATCCTGGAACCAAACCCCAGTGGATAACAAGGTTCCGCTGTACAATCTGGCCCTAACTGTGATCTTTTTCTCATTTCATCAGTTGTTCTATGGAAGAAAGGATTGTGCCACTTAAAAGGGGTCATTTCACAGTACTACACAACATATGGTCTTGTCTCTCTCTGACCAAGAGAGAGGGATGATCATCTAATGGACTCATAATGCTGCAGACTGTCTTCTTCAAAGTGGCAGCAGCTTCTTCTTTAAAGAAAGCAACTTGTAACAACAGTCACAGTGTGAACCTTTCCTTGGCATGACCATTTTAAAGGAGGTGAGCAAGTCCATCTCTTTTTTGTTGTGACCCCCTCCTGGAGAGCCAAGATCAGGACAGTGCAAGATGTTTCAGATAAAGTGGACTCCATTTTGTCCCAGTACTAATTGTGATTAATATGGACACTTTTCATCTTATTGTTATGTGACTTCAAGTTGACTCCAGCTTACAGAAACTCTATCAAAATGTTTTCTTGCCAAGGTTTATTCAATGGAGGCTTGACATTGCTTTCATCTGAAGCTGAAAGTGTGGGGCATACCCAAGGTCACCCATTGGGTATCCCTGGCTGACATGGATTTGAACCCTGGTGTCCCTAAGTCCTAGTCCAGCATTCAACCCACTATACCATATTGGCTCTATACTTCACAGAAATAATCAAAATGAGTGGTTGTTTTTTTCACTGTTGTAAAATGCATTTGTATATCTTTGTAATTCAATGGGAAAGAGTCTGGAAAGTCTCAAAACACACTGGTCATTTAACTGAAAACTATCTTCAACACATAGATAGGTAGATCACCCTACCTGTTCAACTTGCATATAGGAAATATCATATGAAGAGCAAGTTTGGACTCAGAAGGAGGAGGCGGAAGGAACATCAACAATCTAAACTATGTGGACTGAAATAAAGAGACTATGGACATTACTACATGAGGAGCTAGTGATGGAACTGGAGTGGGATTACAATATGTGATTTCTCTCATTTTTGCACAGTGTCAGCACTCATCCATTTCTAATTAGTTGTCCTATTGTTATTATCATGCAATTTCTCATTAATGAGACTCTATCGTGGAGCTCACAGTTATGAATGTACAGGGCCTAAGCAGGGCAGTGCTGGATAAAGGGTCTTGAAGATGTCTCATCCAGAAGGTTACCATGAGTTGGGTCTGACTCAAGGGCACTTAACAACAACAAAGCTAGATGCACCTTTGGGATGTTATAGCATAAATCTATTGTACTTATTATCTTTGGTCTGTTTTAGAAGTGCAAACATACATCACAACGTTGATCAAGATTATGTGAAAGGTGTTCCATTGATTTCAGTGGGATTTAACAGTGCTGAAATCAGTTGGGATCCAGTCCAGTGTTCATCCCACATTTTTCTCCTCAACTATCGTTTACGGGAGAGTATAGAGCATTATGACCAAATCCTGGCAAAGCTCACATTCAAATCCACAATAAGCATCAACTTAGCTTCAGGTTAACATTTAGTTTTGGTTAAATTAATAGGGGCATCTACAGGGCAGCGTCAGATGAAAGCAATGGCATCCATGGCATCATTTGTGGCATAAGTATACATACATCTGTAATATATATGCATGTACTCATGTTCATCCAGGAACTCTATATACATAATTCTTGGATGTACGTGAGTACTCCAAGGGGCATGGCTGTGACTGGCCTGCCTTCTGCTTTAGCACACAAATGGCACATGCAAATTGCCTGCCTGAGGCAGCACATTCTCAGGAAAGTAGTTGTTCCACTCCTGGAGTTACATAACTGTACTGTGATGATTGACACAAAAGGAGTGGCACTTTCCCTAGCACCTGGCTTGGCTGGGCTTGGTTGGGCTGGGCTAGGCAAGCAAGGTAAGGCAAGGCAAGACACGCTACTAAAAGCATGAATCTGAGGCTTCCACGCAGGTTAGTGTAACCCATATTGATGGGCTGTTCACTGTTTAGAGTTCCAGTACTTGCCAACAGTGGCTCCTGGGGCTGAACAGTAGCAAACACAGGGCTATGACTGCCTTGAGAGTGTGAAGTTATGGGCAGAGTTTAGATAGGCTAGTTTTTCACACTGCACCCTCTAGAAGTAATAGACGAAAGAAGTAAAGTTCCCATGCTGTGGGGATGAAGAAAGCAGTCAAATGGAGTTCTGAGGGGTTCAGCCCATTTGTGCTTGCCATTTTTCATCAATACTTCCTTCGTTACTGGGAGAGTTAACTTAATTCATTCAAATGACAAACCAGACATTAAAAAAAAGAATAAACTTTCCCAGGGATAAACCTGTTTACCCTCCCATAATGGTATTTTCTCAGAAATGCATGCCTGAGCAATTAGAATTACCAATTCAGCTCATATTTATCTTTAAATGGTTAATCACAAAGCAAAATATGTGAAATGCAAAATTTGTTTGTGAGAAAAAATTACATGCTACGATGAGCAGACACTTCCCACTGCTGAAGGAGCATCTCTTCTAAAAATATGTTACATGTATCATCTAGCTTGACCTAGATGTCTAAAGCTACAATTTCCATTTACAAGTTACTACTGGAGCACAATGAACTAGATCTTTAAAACTTCAAGAAAGAGTGCAATACGGAACCAAATTGTCCCATGTATCTAAATCCAGTGGTGTCACTAGGGTTGGTGTCACCCAGTGTGGTAACGCATGGTGTCACACTCCCCTATTGCCCTCCTCCCATTTTACACCATACAGAATCCTTAGTAACCTTTAGAGCCCTACATGGCTTGGCTCCATCCCATCTTACGGACTGCCTCTTCCTGTGTGAGTCCCCCCCCACATGCTCCAGTCCTCTGGGAAGAACCCATGACAGCCTATGAAGACCAGGCTGTCGCAGACTTCCCAGAGGGCCTTCTCTGCTACTGCTCCCCGGGCGTAGAATGGCCTGCTGGACAAGATACGTCTTATTACGACTCTTGACTGCTTTAAAAAAGATGTATCTTTTCCGGCAGGTCTTCCCGGACAGCGCTTAATCCTCCCCGGCTCCAAAGCTATGCCTAGAATTTTTCCAGCTTCTTCCCAGCCTATGATCTTAGACGCCATCACCTATGTTGCCCAAAGAATACTTGGTTTTATGATATTTTATTGTAAGTATTTGCTGCTTTTTAAATTCCTTGCTAATTTTATTTTATTTTAAGGGGTGGGAGGTTGGAAATGGGTTGCAATAATTTTAACTGTAACTGTTTAAAACTTGTTGTACCCCGCCCCGATTGCTTGGTCAGAGGGGCGGGTTATAAATAAAAATTATTATTATTATTATTATTATTATTATTAATGCTTTTTTGCATGAATGTTACTCGTAAATTGTAATTTCCATATACCACTGAATGTAATCCTAATAGTTCTGACATAAACAACTAGCAAAATTAAAATTATACCTTCAAATTACAATATCATACACACAACCTAAATGCATTTACATAATGAAGGCTTGGTTAAAATGTGATGTTTTTAAATATTCTTTAAAGAATATTATTTTTTTTAAAAAAAAATTCAAATATTAAAAAATTGCATATTGAAATTTTTAATTTTAACGTCAAACAATTCTGGGGCCTCTCCTTTATCCTCCCACCCAGTTTCACCCCACTACCACCATCTCTTAAATCATTTTAAATGGAAGCCTGTTTCAGCCAAAATGTAGGTGTCTAAAGAACAGTGGTGTTACCCCTTTAGGGTGTCACCTGGTGCATTCCGCACCCCCTGCACCACCCTAGTGACACCACTGTCTACATCAGCTGTCTTGGAAGCAATTTAGAGCTATTTCTTTAGATTTAAAGGTTAATTTGATACCATCAACATTGGTCCACTCTATGTACTGGATACTGTGGGGTGGGTGGATGATTCAGTGCTGGCTAGATGCTGGTGTTGTGGCACCAGTGATGGCTGTTTGGGCTATACTAGCAGGAATGCCCAGGTCGTTAATCACCTCGCCCTGCTACTTCTTCTTTCTACTCTTATCTTTGTTCTCCACCCAACTCTTTTTCATTTGTATTTGGTTCTTTCTCCTATCACTGGCACTTATTCAGACTTTCCCCCTACAAACTCTCCTCCACCCTTCTCAGAAGTAGGACCATCTCTCCCCCATCACGCACACTCCCTCTCCCTGAAACAGGAGGGCCAGCAGAGGAAAGCACCACTATAGGTGCCAAGAGGCTTACTGCAGCCATGAATACCTGCTTTCAGCTTAAATTCCCCGATTAGGGATATCTGTCACCTAGTGACTGGATGTTCTACTTCAGGATGTAGGCAAATATTAATTAAAATTAATTAATTCAGTTTGAAAAGAAAATAATTTTACACTACACACTCATAGGTCTCCCTGATCCAGGTTTCACCATCTTGGATCTGTGGAGAAGACACATGCAGGCACGTGGACACATATTTCTATTCTATTATTACAGAAGATGAGGGCATGTTATCTGATGGCTTCATTCTAATCAGAGATGATTGGTCATATTAATTTTAATGGAAACAAGTCATGCAAGGCTTTACAACAGCCAAGACGCTTCAGTTCCAGGGCTAGAGCTAGAATTCCACCATTCATTACTCTACAGAAGAAGAATCTCATAGCTCGTTCTATATTTCAGCATATGTATTATCACTGATTGCTATTCCCTGGTACCTATTCCAATAACCTGACTTCATATCCTGATTTATATGTATAAATAACTTTTTGTTTTACTTATTCTAGGCAGCTAAAGTAGTTTTTTTTTTTTAAAGCTTTTTCTTCTCCTCCTGACTTTTTCTTCCCTGACCCCCTATTATCACTGCTTCTCTTCTTTTCTCCATTTTTAAAAAATGTTCCAAAAAGTTGGAAAATTAAATAAATTCATTAATAGTTAAGAACTGGAGCATTTTATCTGCTGCCCATTCTCTCTCTTTCTCTATCAACTGCCACTGTTTATTTTATATTTGATTGTTAGTCTTAATATGCTTTGGTTAAGTTGAATTTTTTCAATTTGTGTAAAGCTTTCTACCCAGTTTGAACTCCTCATTGTAATTTTTTTCACAGTAGCTTCCTTTTTTGTTTGCTTATTGTAAACTTCTAAAACATAATTTTAGCTTACGACAGTTTTCAGCACTACAAATGTGCATTAAAGAGCTATCAGCACAGTCTTTCTTGGATAACTCAGGTGATATTCAGGTGATACTTGAGATGAGCCAGGTCAGCATGAGATGCATTTGGCCTGGCTTGTTTGACTACCAACTATTGGAAAGACAGTATATGAACAATTATTTTGATTTTAAGTAGACCCTAAAGAAGACAGGGTTTACTGAGACATAAAAAGAAGAGAACTGGGTTATGGTTTTGGGAACGATGGGAGGGAAATAAACCTCATTAGAGCATGAAAGGTTATGGGACAAAAGTCTAGAGTCCAGGTCTAAAGTCCAGATCAATGACTGTGATGCTCACAGGCATTTTCATCTATAAGGCCCCAAATAGTCATTGCTTCATTTTATTTGTAATGTGAACAGATATTGCAATGGCTGCTCATTCACCCTGCAGCTATCTCTTCCTTACCTGGTTTGACAATGATCAGATGCTAACATAAATAGCAGGTCAAGAAGCTGAAAGATGATATAAGTTTAATATACCTGCAGCACAAAGTAAAATAATAACAATGCTTTGATGCTTTGACTACAAACACCATGAGCTACTGAAAATAACAACCTTCATTACAGGCCACTGTGACTCTAAATCACCATCTGCAGAAGAAACACACACATACTCCATATGAATAGAAGTCACTGTTATTCAGGACAGAAATTGAAGCTGGACAGTCATTACCTGCCACTGGCCTTGCTCATCTGAGCTGGCTTTGTTCTGAGCGAAAGGCAATAAGGACAGATATTGGGGGTGGGTGGGAGAGTAAAGAGGCAATTCAGAAAATAAGAAATGTAGGGAATTTAGACATAATGCTGAAAGCATAATGATATAACATACATTCCCCTCTTCTTTCCCACATGTCCAAAAGCTTGGTTACTGAAATAAAGAGGCTATGGACATTACTGCATGAGGTGCTAGAGACGGAACTGGAGTGGAATTACAACATGTGATTCCTCTCCTTTTTGCACTCATCCACTGATGACCAGTTGTCCTAGAACATTTTCAGACTAGCGCTTACCATGGACTAAGTGCTGGTAAAACATTGCTGGATCATTTAGAAAATGCACATGTGTGAAAGCCTGCCGCACTTCTTAAATGTCAGGGAATTGTCAGCTCCCCTCCAACATCCCTGAATCGTTCAGGGAGGAGCCATTTCCTATGAATGGAAACTTTCTGTTCATAGGAATTTGCCTCTCCCTGAATGATTCAGGGATGCTGGAGAGGAGCTGACAATTACCTGACATTTCCCTGACATTTAGGAAGGGCGGTAGGATTTCACACACACATGCTTCCTAAATGATCCAGCAATGTTTTACCAGTGCTTCTGTGCTGGTGTGAAAATCTTCCTATTGTTATTATCATGCAGTTTCACAGTAACAAGAGAAACTTCTCAATAACTGCTAATATAGCTACATTCATGTGATTGTACAAATGCAAATTGCTTTAGTACAACAGTAGTGAGATTGTGAGGTCAATGAGATGTGACTGGGCATGCCATGAATTGTTGTCTCAGCTTCTGTTATGTCACAAAGCTTCTAGTTCAGTGATTTGCCCAGGATTCACTGATGCTGGATAAGACAGTGCATTGCTATCTGCAGAACCACTGATTCTAAAACTTAAAACAACAACACAGAACTCCTGAATCATTGGTAATGAATTGTCCAAAGAATCTTGCATTTACTGGGCTAATCTTGTCATGGCGAGATTTCAGAAGAAAAAAATGCATGTGCAATGCATGAAAAAAGGGGGGTGGAGGCTGGGGTAATGTACATTGTGCAGAAAACAAGACTAGAAACATTTGTTACAAAGCAGGGACTAATGCCAAAATAAGTGTTTTCCTAGCATTATTGCTACTGTTGTAATCATGTTAAAGAAACTGTGCAAATACAGTGCTAGAGCACACTGGTACAGTAATGTCCTATAAATATGGCATTAGCTGTTGTGGTTTAGCAGCAGAGGTGTTGGTAATGGCCTTCAAAAATCTACAAAATCTACAAAATGGAGACCTTACTATCCAATTCCTAATGTTCCAAAATGGTGCATAAAACGTGATGAAGTGGAACCATTTCTTACTAAGTTAAGCACTGCTTTTTGAAGGATTGCAGGCCTCAGACCATCACTATTTTTAATTTCAGGGCATATATATTTGGAATTGAACAATAAAATGATTGTTATGTGGCCATACATAGCACCACATGTTGAAAAGAATGAATTACTCAACTAATTTAAATGAACTAATTTAATCTGCAAGATAAACATAACTTGTTCTGGATTGGGGTTGTTTGCCTCAGTGTGGACTTGATTTGTTGTCAGGTTATTGTTATTACCATTTTTCAGAAAACAGACTGAGAACTATGATGCCAAAACTCCCAGTTTGTTCTGGAAATGTTACCATGCAGATCCAGGGGCTCTCAGCCAGGAACCTTACAGTGAAACTTGAATAATTCTGTTTTGTGATCAGAAAAAATAAAATCCCCCCCCCCTATAAAACAAAAAACAAAAACCCACATACTTTTGGAGGGAGTATTACAAAACCTTGGGCACAGCTTCCATGCAATTGCCTTCCTGAGTTATTTTTTTCTTTTTCAGACCGCCAGTTTTTCTTTTCTTTTAACTGTCTTGTGCTCTTTGCCTTGAACAATGATATTTTTTTTCTGGAGACATCCACTGGTGACAATGTTTCTCTCTATGCGGGAAAGCTTCATGTTCCACAGGGTCAGATCAGCCTCATGTTGCTTCTCCCTCTCTCCTTTCGTAGATGTTCTCCTTACTACTTTTTGAAATTATCAGTTGACATCCAGAAGCAATTGTGTTTATTTTCATTTTGAAAATATAAGGCCCTCTTCCAAGTGCCTCAGCTGAGGCATCCAAGGTAATTAGTCACTTTTGATAATAATCTTTATAATTATGTATGATGATAGAGGCCTAGAATCCTAACAGCTAGAAGCGACCTGTTTCATACATGAGAAATTAACTGAAGTAAGATCCTTATACCCAAACTTGCCTAACAGATGTGCATCGCAACAGTTCTAAGCATGTTTACTCAGAGAAAAACCATATCAAGTAAAATTAGATTTCTTTCATAGTACTGTATGCTTTAAGTGCAGAAGTACAAAGCTGCAGTCTTCCTAGCTACTTGTTCGTATGGCTAGAGCAGCATCCTCTAAGTTTTTCCTGCTACCATCCCCTTTCCTCTTGGGCGACAACCCTAGCTCCCCAACCACATGCTATAGTAGTAGTAGTAGTAGTAGATCTAGTTGTAGTAGTAGGCCTACTGTTTTACTGAAAATTCAAAACACTCAGTCTAGGTTACTGCTCCCTATGCACCCAGTCACCTTGGGAACAGCAACTGAGCAGTTGGCTGAGTAGCAAATGAGAAACCTCTTGCCTGTGCCGGCCTTGCAATAAAAGCCAATGCAGGCAAGAGGCCTCTCAGTCTTTGGTCAGCCAGTTGCTCAGTTGCTGCTCCCAAGGTAACCTGGTGCAAAGGGAGAATCTTCTCCCTAGAAAGGAAAGACTCTTAAGACTTTGTTTGAGCAGAGATAGGGGTAGCAGGTGTGTGGGTAGGGGGTTTACAGAGGTCACATGCTCTGGACTGGAAAGTGGCATGGATGGGGAAAAGGAAAGTTTTTAACTACAGGAGTCACTTCAAAGTGAAGGACTTTTTCCAACAGTTGACCCTGGATACTCCTTCACCTCCTTCCCCAGAGAAATGCCTTTCCCACATAACTTAAAGATGCCCCCCTTCCCCAATACACCAGCATTGTTTCTTCTGTGGCCTCTTTTCTGGGCCTGTCCAACAAAAGAAAGCATTAGCAGCAGCACAGTTCAAAATTTTCAGTCAAGTTCCACTGAAGCTCACAAAGCTTAAACAGGATCCTAAATATGAAAGCTCCCTTTTTGCTGCAGCAAGTCTCCCCTGCCACTGTGTGTTCTACTATGTGCTCCAATCAGTCTGTTCCAAAATGACATTGCTCTGAACAACAGAAGCAATGTCCTGTAACCAAGCCTCACAAAATTTTCCCAACTGTGACCGCCACTACTAGGGCAAGATGTGGCTAAGGGAGTTAAGCCTGGATGGGTTAATGAAGAGTGGGAGACACCACCACACGAAGTGAGGCTGTACGGTGGTTTTAAGGCACCCTGAAAAGAAGTTTCATGCAACCCTCATCTCCACTATGATCCTAAAGGCTGATGTTTCCCCCTTTCTTTTTTGTGCACTAATACTTTGGCTGAAGCCCCCCCACCCCCTTTTCCCTCGCTGTCTGCATGATGTCCCCCTTCCCCCTCACCACCCCCCTGAATCTTTTCACACACATACCATGTGGTGTACCACCTGCTTTGAGAATCACTAGGCTAGAGAATGAAGATTTTATCACACAGGGTAGTAATTTGCAACTGCAGCAAGATAATCAGATCTTCGTCACGTAACATTGGCCTTCTTCTGATGGTCTACTGTGGAAGACCTTTTGGAAATTGTTTCTTCTTATTAATGCAAAAACTCCATTAATGACCTCCTTTCCCACTATTGTTCTGCTATGATTTGCAGTGCAATAGTTCAGTTCCCCTTCAACACAGATTTTGGGAGGTCAGGGAGTATGAGTGGGTGGGCTTTAGGTGTGCCCTTTGCTTACCAGTGATCAGGAAAGAAGGAGAAGAGGTGGATATATCCATCCGATTTCCTTTCAGTTAGTAATACAGTGTACCACTAATAGGAATGAGATTACCCTCCAACACCCTTCAACACTTCCAAAACACTGAGGTTTCCTTCCTTCCTTCCTTCCTTCCTTCCTTTCTTCTTTCTTTCTTTCTTTCTTTCTTTCCTTCCTTCCTTCCTTCCTTCCTTCTTTCCTCTCTCTCTATCTCTGTATTTCTTTCTTTCAAGTCACTGTTAGAATTTTTCACATGTAATTGGTAAAGTAACAAAGAAAGAAACAATTCTTTTCAGCCTTTGTTCAGCTAGGTTGCCCCAAATAGAATACAGCAGGAGGTAACTGCCCAGAGTGGGCAGATGTTGTTGGGGCACAGCAGGAAAAGTTAGAAAGCATTTCTTCTTGAGTCCCTTGACCATTTACCTCTGCTGAATGACACAGAAGTCTGTGCCACATGGCCTGTCCGTAGCCCCTAAGCCCATTATTTGGCTCTCAGGAGTGGTCGAGGATTGTACCTCATTGCCAGTTTTGATGTAAACTTCCGCCTCTGCATATTCAATTAATCCTCTGCATATTCAATTCAAAGTTGTATTTCAGCTCAGACAGCAACATTTTGGGGCCAATGATCCTCTTTAGTTTTGATGCTCACTGGGTGATCTTAGGCTAATCATTCTGTTTCATCCTTGGAAGATGGGTGGGGGGAAAGGAATAAAATACTAAGTGTAGCTCATATTTTCATTTTTGTCATATTTCAACACTATTTTGTAGGTGCTTAAAATATATATACAGTTGCCCTTCCTTTTTCACAAGGGATCTATTCCAGACCCCTTCACGAAAATGGAGTTTTCCCTATATTGAAGTCCCATTGGCTTGAATATAGGTATGGGCACATGGACACAGGTGCGTGGGCATGCACCGCAAGCACACAGCTCATTCATTTTCCCTCCATTCATCCCTTATGCATAAGTGAGGGATGCAGATCCGAAGACTGTTAGAATGGAGGGAGGGCTGTACAATCTTTTCCTGGAAGACCATCTCCCTTAGAAGGTTCCTATCAGTTTGATAAATCTTGTAGCTTGGAGTAGCTACTTTTTTGTACTACAGCTCCCAGAATTCTGGTAAGTCCCTGGAGTTGTCATCCAGAAAGGATCAATCCAGCTTTGTGACTGGATGTGTGTCCTAGCTTATTCTCGTTGTTGCTGATTAAACAGTTTTCCACTTGTTGCTCTCCAACACTGAAGTTCTATTTTCTTTCTCTTTCTCCTTCTTGCTGCCCTTCAACCTGACTGAGTTACAGTGTACAAATTACACCATTTGGGGGGGGGGGGGGGGGATTATTCTGACTCAAATGAATGCACTGGCTTTCTGCCACTAAGGTATCAAGTGAATTACTCTGCTTCCTACACTGCTATTTGAGTCCTTTATACTTGGCTTCAGAGTGTAGTTTAGTACAGCCAAACACCACATCCCTAATAAAATGTCTACACTGAAAAAAAAAAAGGGGGGGGGGACACAAAAGTTGCTTCTTAACTCAGCCTGAGCTTTCCTTGACAAAAGCACTTAAGTAATTTAATCAAGAATTATATTGCCCTTTCTGCCAAAACACATCTAGGCCGTGATCCAGTAAGTGTACTGATGCGTTGGAGTTTAGTCTGGTTCGTGTTTCATGCTTCCCTTTTTAGTTGGGACGTAGTGCTATAATTTTCTCTCTTTGTTATATTTATTTGTTCTGGCAGGTAGACATTAAATATGGCAGATGACAACAAACCTTCTAATTTCCCAAAAATATGTACATATCAGGTTAACATTTCTATTCAGAGTCAGGAATCATTAATCGGCAAAATGACTAAGCAGAATCAAATTGCATAATCTGATACATTTTTAGCCTAGCATGCATTCACATGTACTTCTTAGCATGGGAATAAATCAGAGGTAGAATGCCAAGAGGACCACAATTTGCCCCCTGCAGGAGATAAATGATGTTTTCTTTCCATTCTTCCATTCCCCTTGATTGACATCACCATAGCTGTTATCCCTAGCCGATACCGAGGTGGCACAGCATGGGGCAGGGAGGCCTCTGGGAAGTGACTCAGAGAACCAGGAGGAATGACAAGCATGGGGACCCAAGGGAGGCCCAAAAGAATAGTGTATTGTGGATGCATCACATACCTAAGGACGGAAAACAAGAAATGAGTCAGAAAGCTTTCAAAGACTGTCGTTCCAGGGTCCACCACACCCATCTTAACTGTACCTGGACCAAGGGATGGAGGGAGGGGATAAGGTAGATCCATTTTACCTCTTGGCACAACTGCTGTTCTTGCCAACAAGGTAAGGATAAAGAGATGAGGAGGGTACCTTTGAGGCTTGGAGGGCAGCTGAGACAGGTAACTTCCTTCCTGAGTGTTTGATAGCCACCCCCCTCCCGCCAAACACAGGGATTGTAAATCCTGTCTCCCATTTTGAGAAGAGTCTTTGAAAGCCTGAGCATTTCAACCTGAGCCAGTTCCAATTGAGCATCCCTCATTTGCACTCACCTTGCCATCCTTGTAACATGCTACTATGGGTTTTGAGGATCCTATACATAAGGGACCACTAGAATTATTGTGGGGCTCCTATATAAGAGGTGGTAAAAGAGGTTTGCATCCCAAGCCTAGAATTGCAGTTGGCTTAGAGCATGGGTGCTATGGGGAAATGAGGTGCCACAATAAAATTGGTCACCTCAAAGAATTTTTCCTCCATTCCTGAAATTTCTACCATGGATTGGCAGAAACGTCACTCAAGCATTTAGAAATATAGATTGGGCATCCAAACAAAAAGGGCAGGCAAAATTACCAGGGAAATGCAAACAAAGCAAATGTGAGAGTTCCAAGTATGAACAATTTTCAGTACCTCACTCTTTGGAATGGTAGAAATTTGGGGACTGGGGAAAATTAAAGCAGGTGGAAGAATTCTTATTGGGGGAGCAATGCCCTCATTCTCTCTTTGAACTACAACCCTGATTTAGAGGTGTGCGGTGAGGGTATCCTAATCCCCTGCTTTGAACTCCAGTCAAATATAAGAGCCAGTAGAGGTCTGAGCATTGGACTACGACTCAGGAGACCATGGTCCAAATCTCTGCTCAACCATGGAAACCCACTGGATTATTTTAGGTAGGTCACCCACACTCGGCCTCAGAAAACTCTATGACAGGGTTGCCTCAGGGTCACCACAAGTTGGAAACAACTTGAAGGCATACAACAACAACAATTTTCATATACGGTACATTTGCACCCTTTTCCATGAGAAGTGGTGCTTGATGAATAAAGCTGTGTAATAAGTGAGCTTTTGAGGGAGGTTGAGAAATTATTGTAAGAGGCATTTGGGAGTTGAGGAATGACAGACAGTGCTACACCTGGAATAACAAACCCTACTGCAGCTATATTTCTGAGGAAAAGCAGATAAAGTCTATCAATCTGCAGAGGCAGCATAAGGATGGTATTATTGTTATCAAGCACTAAATTGTCTCAGTCTAGAGCCCGATTATGTGTTTCTGACAACTCATGGTGCTCCAGACCCATTCAATTCAGTGAGCAAGAAAATGAAAGACAGTAAGGCTAAAGTATCAGCTGAGATAAATGGGAAAGAGAAACCCACTTGATTTTCATTTGTAAATCAAGAGATGGCGAGGGCATTAACTGGTTGTGTTTGGCAAATTCAATTTATTGGACTATGACTGGCAGAATCCATCAGCCATATATTTTCAGAATTGAAGCCCCCTTCTTGCTTCAATTCTGAGGGACAAATGTAGGAGACAGCAAAGTAATGTGTAAAAGTTCAAAAAAAAAAAAAAAAAAAAAAGCCCATGGCACACCCTTCGACATTTCACAAGATGAAAACTGGGACACATATGGCCAAGCAACATCAGAGTATTGACAAGCTCGCAAAAGCTATTAATGAGAAATAACTCACAAGACAGGAGAATCTGCAGCAGTTTCCTTTTGCCTGAGCCACCTGGAAAGGGCATGATTCTACTCACTCCTCCTACAGTTCAGTGCAAAGTACATTTGCTCTCTGAACTCAGTTTGCAACAGGTAAAATACACTGAGAACAAAGGGGATAGTGTGACATTTTAAAAGCATCTAAAAAGTGGGATAGTAGAGGTTTAATCAGGACAGTTGTTGTAGGTGTGCCTTCAAGTCTTTTCCAATTTATGGCAACCCTATCATGTTTTGTTCAGAAGATGTTTGTTATTGCCTTCCCCTGATGCTGAAAGCATGTGACTTGCCCAAGGTCACCCAGTGGGTTTCATGAACCCTGGGAATTGAACCCTAGTCTCCAGAGTCATAGTCCAACACTCAAACCATTACGTCATGCTGGCTCTCCTATCTCTGCCAAATCAGGACAGTGGGATGGAGGCTATGCTATGGTGCCATCTTCCAGAGCATTGAGAAAGCCTCTCTTTTATGACAATATACAGTAAGGGTGAGATTCATATCATTGTCCAGAGGCCTTTACACAAGTGTAACTATGATTTCACTTTAAACGCTGTGGCTACATTTTATGGAAACCTGGGGCATATGGTTTGATGAAGCACAAGCATTCTGACTGAAAATATTAAATCCCCCCCCCCCCAAATCGAAGGATTCCATAGACTGTTGTCATGGCAGTTAAAATGGAATCATAGTGGAATGATCTGCTGGAAGAGATCCGTTATTATTATATCTTTGGAGGTGTTCAAAAAGATGATAAAGACGGATCTCTTCTGGCAGGCCTTCCCAAACTAACCTCTAGTTAAATAAACTAAATTGATCTATTCACCCTTTCACCGCCAATCCTGATGGTCTCTTGGAAAAATTCAATCTGTGCCAATACTTAGCTACAAAATTTATATATTGTATTGGGGATATTGTATTGTATTTTGATTTTAATGTATAATTTTGCAGAATGGAGGGAGGGTTAAGGGGATTAGGGAATTTTTATTATTGTCTGTGTATTTGTTTTATTAGATTGTTGTTACCCGCCTAGATCCTGGAAGGGAGAGACAGGATATAAATAAATTATTATTATTATTAATGAGTGCTGTAACTGTTAAAAGAGCCATAACCAGTACAGCCAATGATGAGGAATTCTGCAAAGTGGAGTCCAACAGACTATGAGAGCAGCATGAGGTAGAGGTCAAAAATGGCTCCATGATGCCTGGTCAGTAATTACTTTTCTTTGGATTGCAACTCCCAGAATCTCCTAGCTGACATGACCATGGGCCATGCCACCTAATAAATTCTGGGAGCTGTCCAAAAATGCAAGATTTCTAAGCTTTGGGTATAGCACAAGCACACACTCTGGTTCCAGGAACTGTAGTAAAGTTTATTCATCCCGAGCAACTGTTCATTTTTTCATGAAGAGGCACATTGTGAAGAAGCATTTATTAAAAGTGAATTTAGAGTAATGAGGATGAAGTACTCCTGAACAGCTTTCCATGGGTTATCTCTGAAAAAGTAACGTATTTGGGTATAACTCACAGAATGCCCCAGCACTTGTTATACGCCTGGCTATATTTCTCATGGAATTTCTGGGTAACTTACAGCAATTTAACATTAAAGGTTGTGTTATCCAGTTTTCCATAAATTGCACCATTGTTTTGACTAAAGCTGTAAACACTCGCACAAGTTTTAAACAATACAATAGAGGACACAGCTGTATTTAACAGGTATGCGTGGCTTAATTCTCCATGTTTTAATCATGGTACATAGTGTTAATAGGTCTTTGCAGCTGTATGTATTTTGCTGGCAATCCTAAAACACAAATTTTTGTCCTTTAAATGAGCTAGTTTCTGTTGTATCTATCAACTCCTATTCATAGTAACAATTTCAAATCCATCTCTATAGTATGTTCCCAAAGGAAAACACCCACAATTTTTCATATTAGCTTTCCTTATGTTTTATGAGCTACATACAATTAACTGTATGTTAAATATATGCAATTATTTTTAGGGGGTGTGTGACTTGATCCAATGTGTCTAATTTCCACATTACCTCATGTTTCTTTCCTTCTGACTATGGCTATGAAAATCTCCAAAGTTCTCATGAAGAGTCAGAAGAATAGATGACAGGTAATTGTTTATAATAGCATTTTTTTTTTCATTTGAGATTTTCCACTTTTGTACAGTGACATCTTGTGGGCTCTAAAGGGATCTTTCAGAAAATAGGGACTATGGAAAGAGACTAGAAGTGTGACAATACTTCCAACTCAGATATTAAAGCTGAAGTCCTTTACACTAAGAAAGGAAAAACTGTGCCCACCCAGATTCTGTTAAGTTCCAAATTCCCTCATCTCACTATACTGACTGAGTTTGAATCTAAGATGTGAAGGGCCATGAAGTGAATGAAGATTGCTTTTGAACAGATATAGTAATGGCACAAATTGCTTCCAAATAGATACTGTAATGGCATAAGGATATACATCAGAGGGAGCCAGCATGGTGTAGTGGTTTGAGCGTTGGACCACAAATCTGGAGATCAGGATTCAATTCACTGCTCGGCTATGGAAACCCACTGGGTGACCTTGGGCAAGTCACACCATCTCAGCCCCACAAGACCCTGACAGGGTCTCCTTAGGGTGGCCATAAGTCAGAAATGACTTGAAGGCACACAACAACAATGACAATGAGAACATATACATGGGGGGAATATCTGGTTCTCTGCAGATGTTGCTGGGTTGCATATCACAGAATTCAGGGCTATTGGTTATTCTGGCTAGGGATGCTGGCAGTTATTGTCAAAAACATCTGAAGGGCTACATGATTCCAATCCTAAATATACAGATACATTTTCCAGACATACTGATTGAGGCTTCCCATTCATTATATATTCAGTAGTAAATCTGGATTTACAGCAAAATGTTTGTGGGCATGCCAGAAAAAAATTTATTAGGAAGGGTGATGAGGAACATAACCATACTTTTCAAATGCCCTAAGCTGCCAAGGATGGACAATGTAATACTCTTTCATCCCATTTCTCCAACTGCTTGTAAAATGTCCCAGTTTCTCTCTCCTCTTCCTCCTTTTCCCCTTTGCCGCCAGCCTACTTCAGTGGCTGAGTTAAAAGTGTAAAAGTAATTTGCACACAATTCTGCAGAAAGGAGGGAGACAGAATCTAGCCTTTTCCGTTAGGATCAAGCAAAGGCAAACTGCTTCATCCTTTCCTGGCTTGTCTCTTCTTCCTCATTAATATCTTTTGCAATCTTGACCACACTCTGATGTTACACAGCTACACATGGCCAGTTCTCACTTATGAAATGTTGAAAGGTATGGAAAACATAAGGCTTGGTAGGTTTCCTGGTTTTCTACATTAACATTTCTACTTCTCTCTCTCTCTTTCTCTTTGTTCTCTTTCCCTCCCTCTTCTCTCTTTCTCTGACCCTTCTCATTGTTCGGGCCACACTTTCTACAGGATTCAACTTGAAATGTGGCCTTGCAGAGCCAAATTCCAAGGACATTTATCTTCTCTACAATAATAATAAAAAAAAATCTCCCACAGCTGCACCAAGAACAAGGAAATAATACAGTCCTGAATGTGATTATTGCATTTAAATGAATTCAGAGGAAAGAGAAAAGAAGCAAACACATAATTAACCTCCACTATTAACGTGTTGATTTTCCAAAACCATTCTGAACAAAGCTGCATTATTATGCCTGCCCCGTAATGGGATTTTAAAAAAAAATGTCTAGTATGCTCATACAAGTTCTAGGTAATCTTTGTAGATTATTTTCTTTAAAAAAGAACACATTTGGGAAGGAAGCACAATAATGATTTAATTGTTTTGCAGTCGGCTCTACCCCTCAAAGACATGGATGGGAGTGTTCTAGATTTGATAGCCCTGATGAGAAATCTGTACTTAGGACAAGAGGCAAGTGTTAGAACAAAACACAGAGAAACAGAATGGTTCCCTATCAGCAAAGGGATCAGGCAAGGCTGCATTCTATCACCCTATCCATTCAAAATGTATGCAGAAAATATCATAAGAGCAGGCTTGGACTCAGAAAAAGGTGGAGTAAACACAGGAGAAAGACATATCAACAATCTAAGATAAGCAAATGACACCATATTACTTATTATTAGTATATTAGCAGAAAACATCACGAACTTGGAACAATTACTAAGGAAGGTCAAAGAAGCACTGTGTAAATTTACAGCGCTATATAAATAAAGGTTAATAATAATAATAATAATAATGAAGAAAGTGCAAAGGTAGGCTTGAGGCTGAACATAAAACAAAAATAATGACCATGCAGGACTTACATACATTCAACGTAGGCTATGAGGAAATTGAAATAGCAAAATAATTTCTGTATCAAACATTGATCGGGAAGGAGACTGCAGTCAAGAGACAGATGAAGGGCACTCTCTTCACTCCAACGCCATTGCCTTTTCCTTTTGTGACATGTCTTTTTTAGATTGCAAGCCCGAGGGCAGGGAACTGTCTAATCAACAATTTGTAAGCCACTCTGAGAATCTTTGTGGCAGAAGAGTGAGGTATAAATACTCTAAATGAAATATGATGAAGAAATCAGAAGTCTAGGAATGGGAAGGGCAGCCATGGAAGAGACAGAAAAGGAAGATTTTCATATCAGCTCTTAAACTCTGGAAAATCACCTCTAAAGTGTTGAGAAACCACACATGTGAAAGCCTGGTGCACTTCCTCAGTGTCAGGGAATATTGGCTCCCTCTAGGGTCACTGAATCATTCCAGGAGAGGTAATTTCCTCTAAATGGAAACTTTGCATTCAGTGGAAATTCCCTCTCCTGGAACGATTCAGTGATACAATTGAGCACAAAAGGTAGAATCATCCAAGTCATTGTATTTTCCATCCCCATGAATGGATGCAAGAATGGATGCATGAATGGATGCATTGAAAAAGTGTGGATAAGAAAAAAAAATAGCTCATTTGAGATGTGATGATGGAGAAGAGTGAAGATACAATGGAAATTCAAAAAGACAAACAAATGGGTCGTTGAACAGATTAAGCTTGAAATCTCACTAGAAGCCAAGTGAACAAACTGTCATACTTTGACCACAGCATGAGAAGGCAAGACTCACTAGAAAAGACAGTAATACTAGGAAAGGTTGAAGGCAGCAGAAACTGAGAAAGACCACACACCAGATGGAGGTCAAGGATATGAATTTAACAGGACTTGATTGAAACAGTGGAGGATAGGGGTCTTAGAGATGTCTCACCCACAGGGTTGTCATGAGCCAGGGTCAACTCAAGGGCAGTTAACAACATCCCTCAGATGTAGGGCAGAAAATATATTATCAGCATTGAGATCAGCACTAGGAAAGGGCATCTCATGGACTGCATGTACCCCAAGGACCTCTATTTTTGGGGAAAAACATGGTCAAAAAGGGAGGTTGGGAAAGACTTATATTATGTCCCACCCCTACTTCTTACTATTTGAGGCCCTGGATCAGCCTTTTTTTAAAATAGGATTTGAACTGGAACCTTGACTTCCTGTTTATACAATGACTCCGGAGAGGTAAGATCTGCTGAAAGTACCCTCTTGAATAACCTAGACAGCTTGTGGGACCATTAGAAAGTTTAAAAATGGGGATGAATATGTGGCCCTCCAAGTTCTCCTGGGGATCCAGCCCCTCACAGTTGTACACCCAGGCTCCAGATGATTTTAGGGGCAGAACCAGAGAGAGTGAGTGACTTCTCAGAAGTCAGCTTTATGTTACAGTCATAATGGAAGAAGCAAAAGAGCAAAACAGTCCTTTGTTAGAGTCATAAAGGGTTCCCTATTGGCAAAGGGATCAGGCAATTATACCCTATTACAGTGGTCCCCCGGGTTACGAAAGTAATCCGTTCCGGATTACTTTTCGTAACCCGGAAATTTTCATTTCCCGGGGGACCGCTTTAGTTGACGGACCGCGTGGCAAATTTAAAGGGGCCGCACAGTTTTTCCGTTTCGGATCCCGGGTTTTTTTTTTATCTCGGGGCCGTTTTTGCGGCCCCGGCTCTTTCGTTCCCCGGGGTTTTCGTACCCCAGGGGATTCACAACCCGGGGGACCACTGTATATCATAATAAGGTAACAAAATTAATTGTAAGGACCTAGTTATCAGCCTGGAGTTTGATTACTCAGTTTGGATTTCAACACAAGACATCCAGGTGTAGGAGGTCAAGATAATAAGCTTGGAAAAAGTTTCGAGAACTACCACAGCCATTCCAGTGGCAGAATTAAGAAAACTGTAGTCCTTTCAGCTTCTGAGATTATGAACCCAGTGTTGTATTTAAGTCTTTTACTCCAAGTCTTAAGTCTAAGGCCTTAAAGTCTCAAGTCGCATCTCAAGTCCTATCAAGTTACTTTCAAGTCAAGTGTCAACTTGAATCTCACATCTGGGAGCCAACTTTAACAGAAGAAAAAGGACATTGGGAAGTGGTGTCAAGGAGGTTACATTTCAATAACTAGTAAATCAAGTAAATGTGCACAAAGTTAGGGGGAATTCTCAGAAGGAAACAGTAAATGTGTTATGCAACCACCTTGATGTGGAAGGTCTGCAAAAGCTTCTAAGGTCTGCAAAAGCTTTAGAAGGATTTCCAATGTGCAGCATGGACAGGCTGGTGGGTACACCTCAACCCTTGCCTGAAACCCATTGCCCAATATGTTTGCTGTTTCTGGATGAAGTTAGCCAGCAAGTCTATTGCTAAAAATATACAAGTATCAAGTCGAGTTGAGTGAGCACATGATTTATTGTCAAGTTCAATCCAAGTCAAGTCATTGAAGTGACTTGAGTCTGAGCCAAGCCTGAGTAAATTGACTCAAGTCTACATCACTATAGGAGATTGCCTTATACTGAGCTGAAGACCTGCTCACATGAATGAGTCTGGCACTGGTCCCCAGGGATTCAGTTTTTTGGAATCCAACTAGAGGATTCTTGAATCTTAACCTGGGATCTCATGTATGCAAAGTAGATATGCTACCACTCAGGCACAGCCCCTCATGAAACACACAACTGATAGGATGATGACTTTACTGGGCACAAAATCTAATTTAAAAAGAATACAACACTGCTTGGGACATTATTTTAAGTAATGAAAGTTATAGTTTCAAGTAGTCAGTGAGGTTATACTTATAATTTTACAAAGTAAACCTTTACTTGCCCGTTTCTAACAAATGTCTGATCCTAGTACTTTCACAAATTATTTCAAAGGTCAACATCTGAATACTATAAGTGGCTGGCTTAAGCAATGAAACACGCTCTCATTATGTCCACCCCATTGTTAACAAGGAAATTTTAATCTGACTTCATGTTTTATCTATTCATCAACTCTTTTAAAACATCACAGACATAGCCGTGTCAGTATGGAACAGCAGTATGCAAAGGTGCTACAAAATCCCTTTGCATACTGTCTTTTAAGACATACATATGACAAGATATCTGAGTGGTGTGTTAGTGTGTGTGTGTGTGGGGGGGAATTGTTCTGCAAAATATGGTGGATCAATTGGTCCTCTACCCCTTAGGAGTACCTACTGATTAAACAACTTTAGTTTACTAACAAAGTGGGCCCTTTGTATCTGCTGGAGTTTGGTTTCAGCTCCCCCCTCCCCCAGATAACAAAATCTGTGGGTGCTCCGGTCCCATTAAATACAATGGCATAGTGAAACTGTGGCCCTTACATAAAATAGCAAAATCAACATTTGCTTTTTGAATTTTTTTTTTAAAAAAAATATTTTGAAGCCATGGTTGAATCCATGGGTAAAGAAACCATGGATATAGAGGGCTGGCTGTAACTGGACTGAACTAATTACAGGTACATGGAAATACATCTCCATGTTACCTAAAACTGGTGGCTTTTAGGGATACTGAAGGAATTTTAGATAGAGTGGCGTTTAATAAATAAATGCTATTGCCCAGTATTAAAGTGCAATGAAAATATTTTTATAGTACTTGTGAGAACAAGCCACAAAAACCACCCAAAGAAAGGAAGGGCTTTCCCTTTCTTTGCAGGAGATCAAGTTAATTTTAATCAGTACAGTTGGCCCTCCTTATCCTCAGTTTTTTTTATCCATGGATTTAAGCATACACGGCTTCAAAATGTTCCCCAAAAGTATAAATTCCAAATAGCAAACCTTGATTTTCCATTTTATATATGGGACAGCATTTTATGGTTCCATTATATTTAATGGGTCTTGAGCACATACGGATTTTGTTATCCATGGAGGGTCCTGGAACCAAACCCCAGCGGATAACAAGGGCCCACTGTATTTGTTTCCTTACACCTGTTCGCTAATGATGAAGCTGATTTTAATCTATGAAAAAAGAAGACACATCTCAGGAGCTGGAGTGTGATGTTTTTAAGTATTATTTTTCAGCATCTTAAGAAGTGTCCTTCTCTCTTCTGGATTTTTATTGACTGTTCTCCAGTACTTGTTCCTCCATAGCTTTCACCTATCACACATTGTGGAAGCCGTATCCACCTGCAGGTGGAAAGGAACAGTAGCACAGTAATTCTGGGCTACAAAACCATTGTAGCTCACTGAAATATTATTAAGGGAGTTCTGTCATTATTTCTTTTAAATGACATTTTGGTGCTGAACCACAGATGCTCCTGGGAAACACTGTTCATGTGCCTACATGCTTGCTACCTGCTTAGGCCCTATATTTATAAACAAACAGATATTACAAAACCACTATGCATCTTGTATTTTGTTTCCACATGGATAAAGTGATCCTGTAAAACAAATTTTGGCACTCCCTACTGCTTGGGGAAAGCAGGGATGAAACAGAAATATATCCTTGCCTTTAGCCCCACAAACAAGCTTTCTTTCCACTTATTTCCCTAATGCCACATAAAATCTTTTCAGTTTGCTTGTTCCCTGCTGACATACTGACAAACAGCCAGTG
Source organism: Urosaurus nigricauda (assembly GCA_034509955.1). Taxonomy (NCBI): domain Eukaryota; kingdom Metazoa; phylum Chordata; class Lepidosauria; order Squamata; family Phrynosomatidae; genus Urosaurus; species Urosaurus nigricauda. The sequence continues at coordinate 109,522,917 of JAOEGL010000002.1, read as the reverse complement.
TCACTGATAGTGTTCTGAGTCCATATGGAAGGGAAACAGTGTCCCTGGACTCTCTGCAAAACTAAAATGTTAAATAACAATAATAAAAAGTCTGTGCAGATAGTTTATGGGCTAGTCTGTGGAAATCCTCCAATTTATGGAAATCCCCTGCATTCTAAATGACTAGAATGTGATCCTACCATATACAATTCACATTTGTTCAGGCTTTTTTGCTGGACGGGGGGATGGGGCAGGGACTCCTTAAACCCTGCAGAAAACTGATTTGCAGCTTTTACCAGAGTATCCACAAGGGTGTGTATTACTGGAGATGCGACTGTCCATACATGCTTTTGTATGGCAGTGCCTTTCAGCAGAGAGCGGATAGATGGGTGGGTGGTTGGCCAGGCAGATGGGAATTACTACTAGATTACTTTGTTGTTGTTTTGTTAGCTAGGTGCATATAGGATTTGTCTATTTTTCTTGGCATTTTACAGCATTTTAAATTAATATTTTCATTCTGAAACTGGCCATTTGAAATCCAATGGGGGGGGTGGGATGAGATCCAGAGATATACAAGAGAAAAGGCTGAAATCTTCATTGTAGAACGCACACGAGGACAGTTTAACCACGTTAATAAATAAATATTATCTTCAGGAAACTTTGCAGCATACAAAAATTGAAGGTATCCAAACATACGTGATTGGAGAAAAGTACAATGCTAACCTGTCAGGAGGGGAGGAAGAGGGATATTTATGGGTCATTTATCTAATGATAAAAGCCACAAATAAAGGCTTTATATATTTTATTGTTCTAAGAGAAAAAATGTACACTACATTGTTGGTTTAAGAAAAGACTTATTTAAAGCCACACTCATGGTTTGCAACAAGATCCATGCAATCCTCCAAAGGATCTCTGCTAGCCAGAGACAGTGTGTGATGGTGACACCAGTGGGAATAGGTGACAGTGGAAGTAAAAGTGATGATGTCTGATCTTTTGACTGACATCCAAAAAATAATAATATTTTGCAGTGGCCAGTTACATGTGGGCACAAATAATTTGCAGACACTCCCTTCCTGACCACCATTTTAATTTTCAACGGTGCTACATGTGGCCAACAGAATATGCATAGATGCAAATGGGCTGGAGTGGACACAAGAGAAATGAAGACAATTGAGCATTTCCACTCCACCAAATGCATCTGAAGAAGATGGCTCCAATCTACAAAAGCTCATGTTACCAACTTCTGTCTTTCAGTTAGTCTCAAAGGTGCTGCAAGATCCCTTTGCTATCTTTCAGTGTAACTTACCTCAAAAAGGTTATCAGGCTGAAATGGATTAAATTCTTTTCATGGAACCTTAAGCTTCTTGTAGGAAGCACTGGAAATAACTTGTGCAAAACAAACTATACTGGATCTCCACAATTAGAAATAAGGAGCAAGTGATCCCACTAGACTTTCAAAATTATTATTATTAACCTTTATTTATATAGCACTGTAAATTTACACTGTATATAGTGCATGCTTTGAGAGATACAGTTGTGGGGCCAGGTGAAAAGCTCATTTGCATGTTATGAAATTTTTGCACAACTGAAAGGTAAGGAGGCTTGGTTCCCTTTGACAAAATTATTAACAAAAGCCAGGCGAGTTTTCTTTTTGATGTCTTTCCATCCGCAGACAAAGACAATTCTATTCAGACATGCTTTTGGCTTTTGAGCTGACTTGTAAATTGGAGAAATAGGTTTTCATTGGTAGACGTTTTCTAAAAATTCTTATTGATTTGTTTTTAATTGATTGGCTTTTAATTTTAAAAACCATGCTTTTTATTTTGAACTTTATTTTTTAAGCTACCTTGAATACCATTTGTAGTGGAAAGACAGAACAGGCATTTTAAAAATAAATGAAATAAATTGAAAATTACACTGTAAAAAATACAGTGTACTGTTTGGAATGGGATGATCCTTTGTTTCACTTCCATATTCTATACATATGATGACCACAATTATTTTCTCTGCAGTAATGATCACATTAAATTCAATTAAAGTAGGTTCAGCAAAATACAGTGTTCCCTTGCCTTATGTCATAGAATCATAGAGTTGCAAGAGATCACAAGACCATCCAGTTCAAATTTTTTGCCATGCAGGAACTCCCAAGCAAAGCATCCCTGAGAGATGGATATCCAGCCTCTGTTTAAAGACCTCCAAGGAAGGAGACTCCACCACTCTCTGAAGGAGTGTGTTCCACTGTCGAACAGTCCTTACTGTCAGGAAGTTCCTCCTAATGTTGAGCTGGAATCTCTTTTCCTGGAACTTGCATCCATTGTTCTGGTTCCTAGTCTCTGGAGCAGCAGAAAACAAGCTTGCTCCCTCCCCAATGTGACATCCCTTCAGATACTAAAACAGGGCTATCATATCACCTCTTAATTTCTCTTCTCCAGCCTAAACATCCCCAGCTCCCTAAGGCGTTCCTCATAGGGCATGGTTTCCAGACCCTTCACCATTTTAGTTATCCTCCTTTGGACCACAGTTTCTCCACATCCTTTTTGAATTGTGGTACCCAGAACTGGACACAGTATTCCAGGTGGGGCCTATCCAAAGCAGAGTAGAGTGGCACTATTACTCCCCTTGATCTAGACACTATACTTCTATCGATGCAGCCTAAAATTGCATTGGCCTTTTCAGCTGCTGCATCACACTGTTGACTCATGTTCAACTTGTGGTCTACTTGGACTCGTAGATCCCTTTCACACGTACATTCATTCAGCCAGATGTTCCCCATCCTATATCTGTGCATTTCATTTTTCTGCCCTAAGTGCAGAACCTTACATTTCTCTGTGTGGAATTTCCATTTTGTTAGCTTTGGCCCAGCTTTCTAGTCTATTCAGGTCATTTTGAATTTTGATCCTGTCTTCTGTGGTATTAACTACTCCTCCTAATTTGGTGTCATCTGCAAGTTTGTTAATAATGCTCCTAATACTGTCATCCAAGTCATTAATAAAGATATTGGATAGCACTGGGCCGAGGACAGAACCTTGTGGCACTCCACTGGTCACTTCTCTCCAGGATGAAAAGAAACAATTGTTGAGCACCTTTGGGTGAGGCCAGTCAATCAGTTACAAATCCATGTAACAGTTACCTTGTCTAGCCCACATTTTACAAGCTTATTTGCAAGAATTTCATGGGGAACCTTGTCAAAGACCATACTGAAATCGAGGTATACTATATCCACAGCATTCCCTTCATCTACCAAGCTGGTAATTTTATCCAAAAAAAAAAAAAAAAAAAAAAGAGAGAGAGAGAGAGAGATAAAAAGAGACGTGGGGGATCCATTTCAGACACACACACACCCCCCAGCATTAGCCAAATACGCCATTGAAAATAATGGTGCTCATGCATGTGGTATGGTGCAGCACAGCCCACGCACCATTGACATTTCCATTGCAGAGTAAGCTGAAAGCCACATATGACATGGGTGCGCTGTAAATGTTTATTTCTGAAAGCTGCTTCTGAAAATACAATGAAGAATGTGATCGTAAGCCAAACATACATTAGATTAACTTTCATAGCCAGTTATAGTTCCAACAAGGGTACAACAACAGAATCAATGGAAGTTGTGTATAAGTATTGACTTAACAAGTCCCACTCTTTCAGTGGATATGCTCTAGTTGGTACTAACTGAATGAAGCCAACCTTTTTCATTACACATAAGGTTAACAGGTCTGATAAGGCACAAGGTTCCTGTACCTTTAATAACTGTGTAGAAAATTTTTGCTTGCATGACAAGCAAGGTCTGTTGAAATTCTCCCTTCTAATACAACAAAAGGTACAGAAGAACGGGCACTTATTTCATTTGGCAACCTTAATTACACAATTGTTAGAATGTTCATCAGATTTTTTACACATATGGTTATCTTTAGAGACGGCAATTTCCAGAGCAGAGCCTGGAAGTGTAGCTGAGGGTGACTTACACAGGTTAGATTACTACCATTAATTTTTTTTTAAAAAAAAGATGTATCGTTAAAATTCTTGAGACTGTCTTCTTTCTCTCTGCCCCCCTCCATCTATAAATATGTATATACTTCCAAGAATGATAATAAATAGTGGATATGCATTCATCCTTTCAAAATTGCCTCAGAAATCAGAATTAGAATGGAATAGTTTTAATCAGAATTTAAAATGTCATTATGAAATGAATGAAGGAATAAAATGAAAGGAAACATATTCGGGGAATGGTGTTGGCCAATTAGGAAAAGACAACAACATCCAAAATCTGCAAACAGTGATCTCTCTGTGAGGCCAACTAAAATGTACAAAATACATCATGCAAGTGAAATTTTGAAAGCTTGCATGATTTATTTTGTGCATTTTAGTTGATCCAGTAAAGATATCACAGTTTTGTGAATTCTTCAAAAACTTCAAAAACAAACATCAGTAGAAGAAAGAAATGCGCCATATGCCTTTTCACAAGCACTTCAGAGTTTTATTCTACTTTGGTGGGCCTGGACTGAAATGAGTGGTTGGTTTCCTTGCTGTATTGCCATTAGGTAATCTTCCATAAGTAGAATGAGAATATAACAAGAAAATACAAGTATTTTATATTTCTACAATTTGTCATACTTACTGATTACACACACACACACCAACACACTGCCATCAAGTACACTGTCTGAAAGGAAGGGAAAGAATGTTTCGAAGTAGGATGCAGTTACTGTATTATAACCAGAGTACAATTGATCTAGTCACCTGTAGCCACTTCTGATGTGTATCAGGAATTTCGACCTGGAGGCAAACAGGTGAGTGGGAATGGGCAGCCCAGGAGTCACTTTATTCAACTAGATAGTGATACAAAGGATTCAGGTCAGTGCCAGGGACCAGGCAGGGCAAATGTCCCAGGAACTTGTGGTACTTGCTGCTGTAGTTCTCATTTTATGAGTGCATGTTTTATTTTATTTTTTTAAAAAAATATCCAAATGACATTTCTGTTTTCTTGGATTGTTTGCTGGGAATTCCTGGCACCAGATGCAAGATTTAATTCCAACCCCCAAGTAGGTTTCTTTTAAATGCTGAGACACACTGGAACAATATGTTTGCTTCTCTTCCTTTTTTCTTAATTTTCAGACTTGAGCTATAGTGTTATAATGCATCATTGAAATGACACTTTTGCATTATAACACTGAAAACAAAAGAGAAGAGAAAATTTGCCTTCCAAACCACAGGACCACTTCAGCAAATCATGCCCCAGTTTCTTTTTCTCTCCTTGAAGAGGGTTTCTAATGCAGACACAAGAAAATGCTATGAACAGCCCACCAAGAGAATGGAATGAGTGTATGCCAGCAAACTCCAGTGAGCACTATTTTGACAACTTAAGCATAGACTAAAACAAAATCCAGCAAAAAACAAAACAAAAAACAAAAACAATTATAGTAGCAAGAAAGAAGAAGAAATAAACTATCTTAAAAATTATCCTATAACAATGCAAATTAAGTATTGAAAACATAACAATGATGATAAATGTACAGCACCTCCCTTTTAAAGCCCCTTCTGCAGTAACTTTTTAATAGTTTAAAATCTATATCAGTGATGGCAAACCCTTTTTGGTTCACGTGCGGGTAGGGGGGGCATTCGGCCCCTGGGAGCGGGGGCTGTGTGCCAGGGGACGGGACTTCCACACTCCAAAGGCGGGAATTCCGCCCCTGGGGAGGGATTCTATGCTCCAGAGGTGGGGCTTCCAGGATGGGGCTTCTCCCCCCACCTTTTCCCTGGCCTCCAGCTGTCTTTGACAGACAGCTGGCAGTCAGGAAGGGCCAATGGGGGCTCAGAGAAGCCTTCTCTGCCCCCCCCCACCAGAGCCCTTCCAGACCCATGGCTTCTCAGCCATGGCTCTGAGAGGGTGCCTGTGGACCTGGGGAAGCTGGCATGGGCCGTTTTTTGGTGTCCCCATGCCCTTCACAGCCATGGGTCTGAGAGGGCAGCGGGGGGCCCAGAGAAGCTGGCACTGGCCATTTCTCCATGTCCCCGCGCACTCTCAGACCCATATCTCCGCAACCATAGGTCTGAGAGGGCAGCTGGTGGCCCAGGGAAGCCTGCACGGGCCCTTTCTCCATGTCCCTGCACCCTCCCAGGCCCATAGCTCCACGGCCATGGGTCTGAATGGGCAGCTAGGGCCCGGGGAAGCTGGCATGGGCCCTTTCTCCATGCCTCCACATCCTCTCAGACCCATAGCTCCGCAACCATGTGTCTGAGAGGGTGGCTTGGGGGCCAGAGAAGCTGGCAAGTGCATTTTCTCCATGCCCTCGTGTCCTATCAGATCCATAGCTCCTCAGCCATGGGTCTGAGAGGGCATCTGGGGGCCTTGGGAAGCTGGATTGGGCACTTTCTCCATGCCCCTGTGGCCTCTCAGATCCATAGCTCTGCAACCATGGGTCTGAGAGGGTGGCTGAAGGCCCGGAGAAGCCAGCATGGGCCATTTCTCGGTGCCCCTGCACCCTCTTAGGCCCATACCTGTGTAGCTATGGGTCTGGAAGGGCTGGTGGAGGGGCTGAAAAGCTGGCATGGGCCGTTTCTCTGCCCCTCCATGCCGTTCCAGTCCCATAGTTGTAGAGCCATGGGTCTGGAAGGGCTGGAGGGGGCACGGAGAAGCCAGCACGAGGCCATTGCTCCTCCCCATGGACCTATCCTTGCACTCTGGAGGCGGGGAAAGGTCCCTGGGGAGGAGCAACTGGCAAGTGCCAGTTGCCCACCCCCGCCCTTTTTCTGGCCTCCAGTTGTCTCCAATAGGCAACTGAAGGCTGGGAGAGGGCTGGGAGAGGAGCCAGACACACACATCTGTGGTCCCTTCTTCTTGACACCATTTTCTGGCTTCCTGCTGTCTTGGAGAGATAGCAGAAGGCCCAAAAATGGCAGGGAGGAGGTGGAACAGGCATGCACTTCTCCCTCACCTGTGCCTAGCGAAATGGCATCATGTGCCATAGGTTCGCCATCATGGGCCTATATAAATGAAAAAAAAATCTTTAGTGATAACAAAGGTAACCACAGTGAGGGAGAGTGCAAAGCAGTGGTGGTCAATTTGTGGCCTTCCACATGTTGTTGGGCTATACCAGCTCTGATCTTTCATCATTGGTTGGCTGGCCAATTGGGTATTGTTGATGGGAACTGTAGTCCAACACTATGCACAGCCCATGTGTTTCCCATGTTTGGGGTCAAACATACAGGTCTTGCTGCTAGTGTCCCTAGTTCAATATCCTTGGCCTACTGAACTAAGTTCCTGTAACCACAGAAATATTGCTATGGCATCGACCCATCCCTCTATTGCGTTTATTGCCATGGTGACTCCACGTGTTGCATCGTATCTGATCTTACCTGTACTTTTCCTACCCTCACTTTGTACAACAGAGACAGTAATTAACCCAAAGGCAAGGATTTAACACATGACCTCATTCACAACTGTTCTTAATCTAAAATGAATATACTTAAACCACTGGAGAAAGCAATGTGAGATAGAGAGTCATACCCTTTGTCTTTTAACACCTCTCTGCAAATCACTTATCACACATAATAAAATTACCCTATTTTTCACATATGATAAGAATGTGGTGGATGGTTGGCAGTGGCTGTCATTTTAATAGCTCTCATCTACGGCCCAATCATCTGTCTTCAGATGAATATCTGATATTTGCCCTTTAGTCATGAAATATAGCATGGTGCCTACTACCTCCCAGTGCTGTTTGCTTTTCCACGTTTTGCTGGTATGCTCCCTATCTTCTTCCCCGTCTTGTTGATCTGCCACTCCCTATATGGGGGCGGGAAGAAAGAAAACCCTGCTCACAGAGGTGGTACTGAAGTTGTAACAACACTGACTTCCCCAGAGCAAGTTCAGGCAGACGTAGGAGACACACCTAGGGAGACTCAGGCCATGACAATGAAGCCCCACCATCACTCATCTCATCAAGTCAGGGCAGAGGACTGGAAAGGAAGCCCATCTCACTGTTTCAACTTGCTTTGCTGTTAGCAACTAAAGTTCAGGAAGTAGCAGGACCAGGGAAAGAGAAAGACAGCAACATTTAGCATGATAGAAGATTACACCCAGACACAGATTGGTATAGACTTCTCTGTGAAATGAAAGAGGTTTAGTCTTAAGACTTGCAAGGTTATCTTCCAGCATCCGTGTATATCTTGAGCATCCCCTTGCCCCACAAAAGAATTTTGAAACTCAATATTCTCCAAAGACATTTAATATTTTGAGTTCTCACCTCTCCTGCCACCCCCTGAAAAGCTACTCATTTTAAATGTATATCAGGCAAGGAATATGCATTTCTTTCCATGCTTCTACTATAATAGATGTGCTTATTTCATTTGAGCAGTTAGAATGGGAGATAATTTTGTTTCAGTTCATTTCTGAATTTTCCAAAATTTGCACATTTTAGAAGAGAAGGCATTTGAGGTTTTAAACAGTCTTTATGCAGAATAAATTAAAACTGTCAGATTTAAAGCAGCATCCACCATTTAACCAACTAGGTAGGATTCAGTAGGAACCAATACGGGCAACTCTTTATCATGTAGCAGTATTTGAACCTCTTTGACAGCTGGCATGCAGCGGTAGTCAGTATTTGATATAGTATTTGGCAGCTGAGATGCAATAAATTTCAATATTTGACAATATCAGACATGCAGCTATCAGAATTTGATAGTATCAGCTGACATTCACTAGAAGACAGCAATTGACAAGATCTGATAGATGAGCAGCATTTAGTATGTATTTTCTTTAATAAGAATGATGACTATCTGCTAATGAGATCAGCACAGCTATTGGGATTTTTTACAATGTTTATCAGTGCAAATCTCTGTTATCACATGATTTTGATAAGGATGTTCAATCCCAGCATTCAGAAGGATCCAGTGTTACAGGGCATCGGTCAAGAAGTTGTGGAACTAAATTTAATTTTGGTATTAAACTAATTTTAATATTTGCCTTTTTGTATTGCAAAAATCCAAGGTGAACAACACATTATTAAAAGCTCACTTTAAATGAGGAATGGTAATTTAAATAAACAACTGACTACAGCTGAACTACTGCCTGGCAGATTGGGTCAAACTATGGCAAGCTTCCAGCTTAAATTATTATGCAGTAGCCACTACAAACAGCTCACTTGTGTACATATACTCTTGTAATTTGGGTCTGCATCACAGACAGGATTGCTAACAAGCAGCCCTGGGAATATGAATAGATTAAATGGAAGAATAATGGTCTCTTATAATACTGAAGTCATACATGGAATTCTGGATTTCTCTTTTAGACATTTTTCTCCTGCTGTTTCTTTGTGTGTGTCCACACTGCAGAATTAAAGCAGTTTGACAGCATTTAAACTGCCATGACTCTATCTGACAGAATAGGATCCTATAGAATCTATCCTACAGAATCTTGGGATTTGTAGTTTGGAGAAGTATTCAGTCTGGTTTGTCTCTGGTGGCTCACCAAATTACAAATCTGAGAAATCTGTAGGACAGAGTCATGGCAGTTAAAGTGGTGACAAAATGTTTTAATTCTGCAGTGTGGATACACACTGTCAGATATAGAAATGTGTCATTTCATCTGATTTCCTGTCTAATTTCCTCTCTCAGAACCACTAGCATCACCAAATGAAAGATGGAGCCTTTCCACCATGTTTTGCATATACCTGATTCGTAGAGCCTTGCTACCATAGTAGTTTCACGGTTGTTAAGCTACTCTGAAAAGTTTGTGAGGAAAGAGATAACCCATCCATTCCATTCCCAGTGGTTTGCTAGAAAATCTAGGTTTTTCCATATCTCTCCCCCCCATTGAAGATAAGGGGGCAGAGAGGGAGGGAAGAATGGAGCACAACAAAAAGGACTGGGTCAACAAGTCAATTTTATCATTTTTTTTTCTTGCTAACCCTCCCCCAAGCTATCTCAAGAAATGTGTAGGAGGGAAAAAGAAAAATCTGATAGTTAGAAAAGCCTGATGGCTTTCTTTGAGAGGCTGTGCAGACTTGAATCAATGAAATGCCAATAGCTGATCTGTCTAAACGTTCAGAAGCTATCAAGTACAAAATGTCCATTTGTACAATGGATTAAGTTACCAGAAACTGTTAAATCTTTCCAGATGAGAGCAAGAATTTGACCACAGAAAGAACCCCAAAGGCACTTTAAATAAAGTTTAAATAACATGATGCATTTACTGAGATTTACCATTTCAATCTCTTTCTTTCGGGATCTGATAACATTTATTATGCAGTTATGTCACACTGACATGCACTACAAGTCAGTACTGGGTTTAGTTTCAGCAGTGACCTATTACGTGACCAAGCAATTTATTGAAACACCTAACAGATATCGAATTAAAAGTTTACTTTTAAGGAATGCGGTGGGTTGGAATGACATTCCTGGACAAACAATGCAGGGCCGGAACCAAGCAGCAGAGAGGGCCCTGGCATGTACTGTTGCCAGTTTATTTAGCCTGAGTCATTCTTTGAGAAGAGGAATGTTAATGAGTCAAGATTTCAGTGATCCAAACTGGTGTTGATGTGGAGATTAAGAAAATAACAGCCTGAAGGAGAAAGACAGACCGTGGAAAGGAGGGAGGAGGAAAACCCACTTCCAATGGCACTCTCTCCATGACGTTTCATATCATGGCCTAGGCATTCAAAGGAAGAGAATGATTTTCCCTTACTTATCTCTCCAGCAGAGATTCTACAATAATGAGTTATTTTGCAAGAGCATGGATTTTTAGTGTGCCTTCTGCCTCAAGCCAAGAGCTCAAGTTAATTATTTCCCACCATGGGGTCTTAGTTTGCTTCATAGTCAAGATACAGTATAGGCTGACTAGAACTTGAAAGGGCTTGTGAGCACATGTTATTGCAGATAAAAGGCAATAAAGGGGACATCCTTGTATCTACTGAATGTTATACACCTAAAGAAACAGGGATCATCACACCAAATGTAGGCCACCAGCCATAAAGGTTAGTCCAACCAGAGGTTCTGCTTTGTTGACCTCTTGAAGTTGCACAAATTGGAGAGGGGGGGGGGGGGGTCAAACACCTATTAGACTCCCTGGCTGGTGGGCTTAGGTGTACCCGGTAGGCTATAAATAATATAGAGTCAATTAGTATAAAATGATCCTATTCAATTATGCAAAGAGATCTTGTAGCACTTTTGAGACTATGTGAAATGCGGTGAAGCACATGCTTCCATAGACTCAATCTATTTCCTCAGATGACTTTCACACATTTAATCTCAAAAGTGCTACAAAATCCCTTTGCAAATGTGCTACAAGGTCTCTCTGCATACTGATATTCCAGACTAACACGGCTATGGCTCTGAATTTTATCCCCATTTAATTAAGCTGAAGTGTGTGTATAATATTGCACCATTATAAGATGTCTGTTTGTTGAAACAGTTAATGCTAGACGTTTAGCCTTGTAAACACCGTTTTCTAATAATGTCTTTTAAAAAATGTGAAAGCGTGTGATGATTTTGTTTGATCAATGAAGATATGAAAGATTCTGTTCACTTTTCTCCAGCCCTATATGCCAACTATGCATTCCTGTTTGGCACATCTAGGGATGTGATTTTAAATTATACTCCTTGGCTATTATCTGAAGAAACACAGTGGAAAAGAAAAGCCAAAGGAAAGTGGTGGGACTTATTTCCAGGCAAATGTCAAACATGCCAAGACTGATTCAGTGAGTTGCCAAAAGAAGGGAAGAAAGAGAACAAACTGTATTGCTACCTCCCACTCTCCACTAATCAGATTAAAAAAAAAATCTGTGAGAAGTAATTGCCTGTACATTTTACCTCACTCACATGTCCAACTAAAAAGGTAAAGGTAAAGGTAGTCCCTTGACATGAATATCCAGTCGTAACTGACTGTAGAGGGTGGTGCTCATCTCCGTTTCTAAACCAAAGAGCCAGCGTTGTCTGAGGACTGCTCTGGTGGTCATGTGGCCAGTATGACTGCACTAAACGCTGTTACCTTCCCACTGAGAAATGGTACCTATTTATCTATTTGCATTTATGTGTTTCTGAACTGCTAGGTTGGCAGAAACTGGGACTAGTGATAGGAGCTCACCCCAACATGCAGCACTCGGCCTTTGAACTTCCATTTTTCCAATTTTACAATCATCAGAATTGGTGTCTTAACCACTAAGCCACCACATCCCTTCCAACTGAATGTATAGGTAAAAAATACAAAACACACTAAATTTCGCTTTAAAATTATGCGAACCCCCAAGTCTAAGATTTAACTGAAAAAAGTAAGAACCTAATAGAAGTAGATGAATGCCAAATTGACCAATCCCTCCACCCTTGTAAATCAATTACTTCAAGAAGGGAAACAGGAACTAGCAGATCAACTGAAATCTTCTTGTGGGCTTCTTCCATCTCTAACATATTTGTGGTTACTGCCAATACGCACAACTGTTCTCATGTAGAACATATACATTGTTAATGTCGAACAAAGGAACCAGATAGCAAATTCAATTTGTGATGGAGAACCAAATTCACAAATATTAGTCTCGTTATAAACCAACTCCCATTGAAAGACCTTGGCTCATGAGCTAGCACCATTGCCAACCAATTTTCTACACTACTTCCGTACTAGGATTCTCAGAAATCAGGCCCTAGCCCTTCCTCTCTGGTTCTCAGGGCCAGGAGGAAAATTTTTCCTTATTCCTAGAACCACCTCCATAAACATTTGCAGACTATTACTTCTCCAGTTAATTTTAAGTCCAACTTAAAGACTTTTTTTTTTGTTAATGGGAGCATTTCAAACTACAGCTTGATACTTCTGTTAATTTAGACTAGGGTATATTGTTTGTCTATAATCTTATAGTTTTAAAGCTATTTTAATGGGATAAATGGTCTATTTACTATATTTTATATTTTTGTGATTTTAGATTGTACACCATTGCCAGATTTTATATTGTTTTGATCACTCTGTAAAGTGCAATGCAAAAATTACGCTGTTATATAAATAAAGACTAATCATCATCATCATCATCATCATCATCTGAGGATATGGGAATTGCCTTAAAACAGCTGAATAAATGCCCCTCTCCAGCCACTGTGAATAGTTTTCAGGTTAAAGCTGAGCTCAGAAAACTTTCTTTGCTTGGACTGCACCTTCTATGTTTTCTTAACAGCACTGAGGAGGAGGAGGAGGAGGAGGAGGAGGAGGAGGATAATTTTTATTTCTATTTCCCACCTCTCCTTTCAGATCAAGGCGGGATTCCAACATATTATTAAAATACAGTTTGCATCAATCTATACTATAGTTATAGTTATCTTAAAAGTCATTACACAGTTAATTATAAAACAGTAAAAATAGCAATAAGAACAATAAAATTTGATCCTTCGGTGCAGTAGGTAGGTGTTATCTCTTCCATCATTGATCTGGTTTAGACAGTCGTTCAATAATTTGTTATAGTATGCCGAGTGGGTAGGCCCGCTGGAAGAGATCCGTCTTAAGTGCCTTCTTGAAGGCATCTAAGGTGGTAATAAAGATAGTCTAAGGTGTTAAAAAGAGTTTGGGAAAGTGTGCACACGTTTCTATTACATACAGAGCATAGAGAACTCAGTTTTCTACCAGATAAATATTTCTTTCCATTCCTGTTAGATTTTCTCTGAGCAACTGTGGTTGATGTTTAATGTTTCATATTTATTTCCACTCATCATGTATGGATATGAGAGCTGAAAGAGAATCAACTCATCTGACACGTGGTGCTGGAGAAGAACACTGAGGACAGCCCAGAAATGGGGACTAGAACATATTAAGCCCCAACTCTTCTTGGAAGCCAAGATGACAAAACTGAGACTGTGACTGGTCACATCTTGAGAAGGTATAAATCATTAGAAAAGGTAATTATGCTAGGAAAGGCAGAGAGCCAAAGAAAGAGAGAAAGACCATATTCCAGATGAATGGACTCAGTCAGGGAGACCACAGGTCTGAACCTGCAGGATCTGAGCAGAGAGGTTGAGGACAGGGAATCTTGGAGATGTCTCATCCATGGGGTCGCCATGAGTTGAGGTTGATTTGATGGCAGGGAACAACAACAACAATGTAATGATATTCTTTCCTTCTGCAGAATTAATGCAGTTTGACACTGCTTTAACTGTCATGGCTCCATACTATAACTCCTGGGATTTGTAGTTTGTTGTGGCACCAGAGAGCTCTGACAGAGAAGGCCAAATATCTCACAAAGCAACACATTCCATAATTCTATAGCATTGCACAATAGCAGTTAAAGTGATGTTTAATATTTTAGTTGTGTGCCTACAGCACTGTGTAAATTTACAGCGCTATATAAATAAAGGTTAATAATAATCTAAGTCATTTTTTTACTTATGGCAACCCTAAGGTAAACCTGTCATAGGATTTCCTTGGCACGTTTCTTCAGAGGTGAATTGGCCCTGCCATCATCTCAGGCTGAGAGAATGTGACTTGCCCAAAGTCACCCAGTGGGTTTTTATGCTTGAACATGGATTCGAATCCTCTTATCCAGTGTTAAACCTCATTAATTCTGCAGTGTAGATGTAGCCTAGGGCCCAAAACACGTGGGCCAAATAAGGCAGCTTCCAGATACTTTGGGAGGGGGGTGATATTTACATGAAGCATGCCCCCAAAGTGACTAGAAGCCACTCTGAGGCAGCACTAAGTGGAGGAAAGCTGCCTCAAAAAGCAGCAGATATAATTCATTTCTGGCAACAGCAGATTGGGACTTTGGCGGTGGCCTGCTTCAGCAGCAGGCTGTGTGGTCACCTGCAATCCTGACCCAATCACAGTCAGAGCAGGCCCTAGCCACTCCTTTTGGGTCATGTACTTCAGCCCTAGGTCTCTGGTTTTGGATCTCAGGGCCTGAAACATTTCTGAACTGGAAAACTTATTCCACACATTTCTGAAGAAACGTAATCCTTAGTAGAGAGCTGAGTAGATAGCTGGCATGGATAGCTGGCCGAAGGAAGGAGAGATCTTAGAAGACTCATCCTTACGTCTTGCATACCTTTCAGTATGATTTCATCTGACATTGGGATGTTTGCATATAGAGTATATGCTTCCTGCACCAAATAGCTGAATTGAGAGGACAGGGCATGTAGAACCCACTTTTACTCTGCAGAAAATTGATCTAGATGACCCTGAATTTGTTTGATGGGATTTGGACATTTAAGACAGAGCCTAAATCTAATTAGTCCCAACTAGAGCAGAACCACTGACT
Organism: Urosaurus nigricauda; assembly: GCA_034509955.1. Taxonomy (NCBI): domain Eukaryota; kingdom Metazoa; phylum Chordata; class Lepidosauria; order Squamata; family Phrynosomatidae; genus Urosaurus; species Urosaurus nigricauda. Next base: position 109,507,717 of record JAOEGL010000002.1, on the reverse strand, counting down.
CAATGGAATGTATATAAGTGTTGACTTAATGAGATCCCATTGATTAATTGAGACTAACAATTGGATTTAGGCCCAGGATCGCTCCACAAGAAAACTCTGAATTCTGGACAAATAGGTCAATCATTTCCTCTGTGGTACTGAGTAAAGCATCATTCTTTTTGAGTTGATATATGCTCATTCCACATTTAGGTTTTATACTCAAGTGATTAAATGAATCCAGATGTACTTGTTTAGAGCTTATATTGTTTTGATACGTCACATAAATGACATCTGCAATAATGTCAAAATAATGTTGAAGAACTTCACTGTCCTAGTCAGAAAAAGAGAAATCTTTTATTCTTATTGATTGCAAGTCAACAATGATTGTAGTTTCTGGTGACACTTCATCTTCTCCAGATTACTTACATAAACAATGGGATGATGTAAGAACCATCCCAGCTGCCAAAAATAATATTAAACTTGTGGATGTGCTAAAATTGGAAGAGATACATATTCCACAACGAGAAATGTTATAACAACAACAAGCAAACACCAGAGCTAGCTGAATTGTATTTGCAGAAAAACTGTAAGGTTGTTCCATTTTACAACTTCTGATTTGTCTCTAGGTATTGAGCTAACTGGCAGATAAATTTCTACCCCCCCCCCCCCCAAAGACATTTTTCCTCTGTGTTTATTCATTTCTACTAATTCCAAACCTGCTGCTAGTAACTGGGACTTCCTGACCTTGTTGCAACCTGCCTGCTCTTTCTCCCTTCACACAACTGTCATATTAGAAGCACACAAAATTATATAGGGGACTTCATCCACATAATAAAAAACGGCAACTGTACATCTCAGCAAACTGCAAAATGGCTTTTCACTGAACCTGTACTAACCATCTGACTGTGGCAGAGACATAAAGTATTGACAATCTACTAAAACAGATTTCTAGACTTTCTGTTTCTTCCCCATTCCCCTGATTTTTATATCACCCTGGCCAAAGAAGTTCTGGAGAACCTGAGAAAGATTCCACCATTGATGAAGTACTTTGTACCACGCAAGTGATCCTAATAAAAGGCATTACCAATTTTTTTATTTTTCTTGGGGTTTTTTTTTTTAACAATATACATCACCTGCCCCATATCAAGGATGAGAATCATGTGGTCCTCCAGATGATGTTGGACTATGGCAGTATGGGAGTGGCAGTGTAACAGCATCTGAAATGGCATAATTCTCACCCCTGCCATATTGGACCCATTTTAACCCTGTGATCAGTGGAGGAAAATCTGATTATGATGTAGAGTTAGATAGAATATTCATAATTATTTATTGCCATGTTTTTTAAAAACAGATATCCTGACAACCAGGAATCCCCTTCATGAAGAATAACAAATTAGCAAGAAGGTTTCATAATTTTCTTCTAAAATGTGTTGTCTCAAAGTGGTATGTAGAAATTGTTCTAAAGAAAAAAAAATACTTTTTGTGCAAAAACAACAACAACAATAAACAAACAAAAACCCACCCTATTTTCTGTGCAGAATGTTTCTTTTGGCATGCACTCACCCCTTTCAATTTTTTAATGCATCTAGGAGTTGAAAATGTTCGATACAGAACGTTCTGTTTTTCCTCAGCAGCATAATTCCTCCACACTTCATGTCAGCCAGATATGGAGAGAATATTGCAGAGGTATATTTTTTTTCTCCCATAGCAGGAAAAATCTGTCATTATTTGTCATCATATGTGAGAACAAATGATGAGATACATGTCCCTAGATTCAGATTCGTTTGTGTACTCAGGAGTTGAAATGCACACTACAGAATTTTGTACACAGAAGACCCAAAAAGTGTACAAGTTATTTTCACAAATCTACTGCAAAACCTACAAAATTGCAGCACGCCAATGCTGATGAAGCACACATTGTTTCTTACCCACAGCCCTGCTTTGTACTTTCTGCTGATTTCCTTGAGTCGATGCAGGGAGAAAAATGCCACTCACTCTGGAAGAGTGGCACAGGCTTGCTATCTGAGGGTCAAATAAATCTTTCAATTTTTCATTACACCTGCTTTGATTCTTTAACAGCATGTGGATTAAGGAACGCTCCCAGTGGGAATCTGCTGCAGAACTGCCATGGCTGTCTAGCAATCTTTTACAGGCAGCTGTTCTGGGGCTGCTTTTTGCTGCTGTTGATTTTCAGAAAAACAGTTTTCAGAAGAACTCATTAAGGAGAGTGCTGTGGAGACTGCAGTGGCGGCATACCTCTCACAATATGTCAAGCTTTTCTTTTTTCTTTTTAAATGATTGGAGATTTCCTTCTTTTGTGAATGGAAAACTGATTTTTTCTCCCTTTCCAGATCAGGGATTCCCTGCAAGAGACTGGTGCTGCTGATGACATCATCAGGAAATTCTCTGTTAACTTACACTGTCTGTGCATAGGAGGGCACTCGCTGATAGCCAGGAGAAAGCTGGCAAAGACCGAGGGAGGGGCACAGTGAGGATTTTCCAGGGAAACACTACAGCAGATGGCCCTGTCTTCTGATAAACACGGGTGCATCTGCAGAATGGTGGGTGGGCGGGATATTTTTGGAAGTCTCTTGCTCACCCAGGCTTGTCCAATATTTTTCTTATCCATTTCCCTCAATCTATTTTGGCCAATTATAGAGCTAAAGGCTTGGACATTACAATGTGTGTCTGTATTTTTGTGTTTCTTTCATATGACACCACACACACACATACACACACGTACGTGTGTGTGTGTGTGTGTGAGAGAGAGAGAGAGAGAGAGAGACCCTGCTTCCTCCACTATCCTGCAAGTTTTTAGGAATCACCCATTGATATGCTTGTTACCTCTCTGCACCTAACTAGCTATAACATCAACAATATTAGAATGGTGCTGAATATTAGAGCAAGTGTTGTCAGGGAAACAAGAATGGCACAGGACTGCTCTCTTTCTAACCTGAAAAATTAACTTTGCTTTTATTCAAATGAACTACACATCACTGAATCCAGAGAAATAACAAACTGCAGGCTGAACTGATTCTGCCATAATACAATATGTAGTTCTATCACAATAGGCAGCACGAGTTAAGATTTCTATTAAACCAGCAATCCTATTGGGAGGACGAATTAAAATTTAGCACTGTCCATGCCCTTACTGTTCCTTCCAAGAGGCAGGATTCCAATTTTGCCAGTGAAAAGTATTTTGGTTGTCATTATTATAATTCATTTAAGTCTCAACCTTTTGCTGCAGGTTTAGGATTTAGTGGAAGCCCCCTATATTGGCATATTTTGAGGCATGCCTTTGCCAGTGAAAATATGCAGCTCTAACATTAATAGGATTCTTGCAGACAGCCATGCTAACATAGCCCCGCTGCCAGCACAACTCTGCTGGTCAAGAGGCCATAACACAGTGTGTGTGTATTTGTGTGAAGGGAGCGTGTCAGGAGAGAAATAAAAGTTGCGTCTTATTCTATGCCCCTTTTGTTGGATGGTGAGCACTAACATTTGTAACCTGAACCACTGAAAAGTGACAGAAAGAAGACTAGCCAAGTAGACCCAAGTATCTGCCCCCACCCCACAATAGCCTGTCTTTCTAGATAATTACTTGTTGATATGTAGAATGGAATTCCTGGGCTTTACTTCCTTCCTGCCACTTCTCCAAAAGGGTTACTTGTCTTTTCTTTCAATGGAACGGACTCATGTTTCCAGAATGGCTGCCAGCATATCCATACTTTTTAAACCTAGTTGCAGATTTGTGAGCTATGTTAGGACTCTTTTTTCTGAGCTATCCCTGAAAACATTCCCTGAAACAATAAAATTCACATTTCTTTTAGCTACCCGTTTCCAGAACATTTATTTATTTTGATATGCATAAGCTCAGCATCAAAGCATTTTACTCTCCCGTGATAAATGCAAAAATTCCAATACCCTCAAACCTTATTGCTTGCTTCTGTGCCAGTAGAGCATTATTATGCCAACAGCAGTAGCATAAGTCTGAACTAGTGATTTAAACATTTGCTTATTTCTTTTCACACATGAACACACCCAAACAACTTTTCCCCTACTGGGCATGATGACAGCAGCCCCCTCCACAGATACACAGTTTTTAATGAGTCCCCCCCTCCCTTTCAGTCTTTTGTGAAAATTGCACAATTTTTGTGCCTTTTTTGTTGACCAAACTCATCTTGGAGGAAAGGGTAAGTAGAAAGCTGGGAGCACAACTTGGAAGTAAAAAATAACATAGTTAACATGCCACATGCAGTGACTTAACATTTTGAATGAAAAGTGGAAATGACAACAAACTTTCCCTGTGGTACAATGTATAACATTTTCTAGTTACTTCAAAAGAACATTTAAAGACATTTCTAGAAGGCATTTTGAGTGATGCATTTCCCAGTTTTATGCCATTGCTTTTTCAAAACTAACATTTTAAAAAGTATGGGAACACAAATAAAAAACAATGTGTAATGCAAATGTTGTTTTGTGTCTTCAAGTTGTTTCCAACCTATGGCAACTCTAAAGCAGTCATATCTTGGGGTTTTCTTGGCAAGATTTGTTCAAAGGGGGTTTGCCTTTGCCTTCTTTGGAAGTTGAGAGTGTGTGACCTGCCCAAGGTTACCCAGTAGGTTTTCGTGGCTGAGTGGGGATTTGAACCCTCGTCTCCAGTGTCATAGTTCAGTGCACAGAATACTACAGTCAGCTCTCCACATTTACACATTTGATTTTTGTGGATTTGATTATTCATGGATTTGATTAATATGGTCTCTCTAGGAATCTCTAGGTCTTCCAGCTTGACTCTATCTTCAATGCCTGCAGGAATTACACTGGATGACCTAGATATTCCTAAAAAGAACACTTTAGGCATTTGTAAGTGCAATGTTATGGACAGCTTCTGGCACATGTAGATCATAGAGTTGCACTGAAGGACATACAAATGCCTAGAGAAGTGTTTTTTTATTTGCATTTTTTATTCACTTTCTGAGGGGTCTTGTGCCCCTGCCCCACTGAATGTGGAGGGTCCACTGTACATCATACTGGCTTATGGATGGCAAGTAGCTACCGTTTAAAAAAAAACCAAATATACTGTAATGTGTAAGAACACTTGGTATAAACACCCTGCCTGATCTTGGAAGCTCAGCAAGATCAGGCCTGGTTAGTACTTAGATGAGAGACAACCAATGAATACCAGTTACTGTAGGCTACATTTCAGAGGAAAGCAATGGCAAACCATTTCTCAGTATTCCTTGTTTAAGAAAGTCCTATGAAATGCATGGGATCACTATAAGGAATTTATCATACAGGAGGGATCCCATGCAAAAATGGGATTTAAAGTGAAAAAACCCTGCAAAAGTGGATTTATTATCAGACAACGTCTAGGTTAACTCAACATTAACCCTGATAGAAAGTAGAAAAGCCACACAAAATCACAAATGATTTTCCGATGGCATCACTGTTAAGGTGCATTAACGCAACATTAACCCAGCTAGAAAGTAGACAAAATGCAATTCTTTTTACTTCTGGAAAATCCTGAAAGTAAAGAGAATCACATTTTGTTGACTTTCTAGCTGGTTTAATGTTGTGTTAAACTCAGTGTGTCTGAAAATCAATCACGTTTTTGCATGTTGTCTTAGGTTTTTTTTCTTTCAGATTTTAAATCCCATTTTAAATCCCGTTTCTGCATGGAATACCTCCTGTGAGATAAACTTATAAGTCAACAGGTGACTTGAAGGCACACACACACACACATTGTGTAAGAACAAATTATTATTATTATTATTATTATTATTATTATTATTATTTTAAAAGCAATTTCCCAAGTTCTGCAGGATTTGAGTCAAGGAACTCCACATATGTAAAGAAGGGCAGTGTGGCCAAAAACAGTGGGGGGAAAAAAGAGAAGAACCAAAGGATGACAGACGAAACACTCCATTCAATAAAAGAAGTAATACAGCTAAATGTTAAGTGAGATGGGAATGAAACCAGAAGCATGAATACAACTGTGCAATCACTAGTGCACAAGGATAAGAAAAACTATTATAATGAGCAATACAGAGAAACAGAAGACAAAGATGGAAGAATGAGAGACCTCTTCCACAAAATTTGGTCTGGAATGATCTATGACAATAAGAAGAACACAATGCAAGATCAAGAAAAAATAGAAAGACACTGGAGGCAACAAACAGAAGAGTTATATAAAAGAGATGAAAAAATTAGTAACACATGGAGCAAAGAACCATACAAAGATGAACCTCAAATTCTAAAAGATGAGGTGGAAGTTGCAATAAGAAAAATTGGTAAAAACAAATTAGCAGAAACAGAAAATATTCCAATAGAAGCAACTCTAGTGGTAACCATCATAAGTCAATAAATATAGAAAAAAGACAGTGGCCAACAGACTGGAGATCAATCTACATCCACACACACAAAAGAGACACAACAGACTACAGCAATTATAGGACCATAGCATTAATCTCCATGCAAGCAAAATTATGCTCAAAATTCTGCATCACAGAATCCAATCAAATATGGAGAGAGAAATCCAAAAGGTCCAAGTGGAGTTCAGGAAAAGAAGAGGCACAATGGACCACAAAGGAATGTCAGAAAATTCCTTTGTTTTACAGACTCCAACAAAGCATTTGATTGTATAAATCACGAAAAGCTATGGATGGCTCCAAAGGTCATGGGAGTGCCACTACATCTGATAGTCCTGATGAGAAATCTGTATTTATGACATAAGGCTACTGTTAGAACAGAATTCAGTGAAACAGATTGGTTCCTAACTGGCAAAGGGGTTAAGCAAAGCTACATTCTATCACCCTACGTATTCAACTTGTATGCAGAAAACATTATAAGGACATTAGGTTTAGCTTCAGAAGGAGGAGGAGTGAAGATAGAAGAAAGGAACATCAACAATTTAAGACAACTGAACACTAAAGCCAGAATCATCCAAGCCATATTTTTCCCCATCACCATGTATAGATGTGAGAGCTAGACAGTGGGGGAAAAAACAGATAAGAAAAAAAAAAACAGCTAATTTGAGATGTGGTGCTGGAGAAGTGCTGAGGATACTACGGACAGCCAGAAAGACAACCAAATGTGTTCTTGAACTGATCAAACCAGAACTCTCCTTGGAAGCCAAGATGCCTAAATTGAGGCTGTCATACTTTGGCCACATCATGAGTAGGCATAACTCACTTGAAAAGACAACAATGCTTGGAAAGGTGGAGAAAGAAAGGAAGCCTGCACACCAGATGGCCAGTAATAAGCACGAATATACAAGACTTAATAAGCAGAGCAGAGGAGGATAGGTGGGCTTGGAGATGTCACAAGGTTGCCATGAGTCAGGGCTGACTTGAGGGCAGATAACAACAACAAAATAAGGACAGATCTGTAATGGTTATACATCTCTCTCTCTCTCTCTCTCTCTCTCTCTCTCTCTCTCTCGCAGTATAGGTAAGATGATCCCTGGCTCAACTGCAAGGCTGAAAAAAAAAATTCTGTCTTTTCTCTGAAGCTGGTAGCAGTGCATGAAGAGTGAAAGGTAGTGGCTAAGAGTAAAAGTGATAAAGTCCCCAGTTCAAATATTACTCCAGGCAATGTCTTCACTGAGTGGCCTTTGGACAAGTACTGTTCTATTAAGTTATTCCTATATAATATGAGAATCATATTGCTAATATTAAACTATATGATAGGGCTGTTTTAAGATTTAAACACAAAAGCATGTATACATGTGCACATGCTTTAAATACTGTCAATGCTATTTTCGGACGCCAAAGCTTTCTAAGAAAAAGTTCCCCGTTCTTTCACAAATCAACAATGCTGTTTCTGAAACTTTCTTTTATAACCACTTTTCCTGCCATTTTCTTATGAACAGGCAGACACATCTTTTGGCTAGCAGCTGGGTCAAAATAACTCAATTGCAACTGAGTAAATTGCAAGGTGGCTAAACTTTCAATAGTGGGCTTATGGTTTCAACAACAGGCCTGTGTGACTGTACTGAGTAACCACAATAAGTCTGAAAAAAGTATTATGGAATGACACTTGACATATAGCTAGGTGTCATAGCAGGTTTCTGTAAGTTCACAGCACCTTGACACCTCCAGTCTACTGAGGTGTACATATACAGACTTTCTCAGGGCATGGAAATATCACCGTTTTGGACTGCAGTGCCCAGAAATCCTCAGCTACTATTTCCATAAGTCATGTCATCTCGGGGATTCTGGAAGCTGCAGTCCACAACCCCTAACTTTTCCAGGGTCACAACTCTCAAATAGTTTAGGACAGCAAACTCTATCCTCAAAGGCTCATCAAATCTCTCTCAATCTCTGTGTATTTCACTTGGCAAACATGTGCATCCTGGAAAACATCCAATGTTAACCTTTCTAAAAATGAAATTGTACCATGAATGGATAAATATTATTTCCCTACCATAGACCAATACTGCCCTCACTGCTTCAGAATACAACAGGAAGATTGCATTAGTTCAGGGCTTACAGCTGCTGTGGAACAAAAGAGAGGGGAAAAACACAATTTGAGCCTCCATTGCTTTGCACCTGGTGTAGTCAGTAACTTTATAGCAGTAGAAAGTATAAGATTCTTGCAGATCATACTAGTAATTTTCTCCTTGACACAAACGGCCGTAATGAATCTAGACCCTGCAGCTGCTGGCAAAATATTACGGATGAGTGTAACAGGTGGCTGCCCCCCCAAGTGTAGCCAGGATGAGGCCCCCAATTAAAATTGGGCTTCTCAAAGCATAAGAACTAAAATATATATATGAGAAGTTCTGAATGAGGAGACTGCAAAGAGATGATGCATTCTGATGAGACTGGATAAGAAAAATACATCTCCACCAGAAAACAATTAGTAATTTTGAACAGACTGTACTACATTAAGGGTCCAGAGCTGGTATCATAATGGTGTGTGCCACTGTTGTCAAAGCATTTGGACTCTGAGAAGGAATAGGAAGAAGATGATTTCAAGGTTATCTGTTAGCTTAGGGAGAGATAATATCCCAAGCTGCCAAAGCCTTTTAACTGAAATACAAATGATTTTGTGGAGAACATAGCTCAGAGAAAGGCTCATAGAGATTACTGATTTTGCTTAATTTTAACCCAGCAGTGGAATATGTACTGCTGCAAAATCCAATTTCCCTAGGAATTAGCAGCAGTATTTCTCACCCATCTCTTGGAAGGAAAAACAGGAATTCATTTTTTTGAATCTTATGCTTTGGGAAGGCCCACTTCAATAGGGGACTCAGTGTGGCTACATTTGGGGGATCAGCCATCTGTTACATTCCTAGGGGGATGTTCTTTCTCTTTTTTGTATTTGAAATATAGTTAACCTACATTTCCACATTTTAACTTTTCAGAGAAAGAGTAGTGCTGTTACTGCAGTGATATAAGATGTACATTTTGGAGTTACCTATTAGCACCTATTTACTTGTGTTTATGGAACTGCTAGTCGTTAACTATGCACCACCTTCACAGCATCCTTCTTCCTCATAAGGGCTAGAAACTGTTGCGTCAAAGCTGAAATTCTTGAAAAGCTGAAATCTGTGCCAGTACTGAAGTTGACTTTTGCTTTCTGGTGTTTCCAGAATATACACAATCGAGCAGGATAGTACTATATACTCCACACACATCCTTCCTGCAGATACAATGCTATGATTGAGTGGAAGGTAGACTATGCAAAGGGGAAAAATGGATGAAGTATCTGTTGAAAAATTATGCAAATAAGTCTCCAAAGGATCCTTTAGTTACAATCTATTTGTCAAGTTATTTCCTTGCCCTTCAATCCTTCTTTTTGGCACACAAAATGTAGTTACCATAGCTACACATTGAGACTGATATGCCACATTCCAGCTTGGTATTGTGACAGAATTACAGTAAGCTGTGAGAAGGAGTAAAACACACACAGGAATACCACACGGTTCTTGTTAAAGATCTCAAGTTGGACAAAGGGTGATCCCAGGGCCATATACACTGTCCCACCTACTAAGACTTTTTCTTTGTGATCTCCCTATCCATGTCTGTTCTGGATCATGTTATTTCTGATGCCACCAGGAGTAAATTGTCTTTCCTGGTTCATCTTTGTTGTGGATTGTAGGTGCCCCTTTTAATATTACAAGATACCCATTTTTAAAAAACAGAAGTGCACTACTCTCCATCATTTTGTGTTTGCATTTTTAGTTGGCTTTACAGACCCAAGCATCAGGAAATTGCCCTTGGACCTACACAAATTTGCCCATTTATTGATTAAAAGATGCTACTCAACTTGTTAGGCTGTTTTAAAAATACTGCCTGCAAACCCTTTCCTTCTTTTATATCAACTGTGTTTGCTAAAGAGGAATATCTTATGGTTGTGGCAGAATTTTCTCAATCTTGTTGGTTTTCAGAATGCCTACATTGCTTACAGCAGGATATATTCTTTTTGCCAAAAAATTAAGAAAAGGGTGGACTTTTCTTATGCGTATGCAGAATATCGTTGACTCCTTATTGAGAACCATCAACAGTTCTTTGTGTGCTCCTTGGGAACATCCATGAGATGGTATTCATGAGAGCAGGGACATAAATTCTCAACTGCACTGAAATGTTATTGTACAGAAAATTGGTTTCTTCATGCTTTTCTTCACAAAAGTTTGAGACATCCAAATGTTAGGATAAAACTCTGCAAAATTCTTGATGACCTTTTACTCTTCCTGACACAGGGAAAACTGTTTTTTGACCTGGGAATAAATAATTATGAATATTCTTTCATCCCTACCTGAGAATCAGCATGATTTCCACGCAAAATTGGCAATGAACTTTAGCTTTGTTTCAGCAATACAGTGGGCCTTTGGTATCTGCTGGGATTTAGTGCCAGGAACCACTGTAAATACCACAATCTGTGAACGCTCAAGCCCCATCCAATATAATGCTGTAGTAAAATAGTGTCTCCTACATAAAATAGCAAAATCAAGGTTTGCTTTTCGGAATTTAAAAAAAAAAGTTTCCTAGCTATGGATGGTTGAATCAATGGATACAGAATCTGTGGTGCTCATGCAACAGCAGTGTTTTAAAAAATGCGAAAGAACACCTTCTGAATGGAGTTTATCATATGACGGAATTTGGGGATCCAATGACAATCTGAATGCAATCATGGGGTTTCATGTTATTGCGAATGAGTGTGTCTCACGCAATTTCAGGCAATGGGAAGTCATTCCTAATGCAATCATGGGGTTTCACGTACAGTAATTGCATATTAGATTATCTCACACAATTTCGGGCAATGGGGGGTCATTTTCAGGAAATGGGAAGTCATGCAGAATGCATTCCAAACGCAATCAGATTTCACGTTAATTTGCTAAACTAGCGAATTCACGTAATTGCGAATTGGCTCCATTTCCAATTGAGAGAAATTCCTCCCATGTGATAAACTCAAATGTGGAAACAAACTGTTTCTGTCCTTAAAAAAGCAATGAAAAATATATTATGCAGAGGGGTCGTACACTCAAAAAACATTCAGAAGGCTCATGTTTCCTACCACTGCCCTAAAGACAATCTGCCATTTTCCTTCCTTATACCTATTGCCTCAGGAAAGGCTGCTGTTGTGCATCTCCAAGTCATTTCCAACTTATGGTGACCCTATCATTAGATTTTCTTGGTGACTTTTTTCAGAGGGGGTGTGCCATTGCCTGTGGCTAAGAGAGTATGAGCTGCACAAGATCGCCCAGTGGGTTTCCATGACTGAGCCAGGATTCAAACCCTGGTTTCCAGAGTCATACACTACACCATGCTGGCTCCCAAAGCTATAGCAGGAGTAGGAGAGGCACAACCCACCAGATGTTATTGGAACGGGTTTCCCAGACTTCCTTGCCACTAGAGGCTCTAGGTATTGTAGCTGGGAACTATAGTCCAATAATATCTAGAGGTTGCATGATTTCCGTTTCTGTTGAACACATTATGTTTTGAGTCTCAAAGCATCAAGAGACCACAGAGAGAGAGAGTCTTCTCACTCAGAACAATGGAATGTCTGCCTATCTGAACTTGCATTAGTAGAACATGCCTTTCTTTTTCAGTGCTAATATCTCATGAATGGTTAATTGACTCTAATTATTCCCTATTGAGTAAATCTGAGAATGTGGGACTCCCAATTTAAATGCCAGGAAACCTGCTTTCTGCGAAAACTGCTGATTAAGCACTAGAGCTTCCCCCTTTGGAATGTCAACATGATTTTAATTAATTAAAACCTATTAGGTAATGTGATGATGCCCAATTAAGGCCAATAGAAAAGATGACTAAATTAAATCAGATGTTTTCTGATGCAGTTTGGACACGTTTTATTGCAGAAAGATGAGACGGAACTTTCCTTCCTTCCTTCCTTTCTAAAAAGAAACTTTGTAAGTAGTCTTGTATATTGTGTCTCTTGTCATGGGAATGCAAGATATCTTCAGAGATAACTGTCTTTACTGAGCATACAAGAGCTTTATCACAAAAATATCTTCTCATGGATTTAACAGTTGTAATAACAATGTTTTTATTATTTATTGGATTTTTAAGTGTTTATTGTATGCAGCTCAGAATTCATAATTTATCTCCTCTACCCACAACTATATTTTGAAATGCTGAATGGAGCCATATTGCCTCATATATATGTAGCTCATAAACAAGCTAATAAACATCTTTTAACAGTAGCAAGATTTTCAACTGATAATTTTTATGAATGAACAACAATAACAAAAACGATTATGCTTTTTCTGGATGTCAACTAGAGGCACCAGCTTTAACCAGTGGTTTCTTCAGAGGGGGTTTGCCACTGTCAGCTTCTGAGGCTGAGAAAGTGTGACCAGCCCAAGGAATAGGCATAAGGTAAACCAAGATGCAAGGGAAGGATCTGAGGTAATACAAAAAGAGGAAAGGGATGGGAAGTGTGGCAGTGACATGCAAAGAAGGAGGCAAAGCAGTGTCATGCAGAGGTTATCCATATCAGCTAAGAGGGCAAGGATTTATATTGAGGAAAACAGAAGTAAAACCTGGGAAGATGTTGCCAAGAGGGAAATCAGTGGATGAAATACGGTACCACAAAATAATGAGACCAGGCACAAGGATTTAATAAAGACCATATTATTTGACCTAAAACCTATTTAAACTGAACCTGGAGATAAACAACAAAAGTGAGGAAATAACCTGATGTGGGTCCAGCTGGGTGAAACACCTGACCTTGAGGGCAATCCAGTGTCACTGGTTGCAATTCTCCAAAGAGGACCCATGAAACCATGGCAGAGCCATACGAAACCTCTATCTCTGCCACCTCGAGAGGAGGAAAGGGATGGGTTTGGCTGCTGGAGCAGAGGGGTCCTGGAACATATTTTAAGGATTGTGGGAAAATGAGAAAGGGCCATGAGAAGGATTCTCCTTGTCATGGTTTCTGGACACTTGAAAAGCCCCTCTCTTATTTTTAACCCCTCAAGTAATTGAATATTCTTTCCATCCCTACAGACAACAGAAACACTTCCTTCCCCTGCCAAAAGTTCATAGATTTCCAAACAATTCTCCCTATTTCAAGAGGGTGCTTACAGGTAGAGGCTTCTAGCTTTCAGTGGCAGGACTGACAGGCAAAACTGATCATCAGTGAGCAATCATCATAATAAAAAATGCTCCCAAGAAGAAAAAGAAGACAACACTCAAATTGGCATCAACTATTACATTCTATAGAGTAATATGGAAAACTGCCATCGGCTATAATTCTCTACTGGCTAATGCCACCATATCATTTAATTAACTGACAATTCCAATATTTATATGTGCTGTTGTAACGCAGTATAGTTTCTTGTTCCTTGGATATGATAGATGTTCTTGCCATATACTCCTAGTATGCAATGTTACACAGCGAATGAATGAGTGATCACAGGCCAGTGCTCATACACTGTTAAAACATTTAATTTTTAAATGATAATTCCTTTCGTTAAGAATGTATTTTCATGTATGAGAAATGCTGGCAATTAATGATAGCCTGGTAGTAAAAACAATAGAAGATCCTGGGATGAATAAAGACTACTTGGAATTGCCTGTGCTTTGATTGTCATTTCTAATTTTACCTAAGAGCTATAAAAGGCCTCTGTTAAGCTCCTAACCTTCTTGGAAGAAGTTGCTCCATTGTCTGGATTGCTTAGGAAATATTTTACATTATAGTGAGCTTCTCTAGACTCCACCTTGCATGCATATTCTATGCAAACTGAAGGTTTGTAACTCCAGTTATTACCAAATGTTGTAGCCTACTCAGATGGACTACAAACCCACTAAAAGTACAGTATTAACTCTCTGTAGCAAGACAATGGGGCTTTCTAGATTGGCAGGAAAAGGAGACATGAAGTTGCCTTTTCCTTAATAATTAGCAGCTACACTGCAATTCCCGGGTGTGTAATAAAAAGGCATAGGGCAGCTACACTGAGGAGGTGTGGGGACGACTTATCTGAAGTCTTTTCTGTTGATCAGCAACTACATTGGAAGCTGTCAGGATGCTAGAAACACAGGCGGAGCATCTGCACGGGTGGCAATGAACGGGGCTTTTGACCGCACTGAACCTTTATTTTTATTTTTTGCCGGCTGTGAACTGCGCAGCTGCACCGCTACATCATACAGGCAATTGTATTGCCAGCTGCGAACTGCGCAGTTGTGCAGGTACATCACACATAAACTGTGCAGTTATGAATATCTGTCAAATTACCATTGTGGTTTGCTTCCCTTTTTTAAGTGCGCAGTTGCATCGGTGCACCATGAATGAACCCCTTTATTTTATTATAATAATAATAATAGTTGTTGTTGTTGTTGTTATTTATACCCCACCCCTTTGAGATCAATTGAGGTGGCTTACACATTAAAATACTATTACATCAATAAAACAAACTGCATCCCTCCCCCCTTAAAAAGATATTAAATCTGTTACAATTTAAGTTTATGAATAAACTTCTTTATTTTATGAATGAATTGACATTTTATACGCAGTTGCATAACAGTTACAGCATCCCAGAGTCCCTACTGCACATGTCTAGGGTTAGGATTAGAGCTGGAGCTAGGGTTTGGGAGCTTTAAAAACTGCACAGTTGCACTGCAGCATTTAAATGCAGCTGCAGTGTTACACCCTTTTAAAAAAGAAGCTGGGAAAAGAAGGTCCTTTTTAAAGCTGCTTTTCCCCCACTAAAATGCAAAAGAAGTGTGTTCATGCCCAACTTTCAGAGTGGGTCATCTAAAGGCTACACTTTCATGCAGGCATGAACACACCCCTTTTTGCCCGTCTAGATCAGCCCATTGTGTATTTCCCAGTCATCTCCTTCACGGAACTGGTCTTTTTTAAAAATACTGACTTCTTGGACTAGATTGATGTTTTCATTCACCTTCCTATCATATCTCCAGGATTACTATGATATGATTACTCTAAACTTGTCTCTTCCAAAGAGCTGACATATTGATGCATGAGGGGTTTTTTGTTCTGTTTTGTTGGTAAGAAGTTACCAACAATTTTAAAATATCATCAAGATGGAACAAATTTAGATGGAGAGACACAAACCAACAGATTTGTTTATCGACACCTAGCACTTTCAAGGATTAGTTTTTAAAAGTCTGGCTTTGAATCCATGTGTAGTCAAATATACTAGTGCTAAGTTAGGTTGCTACCTTTTTTTTATTTTTTTTTTTTTAGAGGCTCCTAAGCGTTCATATGGCAGGTGCAACGTGCTCCTTTCCATGGCAAGAATGGCTGTAGCAATTGATTTTGGTTAGTGCAGAAATTTTCACTTTAGTTCATTTTTGAAGAATTTTCCAAAATCCACATTTTATACAGAAAATTGGAAGATAGGCTAACTAAAACTGACAGATTACATTCATACTTTGCCTGAAATGATTGTTTCCAGATTTTCAAAATGCAAAAGAGTTCAAAATCTTTTGAAATTAGGCCAAGAGCCACAGTTGTACCTACCAAATTACATAATAGGCTTTTAAAATCCAGGGCTGTGGAAATTTATTTAAAATAATCCAGATTCTAGTGTGCTAGAAGCAAGGTGCTCCATAACAGATAATACCAAATGATTCAAGCAAGTATATACAGGAAGACCATTATTATAATGGACAATTCTCCTTTGAAACATTTTCATTTCCACAGAATTATCAAATGTGTATGAATTGTGTTCATTCCTGCTGGGCTAAAATATGAAAGAGGGATCATGGATAGGTATGTTGAAGATCTCAAATATGAGGAATTTTTATATTTTAAAAGTACAGATGACTACAGAATCCAATATTATAGGAGAAAGAAGTCAACGCAGCATAGAAAATTGACCATAAGTGAAACTTAAAGGAGATTAAGATAAATCAGTATGCAGTGGATATGTTGGGGGGGGGGACCTGATAAGAGAAACAGATTGTTGTGATCGCTATTGACCACCACAAGGAAGATAGTGGGATAATACAAACACTTTCTTTTTGTACAGCACTATTCATTCTCTTATCAGAAAGTGTATATAATCAGAGTATTTGTAGTAAAGTTCCACAAGTTCCATAGATAGAGGGTCTGAACATTATCTCAGGAGAACCTGTGAAGTACATAGCTATATTTGTATGCAGTCATTTCAAAAGAACAGTGGTTCCAAGGAGAGAATCTGTCTCTGTTTTATTATTATTTTTATAATAATAATAATGATAATAATAACAATAAATTTTATTTATATTTCCCGCCTCTCCCTGTAGATCGAGGCAGGATTACAACAAGAGTAAAATAAAAAATACAAATACAATATCATATAAAATCAATCAATAAAATAATTTTATTAGTGATAGCTAAAATGACTAATCGTTGTCTGTTTTCCGTACCATCAGGTCAGAGCAGGAATCATTCATGAGAACCTTATAGGAGGTCAGGTGAATCAGCCCGCTGGAAGAGATCTGTCTTAAGTGCTTAAGAAGGTAATAAGGTGGATCTCTTCCGGTAGGCTGTCCCACAGTTTAGGGGCCACTGCAGTACAGTGGTCCCCCGGGTTACGAAGGTAGTCCTTTCCGGATTACCTTTCGTAACCCGGAAGCATTCGTTTCCCGGGGGACCGCTATTTTAAACGGACCGCGCGGCCGATTTAAAGGGGCCGCGCGGTTTTTTTTTCCGTATCCCGGGGGATCTTTCGGATCCCGGGGGATATTGTAGCGGTCCCACCGGTTTTGTACCCCGGGGTTTTCGTACCCCGGGGGATTCGTAAACCGGGGGACCACTGTAAATGCTTTGTGGGAAGTAGTTGTTCATCTGGTTTTTGTATACTCCAGTATATTCTTCCCCGATGTTCTGAGAGTGTGGGGAAGATTGTGTAGGGAGAGGCATTCCCTTAAGTAACTTGGGCCCAAGGCATGTAGGGCTTTAAAGGTAATAACCAACACTTTGTATTGCACCGATCGGCAGCCAATGAAGAGATCTCAATATTGGTGTAATGTGGTCCAATTGGTGTAATGTGTTCCTGTGACCAATCTGGCTGCTGCATTTTGGATCAGTTGAAGCTTCCAAACATGGTACGAAGGTAGCCCCATGTAGAGTCTAAACAAGAGGTTACCAGTGCATGTACCACTGCTACAAGGGCCTGCCAAACCAAGTATGGGTGCAGTTGGCGTATCAGCCGAAGCTGGTACCATGCCATCGCCTCCATCTGAGATGACAGCTGTAGAGACAAGTCCAGGAGCACTCCCAAACTGTGAACTTTGTCCTTTAGGGGAAGTGTGACCCAGGACTGGTTGGCAAATCTCCATTCCTGGGCCAGGGGTACCTATCTCGAGTACTTCTGTTTTCTCTGGATTCATCTTGAGTTTGTTTCCCCTAATCCAGCCCATTACTGACTCAAGATAAGCATTCAGAGGAGAGATGCCATCCTTGGTCACTGCAGCAGTCGGAGACATATAGAAATAGATTTGGGTGTCATCAGCATACTGATAACACCGCGCCCCATGTCTCTGCATGATCTCTCCCAGAGGCTTTGTAAATGTTAAACAGCATGGGGGAAAGGATGGAGCCCTGACAGACGCCAGATGTCAACTCTCTTTTATGAGAGCAACTGTCCCCCATCTGGAATTTATCTGAGAGGTAGGAATGGAACCACTGGAGCACAGTGCCCCCAATACCTAACTCCCTCAGGTGTTCCAGGAGGACACCATGGTCAATGGTACCGAAGGCCACTGAGATGTCCAAGAGCACCAATAGTGTCACACTTCCCCTGTCAATGCCCAGATGGAGATCATCGACCAAGGCCGCCATGGCAGTCTCTATGCCATATCCCACCAGTTTGAAATGGTTCCAGATAATTGGCTTCATCCAAGACAGCCTGCCCTCTCAATAACCTTGCCCAAGAATGGTAATAAAGAGACCGGCCTATAGTTGTTTCTTAACAGGAGGTCTAGGGAGGGTTTTTTCAAAAGTGGTTTAACCACCGCTTGATTAAGTTCAGATGGAAATATTCCCTCCCTAAGGGATGTGTTAATAATAGATTGGAGCAATGTTGTTACTGCATCCCCTCCCTGGGTGGTCAGCCAAGATGGGCAAGGATAGAGGGGGCACACTGTCGTCCTCACACATCCAAGAAGCTTGTCCACATCATCGGTATTTACAAATTCGAAATGATCCAGTCCATGGAGTCTCTAATGTAGACCATGAAGTCTCTGAGTCTCTTTTCTGTGTATTTCTCTTAGCCCCACAGCCACTAGAAGCACATGACTCAGTTAGGGAATTCTGGGATTTGTAGTTTCATGAGATATTTAGCTTTCTCTGTCAGCTCATTCTGGTGCCATAACAAACAACAAATCCCAGGATTCCACAGCAGTGAGCCATGACAGTTATATTCAGAATATGTTTTAAATAATCATATTTAAAAGGCAAGTAAAATAGAAAAGGTTTGATATGAAGTATTCAAAGAAGAATCTATAATGAGGAATTGAATGGCATAAGGATAATCCATACTCCACCTCTCCCCCAGTCAAGATATACCAAAAGGCTGAAGTGTGGTGAATATGGCAATACAAAAGACAGTTCTACAGATGAACAAGAAATTGCTCACAGTAGGATCTGCATTTCAAGAAACATACTGTACTGATATCTATATTCTATCACATACTGAAATAGACAATTTTTATTTAGGATGTCCAAATGAACCTAGTGAAAGGAAATTATCATTATTAGAAAAGAGAACAAGCCACTACAAAGAGGAAAAACTTAATAAATTCAGTATTAACAAGACACACAAGCAAATCAATGTAAATCTTCAATTATCATATTTTATGGTACTGTTCTATAGAATCAGTTACCTTCTATCAGAGAAATTATTCCATCTAGATCAGTGTGGGGATCATGTAAACATCCACATATTGTTGGACTGGAACGCCCAGTAGCCCTAGCTAGCATAGTCAATGGTAAGGCTTGTTGGGAATTATAGTTCAACAACATCTGGAGGGTTGCATGGTTCCCACCCCTGCCCTAGATATATCTGTTACCAACAATTCACAAACAAGTATCATAAGGTGGCACCACACAGCAATTGCCAAATGACTGGAGTCATGTTTGTTTATAATTGTTTCACACCCAATGCATCCTTTGCTCTTTCTTAAAGATGGAAGATAAAATTCCTTTCCAATTCAGTCAGGTAAGAAATAACCAATTTTTACAAATTTCTTCATATTCAGTTTGGGAAGAATTTCAGATTATTATTTTGTTTTTTAAAAAAACAACACCTGAATGTTGGAGAAATCAGAAATTACATTTTTTTTGCTCAGTGAAGCAAATGGCTTAGACATTAAAGCCTGATTAGAAATCTATATGTATTCAACTAGGGAGTGCTAGTAGGATTGCAACCTTTTTATCTTTTATCTACAGTTGGTAAAATGTTCCCCCTTTTCCTCTCTATTCCAGTGAATAATATTTTTACAAAATAAAAAAAAAATGAAGCTAGGCTCCTTTGTGACCTTTTGTTATGGAAAACAGGACCAAATTATGGCTAAGATTCATTTTCATTTCGCCTGATGGTTAAGAACATTTGGAGATAGATTTTCTTAAAGATGATCATGCTGAGCAGAAAGCAGGATCTCTCTGCCTATTCTAAAAATAGAGCAGAGCAGCATATGCTGCATCATAAATCAATGTTCCTGTTCAGCACCAAACCAGGATTGGCAAAGGCCCATCAGCACATGCCAATGATGGGGATCATTTAGCTGATGATCCACTAACTGTACAGCTGGCTCTATGCCTCTGCTTCCCTCCACCCGCTTATGCCACCGAAATGTCTTTATAAACTGTAATGGAACAAACAGAAGGGTCTATCAGAAGAAGTGGCTGGAACAGAAACTTCCATCCTGCTGGACTTATTTTGAGAGTACAAGGAAGTTTACCAACAGGCCTATTGGAGATGGAAAACATATCCCCCAACTGTTCAGCAAAGGTTATCCCAAAATATTTCAGAAGTTCAGTGCCACCTCTTGACAGTGTTATCCTTTGGTTCCACTCCCCCCGACCCAACCAAATCCACTCACAGTTGTAGCTGCTGCCACCATTTGTCTCGGATGATACCAGGCTTTGCTGACTTGGCCCTTCGGAAGTGGCCCTTCCTGACAGTAAGTGGGAAAAGAGAGGGGAAGAAGGGAGAGGAAAGAAAGAGAGAGAGAAAGAGAGAGAGAAAAAAATGAAAAGGAATATTTAGATATATTCATTAGAATACAAAATAAGTTAATTCGTTAGTTTTCATTCTTTTGCTCTATGTTTTGGTAACTCATTCATAAATCATTACTATCACTGTCCTCTGAATATAAGACATGGCATATTACCTTATTATTATTATTTTATTTATTTATATAGCGCTGTAAATTTACACAGTGCCTTGCTACAGTACTGACATTTCAGTGCTCTGAACACCCAGAATTTTGATTCCAAATGATGCCCATTCTCTCTACAGAATGATGTAGTTGGTCATCTGTTACTGGAGGCAGAACATTTCATTTTATCTGGGGAATGACAGAACCAGTTCTGGTTTGTCATATTTTATTACAATAAATTATATTTGCATTACTGTATGGTAATTTGGCTGGGGGGGTGTCTAAGTATATTTGACTGGATAGGGAGAGGGTGTTGTTGGTGAAAAGCAACTTTATATGAATTTATATAGCAATATACGTTAGAAATTATTGTCCATTTCCCCTAGAATTTAGGGAAAGATGGTGTTTTCAAACTTGGGAACTGTTTAATTTCACTTCACTTCACTTACATATATCAGGACAGTTCATGATGTGATTGGTGGCCACATTGTTAGTCACCAATAAAATATAGCCGAAGCCTTCCTCAACATGGTGACCCCTAGATAATTTGGTTTTCATCTCACATTTGCCCCAGCCAGACTGTAATGCAAAACATCTGGAAGGCAGCAGATTGGGAGAAAATAACAACTTTATCATGCCATTTGATATATCTGTCTCAGTGTCTCTGAACAGATTTAGATGGTATATTTATATACTGCATAGTGCTTTTCCCTTTCCTTGGATATATTCTTCTTGTAGAACCCACCATGTAAATCAGGCTAGTTTCTTCACCTATAATCTACACGAGTGCCATTTGTTAATTAGAAATGAGTAAATGCACTCTGTGGTGTGCCAAGTTCTACTGCCAATAAGTGTAAATTTTGCTGTAAACATGCTAAGAAGCCCTTTAGTAACTGCAGTATCTAACCCTGTCTATGTATTTCATCATTCGACTTACAAGATCAGTTTGTACATAGAGGATATATACAGGAGCCTTAGACTCCAAAATATTAACCTTTATTGCTCATCAATCATTTTCTCTATAGAACAGATTATAGAGTAATTGCCATCATTACCAATTAAAATCAGTAATGAAAACAAATAGTTATCCCAGTATATTTACAATAAATACTTATGCATGACATTTCCAGAAAAAAATGTGCATTTCTCGATGTAATCCTGTATAGCTAGATGTATATCCATTTATATTTATCTGAGTTTACTTTTGAGTATATATCACTAAGATTGGATTGTGGACTGTTGGCATGCTTGACTTCTGTTTTGGCTGTTCCATTTCTCTCTCTCTCTCTCTCTCTCTCTCTTTCTGTCTCTCATCCATCCATCCATGACATTTGCATCATTTTTCAATCTACCAGGGCCCCTGATGTAATGATAGGTAAAAACATTTAAACCATGAAGGAGCATGCTGGATCAGAGTTGATTGTATGTCAGTGAAAATTAACTAGTGAATAGATATAAATATGTGATCAGTACGTGAATAGATATAGGACAGGTTTAAAGGGAAAGTGTCTTTTAAACAAAGGAAAGTACAACAAAATCCAAAATCCACTAAACAGTGAGCCTTTTATTGGGCAACACAAAAAAATGCACAAAAAGAAACAAAGGAAGTTCATTTTAACTATCGAACAACTGAAAGGCTTGGCTCTGTGCAGATGTGTCTAATCTCTTTGTAGATGTACATAAATGTGCAGCTTATGCCACCACGCTTTGTGGAAGTGAATCTCATAAAACAGTAACCCTGTGTATAAAGTACTTTCTCCTGTCTGCCTTCATCATAGTAAAGCCGTGGTCGCAAACCTAAGGCATGTATGCCCTCTCTGACATGCAAAGCCATTTCTGAGGACATGCTGAGAGACAAGAGGGTGGAGGAAGACTAGGAACAGGTGCATGCCTGTTCCTCTTCTTCCCCCTGCCCTCCCGTGCCTTCAGCTGACTTCAGGGAAGTCCTGCCTCCAGAGGTCCCACCCTCAGAAGGCGGAAGTCCTGATCCTAGAAGGTGGAAGTCTCACCCTCCAGAAGTCCCATCCCCCTGGAAGTCCTCCCCCCCCCCCCGGCACTGGGTAACTCCCGGTGCGGGAACACCTTTGAGTTTGGGCACTCAGTCTCTAAAAGGTTCATCATCACTGTAGTAAGGGATTGATATGAACCCTCATCATGTACCAAATGAAGGCATAGAAAGTCTGCCACAAATGCTAGCCTCTCATTCCCCACTGCCACCTTCCACCTCAGTGTTTCAGCCTATAAACCCCCAAATTCCTTTGAAGTGGATTTTCTCTGAGCAACTTCAGGCTTTTGTATTATGAAAGAGAAAAGGAGAGAAAGAAGGAATCTCTACATACTTATTCATACCATTCATATTTCTGAAATTTAGTTGTTCCCTTAGTTGACCAAATCAAAAAGGTACTAGCACTTATGCTAGAGCATGATATTGAGTTCTGCCCGCCTATCAACAGAGTGGCATCTGCCATGAAGTAGAGCTACCTCCCTTGTCATCCTCTCAAATCTCTTCTGGAGGATTGGGGTAAATATGAAGGGATAGATGCAAGATAAAAATGGGGATGGTCTTTTGATGGAAAGTCTGCTTGCTTAATGTTGGATGCAGCTCAGAATGAGCACATTTACTACAAAGATTTGTGCTCAGGCATGAAAGCAGCAAAACCCATCAACAACCTTTCTCTTCATGAAACAACTCTGCTTTTACCCAGGAAAGACATATCAAAGTCTGCTTTTGTCTTGCAAATATAGCTGATTTTAGATGACAGCCTATTTCCATTAAGCTGGCATGTGTAGTCTCAGAAAGACAGTCTGAGCAACCCTCTTTTGTGTGTCTGTGTCTGTGTCTGTGTGTGCATCAATATTCTAGAGGTTTTCCAAAAGGATTATTTTAAAAGATGGTGGTGCATTTCTTTGCCGTCCAAGGCATATACGGAAAGTAATTTTTCACCTGATGTATGGCAAAGTACTGGGGTGATCCAAGAGGTTCCCTTTGCATGTACTTTTACAGATGTGGACAATGTTTTCTCATATTACACGCCATATGACTACAGAACAATTGTTAATATTAGGACCACGTGGCTGGCACCAACCTGATTTTCCACCTGATTGCCACTCAGGAATTTATTTTTTTATTAGAGTATTTATATCCCACCCTTCAGCCTTAAAGGCTATCAGAGTAGACAACAGTCAGGTGAGGAAGAGCTATCCAGTTGATTCTGGCATGCTCACACAGAGTGAATATCGTAGGATCTGCAACATCCAAACAGGTTGCTAAGTACTGCAGGAACATCCACTAAAGAGCAGCATGTGGATTTTGCAGTTGCTTCCATGCTAAACCCCAAAGCTTCATTTGCATAGGCCAAAAGGTCTGCTCCTGTCCACCCCCAAATTCTGGTGACACTCAGATGACGCGTGGCCCAACCCCCAGTTCTGGTGAAAACAGGTCAGACAAAATCCAGCACTTTGAGCATCAGAATTCAGATATAACATCTTTAAACTACATTTTAAAAATTTACCTCTTACTCTGGATCTTCCAGGAAGATCCAGAGCCCCCCATTCCCACACCAGGGCAGCTGTCTGTATGAGTGTCCCCCTGAGCCACCCGTGCATTTACCACTGTTGCCAGTCACTTACTTTGAGGTCAAAACGAGGTGCCCAGCCATGGGATCACAAGCAAGCACCCATGGCAGTGGCAGACATCCCAGGGCAGCTTGATGGGATGCCTGGGTCATTCCCTGACATGGGAATGGAGGGCCAGGTAATGTGGGAGGGTTCAGTTACCTTCAACACTGTAAAAAACATGTGGGTATCAGCTTAAGTACAGCCAGTAGCTGTGCCAGTTTGAAAGGGGACATACACTGTCATTAAAATATAGAGTTCAAAGATACATAGCAAAGGAAATCTTGCCAGAGATTGGAAAAGGTTGTTTGTTGTTTGATTTGTTTGTTGTTATTTTTTGTGATGTGGATTGCTCTCCTCCTCCTCCTCCTCAGACTACAATGTAACCCACTGGTTCTGTGCATTGTAGTGTGTGATACCTTCACCTTGAATCACCACCTCACACATTTCTTTGTTCCAGACAGTGGCAAATGCCTTAATACACTCTTTCCAACAAGGTCGATCTCTTAACCTTTTATAATGTATCTATTTAGGCTTTGCATTTCTACTTAACTGTATCTCTGGTAGAAACAACTGGGCAGAAGATTATGGTTATAATGATTGCAATAATGATTGCAATTTATATGTATAATACTCAACTCCAAGCCACTTTCTAGCATGTTAACATTGGGTTACAAATACCTTCTATCATCAGAGCTCTACTACAGACCTACGTCCTAGGCAACAAAAATAAGTCCCCTCCCCACAGTCTCTTTCCCTCATTTAGCAGTTCTGATCTCAAATCCTAGTTTAAATAACACCTTCACCTTCAACACTCGCACTGTAACCAAATCCATCTATATGCAAATATACATTCTGTGCTAGACATTCCAGACTTGCTGATTAGTTCTCATACACAGCTCTGGCCTTACTTACCAAATTACAATACTGTACAGAAAGACAGTATGGTGTAATGGTCTGAGAGTTGGATTAGGACTCTGGAATACCAAGATTCAGAATTCCACTTGCCCATGTAGAGCTACTCGGTGAGCTTGGGTATATCACACTCCCCCAGCCTCAGAGGAAGGCAGTGGCCAACCTCTTCTGAATAAAACTTCCTAACAAAATCCTGTGACAGATTCACCTGTCACCATAAATTGGAAACAACTTGAAGGCACACAAGAACAACACAACAGTGACATGAGCTATACTGTATAACAACTTAAGCAAAATTACATAGTTGAAAAACAACTTTATCAAGTTCCTGCTTTTGTGGGTACTATGAACAGTCCGTGCTTTATTTTTAAAAGAAAAAAAAGAAAACCAATGGTGATAGTAAGCAAGGGAAAACAATGGGCTTTATGCAGCCAAAGTTCAGCACTCTAAAGTTCAATTGATTTCATGGAAAGGTTCATCAAAGTTGCTTAAGTGTCTTTCCACTGGAAAATACTTCTCTTTATAGATTATGCCCATTGTCTATTCAGGAACAGAACAAAAGCAGTCCCTATAATTTTCAGACAGTCTCAGCCATAAAGCAGCTTCCTGCTTTGAAAACTGAGTTTGCTTATAATTCAAGCAGCATGTTTAAACTCTGCAAGGAGAGATAACAGTAGTACAAGCCTTGCAAACCAAAATGATCATATATTTGCAATGTGCTTCATATAACAGAAGAGGAATCTAAAATCTAAGCTTCAGGTTTATCCTGAATGTAAAAATGGAAGCAAGGGTGATACACACACACACACACACACACCCCTTTCCCTCATGCAATACTTTCCTAAGCTCAGCTCAAAGACTTGCCATTGAATTTCTGTCAGCTTAGGATAATAATAAAATCAGTTCCTTGGAAATAAATGGGTACCCATTATGATGATGCATTGACTGCCAGAGATCATAGGCACACACATATGCAGAGAAGTAGGTTTTTCTTAACTGTATGCTGATGGGATTGGCAGTAGGCCTCTAGTCTTCACTTCAAGTGTAAAGGGGTTTCTGGCACATAGTTCCTATACTGAACACTTACCAGTACTGGGTATAGTACTGTCAACATCAAACACCTTTAAGTACCATTAATTTCAACGGGAAAATTAAGTACATAGATGTTACTTTTTATCATTGGAGTTTATCACACGAAGGGAACTGGAAGTATAAGCCAATGGCAATCTGAATGCAATCATGGGGTTTCACGTGATTGCGTGAAAGCTGATCACACACATTTCCGGGCAAAGGGAAGTCCTTCCGAACACAATCATGGGGTTTCGCGTGATTGCGTGAGAAACTATTACACGCAACTTCAGGCACTGGGAGGCAATTTCGGGCAGTTCCGAACGCAATGCAGCATCAATACGCAATCACGTAAATTCGCTGAACTAGCGAATTTACTCAATTCCAAACTGGCCTCACTTCCACTTCTTTCGAAATTGAGAGAAATTCCTCCCGTGTGAGGAATAGACAAAAGTGATCTCTTATGAAAACTGTCAGGGAGGTTGTTTGGGTTGTTTTTAGGAGGGTATGTGCATACTGGGAGGGGAGGACTTTCAATTACAATTCCACACTAAGAGCACAAAATAAAAATATACCTTCTAACATTTCACAAAAGAAAATCAGGACACATGAGGCCAAGCAACATCAAAGTGTAGTCAGGATGGCAAACGTTATTAATGACGAAGAACACACAAGCTAAGGAGAAGATGTAGCAGTTTGTTTTTCCTTTAGCCTACTGGGAAGGGCAACATTTGTCCCACCTCCTGTCATCTTCCTTCAGACTAAGGACCTTATCACACACTTTTTGATAAATGATCTGGGCACAGGCAGGGGATGCTTGGGGATGTGCGTTACCAAGGGGGAATGGATTTTACTGCACACCAAACTGTCCCCAGGCTGGCCCCATTCCATTGCCAGGTGTATGAGGAAAAGAAGAGACACTGTGAGGAGGAAATGGAAGGACTGTGGAAGAAACTGCCAGCTTCCCAGCGGAGCAAAAGGATGTGCCTCAGTACTGATTGGGGCTGGCCTGTTGTGGAGCGATGGAATGGGGCTGGCCTGGGGACATTTCAGTGTGTGGTAAAATCCATTCTCCCTTGGCAACGCACATTCCCTGCCCGTGCCCAGATCGGTTACCAAAATGTGTGCGATAAGGTCCTAAGTTAATTGAGTACAAATTTCAGTTTGAACAGCTTGCTACAATTGAAGTAAGCTGAGGACAAAGGAGGGAATGGGAAGCAGAGAGAGAAACTGGGGCATTTAAAAAGCAGCTAAAAACGTGGGATGGCAGAGGATTAATTGGGAATGTCCCTGTCACATCAGGACAGTTGGAGAGCATAGCCTGACATGGTGACTGTGTTATATTCACATAAATGAGAACCTGGGGTCAATGATGTAGATATTACATGAGCTGTCCAGCTCATAATCAGCCTCCAAGGGAGTGCTGAAACTCTTGAACTATTCACAGCAGAGTGACATGAATTAGTTTAAAGCATTCATTTTTAAAATCTTTTTGTGTGTGTGTGTGTGTGTGTGTGTGGAAAAAATAGCCAACCATACCAGTAGGACTGCTGCCTTTAAAAATTAACAATTTGGCTGTACTTCTGTGTCTTTGAAAGCAATCCAGAAGAGAGACATTTCCTGCCATCGATATGACGTGATGGGGAATGCTTCCACTGATGAATGTCTGTAGCCCTCTTTATGCACAATATGAAGCCATCAATCCTGGCTCAACAAACCACAGTGCCCATGAGCAGAAGCTTGATTCTTATACTCTAATTACACCTAATTTGCTCTTTGATTTGTGTGAGTAGAAAAGGAAACTGGGAAGGTTTCAGTTAAGTATAGCTTCCTGTAACAAGCAAAATCAGAACTGTAGTTAACTTATATCAAATAAGCCAGAATTCACAAACCAGTTTTAAACCCGAGTGTACATGGGCAGGCTGTTTGTGGATATTATGGACATAAAGATATTCCTGATGGGCCTAACACAATTGGCAAACTGGGGGTGCATCTACATGGTTGAAATAAAGCAGTTTGACATTGCTTTATGTGCATTGTTTCCACCCTGTGGGACTCTGGG
This sequence comes from Urosaurus nigricauda, assembly GCA_034509955.1. Lineage (NCBI taxonomy): Eukaryota > Metazoa > Chordata > Lepidosauria > Squamata > Phrynosomatidae > Urosaurus > Urosaurus nigricauda. The sequence goes on along the minus strand of JAOEGL010000002.1, from coordinate 109,479,280 downwards.
ATTTGTAGTTTTGTTAGGTCTTCAGCCTTTTCTGACAAAGAGTACTGGTGCCTCACAAAACTACAAATCCCAGGATTCTGTAGAATGGATCCATGCCAGTTAAAGTGGCATCAAACTGCATTATTTCTATAGTGCAGATGTACACTAAGGGGCTCAACAGACTGGCATTGTACATCGGTGGCCACCCCAAATCTGCCCCAACACTGTCTGCCTGACCACATATCTACAGTGTTTACATGCTCTGCACCAAAGAAGCCGTCACCACAGGAGCTTTTCATGGTGTAAAAAGGAGCCACTTTTTGCAGCTTCTTTTTGCACTGTGAAAAGGTCAGATTTGGCTGCAGTTGCTGCATCTCTGATCTGGCGAGGAAAGGGGCAATCTGTTGAGTCCCTAAAGCTGTGCCAAGAAGCTCTTAAAAGCAAAGGTGAGTAAAAATGGGGTCATGTTCCAAGTGGGAAAAGGGGCACACCATGACATTAGAGAGAGAAATAGAGAGAGAGAGATGTTCTCTCTGCTTAGATTACAAACATCTAGTAAGTTAAAAAGTGATAATGTTATTAAAATCTGAGCCCTATAGGCCTTATAGCGATGGAAATATGAAAAACAGCCTTTGAACTTATGTTCTATATGGAAAAAAAGCATTGGATCCTGATTTTCAAATGCACAGATATGCAGTCTTTAATACAAGAGCAACTGTTGTAGTAAAATATGTTGCAGGATATATGTAGATACGCAGATATAAATCTGTGCACACCAATAGAGTTAATGAGAACTAATGTCATTTTCCTTATTGTCTCACATGAGAACCTGAAGCAAATGTGCACCACTTCAAGGGAAAACAGGCTTACAGCCTAACCATGAAGCTCCTAAATATTTTCAATGACACGCAGAATACAGAGTTTAAACATTGATGGATTAGGGTAATTCAGCCTTCTCAAAGCTAGCAAATAAATCATTCCAGGGTGCCCTAGAAATTTCCATTTACAAATTCCAGACTTCTTTTTTTCCCAGCCACCAAAAGAGAAGCTAAATTTACTGGTTATGAAATCTACTTGTAGGTGAATTTCTACACCTGAGGAAAAAGTACTATAACAGGTATTCAAGGATTTTCCCTTTCCAAGATGGCAAGTAGCTCTTATGGCAGGGAGAAGCAAATCAAACGAACTTGTCAGAATTTCCATTCTGAAACTTTTACATGGATCAGACTGAAGCCAATGGTTCAATACAGAGTCAGTTCTGTCCCACAGTACATCTGAGAAGCTCCTGTGGAAATCAATTGAGGCCATGGCTCAAATGGCTCAACTATTGGCTGAATCTAAGCCAGCATACTTTGAAATGTAACCAGTTTCAAATATGATGCTGCAAACCTTGAGACCATGTGGAAAGCTGAGGCAATCAGCAGTAAACAACTTCCAAATTTGCAACTAATCAGAACTTTAACTTTAAAAATGCACTTTTTTGGACAATAACTCCCAAAGCCCTTGGCTGGGGGATCCTGGAATTTGTAGTTCAAAAAGTAACATTTCTAAGCACTGTGATGAATCCGATCTACAGTACAAGACAGTATCTCTTTTCTGATTCTTCTAAACTGAGAAGCAAAGTAACCAGAGTATCAACTGAGAACAGTAGATAACAAATTCCAGAACGTGTAGCAAGGTTTACAGCAAATCCAGATGTGTTTGGGGCCATAACTTTCTTCCGGGTGGAAAAGATTCCAATGGAAACAACATAAAAATGAATGCAAATATAATTAAAGAAAACCAAAACAGGCCAAAACAGCATGTCTAACAAGCTGCATGCAAGGTTTGGCTCCATGTTAAAAAATTGGGTCTGTTACTTCAGATAGCTAGTTTTGGTTTAATATATTACAATGTTTACAGCAAACTTTTCTTTAAAATATTACGAACACTGCCATAGGATATATGTTTGGGCTTTTCCAAAACACAATACAATGTAAGTTAATCAGTATGTGCTATATCTTAATTTAGAACTACCAACTGACCATTTAATGAGGGGATAGTACCCCTCACCAAGCTGATCTATCTAGGGGCAAATATCCCAAGATATATTTACTAAATATATTCTAGGCCAAACAAGACCTAATACAAGATCTAAAGTGGGAATATCCCACATGTTTTTCTTTCTAAAAATACAGTGGGGAAGATGGAAGGAGTAATAAAAGCCATACTACCATGGGAATTTTTTTAGACCTTTGCACTTGCACAAATTCCCAAATTTAACACCCTATCCAGATATTATTCGCTTGTAGTGTTTAGGTGTATTTTTCCCCATTATATGTTGTTTTCTATTATTAAAAGTTATGTAATAATAAAAATAATTTCAAAAAACAAACAAACTGATCAGTAGCCAGTGAAACTGTTGCAACAAGTGCATTTTTCCAATGATTCAAAAATCAAAAGACAAAACTGTATCTATAGTTCTAACTTATCATAAAAGGATGTTATCTCTGAAAAAAGTAACATCTGAGCTTGTATAACCACCCTGAAAAGTTCCATTTTCTGTCACTAATTAACTTGCATGTGGTGTTTTAGATTTCTTTTCCTGTGTTTCATGTGAACTGAAAAAAAGGGGAATTTTTAAAATACAGAGAACCAAACCATCTGTCTTTATACCAAGATTGGACTTTACTTGGAAGATTTTGAAGTTGGCCTCCCTTGTCATCTTTGTATATTTGGACGGATTTACCTTTTGGATGATAACTTTGTATTCAAATGTAAGGATGTATTTGCAATTGGGAAAAAAATGAATTCAGCTTTGTTTCACTGCAATGACAATTAAATTATATGTTTGAATGCCCTCCAGAAAGCTAAGCACAACACAGTCAACCAGACTGGACAGAATTCTTTAGTTGTGTCCATGCTTTCACATCTACATTATTTCCAACACTATAAACTTTTACTGTGATTTGCCAGACCGACCTAAGGAGCCCAATAAAGTTTATTCAATATTTTGCTTGATACAAAATGTGGTGTTAAAGGGAGCCTGGGGGCTACTGATCTCACTGTGTATGGATGCGTGGTGGGGTATACTAAACAGCAAATTCAGCCTTGTTTTGTTTTTTAAAAAGAGGATTGCATGAAAGCAAGTTCATCTTCAATCAGAATACATTCATGAAGAAACAAGGGAAAAGACCAGTTTAATGTCATTCTACTTGTACAGCTGAAGGTTACAACAAGAAGAAAAAAACCAAGCAAAAATTACTTACTGCAGTAAGTAATAATTTAAATACAAAGTGGAATATAATACTATAAAAGGTTTAGAATTATTCTGTTAAAATTATGGGTTATAGAGCCGACTCACTGCTATTTAAGTTCCACTGATATTATCTGGTTTAAATCTGATTAAGTTTGGATCCAGCCCTATATGACTCAGGTACAGGCTATTTGGCAGGTGGTATCTCCCTCTATGGACTGGTTAGGGAACTGAGATCCTCTGGAAAGACCTTCTCTCTGTCCCACCACCATCACAAGCACGGTTGTTGGAGACATGTAAAATAAAATCTTCTTAAAGGACTGGCTTAGAGTGTTGTATCATTTTAAGTGTTTTAAAATTTTATCTTTTTAACTGTATTTTTATTCTTTTAATAAATAATCTATCTTAATATTGTAACAAGTTAATTCTGTTTTAATGTATCCCTTTTCTAAATTTTTAACTGTATTGTTCTTTTAATGTTGTGAGCTGCTCTGGTTCCAAGTTTTGGGAAAAGAGTGGGATATATATAAATATTACCACCACCACCACCATCATCAATTTTAGTACTGGAAATAGATTTGAGAATGTATGAAACACCATTACCATCAACTGCACTGTAAGCTTGCATCTCATTCAACTGATGAAATAAGCTCTGCAAAACAAGTCACGCTGTGACAAATTTATGAGACTTTGGGAAGTAGAATATCCTTCTTCTTAAGGTAAAATTGGTGAGCAACACAGGCAACAGCCGCTGGGCTCTAAAAACACTTAAGTAGTTGATAAAATCAATTGTAATTCAACTAAAGCACACTGTTCAAGTTGGGTCCCTGATATCAGTCTCCAAGATCTTAAACAGGAAGCATACTAAGAACTTCCAAGAGAACAGGACAGCTCCTTGCCTCTCCACAAGCAGTATTCAGCTTAAAATAAAACCATGGTCTTACCATATGTCTTGTTTTAAATGTAAGTTGTGGCTTTCTTGGTGGTGTAGCACTGAATTTGGAGGCATGATCACAAAAACAGGCAGGGAGGGACCACAGTACAGTGGTCACAGTTTACTGTAAGATTTTCCAAACCAAGGCTTACAGTTCCTCGCGTAAGACTGATCCCAACAAGGCAGAATTTTTATACCTGTCAGGAATATATTATAATATATATATATATATATATTATAGTAGTTGCCCAAATCTAGTTAAAGCACTCTTAGTGCAGGCAGGCAGGTAGGCAAGCAGGGGAGTCATAAGGGGGATGCACTGTTGCTCCCCAAACATCTGCCTTAGAAATGGGCTGTGGCATTCACTTGCATCCCTTTAAAATTAGCCTGGAGAAGAGAAGGTTAAGAGGTGATATGATAGTCCTGTTTAAATATTTGAAGGGATGTCATATTGAGCAGGGAGCAAGCAGAACAATGGATGCAAACTGCAGGAAAAGAGATTCCACCTCAACATTAGGAGGAACTTCCTGACAGTGAGGGCTGTTTGACAGTGGAACACACTCCCTCAGAATGTAGTGGAGTTTCCTTCCTTAGAGGTCTAAGCAGAGGCTGGATGGCCATCTGTCGGGGATGCTTTGATTGGGATTTCCTGCATGGCAGGGGGTTAGACTGGATGGCCCTTGTGGTCTCTTCCAACTCTATGGAGTTTATCAGACAGGAGGAATTTCTCTTTATTTCGAATTGAGCCAATTCGAATTCACGTAAATTCACTAGTTTAGCGAATTTACGTGAATTCTAATTGTGTTCAAAATGTATTCAGAATGACTTCCCATTGCCCAAAATTGCATGAGATACTCTAACATGCAATAAAGTAAAACCCATGATTGTGCTTTGAATGATTTCCCTTTTGCCAGAATTGCATGAGATACTTTAATATGCAATAACGTGAAACCCCATGATTGCGTCCGATTGCCATTGGATTATACGTCCAATTTCCATCGTCTGATAAACTCCTTAGATTCTATGTTTTTACGATTCTACGAAAATGCTGAAAATTTGGTGTAACTGGGGTAAGGCTCAGTGGGAAGACAAAGGCGAAGCCCAGGTTTAATTTTTTTTAATTTAAATTTTAAAACAATTATTTTAATTTTTTCTTTAAAAACATCACATTTTACCAAATTTTCACTTTAACCACATGAAACTATTACATATAACTGCACTTAGGCCGTGCAAATGACACTGTAATTTAAAGGTTTAATTTTAATTTTGCTAGTTGTTTATGTCACAACTACTACCGTTACATTCAGTGATCTATGGGAATTATGATTTATGAGTCAAATTAGTACAAAAACATTGCTAACGATTCTGTGTGGTGTGGTATGGAAGGAGGCCAATGGGGAGGGTGACACCATGAGTTACCACACTGGGTGACAGCAACCCTAATGATGCCACTATATCCATGTGAGTTGTCAATGTACAATGCACCTGCTCTATGGTGTATCAAGCATTATCATTCTATCCATATGCTCATTTTTTTGTTGTCTATAGTGGGTGTGTCAACATTCAGCAGTCTTTTCTTCTCATCTCATAACGGAAATCCCCAACAGACTTAATTGCTGGGAAAATGCAGACATTTGTGAAGTGGTACACTCCTAGAAAGACTCCATCATATACCTTTGCAGAACACACAGACCAGCCCCAAGCAACTGAGATTTAGCCTAGAATTTTACATCTCATTTTAGGGAAACCCCCAGTAGCAATGATTCCAGTTTCAGTGGATTTGGCTATAAATAAAACCAGTGTAAGTCCTATTGATATTGTTCTGCATTTTGAATATGGGAACTAACTGACAATAACAATCAAGAATGATTAACTCAAGCTTCTAATAGCTTCCTAGCAGCTGTTGCCAAGAATCAATGTATCACTGCAGTACTGGTGAATTATTTTTTTTCCTTGGGGGATACAAACCACATTCCAATTGCTTTCTTTGCCATGCTGTGCTGACTGTGAAGTGATGAATTTGAAGGACGTTTGGAGAAAAATGCTAGACGTATACTTCATTAATGAAATCAGATTGAATGAATCATCAAAACAAGTGAAAATGGGTCACTCTGGAGCCTCCGGAAGGACTTCTGAACTGAAGTGAGCTATTCTAAGTATGTACAGTGGGCACAGAGGAAATATAAAAGGAATCCCTAGTCAAGGAATGGAGGGGAAAAGAAATTATTTCAACCTCCAATCTGAGATTCTACCTTTTTCCCAATGAGTATGTTTGGATTCAACCTATTGTTCGTGACGTGCTAAAGATTTTGTCTATTTCAGTTTTATTTTCAGGGGACAGGGAATAATCCTGAAAATATTTTGAAATTATGTGAGTGGGGAATCATTATATGTATTCCAGTTTTGTAAGGGCGGTCTGCACATGGAAATAGTCTGAAAAGGTGATGCAGAGGCAATGAACATCTGGATGCACATCTGTTAATGCATCATTTGTCCAGCCCCAGATGAAACATTTAGGACAGTTTTATCGTATCAGTAGTTTCATATAGCTAAAGCAGGTTCAAAATTATACACACACACACTTTAATTTGTTTCTCTTGAGCCCCCTTTCAGGAAAGGTCACATTTCCATTTTTTCCCAAGCAAGCTGGAATTCTAATAACCACCACACTGTCTTGTTGTGATGTATATGCTGTTCACCCTGAAAATTCTGCTGAACAAAAGAATTATTATTATTTTATTGGAATGACCATTATTTTATCAAATTATGAAAGGAATTGTCATTATTTTAAATAAATTTAAATAAAATACTACTACTTTGCATATACTTTATAGAATATTATAGGACAGCCATATTCTGATCTTAGTCTTCCCTATTCACACGTTAAAAAGTTAAACTGTTTTGCATATTACTCTGTTCAGTTCGTTTGGTCACTGTGTATCAGTCAGTAATTTGTGTAATTTGTGTGTGTGTGAGAGGGATGGAGGGCTGAAGGGAGGGGGGATGTATGCATCTGTGTTACCAAATATTCTTCTTACAACTCATTACCTAGAAAGAAGGACATGGCATGTTCTGAATAATGTTGTAGGCAGGTATGCTGACAAGCCTGAGGAAATATCAGACAAATGGCATTTTAGCTCAAAATAATTTTAAGAGGCCAATAGTAATACAAGTCCGTATTAGTTGGCGTTGGATGGGGAAAGAGAATCTACAATCTGTCTCTTACTCTGGCTCTGCACATAGCACTTACATATAGAAATCTTCTAAAATCTTTAATGAAAAAAATCTCTGTTTTCAAGCAGTCTTCCAGGCTTTAACCAGATGATTTAAATGCAGTGTGTTCTTCATGTCCTCCAATACATATCCTTCTAGACAATTTATTCCATTTTCCTTTTAACACTCCAAAAGCTCTCATAAGATTGTGTCTGTTACATGGGCACATTATCTTGAATTTAAAGTTCCAACACAAGACTTTGAGTGCAAGTGAGAAGCAGAGAGCTTAGAACTGTATGTAACAATGTAAGTGAACAGTCTCACACATCTCATTCTCTCTCTCTCCTCAGTAGCATTAACATCTATTGGTTTAAAAATGCAGCCTCATCTTGTGCCAGTTTCAATGCAGATTTTCGCACTCCCTCAAAGAGAAGTGGATCAGGTTGTGGAAAAGACACCACATCTCCTGTACCATTCCATGTTATAGAAGGGGAAATAGGAGGGCATGGGCCTGCTGTTTGCAGTGAGAGCCTCCATCTGCCATAACATCAATATCAATATCCCAATAAGAGACAAATTTCTCTGTGAACACATATCAAAGTGACATGGACTGGAATCAGACTGATTAATCCACATCTATTTCGTGATGGAAAAAAGAAAAGGAAGGAATACAGCTGTTCTTGGATGACCTGGCTATCCGTGAACCGAACCAATGGCTGGGCCACACATTACACAGAAAACCTACACACACATGGACATATATCTACACAGGAACTCCAACCATCACCCAGGACAAAAAAGAAGCACAATATAAACACTGATAGACCAGGAAAAAGGATCTCTGAACCCTACTTCCTGGAAGATGAATTGAAGCACCTAGACTTAGCTCTATAGGTGAATAGTTATTCCAGCTCAGACATCAGAAGGGCTGCCAGACGCAGAAAATCCCCATAGGAATGAAGACAAGCAACCACCCAAAGGGAAGGTATTTTTACCATATATCAAAGGAGTCACAGACAGAATAGGGAAACTGATGAGGGAACACAACCTACAAATGATCTATCTATAAATCAACCAGGAAAATGCTGCATTCAGCAAAGTTCAGGAGAAACCCTCTCACGGCTGCAGGAGTCTATTGCATACTCTGCAGCTGTGGACATGTCTATATAGGAACCAGCAAACACAGTGTTCAAACATGAATCAAGGAACACAAGAGACACTGGAGACTGGATCAGTCAGAAAAATCAGCAGTAGCAGAACCTGTTATAAACCAACCTAGGCATAAAAAGCTGTTTGAAAACACTGAAATTCTTGACCATGCCAACAACTATCAGGTCAGAATGCGCAGGGAGGCCATTGAAATCCACAAGCACCTGGAAAATTTCAAAAGGAAAAAAGAAACCCTGAAAGTAAGCAAAGGTTGGCTACGAGTCCTGAAAAACACCAAAATCAAGACTCAGCAAATGCAAATTAACATATCCTAGGATCAGGGGCTTTGCCAGTAGACATTGGATTACTAATTAAATTGATACACATATCCTCCTACATATCCTTACAACCTTGGGGTCTCGCCATTCAACAATGGACCAAAACACAGATTAACATGTAAGTCACTCCCCCCAACCAAGGGTCACACAGTGTGTGTGTGTGTGTGTGTGTATCCCACTCACTTCTCTTCTCTGAAGATGCCAGCCACAGATGCTGGTGAAACATCAGGAATAAACTCTTCCAGAACATGGCCACATAGTTAGAAAAACCCACAAAAAACAATCCACTCTATTAATTAACAACCAGATTTATCATAATGCTTGAAAAGGATAAAGTGCAGTTAGTTTTTTAAAAATGGCTTACGGAAATAAGTTACAATCTGTGGTTTATTATTTTGATTTTCTTCAACAAACCATAGCTTCATTGTGAATCTATCTGCATCGTAGAAATAATGTGGTCTAACACCACTTTAATGGCTATGGAGCCATCCTGGACAATCCTGAAACTTGTTGCTTTGTGAGGCACCAACATTCTTTGACAGAGATGGCCAAAGACCTTATAAAAGTATAAACCCCAGGATTCCACAGGCTGGAGATAGAGCATAGATGCACTCAAACTTCCCAGTTCAAATTTAAGGACAATCTATGGTCAGTTTAACCCAGATGCTTTCCATCTGCTCTATCTTGTGGCCCTTGAAGGGTTGGGGAAAGCACATACAATTTCACACAATTTTACATCTTAGTTTGCCATCATATCTGAGTAAATACAATTCTAATAGTTATAGGCAGACCTTCAGGGCCAGAATAAATTTGTTAGCCTCACTATAACCAACGTTAAGTGAAATAGTTAAAACGGGAGAATAAATTATGGAAAAATAAAATCTATTATATGCATCCACCATGATTTATAAAGGTTACAGAATCTGGGTACTCTCAGCTCTAAAGTTCTTCCTCAACATTCTCCCCTCACTAAAAAAATATGTTATAACAGCTGCTTATTTCTGTGCCTTCTTTGACTACAGCAGCCAGATGCATGAAGCAACCTGCATTATTTATTATTTATTTGTCTTACACATATTAGTCACCATCCAAAATTTCCCAGGGCATGTAACTGGGAAGAGGGAGGAGAAAGGGGAAATATGATGAAGTGTGCTGGAGATAAAAATCCTTCTCCCCTTCCCAGTACAGTACAGTCACAGCTGAAGCCGAATCACAACTTCTGTAACTAAGCACGACATGAAGGAATTGCTGCAAGGCCGATCATTTCGTGCTTGTGCAGGAACGGATTGTTTTGCTTTGGAGGAGGCTCCCTTTGCCAGGAGGAAGTTCTTGACAGGCACAACCAAACACAACACATTGCAGTATCACAGCCCAAGGGATTTTTTTTCTATGCATAAATGCACACATATAATCCCTTAGGCTTTCCAAAACATTCTGCAGTGATTCTAAAGTGTATGTGCCACTACGAAAAATATTACCAACCACAGGGATTTTTTTTTTTAAAAAAAATAAGAATAAGGAAAAGTCAATCAAACAAACAAGTACTAATGTTTTTGTGACACTGTTTTTTAGAATAGGAGAATTCTAGACACTGCATTTGAAATAGAGAAAGGAACAAGTTTAAATGGTTGTACATATAATTTTTCTTAGGTTCCAACTTCTATCATGTTCACTGGCTGCCACTGCTTAAAAGGACATCATGTCTGGGAAATGACTTCAGAGAACTGGGCATCCAAGGACCTGGGGCCTGATCATGAAGAAAAGGGGTGGGAATGATTTGGCCCTCCAGATACTGAACTGCAAACTCCAGTATTCCTGTGCTGCCCCAGGCTGGTAGTAATTGGTGCCCAGCATCAGGAAGACTATAGTTTTTTGTGGGGCTTTCGGGCTATGTGGCCATATTCTCAAAGAGTTCCTTTCTGATGTTTCGCCAGCATCTGTGCTGGCATCTCTGAAGATGCCAGCCACAGATGCTGGCGAAACATCAGAAAGGAACTCTTCTAGAACATGGCCACATAGCCCGAAAGCCCCACAAAAAACTATGGATGCCCGCCATGAAAGCCTTCGACTCCACATCAGGAAGACAACATGTTTCTTATTCTTCGTATAAAATGTTGCCACATTAATCTTATAAATGTTAAGCTTTCTCACTCTAGTCTCAACAGTCATGGTGGTAACCTGTTTGGGAAGCATGATTAAATTTGTGAAATGTGCGCTTTAACAACAGCAGCAACAGCAACAACAAAAACAATGCAGCAAGATATCCAGTGAGGATATTGCTAGTTTCATTTTAGGTGCCTCAAAGCTATACTTCTTGTAGTTTATGAGGAATAATAATCCTTTAAATTCACAGAGAATGATCTTCCTGCTTCATTTGTGTTTATCTTCTTCAAGGAAAAGTTCAAATGTCTTCCCTAATATTTGTTAATTAGGCTCTGCAGCACTCCATAAGAAGGGCAAACACTTTTGTCCACTCTAAATTAAAGAGAGGTATTTAAAAAGAAAAAAAAAAACCACATAAAGGATTAACAGCTGCTTTAATAAATTACCAGAGCTTGGTTGAGAAAGCCACTGGGAATACAGAATACTCCTTACATTCAGCTTTAGGAACTGAGGCTGCAATTTCTCTGGAAGATCAGCCAAGTTATCAGGGAACTCCAGGGCCTTCCTAAATGTTGCAGAGCTTGGCTTTGTCATGGAGGATCACCTCTTATTAAACCAGGTTTTGACTAGAAGCCTGATTTTATTTAGGGAAGTCTTGTACTTGGAAGTTACCCCACCCCCTTTAGATACCTCACATAGTATGACTTATGGTCATAGTGAGTGTTATTTTCAAGATATAGCTAGGTAGCAACTATCTCCTCTCTCCCTTCACCAAACAGTGTGTGAGAGGCTCAACCCAGATTAGACTGTGTATGTATAGCTTTAACCATCCCCCCAGTGTTCCTAATGCTTGGTTGCAGTTTACACTGCTAAAAAGGGATCTACTGAAAAGAAAGGTCTCTCCCCAACTTTTGACAATGGCAACAAAATAGACACCATCTGACCCAGAGCGAGACAGCAGTGAGGTGTCTAAGTGTCAAAACCTACTAGGTTCCCAATCTGAACCAGGCATCCTTGCTTTCTGCAAAAGTAAGACAGACCTGCTATGCCTTTAACCTTGGAAGTGTACAGAGCAAGGTGGGGGAGGAGGGTCGCCATATTCCAGTCCCTCATATTAGGACATCTAATTTGCAAATTATTATAAATATGCATATTATTTCTCCTCCCCCGGGCACCAAGCTGGTATGAAGAGAGGGAAGCTTCCAAGCAGCCCCAAGGTTGTTTGGAAGTGAAGTTCCACCATGCTGCTAACCCTAGGCTCAAGCCCCCAATGCAAGCACCACACAGCACAAGGCCATCTTCTTGCATAGTTTCCTGCTTTATCATCGTCGCCACATTTTACCTACCCAGTGGCCAGCAATGAATAAGAAATTAGGGATTTACACTTCAACTGGCCCAGCTAGCCAGGACATCTTTTAGTCATTTCAACCTGGAATTTTCCAGGTTTCCGGGACAAATGACAACCCTATAGGAGGAGAGAGGCATGGGAAGAAAGCCCTACATGTCTAACATGTCCATCTAACACGTCCAGCTGATATCTACAGTTCCTACCTGTACATTCTCTTCTCAGTGTACAAAATCTACTTGCACAGAATTTGTTAATGCACACAGGATTTGTACACACAGTAAACTTCTTTGGGTTGAGATAGAACTTTCTGTTATGAATCTGTTCTGTCTTTGGTCACTGAACATTATTCATCTAAAGAAGAATATAATGACTGTCAGGAACTTGTGAAACATTGCAGTTATTCAATGTGAGAAGGGGCAAATTCCTTGACTTGAGCTTTTTCTCCAAGAATATATGACATCACTCCCCCCCTCCATCCCCCCAAAAAGTAAAGGGGGAAACATTATTTGCATGAATAGATCCTAGTTTCAAAGCATGTATATTAGTTAAAACAGAATGGATGTGTGAATGTAGGCACACCAAGGGTGTATTTTTATGGAAAATAGTCCTATGAACAGCTGAATATTATTCATCTGAAGAAGAAGAAGAAGAATTGCATTTATATATACTGGTAATATGTAGGATTGTGTGTGTATGTGTATTTTGTTTTAAATGTAACAAATGCATATTTTAAAAAAGCTATCAGCCATAATAGCCAAATGGAGTCTTCATGTTTAGAGGCAATATATGTCTAAATATCAGGTTCTGAGATTCAAAGGGGGATACATTGACGCTGTCACTTATGACCAGTTTGCATTTATTTGCTTATTTAATTGACTGACTGATTGGCATGCCATCTTTCCTATAAAACATAGCTTCCTTCAGTAAGTAAGCCCAATTGCTAAAGCAAACCTGAACAGAAAGGCTTGTTAGAAGACCTCAAGGAGGAAGCCAGCTTAGTTATCTTCTGAAGTGGATTGCAGAGCTTGGGACCAGCCACAAAGAAAACGTGGGGGCACCTAGCTGGCCACTGTTTGAAGAATGATGGTGTTATATCTTCAAGCTGGGCATCTGTTATATTCCTAAATTTTCATTAGTATTCCTGAAATAACCTGCCTCCTGCTAGTTATACCATACATACTCAATTATAAGTTGACTTCATGTATAAGTTGAGGTTTTGGGGCCAAAATTATGGATTTTGACATTGACCCATGGATAAGTTGAGGATAACAGCTAAGGGCATGTAACAAAGGATCTAAAGGATGAAGCAAGGGAAAACAATGGCAAAGGGGGGGAAAATATGAATGGTGGCCACGAAAGCCTTCAACTTCACAATGCCAAAGAACGTAAAAAATTGAAGGAGGCATAATTGTTTGTGTTCAACAAAGGATGGATGGATGAGAGAATAAAGGAAGGTCAGTGCTTCCATGACAGATTACACTCTTGCCTTTCACCATGGATGTTTTCTATTTTCATGAGAGTTAAGGTACAGTACCTACATTGACTTGTGGATAAGTCGACTCAGATTTTTTGGCTCAATTTTTTCACTAAAATTTCTAGACTTATACATGAGTGTACACAGTAGTTTACATACACAAACACCCCCATACTATACAATTATACTATATACATGCAAACAAAATATGCAGTGAAAGAAGGAAGAACCTCATTCTAATGCAGTGAAGAAAGAAAGCTCATCCAAATGCAAGAAGAAAATCAATTCAGAAGAATCCTGCTGGCCTTTCGCTGCCAAGTAAAACCATTTTTATGCCAGCAGTCTTTCTGTACATAATGCATAGCAGGGTGGTTTTATAGAGTAGGTAGGTTTTTAGTCTGTTTTTAACTTATGCATATTTATGTGATTTTATAATATAATATAAAGACTGCTGGCATAAAAATGGTAGTATGGGTGTGTTTGTGTATGTAAACTACTGTATACACTCATGTATATTTTATGTGATTTTATATACAGACATTTTGTTTGAATTCTGTAACAATTTTAAAGGTTTTATCTGTAAGCCACCTTGGGTCCCTCTGAGGAGAAAGGCAGGATATAAATAAAAATAAATAATAAATAAACTCTTACTAAATGCATGCTAAGGAGCACACAAAGTGTGGCCAGAGATTTCATTTACCTGGGGCCTAAGACATACGGCCAATTGGCTTGAAAGTAATTCCTCTATTTGGCCCACGTTTTATTCTCTAAAACCCAGCTGTGTGCCTTTTCTCAATCTGATAAGTGGCCGTCTGCCTCTCAAAATCCTCTCCCTCCCACTGTCTCGGCCCCATCACGCCACCTTTAACTGCAAACCTTCCATTCTGTTTATCACTGATAACAGCCAATGTTGTCATGTGGAGCAAAATACACAGTGCTCAAATTGAAGCCATTGAGCTGCTGACATAAGCAGGCACCCTGACATCAGCTTCTTAACAAGATGGAACAAAAAGATACATGGACTGGGGTTATTTTTAGAAAGGACGGCAAAGGAAATTCATTCACGCTTAAACATTCGGTTCATCATATTTCATCTTATTCGAATTACAGTGGTGGGTTGTTGTTGTTTTTTAAAATCAATTTCCTTGATGGTCTTTGCTTCCCTGATTTTCTTGATCAAGTCTCAGCAGCCTCCTTTCCTTACGCATAAAGTTTAGGAAGAAAAATCGGTGAGCGAGACGATACAGGTTTTCTTTCTTTCTCCATGCTCAGAGATCTTACTGTGAAAGCTGTATGTCTGTCTACAGGCACATTTACTAGTTAATTAGGATGACAAATGTACAGTGCTACACTATGTTTATTCAGAGGTAAATCCCTTGGTGTTAAATAGGCTTTACTCCCCCAAGAAGAGTTTAAAATTGTAGACTTTTTATTTGCTATGGATGGGAAGTGTTACAGAAGTTCAGGTCCCATCAGACTTACCGGTAGCTAGCAAGAATACTGCTCAGGGATGATAAAACCTGTGGTCCACAAATTTCTAGGGCCATGGGACGACAAGTCTAACAAATATTTATTTCCTTTTTCCCCAAAGGACTTGATCCAGACTTAATAATAAAGCTGTTATGTGCCTTTGATTTTGACTTATGTTGCTCTCATCATTGAGGTTTCTTGGCGAGATTTATATAGCAGAGGTTTGCCATTCACTTCCTCTAGGCTGAGAGAGTGTGACTCAGCTAAGGTCACCCACTGATTTTCCATGGCTGTACAGATATTTCAATCTGTATCTATGGAAGGGCGGTATAGAAATAAATCTTATTATTATTATTATTATTATTATTATTATGGTTACTGGAGCCCTAGTCCTACACTTTAACCACTATACCACATTGGCTCTCATATGTTTAAAGCAGGGCCGTTTAAATGAATGGGACTAAATTACTTAAGCGCTAGTGAATTAAAAGGATCTTAGAAAATAACTAAGTCTGGATCCAATTGTGTAAGTCTTTACTTGGTATATATGTTGCTTTAAAAACCCATGTATCAGACCCAAATGAAAAGTAATCATAAGGAATAAGATAAATATCATGACTATTTCAAAATGCATGTGTGATTATGTCAATAACAATATATCTCATTTTACTCCACCTTCACACCAAGCTGGTTTTTGGAAGGACATCTTGGACACTGACCACGTGACTGTGGCAAAATGGTCTATTGATTTCCTTTTCTGGATCTTTTTACAACTTCCAAAGAATATATTATTGGGTGGAAATTCTTTTTACTCATTCCCAAGGTCTGTTATTTCTATTGTTTATAAGTTTCTTTTTTGATAAAACTTAATAAAAATAAAAAAATAAATAAATAAAAAATTCAGTCAGCCAAATATATATATATATATATATATATATGTGTGTGTGTGTGTGTGTGTGTGTGTGTGTTCATCTCAGTCTCCCTTTCTTCACATCACTTTCTCATATTTCCACACCATGCTGGTCCATTTAGCCATTTCAGATTTAATCATACTTTAGGAGACCATTTATGGATTTATACAGGAAAAGACAGTACTCATTTCTAATCAATATCAAATCAGTTGCTGAGGTACGATGATTTCCGCTAAAAATGCAAAGGACATCTTAGATCATTCTCCCTCCCACACTAGAAATATTGGCTTAATTTACTCTTGGGAGGTTTAAATGAGCCTGAGTTTTCTGCAAGATTTACACTCACTGATGTCTCTTGGGAGGAAAGCCTTCCAAATAAGTGCACATTGCTATACCTTCGTCTGACAACCCCTAAATGTGGTCTGAGTAGGAAAAAAAGTTCAGCAAAGGATTACACTTGGAGGAAACCATGGCTGCAGTCCTTACATAGCCACCTTGGATGAAATCCTATAGAACTCAGTGGGACTTACTTTCAAGTAGTCAAGCACAGCATTGTGCTCCAAAGTAATGCAGCAATACACAGGATACACAAAAGTGCTGAGCCCGTATTTTCCTTTTTTATATTACTGTGAAATCTGTGCATGATTTTTCACCCCCAAGGTCTAGAAATCATCCTTCTTTGTTGTTGCTGTTATTGTTTGCCTTTTGTGGAGTTTGCAGCTTCTTTTATTAGGGCCTACATAAATAATTTACAGCTAGTTTCCCTATTAGCACACTTTAATGAGGAGCTGCCTATGACATGTACTGTGTGGAAGAGGAAGGAAGGAGAACTGTAGTTTGTTAGAAACAAATGCCCTTGGAGCATAAATATTCAGTTGCCTACTGATATCCCAAAGGTAAATGCATTCACCTAGAGTTTTTTCCCCAACCGATTTTGGTAGAACTTCATAGAAGTACTCTTAGGACTAGCACGCCTCCTTTGGAAAACAAGTTCTGGATGTTTTGAATACACACACACCCTTCTTTAAAATGATATACCTATTACTCTAATATTATCCTCGTTCTACTTAGAGATCAAAGCACCACTGTTTTATTCATTTATTACAGGAAATCAACGTTCTTTTCAGATAACAAATTGGAAATGTAAACATCTGAAAGAAATGAGATCCTGGCAACAGGCCCCATCCTGACAGTTTGAATAGCTCCTATGCAAATGTATAATTAGGATTGCCACCTCTTTTTGTTACACTCTTTAACTGTAATAGCAGGCAAGCAGAACATGTTTGATTTCTTCCCATTTAGGACAGCCAGCATGGTATAGTGATTTGAGTGTTGGACTATGACTCTGGAGAACAGGATTCAAATTCTTGTTTAGCCATATAAACCTACTGGGTGATTTTGGGCAAGTCACACTCTCTCGGCCACAGAGGAAGGCAAAGACAAAACTCCTCTAAACAAATCTTTTATAAAAATACCACAAATGTCTTCACACCAATGGAAGAAACAGTGTGAGATTTAAAAAAACAAATCAAATGTGGGAGAAAAAACTACCCTGAACATTTTTTTCCAGCCTTAATCAGAGGTTGCCTGAGATGGAAAGAAACGTGAAAGTGAAACCCCATTTAAACTTTTCCACTAATAGCATGTATTACTTTCTTTCTCTCAAGATATACACTTTAAAATGTATTTTAATATATGTTTTACGCTGAGAATGGTACAATAAGATTTCAGAACTATGAAATAGGGATGGAAATCTTTGCGTGCAAAAATGAATCATTCCCATAGTTTCCTCCCTACTGAAAGAAAAAAGAATATTCGTGTGTAGGATTTGCTGGTTATTTACACTTCCCGGAAATCCACTTTGGTTTTTGTGTGTAAAAATTCCTGTTTTTTTGGGTTTTTTTAGAAACAAAACCACATTTTTCATACAAAAGCATGACTGTACAAGTTCCCTATTTTTAATGAGAAAAATACTGTTTCCAGAAACACACCTCAAAACCATGTGTTCCTAAAAAAAAGTGGGTTTTGCAGCAAATTGGGTTTTGCATTCAAAAACTGTTTTGGATGTGAAAAACACAGTTTCCAGTAGACATATTGGCTTTTTGTTTAAATGGTAGGATTTATTTTACATGAAAATATATGACATCTGCACCCAAAAAACACCGGAAAATGTATTTCTGGAAACAGTATAAAGGAAAGATTTTCATGGGGAAAAAACAGCTTCCAAAAATACACATACCCCCCCCCCCCAAAAAAAGCACTGGGGAATTGCAAAATTTTATGCAAAAACATGTGTTTTTGAAAACCCAAAATAATTTTTTCATTAAAAGGAAAAAAAAGTCAATTAAATTTTCCTATAGATACTCTGTGTGCATTTCTGTGCAGAATAATTGCTTCACAAAATTCTTATCTTGGTGTTATTCTTTCTGACTGTTTCCTGAATGTCTGGGAACCCATTTTTTTCAGCAGGAAATCTAATAATGTCAACTATTATTTCCATCATTACTATGAAAGATAATGTATATATAATGATCTATAAAGTGTGTCTGAACTCTGAACTATGATTGAAGCCACTTTTTGCAAATTACTCAAATATTTCAAGTTTCCATAAGTGTCTAAATACAAAAAACTTCTCTCTAGAGCAAACCAAATAGGCCCTTCCCACCCTACTATGTATTACAGCATGACCCCCCCCCACATTATTTCCAATTTGGCCAGTGGAGTTCCTTGTAGAAAATCAGAAACAGGTTTCTGGACAGTAGGAAGGTAGAAAGTTGTTTCAGTAGAAAACCAATAGCACAGTAATCATATTTGGTATGCAGAACTAGTCATATTCAAAATTCACTGCAAATATAGACATCTAAGAAATTACATGATGCGGTGGGAAAGGGTGGGGTTGGAACATCCTGGAATATGACGGCTAAGTAGACAATGGATTCTTGACTCATGACATCAACTCTAAGACAATAAAGTATCCTGAATCCTTTGGATTGTTCCTAAAAACAAATCACCTACATGCCACAACAATGCTGGACTTTCGTATACATTTATTTATATAAAACATTTATTACATTGCAGTCCCACGCACTTACTAATGAAATTGTTGTGTTGCAATCTTAAGCATTCATTAACATCTATGAAGGAAGCAAATAGATTTTGCTTCTTATTCCACACAAATTTACAGGTGGCTCATGGAATGTGAGCCACCACTTCATTCACCAAAAGATCAAATCAGAAAAGGGGTGGAGTGTTGCTCTGTAAATTCTATTTCTTAAAAAGGAAATGAGCTACAGTTGAAGCCCCTTCCACATCACAACTTATCTTTTGGAATTTTTAACCTAAGGAAATTTGCCAAGCCATTTCTTAGTTATCATCTATCCTTGGGTGAGATTGTGCGTGATTTGCCCCAGGTCAGTTTCCATGACTGAGCAGGGATGTGAATTCCATAATCCCATTCCAACAGTCAAACCACTACACCACAGTGGCTCTTTGAAGTCTGACATTTATCAAGTGTGTTGGCTTTTACAGCATCCCAAAGATTAGTGGTGGCATATTTTATTTTAAAACATTCTTAAAATATTTAAAATTATGTTTAAAAAATTATTTCTGTCCCTTACAGTTATAGTATACATGAGGTAACGTAGGTTTTGTTACTTGTATTGCTATGATAAGTAGGAATGGGGGTTCCAGGGAAATGTAAGGAGATTAGAAATGAGAAACAACTGTGCACCAGAATTAGTAGATTAATACTTTGAGCTCCATCCTCTTTGCTATAGAATAGTCCTTCCTTACCCTCTCTTGCATTTCTTTTATCTGAATGTGCAGGACATTGTTTTGTTTTAAATGCTTTTGACAGTTTATTTTTTAAAAAAATCACCCTGTAACAAATATATCATGGGGTGCATGCTTATCATATGATTCATTTTTCCCCTTTTATTAAGATTTGGGCCTGATGTAACCTTAGCTTTCGTGCTAATAAGTAGAGTTTCTTTTAGCAGGGATGGAAGTGGGGGAGAGTTACTGACATCTGTTTCTCGACATTCGCAGGGTTTGTAACTATCACCTCGGTAAACCTGGAAGGAAATTTGGAATTAGCAACATTCTCTCCCCCACAACAGATTGTTTCATCCTTCTGCATGACAACATACATTCCTGTTGCTTGTCAAAACACACACACACTCCACAGCACAACCCTAATAGCCAATAAGAACTCCACAGAGGAACGAATGAATGAAATAAAACATTTTTAAACAATATAAATCTTTTATGGAAGGGTACTTGGGCCTCTTCCCACATGCCATTAAAACTGGATCGAGAGGAAGAGGGGATGAGTAGACATGCAAAAGTTTAAAATACTAAACAGCACCACCCACTAAAAACCATGACCAATATGCTGAGGCTTAGCAGGACAGACTTCAGGTGCAAGTGCCATTGTAAAGCAGGGACAACCACTGAGGAAGGGGTTTTGTGTGTTCCAGAATCTAGTTGTAAAAAAGCAAAAAGCACAATATTAAAAGTTCCAAGCTGATTATTTAACAAGCGTAGCCCAGATTTTTATTTAATATATTCATGTAGTCACTCTGCTTATGTGGAAAAGGTGGCAGGAAGGGCTGGCACTCTTCCAGGCAGCTGGTGGCCACATCAATGCAGCGAAGCAGCTGAATACTCTAAGGATGCAAAGGTTGTAATCCTATGCATACTTATTTTGGAGCAGGCCCCAATAAATTCATTATGTCTGGGAAGATATACCAAACTCAGTTTGCACATGGACTTTTACATGTTTAAGTTACTGGGTGTGATTTTTTAAAAACTGTCTTCATACCTCCTCCAGTTAATCATGTAACAATGGTCAATGCTATTACCCCATTTATATATTTTTCTATGTAAATGTTCATGAATCTTTATAAACTGTTTATATCTGTAGAATTCTAAGAGGGTTGCAACAATAATAAATGATACAATAAAAAAACAATGCATAAAGTTCATATACCATGTCTTATTATTAATAATCCATATGGCTGGCTCAGTTATGACTGGCATCACAGTCTTTTGAGGATCCCTTTTGGACTCATATTAAGACAATACTCTCTGTAGTCCTGTTAATGTGGTTCTTTTTGGATGGCTTTCTTTAATCCTTTTGCAGAAGTATTGAAAACATTTTTACAACCAGAGCATGGAATTAACTCTTTAGGGTTAGGGAGGGTGTGGACGCTGTGCCCTCCCTAACCCTAAAGACAATCCTTTAAACCCTCTCACCTCATTTGGCATGTCTAGATCAGGCCACTAGGACTGGAGAAATTGTATCACATGGCTTTGTGCTAAGCAGGTTAATATCTGTGATATCTTTGAGAAGATACTTGGGATGGGGAACTTTGTGGAACCCAGGTGAGATAGCTGGGTTGGCAGAAAAGAAGAACAGCCAAGTTTGAGAAAAGATTTTTAAGAAGATGTTTGGAAAAGAAGAAAAATATGAGTCTTCAGTAGAAATGGGTATTGTTGAGAGTGACTTCTTTCCCTATCAGGAAAAGGCCCTCATCAGCCAAGGGCCTTTCAACATGGCACTCAATGGGCCTAGAAGGAAAGTGTTGGAGTCTTTCTTGAAGGATAGGGGTGCACTCTGATTGTGAACATTTTAACTTAATGTTCCAGAGAACCTCCCTGACATTCTGTGTTAATCCCATGGCCTGGTCCCATACTAATGGTTTCCAGAAATGAATTAACACACTATAACTTAATGTTAAAAAATCAATTGTTAGTATTATGCTGGTGAATTAATTTTTAACCCAAAACTTTCCAAGATCTACTAAAAACTAATTATATCAGATTTCAGTTGGATTCATTCTCCTTGAAAATATATATATATATATATATAGGGTCTATAAAGGTACCTTTGGAGTTCTAACCTATATTAAGTTCAGTAGATCTCACAATATAAAAAGGTATATTGTTCTGATAGATTCATTTCTTTTCTTTTCTTTTCTTTCTTTCTTTCTTTTTTTTCTTTCTTTTTTTTTTGTATTAAGAGTTACCAAACTGTATTCTACTTAGATCGAAGCAAAAAAAGCAAAAAACTTACTTAGCTTGCCTATTCATGTGGCTATTTGGACAGCAGGAGTGGAATAATTGGGTCCATGGACCTCACACGTCCTCAAGGCTGTATTCGTGACCCTCAGAGCCACCTAGAAGAATTCAGTTTTACAAAATTTTGGATTCCCTTTCAGTTTGGGGACCTATGCCTCTAGGGGGTGTGGTTCATCTCAAAAACAAAGTGTGAACCCATATACTTTGTTTTAGAAAACTTTTTTTAAAAAATAGGAAGTGTTTTTGTAAACAGACAAGCCACCACCAATTACCAAAAACCTAAAAATGTCCTGTATTTGGAAAAATGCTTCCAAGATGCCACAGGATTTCCAGCCCCTGCTGCGTTAGGATTGCTAGTGGCTTACTCCCTCCCTTATCTACCCTGATAGCCTATCCTAAAATGCTTGTCTAATAAAATGTTGGGTCACTTCCCTGGAGACAGCTTAAAGCACGGGAGAATCAGCAAGTTCATTGAACCATAAAGGAATTGACACTCCTCTGAATATATATTTAAAGTACACACATACACAAAGCAAAGCTTAATGTCGTGTTGCTTTTTCAGAAGGGAAAGAGATTACAGAGGACATAATGTTTGTTCAGATAGCTGCATTTTCATTTTCCATTGAAGGGTAGCTTCTCAATCTCTTTGGGAGTCAAGTACCACTGAAATAAAAGAAAACTCCTCCTAGATGGCCATGTTTATGACTGAAGTTATAACCTTCCTATCACAATATGTTCATATATTGTGACAATGCAACCCTAAATAAATCCCATGGCCTGAGTACAAGAGTAACAACAAACAAGGATTTGCTGCCAAAAACACGAGTGTTGGTTGACATGCTCTACTCTCACTTTCATGTGTGAGAGGCAATTCAAAGCTACCTCCCCTTATTTAAAGCAAACCTCAAGCCTGGGTGTTTTCCTGGCTTATGAATAGACCACAGTTTCTGGAATCCAGATGCAACAGAAGAGTTTGTCTTAAAACAGCACCCCTCCCCTATACAAACAAAATCACAGTATCAGCACCGATGTCAACATATCTTTTTCAGAAGGTTAAAAGCAAGGATGGGTGACTGTGGCCCAACAAATATTGTTAGATTGCAGGTCCCAGGATGCCCTTGCATTGACTATGTTGGTTAGAGCTGATGGGACCCACAGTCAAACAACATTTGGAGAAGCAGCATTGCTAATTCCTATGGGACTGGTATGAGCTAAGAAGCACAATGTCAGGAGTCTATGGCCTGAACAAACAAATTACCTGAAATATCTGGATATTTTGATATTTATTTAGTGAATGTCCCTGTCAAAACTTTGGAATGCAGCTAGGAAAAGTCGCCTTCAACTCAGACCTATTTATGATAAGCAGGAACTCTCTCTCTTTCTTCATCTGAAAGCAAAGCCAGGTGCAAGATTGGACATGAAATATCTCAGAGAGGGATTTTAGTTTGAAAAAGGTCACTTAACAATGTACAATAAGCCTGTCTAATCTTGCATGCCTTCCTTCCTTCCTGACATATTTCAGAAGTGGATGAACTGAGTGTTTCTTTGTATTCTGTACTTGCCAGAGAGACATTTGAACCGGCATGATCTCTGGGTGCTGTACATATGACAGACTGTGCTGTTTTACTGCAAAGTACATCTGTATTGTCTCCTTACAACCTTCCTCTTCTTTCTGTACCCAGAGTCTACATGGTTGGTTTTGTGGGCTTTTGCTGCCACTACGCTTTGTACACTGGCACCTGAAATTTTACTTAGCAAACAGCAGCTGATAGAAGGAGGAATTCTGTCTGATTATTGAAAGAAATACAGTGTTGTCCTAGGTATTTAGCATATTTTTACAATTGATCATTAAAAAAATTATCTTGTGCATAATATCAGACCACTGGCCCATCCAAGCACAATGCTGTGAGCTTTCCAGGACTCAGTTTATTATCCTTTTCTAGTCCTGAACCCTGGTATCCCTTTTCCTGGACTAGAGATGGAAAACATTAAACCCAAGATCTCCTGTATGCAAGCCGTGTGCTCTGGCACTTAACTACTGGCCTCCAGATAAAAGGACACCCACAAGGAACAATTATCTCAGCTCCATTTTTTTAAACCAGTGATAATGTTCTGTCCTGTTAAAGCTAGGCAAGTCTTGGCCTGATCTGTATAAAGATGGAAGATCACCAAAAATCAGTCCCATTAAATCCACAAAGTTTTTTTTCTTTTTCTTTTCTTTTTTTAAAGGAAGCATGGAAAGTACATATCTGCATCCCTGTTAGTGACATTTTTATGAGTGTGAGGATGGAAGTACTGACATATTCTGCTCCTTAAGATCAAGAGCAGCACAGTTATCAAAAAGAGGTCTGGGAGGGAAAAAATAAACTAAATAGAGTCAAATTGCATCCCTCTGATAACATAAATGATTTTTAAAAGAGGATTTATTTTTTAAAAGAACTTTAAAACCCATTTACATAGCATTTACCCATATGACTCTTCCAAGGTTCCTACAGAATAATTCTCACAACAAACCTGTAATACATAACCACACTATAATTGTAGTGTGAGAGCAAGCGAGGGGTTTTAGTCCGAGTGTTGGACTAGGATACTGGGAGAACAGGATTTGAATATCTGCTCAACCATGGAAAGACCACTTAGGCAAGTCATACATACTCAGCCTCACAGGAAGGGAAGGGCAAAAACCTTCTAAGCTAATACTGCAAATGAACGAATGAAAGGATATCGTGGGAAAGGTTTGCCTTAGGGTCGTCATAAATCAGAAATAACTTGAAGGTGCACAGTAACAACAAAGGGACACAACAGATTACTATTACTACTACTACCACCACTACTACTAAAATGGTAATAATAAATCAACCTTGCATGGCTGGCACTGGGGGCACTAAGCCAGAGCAGAACCATGGCATAGTTGGAGAGGCACTTTAATCTTATGTCCCATAATCCTGAAACAAATAGCATTTAGGTGTGTTGGCCAGTATTAATGGGGGTAACTGCCTTTGAACCTATTGGGGATATTCTTCTGACATCAGACAATCAATGATGAACCTCTGATTGAGACTGGGACCAAAGTATTAGTGTGTGCCTCCTTGCCTGTCCCAGTGCCTGTTCCATTCACAATGGAAGAGACCAGATAGGCTATGTAGGGTGAAAAAGCAGATATGTTACACAGTGAATATCCCAGAGTATAAATAATATCTCTTTTAGTATGGATTTCAGCTAAAAGTTTATACATCCATAAGCATCCTTTCTCTGTTTTGTTGTTGTTATTCTATAAGAAAGCTGTGACTATCCAGCAACCATGATGGCTTTTGCCTTCCTCCTATTTTTAACTCTTTAAATAGGGGAGCTATGCAGTGCTGAATGCAGTGCTGAATGCCGCTTTGAATAGCACTGCTCTAATAGTGTAACTTTTCCAGGAAGCAAACTAATCCATTTGGTTTCCTTTGCCCTTTCTTCTGTTGGTAGAAAGAGCACCCCCAAACATTTCTTCTAGTTTTACTTTTAAAAAGCTGGAGAAATGCAAGAAGTCGTGTACTTCAGTTTCTCCACGTTTTTTAAAAAATCCTTCCAGTGAGAATGATTCCAAAATGTACTTTGTTTATTTATTTATTTAATGTATAATCTCACTTTTATCATATATATTGCTGGAGTTAAATTACTCTAGTTCTTTGGGTTTGTAAAGCATATTTTTCTTTAAACTTTCTTACACAACTACAAGCTTTTATATATATATATATATATATATAATCATTAAAATTATGCCAATCAGAAAATACCATAAAGAGGATGATCAACAGGTGGAGCCATTTTTCTTCATTTCAGACTATATGGTATTTTTTAAAGTGCACCTCATATGTACAATTCAAAGAGGAAGTATTTTGCCACCTGCCGCTATACCTCTGAAGGGGATGCTTCTACTGAGACAGTGTCCAGCTGTTTTCCAAGCATACTGGTCAACATGAAAACTTCCTGCTGAGCTTGCCTTGAACCATTTCCCCTGGATCAACAGATTTGTAGCTTATCCAGAAAAAGTTCACTTGAAATATAAATTGCATGAACAAAGGAGCTTAAATGAAGAAGTTGAATGTATCTCTCCACCCTCCAGATCTCCTTTCCCACTACAAGGAACAGACAGGAACCAGGAGTTGAAAGAGGAAAGCAAACTAAATGATTTCTTTTCTGTAAAAAAATCCTTGGAAAACAAACTGAATGGCAACAAGGCAAAATGAACATATACAACTATATTATTTTACATGCTATAAGTTATATAGTGACAGTAACCACTTAACCTTCACTTGTCATAATATAATAACACTCCATGCCAAAAGGAAATAAAACTGCTCCTTTCCCTTTCATATAAACATTTATTCTTAGAAAGCGTTTTATTTTCAAGATGTTCTAATATGTATTCTTGTTTGTTCTAAATTAATTGAGGTTTACCGAAAGCTCCTTGTATGATTCTGTTTAAGAGCTGTTGGAAAAAATATCCACTGTTACTTGTTTCCTGGCTGAAAAAATGGCCTTCCTAACAGTTGGGAAACCCAGTTGGGAAAAAATAATACAGAAGTGAAAATGTTGTGCCATTTTCATCCAATATTCGCACATCCCAATAATGTTTTGGAAACTTATTCTTTGCAAAAAAATTTCATGAGAACCATGGAATCCTGCACAACAAACACTATTTTCAAATAGCCATGTGTGAATGTTGCTGTTTTCTATGAAAAAAAAAAAGAGCCTTGATTTATCTATCCATTTATTTGCTATATTTATATCCTGACTTATCTTCAAATAGCTCAAGAAAACATACATGGTCCTACTTGCACTTTTCATTCTCATTACAATACCATGAGGTAGTTTAGGCCGAGAAATAATGACTGACCCAGGGTCATCCAGGGAGTTTCTCAGAAAACTGACAATTTGGATCTGTGTCTCTCCATTCCCAAATCCTAGTCCAGTTTTAAAATCCAAGATGTGTTAACTCTGAAGGGTTAGGATTGCACACAAGTTGCTTCTGGTGACAGAAAAGTCCTTCAGGTAAAATAATACCAGATCCTAACATCATCCAGTCCAGGAGCACAGCCACAATGTCAGCACAAAATTAGGACTATTATTTTGTTTTCCTTAGCAGGTTTAATGACAACATATAGCCTTAACCTCTAGAATCTATTCACATACAAACACGTCCCTTAGTTTCCAACCATAATTCTCAAACCAAACACATATCTATCTGGTGGTCAAGAAGGGAGAACAAACTTGACTAAGAATTACCTGCTAATACCATGTTGTGATCATTCAGCTTTTAAGCTACAAAACTCATGAAAACATATGCTCATGACTGAAAACCTAAACATGATCACATCTACGGCCCAGCATTTATTTTAATTTATTATCTATTGTAATCCCCTGTATTTAATAAATGAAGTGAAATTGGCTTCAGCCATTTTTTAATCAAAACATATCAAGATAAACAACAAAACCACAATAGAATATAATTTTTTAAAAATCAGCTACCAAATCATCTCCTGGCCTCAGGATTGAAAAGAGCAATTGCTGCAGCACTAAGCTATTGTAGACAAAATTAGTTGTTTCTTAACTTTGATAAATCAAAAATTCTCGTCTTTGTTAAGAAAGCCAGGCAGTACTCTTGGAAAGTAGAAGGGCATAAACTAGAACAGGTTACTACGTTTAAATATCTTGGAGTGGTTTTCACTCTAAAGGTACTTGGAACAACCATCAGAATTATGCAATACAATTAGCCCTCAGGTCAACGTTTTTTTCTATACTGGTAGAGGTCAATTAATACCTGCAGCTCTAAAACTGTTTGAGGCCAAAACATTGGATCAAATTTTGTATGGGGCTCAAATAGGGATCTATACAAAGAATGTACAGGAAACAGTTCAAACAAAATTCCTGTGATCAGTTTTGGGTGCACCGAATGGTACATCAAATGCCCAGCTTAGGCTCGAGACAGGAATGCTTTTAATTGAAGTAAGGGCCTGGAAGCTGATGATAACCTACTGGTTAAAAATCCAATTCTCTCCAGTGGGTGTAACTCCATTCATCTTGATAGATAATTTTGTCTCACCATGGAAAATAGCGGTAGAACTTAAACTGGCTTCTTATGGACTTTCTCCTTTATTCTCGTTATCAGAAAGTAATGATCAAGCTAAACAAATAGTTATCCAAAGAATAAAGGATATGGATATCAAAATGAGCTGAGTAGACTCCCACAACATAATAGATTTTTGATAAACAAGGGAGTATGGGAACCTGCAAGTTATCTACAAAAGTTAACATTTCCTAGATTGAGAATTGCTTTTTTCAAAGCCAGATATAATATTCTCCCATCTGCACTACTCCAAGGCAGATACAGTAAAGTTCCCATAACTGAGTGCACTTGTCCATGTGGAGAAGCAGAAGTAGAAATTATTTCATATGTACTGTTATGTTGTAAATTCTATGACAATATCAGGTCAATTTAGATTGTACCAATAGTAGAAAAATGCCTGGGGCATCCAGATAATTTCTATGCGAAATACCTACTTCAGGACTTAAATCCTTATATTACATATAAAGTTGTTGTTGTTGTTATTATTATTAACCTTTATTTATATAGCGCTGTAAATTTATACAGTGCTGTACATACAATCTTATAATTAGATAGTTCCCTGCCCTTAGGCTTACAATCTAAAAGAGACAACACAAAAGGAGAAGGGGAAGGTGGTGGGAAAGGGGGATGAAGACCAGTGGTTCTTCTCTCCCTCTGGAGCCAGGGCCAAGGCAGATGGACTGGAGGGAGGGCACGGGTTCTTAATACATAGTTAAAAGGAGGCATCCTGGGGCAGATGGCACAATCCTGGGAACACTTCCCTAAACAATATAGTCTTTAACTTACTTTTGAACCTGGATAGAGAAGTGATGAGGCACGCATGTGGGGGAAGAAGGTTCCAGGAGTGAGGGGCAGCAAGTGAGACGGGACGAATCTGGGACAGGGCAGTGGAAATCCTCAGCTGGGACAGAAGACCTTGACTACCAGAATGGAGGGTACGAGTAGGAATGTAAGGAGAAAGAAGTTCAGATAAGTACGGAGGGGTCAGCCCATGGAGGCGGAAGTGGAAGGGGAGCCAGTGAAGGGAGGATAAGAGCGGAGAAACATGGTCAAAGTTGCAAGCGGATGTGATAATACATGCAACTGAGTTCTGGACAGAGATTAAAGGATGGAGGTGAGAGAGGGGAAGCCCTGTCAGAAGAAGGTTGCAATAACCTAGTCATGAAACCACTAGGGCATGGACCAGAGTCTTGTCAGTGGAGGCTGAGAGGAATGGACAGATTTTAGCAATGTTGTAAAGAGAGAATCTACAGGTCTTGGTGGTAGCCTGAATCTGGGGAATAAACGACAGAGAGGAATCAAAAATGAAGCCAAGACTGTGGGCTTGCTGAACCGGTTGAATTGAAGTGTCATCAACAGAAACAGAAAAGAAGTATTGAAGGGTGGACTTAGGTGGGAAGACGAGAAGCTCTGTCTTAGACATGTTGAGCTTCAAGTGGTGATGCCACATCCACTGAGAGATGGCAGCCAGACAAGATGAAATGTGCTGTTCAAGTCCCGGCGAAAGGTCAGGGGTG